>OX424555.1:9814867-10439867 GCA_949152475.1 Terebella lapidaria | reverse complement strand
TACGACTCTCTCTGCAAACGGTACCAAGTATATGGTATGGACAGAGTGTGTGGCTGCCCTGGAGAGCGCCATGGGGCTGGTCCTCGGCTGGCAGTTGTTCTGACTGAGGAAAGCCCGAAGAGATTATAGTATCGCACAGTTGAAGTACTTATTCGTACAAAATTTTGTTCTTTTATTCCATTTGTTGTTTTTGTAACATACTCAGTAGGTTAATTAACTTCTGTATTCGTGATGTGGTATCACCTTTGTCTTTAAATAAATCTCCAGTAGCGGGTATAGAGGAGGGAGATACGGGGGTCAGGCACCCTCATCTCTACTGGCGGATCCGGGGGCTGGAAGGGCCCTTGTCAAACTACAAAAGAACATAAAAAAACGTTCTGGCTTCTGGGCCTTTCCAATAGGCTACACATCCCGGCACAAATGCGCTGGTTCTCTTCTCATTTGTTCTATATTTTTTTCAGAATAAAGGCTCGGTTTTTTTTCTTACAATCATTATGAAAACAATGGCATCAATGGATGTTCCAGTGGAATTTAGAGTGTTGAAAGGCCAGAAAGCTACCACAGGACATACAAAATACTCTGGGTTTCTGGGCCCGCTGAAGGGCCCACATACCCCTGGCTGTGAAGAGCCCGCTGTGTTCACTTTCCGCCCTCTATTTAAATAATGTACCTGCCCCTAGCTTCTCGGGCCTTTTACCGGGCCCAGACCCGTCGTACTATGTTGGACCAGCACTTAAAACTCAATTAACTCTCACTAAATAATAAAAGTTTATGACAAAATATACAGGTGGTATTTACATTGATGGTATGAATGTGGTCAGAGTCAACTCCCGTAAAATTTTTGTCATAATAAATGACAATTGAAATTGGTATTATATCAAATCTGTTGTAAGTAAAGTTACTCGGAATATTTGTGACCCTTACAAAGCACAATATGTTCGATATGTGGATAGCAGTCTTTCCACATTGTATCTTATGCATGTAAAATATGGGGAGACACATACAAACCGAATATGGAACAGTAGGTTTTACAATAACATTCACTAGTATCCTTTAATATGTACACTGTATGGAAATGTAATTCACCTGACATAAATGGAATATGTCACACTAGTAGCTGAATTGCAACAGAGTAAGCAAAAAATCCCCAGCAGAATTTTTGTGATGGTTCATACACCAAAAACTCAAGGTGTTAGTTATCAGACGGGGGTTGATGGGCGGTTGATTGCACCGGCCCAGATATACGGTGGCTGATATGTGACATCTAAATTTTTCTTGCAGGACACCAATTTAAAAAAATCGCTAAATATTCTATTCGTGAATAAAACGTTCTATTCACGAATAAAACGTTCTATTCACGAATAAAACGTTCTATTCGCGAATAAAACGTTCTATTCACGAATAAAACGTTCTATTCGCGAATAAAACGTTCTGTTCGCGAATAAAACGTTCTATTCACGAATAAAACATTCTATTCACGGATAAAACGTTCTATTCGCGAATAAAACGTTCTATTCGCGAATAAAACTATTCTATTTGCGAATAAAACATTCTATTCACGAATAATACTCAATAACTTGAATCAGGTTGTACATGTCGAAGTGATCATTGAAATCAATGGTTATGTGAGACAGCTACTGTGTCTTGGAACACATCGATAATCGATAGAAATTCTGAAAAATTATCATCTGCAAGACAGTGTTTGGGTCGAGTCAAAGTTAGAGGAAAGGATTGTCCACAATGGGTATTCAGGAAGGACCAATTGGAACATTGATAATAAATACATGTGTGCATATGTGATATTTCTGGCTTGTGATTAGGTACTTATGTACTTGTCATATATCTGTTCCATGTAGTTTGTTTCGGACTTCTAAATCATTCATCAGGTTGTTGGACAGTTGTATACTAATTCCATCAGGTGTACAGTAGAAACAACTACATTTAACACACTGTCTGCCCCTGATGACGCCAGTGTGTCTTTGGATAAACTATTTGGTCGGGCTTTGTTTCTATTGCAAAATGTTGTATTTTACGTTTGTTATTGGCACCATCAAAATCTACTGTATTTGCGGTAATAGATCGATACTTACATTGCATTGCTGAGTTCATATCAGTAGTAAAACCGAGGTCACTCGATGCTTACATTCTCGGTAGGGAAGCATCAAACACATCAAAGCCATTATTTGTCATCCAACGAACACCATGTATTGCCTGCCAAATTCAAGTCCATTGTAAATCACCCGCAGAAAATATTACCCAATGCCACTCATCGTCATAATCCTTTTTATCATGTTTGATTATACTTCTCACGGCTGATAAGCTTTATTTAATACAGAGCATCTCCGGGATTGAAAGGCTTCGTGATAACTTTGGTGGCGCCAGGCAAACAAGTGACTGAAGTGAGCACTAAACTTTCACCCGGCATGTACAGCGTCTCTCGTGCTTGACCTTTGGGTTATGAATCATTCGAATGTTATTCACTTTCTTTCAAACCGGTTAAAATATGGTAACAGTTCCATAAAAATCACACTTTTATACAATCAGACTGAATTTGCATGTTCTACTCACTAGTTAGAATGAATGAACTATTCAATAAGTGTTCGTTCAGAATTTATAATATATTACGGGAAACAATATAGATACCAGTGAATTCACAAGCTAGGTGGCCGAAAACAACACTCATATTTTTTCCTCATCCACAGGAATGTGCAAATTAAGAGTGCTATGATAGCTGTATTATCAACTGTTAAATTAACATTTCAGGTCATATCGGTACAATTTGATATGACGTCATGTTCCAGTGATGTAATAATTAGGCACGCTACCATGGTTTAATTACCTGATTGGCAGTGGTAACTGTGGGATCTGCACCTTGTTGTCGACTTTTGATTGCATAGCAACATCAACCATTACTGGAAATAAGTATCACTGTCTCCACCAGTTAGCTTAAAAAAAAAACAGGTAGACAGTCCCACACATGTAAATCGTACAATTCCAAATGATCTGCACAACCTGTAAGTATACATACCCCCAGCATGTATATGTATATTCATGCATTCAGATATCAAGCAAACCAGATGAACTCGAATTAGTACTTAAAGTGATAACCATTATTTTTTTTATTTCGTGAAACCTGATGAAATGACCCCTATTTACTATGGTAAGACGGACAAATTTTGAAAAACCTGACTGTCATGAATAACTGATGTCTCGATCATCTCGTGGATAACAATACCTTGCAATCAATCAAGGTAAAATGGATAAAGCTCCAGGTCTAAATCACGCGGGTCCATTAGTCTAAGGGAACTGGGGACATTCTGTTTTAGCATGATTACTGTCCGTTCACGAGAGATGATTCACGAGTCAGTCTTGGACACCCACCGAAGGTGTCCAGCCATGTGTCCAGCCGAGCCCACCTATTTGGGTGTATTCTGGAACCTGTCTCCCCCCCCCCCCTAGCCAGAGATTACTTGGTCTGTCCCAAACGGGAATCAATTTAGCTTATTCAAAGTGAATTATTTTTTGGCGATCAGGTGGCATATTCAAACGGCAGGCATGTTCAAACCGTCATGACTCAGAGAGAAGAGATATCATGTAACTGTCCTAAGTGAGCATACCAACAAGGATGTCCTTCTATAAAAGCTTTATCGTGTTGTGTAGAAAGTTTTTACCTGTATGTTTGCCTTTGTTTGTGGTTAAATATAAAAAATTCTCTACATCTCACCTTCTCGCCATAATTTACACGTTGAAATACACAGCTTATCCATGAGCGAACGATAGAAATTTACAGCGAAACCCTGAAACAAAATGAAACGCAATATTTCAGTTTCGCTTAATTGGTTGATTGTACTAGTTTCTTCCATGAATAGCACAATTTTAATCTGGAACTTGGTTGACACACAACCAAACAAAAAGGAAGACCATCAATGATTCAGGGCAATTATGACACATCTGCGAAAAATAACATAAATATTGGAATTTGCAATATGCACTGTCAGAAAGTTCCAGGGAGCTCGTGAGTAATTTGTGTTTTGCACTCAATGGATGCGTTTATAGGTGCGGGAATAGCGTTTGGTGAATTTAAAACTCCAGAGTTCCATTTAACGCTGATTCTTGATGTAACTTTGACAACTAAATGGACAACATAATTCTGATCAAATGATAAAACCCATTGTTGGCGTACTATCAATGATCAATTTTGATTTTTCCATTATAACATATTCTTGTTTTCTATCAGTGGTCCTTTCAGTGAACCGTGCGACACGAATATATCAAGGCTGGGCCAATCGTACTGTATATAAGATGAGCACAGCGACAATCAATGAAGAGAGAAGGGAACTCCACATCTTATCAGTTGAAATATACATTCAGATATGTGTATGTTATATTATACATAGTGGGTGTGATGCCTTTGTTCTAGGTGGTTGACTTCGGCAATATCTTGACAGGAAATAAGTCCGTGTTTAATTATTCCTAGTACACTAGTGTTGACTTTATTCATGGAATGATCGGCCTGCCTCTATTAGTTGTCCTTGAAAGACCATCTATCATTTCTCTAATCATTGCAGGATACTACACATAGTGTATTAAGTAGAGCTCGTGTACATTACGCCAGCTAACGAAATGTATCAATTTTGTATGGGGTCACACATGGGTTTGAGATGAGTATAATGTCCAGCACACAGTATTATTTTAATGATCAAGCACTAATTCTGAAAGTAAGAAAGCCTATGGCAAAAAACACAAAAGCACTAAACAAACCTGAGATGCACACGCCACATTTTATACCGGTGTACGACACAACCCCAAACTCAGATGTCCGGTGTTTAACGGTCCTGACATGATTTAACCAGACAGAATAATTTATACATATACTTCATAGACAGAATAATTTATACATAATATATGTGTATTCATTTATAACTTTACAATTTTTGAACCATAAAAAAACCTCACTACTCTATGAATTCAAGTGACATCAAATGTTACTTGAGACTAATTTACCTATGCCTGCATCATATAATTATTTCATGACAGATTGCGTAACAATAGACGGAGCGATATTTTGATGGTTATGATAGAATTGCTAAGTCGGGTATATCATACAAATGCGTAGAAAAATCACATTCTGCAACGTGTGATTCTGCAAGTGCAACGTGACATTGGATGCAATGTATTATCGCATTCACTAAAACAAAATCGTGGGATCAACAGTACATATTGACATGCGAGCCAGTTAAATTAAAAATATGAATTAGTAAAATGAATTAATTCTCATTATAAACCTTTTAGTAAAATAATAAAGATACACTTATATTTCTTACTCTGACACTGTCACGGTCTCACTATATCTAGAGAGTAAACATTCCAAATTCAATACAGATCATGACCTTCTTCTATATAGAGCTCGTGTAGGCCTACATCGTACGCGAGTGTTGTAAATAGACGCAAAAATACTTGACTCCCTTAACAACCCACCTATTGTCACTATATTTATAACTCCTGAGATTGACTTGACATCTTGCTGGCTACATTTTATGACCTTGATCGTAATCCGCTAAACAAAGTCTATTCCTGACGTAAACTGCGCCAGTCTCTATCATCTTTGAAGACCTTCATCACTGTGTCGAACGGTGGAAAGTTTTCAAACTTAAGTGGATAAACCTCATCAGGGTAATGAGATAAATCTCGCTGCTTATACATGTATTTCTGATGGCTTTGTGGCCACATCAGCCGACTTATTGGTATTTCAGCATGGTCATATAGTATGTGTTCATCCCATTAAACTCCCACTCAGCCTTACACTGGGATTAAAATTGAGACTATATTCTTTGGACAGATATAATTATAATTTCAGAATCTCTGCTTCTGGCCACTTCAAAAAGTATTTGAGGATGTTCACCTTGCTTGTTGATATACCATTATCGACTGCATTGTTGATCAATTAAGGCATGGTATGCGTTGCATACCACTTGGTCAGATATGATTGAAGCTGCCATTGAGCCTGCAAAGGCTGAACCCCGCGCATCACTCGTTTTTTTTTAAAACGAAAAAAAATATATATATCGCGCGCATCACTTTCTGAGAGCCGATTTTCTGTTTTTTTTTTTTAGTAAATTGACACCCGTACATCGATTTCGGTGAGATAATGATCGAGTCAAATGACCCCGAGTGTCTTTGACATTGCAAAACTGGTGTATGGCTGGCCAAACAGGGCAAATTCAACCGGGTCGCTTATCGACAGCCAATTTTAGGGGAAAATGGGCCATATTTGACCGGATCAGTCGTTGATCGCCAATTTTAGCACACAAAAAAAAGAAAATAAAAAAAAAGAAAATCGCGTCGTCGCATCACTTTTTCGGGTACCACAATAACCAGAACCATAATACTTTTTTTTTATTTGGCCTAAGTTATCATTTGTGTGCACACAATTTGTCCTAGCAACCAATACCTACAACACTGCACTAACGTATATCGATTATATCCGCTGATACCTCATATACTGTACAGGAACAAACACATGAAAACTGGAACACATCGGACTAGTAGCTGAAATGCTACAGAGTAAGCAAACAATTCCCAAGCATACACCATAAATTAGCTCAAGGGCTAAGAAAGGTTACCGGGGACATTTATAGTCTTGAGCCACTAACAGAAGTCAAATGAATATTTCTAATGAGTCGAATTCCCCTCGAATAGGCAGCTCAGACACCATGTCGGGGGATTCTAGCGACACCCTTGAAGAGAAGATGAAATTGGATTGAGACATAATACTGTAAAGCCACAAATTCTTCGCGACCTTTTGTTTTCGCGAACCCAAAAATTCGCAAAATTAAATGGACGCGAAACATTTCTGATGACAACTCACATTGTTATGAAAAAAAAAGTGTTCAATCTACCAATCTTCGCCCATCTGTTCTGCTCAGTAACTCAAAATGAATAATAGCTTGGATGTTTCCCTGCTGAAAATCCATGCGTCGAGTTACCTGAGTTTTGGTACAGAAATGACGACAACAATGCCATATTGACACATGCTCATCTGCATTGAGGCGATGAGGTGACTCGATGCATGGATTTTCAGCAAGGAAACCTCAAAGACTAAAATCAATCAATATTCATGGGAGCTGATCAGCGCTGACCAATAAGGTGACCAAAACACTGACTTCTCCATGCATCAGTGATTTCTCCTGAAGAAAGCGTGAAATGTAAGTCGGGTCTTTACACCCTGCAGCTAGCCGCCGAACGTTATCTGACCCAATTCTATTGTATTGGAGTCAAGTTATGTTTATGTTAACGTTCTATTGCACCACATATGAAGATATACGGGAACAAAATATATTTTTCCTCATCATATTGTTGGACTTGTGCATCGACTCCATGTGGATTCCATGTCCCGAATACCCTAGAATTGTATGCATTGCTCTGAGTCTTAATTTTATAGCCCATTATTGAGAAAAGTGTCATGTAATGTTGACACTTTGCTCATTTCCACAAACATCGTTCACTATTCAATGTATTTTTGTACCTAATTTTCGTCATAAAACAATATTGTGAAATGTCATATGTAACATTGAATGCACATATTGGACAGTGTGTGACAACAGGGCATGAATAGGTGTAATACACGAATGATAATTTTTGTTTGTTTTTGAAATGACGTTCTGCTACCGTGGTTGACGTTCTGTGGATCGAATTATAGTCAGGATTTAATATCTGTGAGTGCTGTGCAATCTCGTTCGTCCTAAACAATGTACCGAACAATGAACCTAAAATCTCGAGGATCTCAACCTCATAAATTTTGCTTTCATATGGCGAGAGGAGGAATCCATGATTACATTTTAAGCATCAACAGAGCGTTAACCCGAGCCACAGAACGTTATCATGTCAAAATATCGGACAGTTACAACAATGTATTGTATATAAACTTCAAACTGAACAACTTTCGTACATATACGCTAAATTTCTCCAAAAAATGTTAATTTTTTATGCTCCAAATTGAGGGAAGTTTACATCTATCCCGGACTTTTGTGTTACATCGTCGCAGTGCAAGACACTTTTCATCCAAACTCGTTGTCCCAGTGTAGCAATCTCAATGCACAACTTTTCATAACACCCTCGGACATGGAATCGAATAGATTATAAAAGTGTACTTACTTGGAAATTGTTATTTATCACCTGTTTACATCATGTGTCGGAGTTTTGAAGACAACAGAACGTTAACATAAACATGACCTGACCCCAACACAATAGAACTGGGTCAGTTAACGTTCGGCGGCTAGCTGTAGGGTGTTTACTGAACGACCTGAACCATTTCGTAGTTTGTTATTTCTTCGTGGAATTGTCACCGCAATATAATCGCTTCTAGAGACACAGAATGGCATTCAAAGGAATCATAATCCAAGGGTCAAGCAAGAAAGATGCTCACTACGCCAGAGTGAATGTTTGATATCAATCACTCCAGTCGCACGTTTGCCTGGCGCCACCAATGTTATACCGATTCTCTCTTGGACATTAGAATATCCGTATATATGGCAAGTCGGGTCTACATAAAGAAAGATACAAATAATTTGTCGCTTCCAATAATGTACCCCATTGGACAGATTTGCCTGATGAGCATTTTCTACTCACCACATGGAATGAATGTTTTTTCCATTCAGTAGGTGTAAGTCCAGAATTTAATAATAGCGGCAAAGAAAAAAAAAGATATCCACATACCTGCGATTTCTCGAGCTGGGAAGCTAGGAAGCCGAAAACAACACTAATATTGGTATGAGTGAATAGCTTCCTCAAAAGAGGAAATGAACTGCAACGAACGCCTTCATCAAATGGCATCATTTAATTTGCGATTGGTGCAGGTACCTCAATCGGTGTGGTATATCGGTGCCAGACATCAATCATATCTCATCCACAGAAATAATGCACATGGGCAAGACGTACGGTGATAGATTTTCAATCATTAAACTAACATACTTTAGGTCATATCGGTACAAAAGGATATTACTCCAGGTTTAAGCGATGTAATGAGGCATTCTGTCATAGCTTGCTCAATCAACTCAGAGACAATGGTAACAGTGGAATCTGTACTTGATGTATGGGTGACACCGATCGTTAGCTGGAAAGAAGTATCACTGTTTCCACCAATTAACTGTAACATTAGTTAGACAGTCCAATGAATGTAAAGTTCAAAATGATCCACACAACCTGTAAATATACACGCCAGCATGTAGTATTTCCATACATAAAGAAATGAAGAGATTTTCATTTTCGTCCGTAGAGCCTAGTTAAATGACTCCAATTTACTATGGTACGATGGACAAATGACCAAAAATAACCGATGTATTTTCTCATGGATAACAATACCTCGCTACCGAATTGAAGTGGATAAGGCTCTGTATCTAAAGCACGGGGGTCTATTTGTCCAAGGGGACATTCGGTTTTACCGTGATTACTACGCGTTCACGAGGGACGCGTCAGTTTTGGCCGCCCACCCAGAGCATCCATCCATGTCCAACAAGGCGTACCTCACCCAGGGACATGTCGGTCTTGGACACCCACCGACGGTATCAAGACATGTCTACCTCAAACAAGGAATGAGCGTCCCTGATCTTGTGTCCTTTATAGCAGATGTGCTCGCTAGCCCACCTGTTTGGTTGTATTCTGAAATTAGTCTTCTCCGACCAGGGGTTACTTGGTCTGTCCCGAAACGGGAATCAATTAAACTTGCTGCAAAAGAACTAATTGCTGCAAGTAAGAAAAAAAGATGGCTTGTACAAACCGAATGCATTACTGAAGAGGAGAAAAGATACAACAAATAACCATTCTAAGTCAGTACAGAAACAACTTGCGACAAAAAATTTACTGGAATACGTGCCAGATGTCATTCTTTAAACCATTGTTATGGCTATGTATGATTATATCATATTGTGTAAAAAGGTAATAACGAAGCTTGTTTGTATGTCTTCGTTGTTGGTGAAATCGCCATTTTTTACATGATAAATACCTAGCTTATCCAAAGTTCTGACGAAAACAGAGAATGTTCTACGAAATTCTGAAACGAATTGAAAACACAAGACTTCTTGCACATGTTTGCGTTTCGTTGAGTTGATTGCTTGCACGATTTTTTTCCGGAATAGCATAATTTTAATTGGTAGCCTGGTTGACTCACATGCCAACAAATGGAAAATCCCCCAACAATGCAATGCAATCGTGACACATCTGCAAATAATACCATATTATATTAAAATTTGCAATATGCAACGTCAGAAAATGCAAAGAAGTCGTGAATAAATTTGTTTTTTTTTTGCACTCAATGGTTGATACACCATGCTAATTTTCCATTGTCAAAAATATTATGGGGAAGATGCAACGCTGTATACATATTGTTCGCCCAAGTACCATACACTGCTCCTTAATACTACTCGTCCACTGAAAACATACCATTTAATCCGTCTCGCACCCTTTTATTCTTATTGAATATAGAGGTAGGCTAAGGATATGATACTTGCGCCATAGTGTTCATTTTCAAAACACACCATGCCAGTTGAAAAGGTGTCTTCAGACGGCGAGCTGCAAAAATATATCCATCTGTCGATTTCGCAATTTCATTATTAATTTGTGAACTGCCGTCTTCCATCGGTGGCGTTAGGGTGCAGAATCGGAGCTGTGGTATAACATTGGATATACTCTAAGAGGATTCAGATAATATGACGTCAGAAATTGTATAGTGTCAGGTTTATCTCCTGGTATATTGTATTGTGTACAATACTCCGATTTTGATCTCATTCGGCAGCAATAATAAACACACCCAGTCCAGTGTCATTGATCAGGAACTGTTATAACAGTATGATTATGGGCAATTAGTCTGTAGTATATATTATATTTACGGCTATGGGCCAGGATTGCATTGGCATTGAAAGCATTAGACAGAAAACTAATATATAATGCTGAAGGGTATACTGAAGGTTATCTTTTTATGCAATATTATATGAACAAAAATGTTCATATACAACATAAATATACTTGAGTATAGTTATAGTTCTAGTATAGCTACTGCAACTATACATGCTCGACTAGTGACTAGGAATTTAGTGATCTACAGTTCGTGATCACAGATGCTATTCACACGTACGTACGTTTGTCAGTGCAAGTGCAATGAGGTAATAGCCTTAGTAAACCGACCAACGTTTGTAGGTTACAAGACAAGGTGTACGGTGGCTGTTTTATGCCATAATAAGTTTTTCCTGAACAGTTTCGGTCACAATTTTATTTGAGACGACGGAAATCATTTCAGTGGCGTAGCTAAAATAGTTATCGCAGCGGAATCAATATTAAAGTCGTGGCAATAATATTCTAGCTGCAGCGAAAATGATTGTCGCGGCGGCGTGAAAGGCCATACTTGTTATAACGTTTTCCATGCATCACCTGAAAGAGAACAAATTGTTTCTTATTGATATTATTGCCGCAGCGAAAATTATCAATTCGATTTCTCTTGAGCGAGCGTGTGAAAATCAAAGTAGCAGTTACTGCAATAATTGTCGCAACGGAAGTGTTTTGGTGGCGGCAATAACGATTTTTGCTGCGGGGAGAATGTTTTAGTTGCGACATCAACTATTTTCGCTGTGACCAAAATGTTTTAGTGCAACATCAACTATTTTCGCTGTTTTGATCGCAGCGAGAATATTTTCGCTGCAGCCACAACATTTTGGTGGCGAATTTAATGATTTTGGTCGCTACAATTAAATTCGTGATGAAAACTATTTAGGAAAAAACTTGTTATGGTAAAAATGAATAAGATGGATTACACTTTTTATTATGTCCTTTATATGAACATGCACGAAAACAATATCTATCAGAATGTATTGAGTATGTTCACGCTGTACCATACTTATTCCAAACCCTCATGTCCAGCAAAGATCCCTTTGTACTTAGATGTGTATCAGCATGTGTCTACACTGATTTCAGTATCATGGAGTCGGTATCATTTTGTTAACCGTCATGTTTGTGCTCTGTCATTTATTTATCGTTCTGCACTTGTTACAAGTATTTCCAGCACCAATGAATATGTTTCATCTTTGCATCTGGGCCGATGGCCTTAAATGAATAAAGTATTATTATATTATATAATATTATATTATGAATCAGCCCTTGAATAGGGTGGAATTTATTCACAATGATTGTTCAAATTGTTTTATCAACACTTGGTCAGCACTCCATCACAACAATCTGGTATCGCGTGTATGGTTCAACATACAATGCTTGTCATGGTCTAAGGTTAACCCTTCTCGAACTCATCACTTCCAAATTGACAATGGTAAAAATCTGGGTGTAGATTTGTCTTCTTGCAAACCATATATTCATGTAACAAATCGTACTGAGGCTTGTCTTAATGCATTTTATGCCTTTCCGGGTGTTGGTTTGTGTGTGAAATGTTCTGATATTGTTACAATCAAGTACATGAAATACGGCCATATCGTACGACCAGTCCTCACATATGGTTATGCTGTGTAGTTGGAAGAAACCTCAAACGCCTCTAATTATGGGATATTTTGAATTATTACGTTCAATTTTAAATCTCGGTCACGGGAAACCTCGTTTTGCATTCATGTGTTAAATTTTTCACAGTCGGGCAAAGTGTGCAAAAATAATTGACTATCTAGAGTACGAAACTGCTCTACAAAATTTAATATTTTGTTGTGCAAGTATCTTCTTGATGATGAATATGCGAATTCAGAAAAGGATATCATTCCCACATGGTGATGGGTAAAAAACTATGTCCGACAGGTATTATTATTAAAACTAATTATAGCGCACATTTATGACATGACTGTAATCAGTTACTACTGAGCCAGGACTGCTGTGACCGTATAGTGCTTCAAATGATGCTAGTAGCTTTCTAGTTTGTTTTGAACTGTTTTATGTTGTTTTTTCGTAATGGCATATATCATTGTTTTATTTTCTTCATGTATTGTAGCAAATAAATGAATCAAAATCAATAAAATACCAAATAGTAAATGAATCGCTTAACGGAACAACCAAAGCACCTGGGAACAACCTATGCCAGAGTTCAACTGTGTAATACACAAGATTGAAAAACATGCAGTAGAGACAACAACATTTTCAGATGGTGCACCCCATTTGCTCAATTTAGCCATCAATACTGACAACATCCGGTCAGAGAAAAGTGACGTCAAATCAGGTTACAAGTTCATACAATGAGCGAGTAGTAATTGCCTCAACTAATTGGAACTATGTTACCAAATGAAGAAACCCTCTTTTCGAGAAAGAGAAAACGTTTCCTTTACACTGTTTCTATATCTCAAACACGACAACGACAAGTTCGTATGTAAGGGAATGAAATTTGATGAACTAAACCCCAGAATTCCATTTAATACCGATTCTTTATCTAAATTTGACAACATAATCTACAACATAACTGTGGTCAAATCATCGGATAAGCTGGCCATTTTAATTTCGGAGTCGTTGTGAATTAGTTAACCTGCATATTACAGCAGGTGTGTATAGTCAGCACTCATCTACCTGACAGAAAGTTGTTGTGCTTTCTACTGTTAACATTTAATCAAATATAGATTTTTTCTCCACCCCGCTCAAGTAATAATATACATATAGCAGAAAAATGATTTCCAATCTCATAAAAACATATTCTTGTTTGCATTCCAAATAATCTGCAGTGGAGCGTATGATCCGCCCAACATCAATACATATCAAGGGTGGGTCTACCAGACTGTACCTGCACGTGAGATGAGCAGTCATATCGAGGAGATTGTACCGCGACAATCAATGAAAAAAGAAAGGAATTCCACTGCATTTCCCGGATTGATATCTCTGGCTAAGTGGCCGAAAACATGAGATTGGATGCATTCTGAAAATATGATTGTATATACGATATCATACATATAATGGGTGTGAGGTTTTTGTTCTTCACAATGTTAGACTTCGGGAACATTTGACGGGAATACAGGAAGTTTGTGTTTGATTACTGCTAAACTCAAGTTCAACACAAAACCTCGTATGATTTTTGGCGATAACTTCGTTTAGAATGGTCGGATCAATTTGAAATTTTATTTGGTTCCATTTGGCATAAAACCATATTTTTTCACCAAATTTCAGACTTCTATCTTAAAAATTCAAAAAGTTGGCAATCTACTCCAATGGTAAATTTCATATAACTTGAAATTTGCAAGTTTGAACAGAATTTGGCATGTTGTTCGATGTTCACACTGCACAGTACTTTGTAAGAATGATATTCTATTAGAATACACCTGTATGATTCTTCTAACTCAAAAACTTTCCTCATATTACATTTCTTAGCGGAATAAAGATCATGAAATCCCCAAATTTGCTTGAATTCCTGTGATCCGATTAGTGCCCAACATTTGACATTGGGGTAGATTGCCAACTTTTTTAGTTTTCAAGATATAAGTCTGAAATTTGGTTAAAAAATATGGTTTTGTGCGAAATGGACGCTTATGAAATTTCAAATTGATCCGACCATCCTAAAAGAAGTTATCGCCAAAAATCATATGAGGTTTTGTGTTGAACTCGAGTAATACATCGTTGTTGATTTATGCGTTCGAAACATTTTCGTGACTTTTAAGATCAACAGTCCTCATCAACTCCTCTGTTAATTATCTCGATAAATCGACTTATGACTCAGACATACAAGTAAAATGAATATGCGTTGACTATAATATAGACGAGCCATACCATTTCATTGGTTACCTTGGCAACAATAGGACAAAGAAAATATATTGATTACCCATATTGAAAACTATATGGAGTATATGATTAACAGTCATTACATTAATTACTGAAATAATAGCAAACCATTCAATTGAAGAAGCCGTTTCAGATAACGTTACGAATATACCTAATTCCATGTTTAATAGCTAAATACTTTTGAAAAAAAAATACAGTTATACCAATTTCATTCATGAACATACTGCATCTATTGAAGAGATAGTGATATAGTAATTTCACTATAGTTTTTATTTCGGTAGTTTAGTCTGTATTATTCAATATTTAACGTTATAATGGTCGATCATGTAAGCCATATCATACTGTTCAATATGAATAATGTGACTAAACATATTTCCATTTTACTTGAACTTCAAATGCCTAAAGACATACGTGATGATACGTCGATTTAGATGAATCGAGATTACTAATTTGATTTATCAAGACCATAACTCGATTTATCGAATATTAAGTCGATATATCGAGAGAATATACACGATTCATAAATAATATAATTAACTCGATTATCGAGATAACTAACTCGATTTATCGAGATAATAAGTCGATTTATCGAGATAATATCTCGATTTATCGAGATAATGAGTCGACAAATTGAGGTGAAAAAAATTCATGTGGCTCTAATAGTCCAATTTACCTACATATCTAATGTGAGGTCGCGTTACAATACAAGGAGTGACATCTGATAGGTAATAATAGAATTGCCAGGTATTGTACAACTCTTAGCGTGGCTAGGAGATGTAAATTTTTGGAGTTATAGGCCAATTGTGTGATTTTTACTATTTCGGCCAATACCTTCGCCCCCTCCCCCCTATCAGGAGCGAGGGTAATGAAGGGTCTATGTTTGTCGCCACTGCATCAGCTATTCCAGAATGTCCACGTTGCCGACTGTTGATATTCAGTCATCGAGTGTTCTGTTATTGGCTTCCGGCAGTGTCAACTGAAGAACTTGTCTTTGTATACCGCTTGGTCAAATATACTGCGGCTCGATGTCCAGCCTCCAAATCAAAGTCGGTCATCTATTAGTCGTTGAATGGAGTTTTGTATCAAATGGGTTTATTAATGTAAATATCAACATACCAGTATTACCACCAATACAACCAGATTTCGATGACGCCAGTAGCAAACTCAAAATTCAACATTTTTGGAATACAATTATTTTCGGAATACAATTAAAGCCCGATCAGGTATTCACATCCAAAACCACACTTGCATCATCGTCCAAACGCTTCTTTGGATGTGTCATATGTTTCTACTGTACACCCGAGGGAATTGGTATACAACTGCCCAACCTATGAAAACAATTTAGAAATCCGAAAAAGCACATGGAATAGATTATGATAATTTCAAAAGTACCTAATCACAAGCCAAAAGGCATTTGAGTTTATGGTATCCTCGGGGACAGATTTAACGTCCACCAGCAGTGACACCGGCTCAGTGATATGGATGCAAGTACCAACTTATTGCCACTAATGCAACTAGATTTTGAAGACGACAATAGCAAACGTAAAGGCTATGCCACACAGCCACTACGTACAATTTGCGCATACTACAGGTATGGAATTTTGGTCATTAGTGATACATGCGCGATATACGTAATTCATAAGTATTTCATGCGTTTTTCATTCGGCTATATGCGCAGATGTCTGTCGAGGGTTTCGGCAGAAGGGTCTTTAGGTGATTTCGGTTTTGAGCTGCTCAAATTTTTGGTGGGTTGAGATTCATGCAGTTTATGCGTATTTCGCGTATTTCAAACGCAATTCTTACGTAAATCTTACGCAGTTGTGCGTGATTTTTGCGAGATGCATTTTTGGCTTTCCACGACCACGTAGTATGTCGACGTATGTTTAACGGACCTTTCATGCATGTACCATAGGTGTATCACTTCTATATTGCGTATACATAGTATACGTTAAAATTACGTAATTGACGCACGGATCACTAATAAGTTGCAGATAAACAGCCCAAATATCGCGCACGTTCACATACGATTCGCTTTTACGTAGATTTACGTATTCTTTGCGTTGTTCATTCGTACTTCTTCCGTGGTTTTAACGTGGTTCATTCATGATACATTCTGTCAAAATTCAACGTAAAGACCAACTTTTCTAAAATTTTCCACGTATATCTACGTATGACCAAATTTCATACCTGGAATATGCGCAAATTGTACGTAGTGGCTGTGTGACATAGCCTTAATATACAACATTTTAGAATAGAAACAAATGTCAATACTGTCAAGAAATGTGATGAACAAATTCGATCTCCACATAGCTGGATATTTGGTGTGCCTCAGTAATTCCAATATTGTTAACTCAGGCTATTTGTGAATATGCGGTAAAGACAAAAACAAGAATATTTATTGTCGGCATAGCTGATCTCATACAATGGTTCCGAACAACAATAATTAGTAATCACAGAGTTTGGACAGTGACACGAAATATACAGTGAATCTGGTCACTGGATCTCAAAGTACGGTTCACAACTTTATTTATATAGCATCATACATTTATATTTCATTAACGAATGTGTTTTCATTGTTTGAAGCAGCAAATAACACATATGACACTGAAATAAAACTTGAGTGTCACTTGTGGGCTACTCACATGCACCGCTGAACACTACTGATGGAGTCAAGGACATTTATGGTTACCCGAGTCTGACACTTCTCAATTTGCATGTCCGTTGATAGAAGACCTCCTTAGAGATGGCGAAATGAACGGAGCTGTCCACCATGGAAAGTCCGCAGCCAGTCGGACATTGCCGAACCAATGTGGCGTTTGTACCGTCTATCCACCATCTGCATCAACCAACTAGAGACAGCAGAGCCCAGGTGACGCTTTTCCAACGATAGCGGCTCTTGGAAACTAGGCTGATACAGCGACAAATCCGATGGTGCCAAGTACACATCATATAGTGGAGATGCACCGTAGGCTAGGTGAGCACCTAACGACCGCTTTGACAGGTGGTGATGGTCCTCAGCAGAATCAACTGATGAGGAATCACTGAGACCATCACCGTCAAGCCTTTTGATTTGAGTGTTCGTTTTCTGTGTCAACCAGGGCGATATAGCAGAACCATAGTGCCTTTTCCGGTAGTTATTATCCTGCCTGTTCTTGTACCAGGACCAGCCAGAAGCAGCAGAACCAAAATGCCGCTTCTCAACCTCTGTATCACCCATATCCGGATTGTCCTGGGATCTTTTCCCACCACGTTGTCCTCGATCAGTCACCCATCTTGACATGGCTGATCCGATGTGCCGCTTTTCTTGTGTGGCAGTTTCATCAGCCCGCTTGTTTTTTGAAGTCAAAGCAGCATGGTGTTTGAGCCACCCTGACATAGCAGCACCAATATGTCGCTTGTTGTATCCAAGGTAGGATTTCCGTTGCAACCAGCTGGACATAGCAGGTCCAAGGTGCTTCTTTTCCAAGTTCATGCCATTGTTGGTCTGCTCCTGAAGCCATCCAGACATTGCTGACCCCAAATGTTTCTTGTCTCTTTCACCACTGCTTTGATCCTGAAGCCATCCAGACATTGCTGACCCCAAATGTTTCTTGTCTCTTTCACCACGGCTTTGATCCTGAAGCCATCCCGACATTGCCGACCCCAAGTGTTTTTTGTCTCTTTCACCACTGCTTTGATCCTGAAGCCATCCAGACATCGCCGATCCTATATGTTTCTTCTCTCTTTCACCACTGCTTTGATCCTGAAGCCATCCAGACATTGCCGATCCCAAGTGTTTCTTGTCCCTTTCACCACTGCTTTGATCCTGAAGCCATCCAGACATCGTCGACCCTATATGTTTTTTGTCAATTTCACCACTGCTTTGATCCTGAAGCCATCCAGACATTGCTGACCCCAAATGTTTCTTGTCTCTTTCACCACTGCTCTGATCCTGAAGCCATCCAGACATTGCTGACCCTATATGCTTCTTGTCTCTTTCACCATTGCTTTGATCCTGAAGCCATCCAGACATCGCCGACCCCAAGTGTTTCTTGTCTCTTTCACCACTGCTCTGATCCTGAAGCCATCCAGACATTGCTGATCCTATATGTTTCTTGTCTCTTTCACCATTGCTTTGATCCTGGAGCCATCCAGACATAGCCGACCCCAAGTGTTTCTTGTCTCTTTCACCACTGCCTTGATCCTGAAGCCATCCAGACATCGCCGACCCTATATGTTTCTTGTCAATTTCACCACTGCTTTGATCCTGAAGCCATCCAGACATTGCTGACCCCAAATGCTTTTTGTCTCTTTCACCACTGCTTTGATCCTGAAGCCATCCAGACATTGCTGACCCCAAATGTTTCTTGTCTCTTTCACCACTGCTTTGATCCTGAAGCCATCCAGACATTGCTGACCTCAAATGTTTCTTGTCTCTTTCACCACTGCTTTGATCCTGAAGCCATTCCGACATTGCCGACCCCAAGTGTTTCTTGTCTCTTTCACCACTACTTTGATCCTGAAGCCATCCAGACATTGCTGACCCCAAGTGTTTCTTGTCTCTTTCACCATTGCTTTGATCCTGAAGCCATCCAGACATTGCCGACCCCAAGTGTTTCTTGTCTCTTTCACCATTGCTTTGATCGTGAAGCCATCCAGACATTGCTGACCCCAAATGTTTCTTGTCTCTTTCACCACTGTTTCGATCCTGAAGCCATCCAGACATTGCTGACCCCAAATGTTTCTTGTCGAGGTGACGTTCTGCTGGATATTTTCCTGCGTCCTCTAGCACCTGTTTGACATCGCCGGTCCCGCTCACATGGGTCCTAGGAATATCCAAGTTTTGATTCGTCTCCTGGCGATGAAGAAAAATAAGCATCATTATAAGAATGCATGCATGTAATTTCCAACATCATGCTTCAAGTATTTTTAGGTGATAGTAGAAATAAAGAGTTTGTGGTTGTTTTCATCTTTTCTCGTAATAAAAAGACACATGGAATCTAACACGTGGAAGATTTTTGCTTCAAAAATAGAATCCTATCCCGGTCACATCTGGTTTGTCATGTTCAAGGTTTTGTTGGATATGAAATACACAAAAGAAAGACCAATCATGTGAGAATGACAGTGATGAAAGTTTTGAGATAAAATCCAAACATCTCTATGGAATTTTCATTAGTACGACATGAACATCATAGAGTACCTGTTTTCTTGAGTGAATAGTTTAGATGACACTAAAACTCACATTTGCAGTGTCAAAGATGAGTATGGTAACATTACGCAGATATTACCAACAAATGACATACGTTTCAAATACATTTTATTATAGTACGAGCATCATATTAGATTCGGCCGCCAGATAATTAAGTGGCGGCCGCCAGGTAATTATGTGGCGGCCGCCACTTAAATATATTTTCACACCTGGCACTAACGGTCTTCCGTATTTAGGCATATGTTGTTGAATAAAAATATTATGGTAAATATAATGGCCAGATAATTAAGTGGCGGCCGCCAGATAAATATATTTTCACACTTTTCATTATCTGGCCTCAACGCGCTTCCGTACCTATATAATCTTTGGACGGACAATAATATCAACACAAATATACAACTTGCCTATACTATTTAGATATAACTTGTAGAAGATATTTACACTTTTATGGTAATATAGCTGTGCACTCATTTTTTGTATCAATGAGCTTCATATTTATCTCTGATTATACCAAATACATGTTTCACCGAACAATACCTTTCACCGCTATATTTACATGGTGTTTTTTTTACACAATTCTTTTAGACAAAATCTTCTTTCCATTGACTCAGGAAACTATGAAGAAAATGTTCGTGCTCAGTATTTGTTTTATGTAATCATAGCCTGTTCGTTATTCATTAACATGGATAAGGCAGATTATCCACCACCATCACATATCACTCTACGATACTAGACAATATGCTTATGGCATTCTTTAGTCCGGACAGAGCCTTTTACATCCTGCAGCTAGCCGCCGAACGTTATCTGACCCAATTCTATTGTGTTGGAGTCAGATCATGTTTATGTTAACGTTCTAATGCACCAGATATGAAGATATACGGGAACAAAATATATTTTTCCTCATCATATTGTTGGACTTGTGCATCGACTACATGTGGATTCCATGTCCCGAATACCCTAGAATTGTACGTATTGCTCTGAGTCTTGATTTTATAGCCCAATATTGGGAAAAGTGTCATGTAATGTTGACACTTTGCTCATTTCCACGAACATTGTTCACTGTTCAATGTATTTTGGTACCTAATTTTAGTCTTAAATTAAAACATTATGATGACGTCACACTATTGTGTGAAGTGTGGATTATTTTTGAGGAATCAACTAGAAGCCGGGGATTCTTAACGCACAATTTCCAACACTTTGAAATTAAAATACACCTGTGACGTCACACTATTGTTTGTTCGCTCCATTCTTTTTCAGGAATGGACAGAAATAAAAGAATGTAGTCCATTCTTATTGAGTCTAAGAATGGACAGTCTGGGGGTGTATTTTAAGTCAGAGAAAGCACTCGTAAACTGTCCATTCGTAGATCTGAAAAGCCTCGGCCCTTCGGGCCTCGGCCTTTCAGATCTACGAATGGACAGTTACTCGTACTTTCTCTATTACAGAATCAACGGTTATTCATGATACATGTTTATTTGCAGAGCTCACACAGAATATTTTTGGATAAGTTCGTGTACATAACCAGTATATGTGATATTACATATTACATAACAGCATATTTCAAGTCATTTCATGCCAGTCATGTTGATTGGCAACTGGTCTTTGTTTCTTATGGGACATTCAGAGCGTGGATCCTCCGTAGCGCTACCTGTGCTTGAGATTGCTGCACTTATCTTCTTGCGCTTGGCGTCGGACACGCGCTTGTACGGACGGACAGCCAGAGAACGATGACCAGTTCAAACATACGCTAAGCGGCTGTGGCTCGTAAGGAATTATTTGTTCGATATCCATCTAATCCAGCATCCTTACAGAGACGTGAGACAGTTTTCATCAACTCATTCTCTCGTTATTACTTTACCAGATATGGTAATTTTTCAAATTTTTACATGAATTTGCTGACATTGTCGTTTATGTCCATTATGCAAAGTAATCTCAGCTGTTCTGTGTCGGCATTCCACTCTGAGATGCGCTATCCAACGAAGCCTCGAATTTCCGGTATGTTGACACGAGTTTGTCGTCTGAGATGTCAGAATATACAGGTCGATACGCCGGAAGATTAGGCCTAAAAGCATGAATCATAATTACTGTTAGTTATTATACCAGTTACCACAAACTGTCATTATAGAAACATTTAATCAGATATACAGCAACTTCGAATAGTCTATACATACTGTTTCGCCACTCGTAGTCCGATATCCAATTCGGAGTGTTTTGTCACCAATATTTCCGAGCATCTGTGCTACATCGAACGCTTGATCGCTATCTACAGATGCATTCAAATCAAAACTGATTTTTCTCTGTGTGATGAAGATATCGTCATCGTCGCTTACTTGCCCCTGCATTTTGTCAGTGTCAAGTCGAGTGATTTTCTGGGTTTCGCGCAATTGTATTTATATCATGTCACTCGCAATGGTTCATTGATTTAAAGAATCCACACTTTCAGTCTGTATGCATGACGCGCAAAGCATACATGACGCAACTCACGTTTGTAATACTATTATATTGTATCTACACATGACTAGGCCTACACATGTTTTAAGTCGGAGAAAAGACTCAAAAGATGTGGATTCTTTGATTTCAATGCTCTCGGCCGCTTCGCGGCCTCGAGCATTCAATTCAAAGAATCCACACTTTTTCGTCCTTTCTCCTATACACAATATTGCGAAATGTCATATGTAACATTGAATGCACATATTGGACAGTGTGTGACAACAGGGCATGAATAGGTGTAATACACGAATGATAATTGTTTTGTTGTTGAAATGACGTTCTGCTACCGTGGTTAACGTTCTGTGGATCGAATTATAGTCAGGATTTAATATCTGTGAATGCTGTTCAGTCTCGTTCGTCCTATACAATGTACCGAACAATGAACGTTAAAGGTCGAGAATCTCAACCTCATAAATGTTGCTTCCATATGGTGAGATGAGGAATCCATGATTACGTTTCAAGCATCAACAGAACGTTAACCCGAGCCACAGAACGTTATTATGTCACGGATCAATTGACAACACAAAATTAAGGACAGATACAACAATTTATCATCGCTGCAAATGCGCGATTCTGATTGGTCAACTCTCCGACAATACCACGCCGTATTTGGAGAGCTGTGACGCAACCCCACGATATTTTCTGTATCGTGGGCTTCAGGCGTGTAATATGGAATGACGTTTTGGAGAGCTCCATATGATCCAATGATAAAATCGTTACCATGGACTTCAGACCCCAATACGGCAGGATATCTGCCTTCAGTCAGCATATCCCACTCGGCCTGCGGCCTCGTGGTATATGGTGACTTCAGGCAGATATCACGCCGTATTGGGGGTCTGAAGCCCATGATAACTTATAGTATTGTGTATAAATTTCAAACTGAACAACCTTTGTACATATATGCAAAATTTCTCTCAAAAATGCTAATTTTACATGCTCCAAATTGACGGAAGTTTACATCCATCCCGGACTTCAGTTTTACATCGTCGCAGTGCAAGACACTTTTCATCCAAATTCTTAGTCACAGTGTAGCAATCTCAATGCACAACTTTTCATAACATCCTCGGACATGGAATCGAATAGATTATGAAAGTGTACTTACTTGGCAATTGTTATTTTTTCACCTGTTTACATCATATGTCGGACTTTTGAAGACAACAGAACGTTAACATAAACATGATCTGACCCCAACACAACAGAACTGGGTCAGATAACGTTCGGCGGCTAGCTGCAGGGTGTTTAGCGAAATCAAACGACTACGGTTTCTCTCGTAATGCAAGGGGTGACACTTATGTCCAGTGTGTGTATTTGGACAGATTCCGGGCCATTTTTATGCATGGAGAATACCGGAACTTTTGTCTGGAAACATATGTATACACAGTTCTGGGAAACACCAGAATGACGCCGAAGCTCTGATTCATTTCATGGTCATTTTCCAGCGAGAAAAAGCACTATTTGGCATAATTGATCGAGGGAAGGGAAGGAAGAGTGGTGCCGTTTCCGTGCCAGTGATTTGACAAGGTGGACACTTGACTGGCCAGCACATTGTCCTCGGTTGAAACGATTGATGCCATAAACTTGGCGCTGGCATGGAACGTGTCATAATTTCTGAGCACACGCCTTTCGAAAGGTATGTTTGCCAGATTTGATAGATGTGTATGTTGCCCAGTTTGCTTTATTGAAGCGTTGCTTGATGGGTCTGAGTGGACAGCACGTAATAAAGGCGTGCAATAATAACAGGCAATAACACTCGTACCGCCGGTGGCTTGTGGCTGCATGAGTGGTTCGGAACTTTCCGAGTCCGGGAGACGTAGGGTCGCCTGGGTGCGGTCGGCATGGACGGGGGGCAGGTGAGGTGGAGTTATTGTTTCAGAGAGACGATGAGGTAATTCGAACGAATGCACATTCACCTGTAGGCTTGGGTGAGTGGGTTCTGGAAATTCTTCTTGATTACCACTGATTTTCATGTTGTTTTCATACGCCTGAATCTGCAGGCCATTTTATTTGGCATGCCATTATTATGTATTAATGTCGATAATCAAACAAACACATGCGAATGTCACTTGATATATATAGTTTTGGATTTGTTTTTTGGCACACACTGATATATTTATTGATCATCAAACGCATGATGGGACGAATATATCAAGTTTTGGATTTGTTTTTTGCACACATTAATATATTTATTGATCATCAAACGCATGATGGGACGAATATATCAAGCAACGACATGTGTTATAGACATTGCAGAAAAAAATCACATGCACTTGTAAATTATACAGTATCTACAACCATTATATATATGAGAAAGTTCATTCCATAATGTGTTTCTGAAAACTATAGCTTTCTGTGATGATGTTTGTAGGTACTGGTTTACCTAATAAAAAACATCGTTTAGCTTGGATCATTAATTTTTGTGCTTTACTCATACACTTAGTCCTTTTCGGAGACAATTTACAAATGAGAGCGTCATCATGTATCGTGATTTTAGTTTCGATGAAAATAACAAAAATCCCTACAGTGTTGCCTAGTAACTGAAACCATGGCGAAGTCATGTAATGGGGCTGCACTTTTTACGGCTGTCTGTTTACGATGGGTGTCATGTATCTGGTCTGCCCTGGAAATCAGCATGGTGCTAGTCGCTCAGGCTGTCATGGTGCTAGTCAGTTACGGTACTAATTCTTGATGTGGTAAGCACATTTCATTTCATATTGCACTTTGATCGAATCTCCCTGCAATATTCAGGTCTACCTCCGAAAGAATTTGGCTACAAATATTTGCATTTTAACTCTTGTCTATATTGAGATGTCTGTGCCGTGATCTCTGGGGAATTTAGGCTGACCAGAGCTACACGTGTAGACATGTAGGGCGGATGTGCTATACTGGTAACGAAGGCAAAGACTCGATCCCATTCTACCCTTAACTCACACAGGCTCATCTCCTGAACACGTCCTGTCGTATTTTTCGGGTATTTACCTGAAGCGATCACGATTTCTACCACATGGCGTTTCACCACCTGATCTTTATCCTTTGGTCCTGGGAGAAATTTTATAAACTTCGTTACTGGAAAAAAATCATCACAAATACGATACGTAAAAAAAGCTTCAATTAATTTGCATGATTTTGGATGGTTTCAGAACACCTGCTAATCATTATGGTTGACGTCATGCTGGATTATACTGTTGAGTTGTGAGGAAGTTGAAGGACTTGGGATTAACTTCCTGACATTCTATGGAACAAAATCCGTTGACATGGGCTAGGTGTTGTATGGATGTCGCTATCCTCAACGAGATGATTTTGCAATTTCTTATTGCTAGTTCACAGATGATGACACCGTCTAATGGTATGGTGGAACTGGCATTAGGATTAGATCATTGAAATAGACGTGGAATCAATACCCAGTATTAAGTATTCCGAGCAAACAGGGTCCGTTATCCAATCTCATAGTCCGGGGACAGAAAGTCGTATCAGGCGAAGTGAGAGAAAACTAAAATGACAGGGAAACTCATGAACCCCCGTAAATGGCCATTAGGAGGTGAAATCAGGTGTTCCGGAAAGAGTGAGCATTTCCTGCCCCACTAGTGGCACCCGTCAGGAATTCCCCAAACCTAACCTTAACTTAAATAGATCTAGTTGCATGGCAGACATGGATTTATCCTTGAAAGGATATCATTATCCTTTCATTATCATTTCTCTAATCATTGCATGATATACAAAGGGTAATAAGTTCAGCGCATGTAATATACACCAGATATGTATGGTATGTATGATATGTTAAATATCACAATGTAGTAGTCCTGAGATGCACAAGACACATCCATTATACAATTGTGTACATGGTGAGAGAAAACCATAAACGGTTGCCCGATCATGAATTGTTCTGAGGCATTAATTGGGATGGATGCTATATATAGAACAAAAGTTATGAAATTTGCAAATGGGTTTGAGGCCTCAGGGTTTTGAGATCCAGTTCATTGGATTACATAAACACCCATTTACCTAATCGGATATCCAACATGGCTACGTCCGGTATGAATAGTTTATCCATACATTTAGGTGTTGGAAGTTGCCTTGATTTTATATATTAAAACTACATATACAGAAAATGTTCGCTACATAGTGATTTTAGGTAATATATCAAATCTTCTTCTACACAAATTTACCTATATCGTATATTACTAGAGGAATTGTGTTACAAACATGGAATGACACTTGAAAGATTTTTATTGAATAGCCAGATCGTGTACATATATTAGGGGATGTCTTACGAATCTGTCATGATGTCGCATTCTAAGTATTTCACGGTAAGAGCAATGTACAACGCTCTATCGAATCTACTAAAACATCTTGTGAAAAATAATAAATGTTGGCATTTAATCATTTATTGAAGTTTATTTAATGTTGGGAACACAATAAACCCACATCAACTTTTGCATGAGAGTTTGTGATTGTGTTGGTAATCTTCTAAGCACCGTCTACTTTTGACCTAAAATGTCTTCTTGTCTTCACTGCTTAGAACGTTTTCAATTTGAAGTAGATAAACTTCATTACCGTAATGAAATAACGTTTCAACGTCAGTCAATTCGTCGGATTTAGAACATGATAATATAATCTATGTTGATCCCATTTAACTCCCACTCAACAGTTCATTGAGAAAAGAAATTTGACTCTACATTCATCGGCAAGATGCAAATGTATTTTCAGAATTTCTACTTTGTGGGACATATAACCATCAGCGTTCTCAAGATATCTATCTCCTGGATTGATCACATACAATTCTAGACTGTACTGTTGAATAATTTTGGTATTGTGCACTGAAGAATGTGTACCATGTGGTTGAATATGACCAAAGGTGTGCTGTCCAATCTTCAAAGCAAAACTCATGATGGAATTGGTGTATGAGATGGTCTATGATAAAATCCGATTTTGTTTCACACCCATAATCCAACCTGTTGGCACATTATAATTCGATCTAGTCCATGTTAGATGTTAAACACATACTCTAGCTGCTTCATATGATAGGTGATATGATATAACTACACAAGATGGGAGAGAGGAGTTATCATTAATTTTGTGTGCACAGCCTTTATCAGTTACCGAGAACCACAACAAATTACGGGGAAATCAGGGCCCTAACAAAGTAACATCAAATATGTCCATTCGCTAATAACATGTCATAGGTGCACTGTATAGGAATATAATACACAAGACATAAATGGAATTTGCCGGACTAGTAGCTGAAATGCTACAGAGTAAGCAAACAATTCCCTAGCAGAATTTGTGTGAAAAAATCGAAGTGGTATTTACCAGACGGGAGCAGTTGATACCTGATGGGCGGTAGTCTTCCCCAGCCCAGATACAAATTTCATGCCCCTATCCAAACTTTTGACATCTGCAGACGTGTTTGATGACATTTCCCACAACCCGCATCCTTTTTCGCAATAGCAGGAGAGGACTGACGTGGGCTTTACCACCGAGACAATACAAGATCACAATCTGCATGTTAAAGTGATTATTGGAACCATTGGGACATGTGACACAGTTAATGTGTTCTATAAACACGTGGAATTTTGATTTTAAAAAATTGGTTCGAGTCGAAGGTTAGAGGGAATGTTTTCCCACTATGAGTGGAAAGAACATTTAGACCACTCGCCATAATTACATGTGTACACATATAGCATTGTTGTCATTTTATCAGTATCGAAACGGAGGTCACTGTATGCTTAGAATTTGACAGGGAAACATGAAGCTCATCAAAGCCATTATTCGTCCTCTAACGAACAGTTGCATTATGTATGGCCTGTCAAATTCAAGTCCAGCGCAATTCATCCCCAGACCCAATGCCACTCATGTATACGATATCATCATAATTCTTTTATCATATTCCATTATACTTCTCAAAGTAGTGATAGGCTTCATTTGATACAGAGCATCTCCGGGATTGAAAGGCTTTGTGATAACTTCGGTAGCACCAGGCAAACAGGTGACTGAATTGATTGACATCGAGCACTAAACTTTCACCCGCGTGGCCAGCGTTTCTCGTGCTTGACCTTTGGGATATGGTTCCTGAAAATGTTGTTCCGTTTCGTTGGAACCGGTTTTAATGCGGTGACATTTCCATCCATCAGAACTCAAACAATAGACAATTAGACCGTATTTGCATGTTTAATGTTTGTAATGAGTGCTTTACCAATCAGTACATGTACACCCATAATTTATACCCACATACCCTCGAATCTTCAAGGTATGTGCCCGAGCCAACGCTGATTTTGTTATGCGTGAATGGTTTCCACAAAAGAGAGCATGAAAAACACGAGAGCATTTACCGAATGGCATCAATAAAGTTGCAACTGGCACAGGAACCCCATTGCGTGTGGCTTGTTGGTGCCTCCGTGACATGAATCATATTTCATGCACAGGAACGTGCACAAATACCACGTACTGTGGTAGCTGAACTATTTCATTGTTGAAATAACATATTTCAGATCATATGCGTACAACAGGACATGACATCAGGTTCCAGAGATGGAATGATCCATATCTGCAATACCTTGCTTCAGAAACAATGGTACCTGTGGGATTTGCACCTGATGTTTGCATGATACAAGCTGTCCTTGTTATAACTTTTTAATCAAGTTTTAATAATTTCCGGAAAATTTCTACCAATTACCTGCAACAATAGTTTCATGAATGTTCCAAATAACCTGTAAGTATACCTGTAAGTACACTAATCCCAACATGCATATTCATATATTCAGGTACTATCAAGCAAACCAGATCAAGCAAACCAGGTTATCACAAATAAGTATCTAAATAATAACATTTTTCGCCCGTAAAGCCTAATGAAATGACTTCAATTTACTATGGTAAGGTGACAAATGACAGAAACGCCTGACTGTCATGAATAACCGATGCATTTTCTCGTGGATAACAATACCTCAGTTTTGGCCGTCCACCCAGAGTATCCTCTGCCATATCCAACCAGGCTTATCTCACCCAGGGAAGAGTCAGTCTTGGGCACTCATGGATGATATTCAGCAATGTATACTTCAAACAGAGAACAAGTAGCCATGTCCATGTTTTCACACATGCTCTCTAGCCCACCTGTTTGAGTGTATTTTTTAAACCGGTCTTCTCAAAGCAGGGGTTACTTAGGGTGTCTCCAACCGGCATTGATTAAACTTGTGAACCAATTTTCTGCGACCAGGTGGCATGTTCAAACCGAATTTGTTAAGGAAATTACGCTCATGACTTAAACAGAGGAGATATTAAATAACCAACATGAGTCAGCCGTTAATCATGCCGTGTGCCACGAAATGTCGTCATTCGACGACGCGCTACTTTTTTCTTGAGTTTATGATACTTGAGATTGTTTGTAGATTTCTGTTGCAGGACTTCGCTGTGTAGTTTTTCATACTCTAATAAGTTGCTCCAGTGTTGCAACTTGAAGCGAAGAATAATTGTAGTTGCAGAGCTACAGAGCATCTTCTCCTAGGAGCATCACATATATGTTACCTTCTGCAATCTGTAGCAAATTATATTACACCACATCAATTGGGATGGCTTTTTTTTAAATCTTCGATGTGGCATCGATATGCCATGGAATATGTGCTTGGACAAAATACGTTTTCCTGCCGCCCTGTCAACTCGGTTTTTTCACACCATAAATCTCATTACAACGGCTTGGTGGGTCCGTTTCAGGTCAGTTGGCTCTGAATGGCACCAGGACGAATGCAGACGCCCACCATGGATCATTGTAAAGTAAGCGTGTTCTCGTCGGCGAAACGTGCTTAAAACAAAGTGGAATGCTTAACTTTCGTCTCGATATGTTTGTTACAATGAATCGTTGTAAAAGTATTTGTGTATATTTTTTTTCGAACGATGAGGAAATTCCCATTCCTACCAGCTTATTCATTCTGAAATATCACGGTAAATCATGCCAGAGGATTGCGTATATATTTAGTATGCATTTTGCGATTTTTGGCGTAGGTGAAACATCACAATAAATATGCTTCTGTACAAACATTTTCGTGTCAGTGTCTTAATCAACATATCAGCTAGCAGACATGCCAACATTGAGATGAATGAAACCGGGACTAATTGCTCGAGGGAAGCGAGAGCACCTTGCGGTCTGGGGGTTCGGGGGGCGCCGTAAGCCCCCCGAGAAAAAAATGCATATTTATAGTCTCTAGAGCAATTCTAGTGTGTATCTCAGAGGTCCTTGGGGATTTACAATTTATGAATGCTTATCTGTGTAATCAGTTGAAAATTTGTTTTTGTTTTTGCTTCTCTTCTTTTCTGGAGTTTCTGGACTAGAACTAGTAGGTTTCACCCTTTTCATGATCACTCAGTTCTAGGCCTATACAGACACCTGTAATATATTTATGCAAGTTAATTGTTATTCAATATAGCCAACTGCAATCTCTGAGATGACCCCCAAAATAATTTAGTCAGAGTCTGAGATATACAGACTTCAGACTTTTAACAAGCAAACCTATGGAATTGTTACACGAACCAGCGGGATATGTGCCCTGCCTTTTGCCGCTATAAAAATGTACTCCATAGGGCATGTCACTTGATAAAGTTGTCCACGCCAGGTTCGGATCATGACTGGCGGGCGATATTTGTTGCAGGTAGCCATAGTTACAGTGCACTGTACCATAGTTACAGTGCATTCATGACGTAATAAAGTCTTGTTGAAAATTGAGGGATCGTCTCAAAGAATGAATCTTGTGCACGTTCACTCGCAATTAATTGGCGCATCAATTTTGTTGTTTATTCAAGATTCGGCGATGAAGACTTGGGTAGTGTGTAGATTTTACGATAATATGAGAAAAACACCCCAAAACCGGGAAAACCGGGGATAAATAAAACAAGAAAATGCAGCAAACTGCGGAAGACGACATTAGAGCTTGAGCACATCATCAGCACCACGACAGCTGAATGTATCATACACAACGTTACCCCCCCCCCCCCCCCCCCCCCCAAAAAAAAGGAGAAGCCATAATTTCATCCCCTCCATGATTCCAATTCATTTCCGTATACTAGGATGAAAAAATATGGCCTACTTCATTCATATTACTAATAAGTAAACATTTATTTTAAAATCGATCAATGGAACAGATACGCCTGCTAAAATGATATGGATCCTCATTAAAATATCCTCAAAACGTTGGAAACTATGAGGAATATATGCATCTGATATCATCAGATATAGCCTAACACATGCCTTTACTGGGCAAATTAAAATACCAGTTAAGAATAGAAAGACTTCGCAATCCAGCACATAACACCAGCTTAATTGTCATGTTATAAAATATGTCAAATTACGCTAAATGTAGCCGTGGCATCGCAGACGAATCATTGTGTTTACTTCATAACGCCAAAAATGTCCACACGCAGATGCCCACATGCATGTATGCATGCACGAATTGCTGAACAGAAATTGTGTTCCAAAATACGCGTGATTGTGGTAAAATTTGCTTTGCATTCTGGGAACGTCAATTTCCATCGGCTCCGCCATTTTGGGACGTTTTTAAATAATTTGAATATTTTACGTAATTTTCTCAAACCTAGCACATCGATTCATGCCTGATATATATGTGGAATAGTCGAAGTTTCCCATCAGTTCGAGAGATTTTATGTCAAGGACGAAGAAAATCCTCATTTGAAGTAGGTATCTAAACGTTTACATGCCAAAACGTGCGTCGATAGGTTGGCATCGAAACCTCCATAAAAAAGTCAGCACATAGACATATAGAGGGTTGGGGGCTTCGCCCCCAACGCTCTTATGTCAAAAACGGGACACAACAGCCCAGGCTTGCAAAAATCGGGACTATCGCGGGAGAACCGGGACTGTTGGCATGTCTGAGCTAGGAATGTTCACGAAGTTGCTACCAGTGAAATATGCTGAACTCTTTAAACGTTTATTTGTTTTATATTACGTATCATGGCGTTGTATGGGCCTGTATTATACTAAAATAGATCTTGCATTATATTGATGACACAGACATTTTGAAGGATAACATTGCTTGACACTCGACTGTCCATGCTGTCCTTATGTTTGTAAAGTAACTCTCATTAGCTATTTCATTGACTAAACACTTTGCTGCATCAAGGGTTAATCTTCCCGTAGAAAGTTATTGTACAAAACATCGTCGAAAGGGGCTTGGCCGAAAAAGCGCGTCGCGCCGCGCGTCGCGCCAGCGCGTCGCGCCGCGCGTCGCGCCAACTAGCAGATTTTAGGTACAAGTTCACCACATGGCAGACATTAAGTTTGGCAACTTTGGCTAGAGTCCACGCACGAAGTTCATAATAAAACGGCTGTCCACACCGACAAAGACGTGTACAAGAGTGCACATAGAACTTTGGCAAAATCATAAAATATACAGTGTGGAGAGAAGAACCGAAAATGATTCTTCTGTGACCTTAGCCTATCTGGCGATTAGCTTTGTCTAATGGGCGAAGTGCACTGGTGCAGGCGAAGACGAAGCGAAGGTACGAAATGAAACCAAAACTAAAACTAGTATACACAGAGTTCTGGTAAATTGCGGTTTGTATTTTTTGGCTGGTGATCATCTTCGGAATCTCTTGGGGGTACAGACGAAAGCAAGACGAGGCGAAATGAGTGAAAACTATAGTGGTAATTCAACCGACGAATACTGTATAGGAATACTGTACTGTATTACAAAAGGATTGCATTATGGGCAAAGCGTTTAGTAATACTTCAATAATTGTTCACGATAAAGCCTAAGTAAAGTCAAAATAGATGTTCGAATTTTATATTTCATATTGAAGAACACATTGAAATAAACAGATTCTTTTTTTTTTACAAAATCGATTTATCTTCATTAGTTATCGAAATATGAAACTTTTTGTGGGCAATATAGGCCATATTTTCACTGTGATATTTTGCCTCAATAGCTATTATGATTAGTATTCATGACGTCACACCGGGATACTGATTTTAATTAGTGATTAAGAGTGTCATTCTGACGTTGATTTGCATGGTATCACAAATGTATATTATCGGGAGATGTAGCTATATAAATTTATACCATGATTATTGATTAATTTGATAATAAAAGCTAAAAAAAATCAGAATCTTGTCGTTTGTATGAATTAACTAAGAGTTTTTAATAAAGTTTTTTATTGTCATCATCAAAATCTGGTTGGGTTGTTCGTGATAGGTTGATACTTACATTAGCCCCCTGAGTGGGTCGAGTAGATGTCATCATTATTAAGTGTAATGTATCTATCAACCTATTACCGCTTATAGCCAGATTTGGATGATACCAATAAAAACCTCACATCAAACACCTTCAGAATAGAAACAAAGCCCGACCAAACATTCATATCTGAAGCCACACTGGCGTCATCAGGAGCAGTCAGTGTGTAATTATATTTGTTTCTACTGTACACCAGATGGAGTAAGTGCACATCTGCTCAACATCTTATTAAACCAATTTAGAAATTCAAAACAAACATGTATCAGGCTCTGCGTATATTTTGTGCGAGAGAAGAAAGTCAAGCCCCCCTCCCCCACTCCCATATCTACCAGGGCATTCCATTGAAAGACGACGACTATTATATCATTTATCTGTTAGGAGTACATTTAGTTTTTAACTCCGTCGAACACCGAAATTATAAATTGAATTTATTTATTTTTCACAAGAAAATACTAATCAAATCAACACAATATTTAGAAATGCCAAGAAAGAGAAAGAGAAGAAGAGGAAACTCCTTCTGAAAGTTGTAACGCAGCAATATATAGATATTTATTTAGTTGCATACCAGTACTGAGAATGTGTCAAACTAATCAAGACATCTTCTGAACGGGATTAAGTCCTTCAAATTTTCAATCATTTTATTTGTCTCAAAACTAATTTCTGTTCAAATTCTGTTGAATTCAAAAAATATTTCTCAATGAATATATATATGTGCGTATTTTATGTATATTCAGTGTGGCCCTACGTAATTCACACATCGTGAAATGCATTACTTGGTAATGGTGATAGATCTATATCAATTAAAATTATTATCACACTGTTTTCTCTCTGGCGGCTAAACACAGTGATTGAATTAAGCACAGCTGTACCACAATGTGGGTGGGTTGAAGGGGGGGGGGGGGGGGGGAGTTAAGCCCCTCGTTTATGACAGGGTACACATGAAATTTTTAATTTCATACTTTCGAATCCCCTTCACATCCCTGGCCAGATAGCGGGATAAGGAAACTTGATTCCATTTCTAGGCCTACTTTCGCTTCGAATATTTGAAGCCTCGCGATGTCATCCGTATGTACGAAGTGCCGTGTACGCGTTGACCAGCTGCTGCCACCACCTGCACGAGGAGATGGGATGAATGGTTACCAGTTACTTTTGTACAAAAGCCGTCAACACACATTTCGGAAGCTCGGAGCCGATTTCGCATATTATCATAGATAGAGATTGATGAAGTGTTCAAGTGTATGAACTCATTGATTCAGCCAGGTCCACATCTGTGCTGCATTTTCAATTAAACCCGAAGCAACATAGGCTATAGTGGACATAAAATCAGGCAAGGCCTAAATCTAGAATCTAGTACTCGGCGAATAATACTATTCACGTAGGCCTATTCAAATGATACGTAGTTGGCGCGACGCGCGGCGCAACGCGCGGCGCGAAGTACTTGCGCGACGCGCCTTTTCCGCCAAGCCGTCGAAAGGGGATAATAAAAATATAGTTATGCCTTTACGCTCAAGGACTGGACTTGGTAATAGCTAATCAATCACAACAGCGAACCACAACAACAGTCCCGGACTCTTTTCTAATTCGTCTCCAGTTCATCTGCTGCTTTACCAAAATAACATGACCTGACGATTAACGGATGGACATTTTCCTGTTTTTTCGTCACGAGCAAGACATTTTTTTGTTATTGTGGGCGTTTGTATTGTATAAAATGTGCGGTTAATCTAATCACCATCAAGGTCGAAAGAGTGATATAATAAAATATATAATACTATATTTTGTGGACTGATCTAAGTGCTGTATATTAACTGATACTGACTGTCATCTAACAATTTAGTGTTGATTGCGCCACATCTTGGTCAGGTACCAGACTGGATTGACATCTGGAGATATTGAATTCCGCTCAATTCTGATGGTTCAAGTATAGTATCAGGTGACCACGCCTTTGCTGAAAACTTACCGTACTTTCTCCTCTGCCAACAAAGGACAGTGCGAGGCACAAGACAAAAAGCCTCTTCGACTGCTGGTTCATTCTGGAGTTTTGCTCAATACACCGTTTGTTGAGATTTGTCAATTCGCTCCAATGTAGAACGAGGGATGACTTTTGTCTCCAGTCACTAAACCCACATGACACCAGCCGAATCACTAGGTACCCAAGCTTTGTTAATTGATCCTGTCATCAGATTCCGTTAGATATATAGTGCACAGCTTTGTCTGGCTGGCGATCGATCGCCCATTAGCAACACCGTTTTTGTCTCATTGTTCCCTCCACATAACTACCGCTGTAGTAGTGTATCCAGTCATGAAGCCCAGTAGCTAACTGCCAGCGACAAGTTGTGACTTTGAGATATGAACCATCGCTGGGTGATTGGAGCCAGGGACTCGTCTGGGAGACGGAGAAACAGGGACAAGGGACAAGTTGTGGGTGTGGGCTCTGGACCATGGCTCGGTGGGTGGCGCCAGGGACTAGCTGGGAGAAGATAGGCAGGGACAGCAGACAAGTTTTGACATTGAGCTATGGGCCATGGCTTGTTAGTGGACAAGTTGTGAGTGTGGGCTCTGGACCTTGTTTGGCTGGGTGAATTAGGGACTCGCCTGGGAGACGGGAAGTCAAGAACATAAACATTTTCTGTACCATGTTTGTTTGATGTTGTACCATGTTTGTTTGATGTTGGTGATCAGTTCTAGTCTCCCACTGCATAGCTACTGTTTGAAAAGTTGAATTCTTGTTCAAGTCTTTGTTTAAAACTATGTTGTTGAGTAGTGTACAGGATGCGAGATTCAATGTTGAATGCAAACATGTTTGTATTATTAGTATATAAGGGAATTTGTTTTGTGAGTGATACCTTGTTTCTTTTATGACTAGTTGCCATCCCTTTTATCCGAAAAATACCAGTATTTTTGGTGAGTCTGTATTTTAAACTGTTCTACTTGAAGTATGGTTGTATCCACAAGCACACATGTAAATATTTCCGCACACAATATGAAGTTACACGATTTAAAATTCATGTTGTGCATTTACTCAGTAAAGTGGTCCCCCCCCCCCCCGAGTTGAGACATCTCTCCATAAAGATTTTTCGCTTTTATGAACCCCTCTAATAAGAATGCCCTGTAATGGAGCCTCAATTTTTTGGGAGAAGGGTAGATCTTTCCGCAGAGCGACAACTGTGAATTTTCAAGCAAATGCGGACAATTTTCCATAATAAACCAGATAATTTCCTATTCCAAACAACTTTTCCACCGACATATCAAATTTAGCGATTATTATTTTTTTATTAAGAAATGATCTATAACCCCAAGCCCCTGAAATGTGTTTATTTTCTCCGTCTTTCGACTTTGTAGCAAGGCCAAAACAATCCGTGAATCTATTAATCAAAGAAGTGAAGCCTCTTAGAATGGCTACACTTTATTATAGTAGGATTGACAAATGACAAAAATGCCTGACTGTCATGAATACCCCATGTATTTTCTCATTGATAACAATACTGCGAGATCAATCAAGGTAAATGGATAAGGCTCTAAACTTGAAGCATCTGGGTTTATTTGTCTAAGGAGACATTCGGTTTTAGCGTGATTACTGTCCGTTCACGAGGGACGATTCAGTCTCGGTCGCCCACCGGGAGTATCCTGCCACGTCCAACCAGGCATACCTCACACAGGGACCAGTCAGTCTCGGTTTCCAGTCATGCCTACATCAGGGTATAAGCGGTCATGTCCCTGTTAGCAGAGGTCGTTTAGAGAACCGATTCATCCCGTAATTGGAGATTTGTGTCTTCTGTCTATGCTTCCAATGGATTCCACGATTCATTATTGAATATAATATACAGTGAGACAAATTGCTTATAATCATACTGTTATAACAGTACCTGATCAATGACACTGGACTGGGTGTGTTTATTATTGATGCGGAATGTTATTGGAAGTAATGTCCATAATATATAATATCCATGGCATTGTTTTTCATTCAACAATTACAAAACGCCAGGAGAGAGACCAGACACTGAATTTTATCTGAATGTTGCATTTTATGAGCAGATACCATGGACAATTTCTATTATTCCATACAATTTCTGACATCATATTTATCTGAATCCACTACAGTATATAAAATCGAAACGTCGAAACTATCCATGGACAGGTGTTCATTGTTTACATGTTCATTTCATTGTAATTTACATCTCTTTACATCCTTTTTACACCGAATAAAATCATGTCATATCAAATGTTATATCACAGATTCTGGACTATAACGCCGTTGAAAGCAGATGACAGTTCACAAATTAAGAATGGATTTGTGAAATTGACAGAAATATATTTTATTTTTGCAGCTCTCTCTACACGTGGAAATCTTCTGAGATGACATGTGTTTTGCCTATCAACAGTATGTATATAACCTTGCATCTTCATCATGATATTTTTGTCATTGGATAGATAGCATAGTGAAAATTTTACACATTGAGTGCAAAAAAACAAAGTATTCACGATTTCCTTGGAATAATCTGACATTGCATATTGCAAATTTCAATATCTATGTCATTATTGCAGATGTGTCATGATGGCACTTTTCATTTGTTTGAATCAACCTGGTTCTGATATTATAATTGCGCCATCATGGAAAATAATCCTGCAAGCAATCAATTCAACAAACCTGATTCATGTGTGAGAAGTCTTGTATTTTCAATTTGTTTCAAGAACCCGTGAAACATTTTATGCAAATTTATCTCTAAAAAAGCCAAGCACTTTTCACAAACTGTGATAGAATTCTACATGTTCATGATAATGTTTCAGAAGGACATCTTGTATGCATTTCGGTATATTTGTCTCATTTTGTTGGTTTGCTGACTTGGGATGGTTATTTGATATATCTACTTGTTTTCTTGAGTATATCACACTGGAGATTGGTTTATATTTTGGTGTTGTAGGACTTTGCTGTGTATTTTGTCATACTCTAATTAAAGAGACTCTTGGACCAACAATACCTGTAGTTGCAGAGCTACAGCGCCTCTATTCCCGAGTATCACATCCGTTACCTTTTGGAAGCTGTAGCAAATTATATTACACCACATCAATTGGGAGTGATTTTTTATCATCGATGCAGCATCGATATGCCATGGAATCTGTGCGGGGACAAAATACGGGCAAAATACGAATCATTCTCTGCCCATTATGGTTTATACATAAATAGATATTTTTTTTCATGTACATACACAGTATTCGCTATATATATATATATTCAGTCATAGTAACATCATCATTGTTAGGTATATATCAGGTGTATAATCCATATTTTATTTAATAGTTTCTGATGTTAATGTTTTGTATCGTCGTATGTAAATAATTATAAATAGCTATTTTCATAATATTACTTGTACTTGTGGGGCCAAATGGAAGACAGCATTCAGCTAATTTGGTCCCTCAGTTTTTGTTTCTTTCTTCCATTCATTTAATATTTATATACTTTTGCCATTGTTTACCCCACAGCTGTATGGAAAGTTAAAAACTGAATAAAATCTATCCTATCCTATCCTATCCTACGTTTTTCTGCCGCACCTTAAATCTCATCAGCGCAGCTTGATGGGGTCCGTCTCGGGTCAGCTGGCTCTGAATGGCACCGGACAAAGGCGGACTCCCTTGGGTCATTGTAAAGTAATCCAGTAGGCGAAACGTATTAAAATAAAGAGTGGAAAGTGGAATTTTCGTCTCGATATGTTTGTTACAGAGAATCATTGTCAAAATATTTGTTTATTTTGTTTAAAAGGATGAGGGAATTCCCATAATGTTTACCAGTTTATTCATTCTGAAATATCACGGTAAATCATACCACAGAAATGTGTATAGATGTTTCATGTGTATTTTGCAATTTTTGGCGTGGCAGAAACATCACAATGAATATATTTCTGTAAAATCATCTTTGTGTCAGTATCTTTATTACTATATCAACTTGGAATATTCACAAAGTTACTGCCAGTGAAACATGCTGGAATGATTGACTCGTTCGTTTGTTATATATTGAACTCATGACAATGTATGGGCTTGTATAATAACTAAATAGATCTGGCATTATCTTGATGGCACAGACATCAGGGAGGTATATCAATCGTGCATTCCAAAGGATAACGTTGTTTGACATTCGACTGTCCAAATGCATGTCAAGTAACCTTTATACTAAATACTTTGCTGCTTCAAGCATTAATCTTTCTGATGAAAGTTATTGTACAAAACTTGGTAATGGACTTACTAATAGCTAATCAATCAAAACAGCGAAATGCAACAACAGTCCTTGTCATGTTTCTAATTCGTCTCCAGTTCATCGGCTGCTTCAACACATAACATGCGGGACTTGACCTAAAGATTACGGGTTGGATATTTTCCCTGTTATTTTTCTTCGTCACGAGAAAAATAACAGGGAATAACAATTTTTTGTTATTGTTGGCGTTTGTATTGTATAAAATGTGTGGATATGCTTATCACCATCAAGATCTAATCAAACAAGAATTAGTGACATAATAAGATATCTCACACTATATTTTATAGACTGATCTAGGTGATGTATATTAAGTGACACTTATAATGAATACAAGGCTGGTAGTTTAAGGAGTTTGATTTAACAATTTAATGTTGCATATAAACGGTGCACTAAATCTTGGTCATGTACGAAATTGAATTCGACATCTGAAGATATTGAATTCTGCTCAATTCTGATGGCTCACCACTTTTCGCTTAAAACTTAGCGTATTTTTTCCTCTGCCGACGAAAGACACGAGGCACAAGACAAAAAAGCCTCTTAGACCGTTGGTTCATTCTGAAGTTTTGTTCAATACACTGTTTGTTGAGATTTGTCAATTCGCTCTGGCATAGAATGGGGAATGACTTTTGTCTCTAATCCCTACACCCACATGACATTTGCCGGATCACTAGCTGACTAAGCTTTGTTAATTAATCCTATCATCAGATTCCGTTAGATGTTAGGTGCACAGGTTAGGTGCACAGGTTTACTGGCTGGCGATCGATGACCCATTAGCACCGCTGTTTTTGTCTCATTGTTCCCTCCGCACAACTACCGTTGTAGTAGTGTACACCGTCATGAAGCCGAGTGGCTAAATGCCAGCGACAAGTTGTGGCTTTGAGATACGGACCAATGCTCTGTGGTTGGAGACAGGGACTTGCCTGGGAGACGGGGAAGCAGGGACTTGGGATAAGTTGAGGATGTGGGCTCTGGACCATGGCTCGGTGGGTTGCCACAGGGACTAGCTGGGAGAAGATAAAGAGTGACAGCAGACACGTTGTGACTTTGAGCTATGGGCCATGGTTGGGTGAGTGGACAAGTTGTGAGTGTGGGCTTTGGACCATGGCTGGCTGTGTAATTCAGGGATTCTCCTGGGAGACGGGAAGTCGGGGGACATAGACACTACTGTCCATTCACGAAGGATGATTCAGTCTTGGCCCCCCACTGAGGGTATCCTGCCATGTCCAACCAGACATACCTCACCCAGTGACGAATCAGTGTTGGACACTCACCGATTGTATCCAGCCATGCATACCTCGGAAAATGAGCGCCCATGTCCCTGTTAGCAGAGGTCGTTTCAAGAACTGATCCGCTCAGTATTTGACAATTTATGTTGTAAATGAACTTTTTTGTTCATTTCGTATTGTGCGACATGTAGTCCATGGGCCAGAGGGGGTCACCCTGCCCCCCCCCCCTGAGGGAATTTATCAGACATATATATTCATGTAGCCTGTTATGTTAGGGTTCAGAATCTGCTTGTTTGCAAAAGATATATTGAGGACAACAATGTTTTTTGAGCTTTCGAAGTGTGGTACCCCCCTTGACCAAAAATGCAATTTCGGCATGTTTATGCCAAAATCAATATCACACGCAATCTCATTTCCCTTGTAAAACTGATAATTTTGGACACAGAACGATGGTATTTGGCGAATCACTAAACTTCAGTATCATACACACGATGCAATATTATTTAAATCTCATATCGAAGTTGCCTAGCAACCGTTGCTAGGGAACATTTTTCTCTTTGAAAATTTTGTTCAATTACCATAATGAGGTTAAAAATGTGTAAAACCCATTAAAATAAATTTTTAAAACAATTAATTACAATTAAGTACATGAATAGGTATGTTATTACTAGCCATGTATCCATAGCAACGATCATGTGAAGCTTAGCAACCAATGACAACATGGAAATATCATCGCAAATATCGTTACATTTTATGGAAGACTTTATTTATACATAATTTTATGAACGGATAACATTCATATTGCTTGAATTATTGTTGTTGCAAGTGTGACGTGTCAGAGAATCCTCTTTCATAGACCTGATTCCAATGTAAACATTAAAAAAACTCGCGTGCCTGTCAATTTTGATGTAAACACCACTTTCAGTTTTCTGTTGAGGGTGAAATAGCACATAAATAGCCATGTATATGCTGTATTTGGGATCATACTTTATTGTTTGATACTGTTTTTTCAACTGAGCGAGTTTTGTTAATTTTAACAGATATTAGTAACAATGTGCAAATGCCGCTTTGAAATACAAATGAGTACAAGGGAAAATGTGTCGTCATGAAGTACTATAATAGATAATAGCACATACATGTGTAGGCATCTTTTGCACATAAAATTTGAATACATATTTCTAAGGGAGTGTATCTGTGGATTCAACGACCTTCATTAATTGAATCCAGTGACCTTCAAAATTTTGTAACCAAGTACAGACACACGTAACCAACGTAAAACGTCATAATACCACCAGCTTCAGAATCTGCAGCAGAAGATGCAGATGTCAGATGAATCCTGAAGGTCAAACTCTGCAAGCTCAGATATTTGACATGATGACTTCGATATGCAAGAATTTCAGTACCACAGGAGAATCTTATATCTGGTGAGTAAGAAAACTAGCAGATAATAATGTGCTAAATCGACCAATTACCCAAACCCTGTTGCATTAAAGAATATAAGCATTAGGCTACGGCAATCCAATCTTAGAGTCACCACGGTTAGGTCATCCACAATGAGAATGTAGGATGTTTTAGATGATTGTTAAGTAGCTAGACGTAATATACGTGGGTGATTACAATCTTAGGAAATACAGCTGTATTCATTGTAGTCACAGTTTATTTCAGTTTCCACAGTTTGATATTTTCTATTGTACTATTATACCTGCATCCAAGGTAGAAATGTCAGTGAAATATCGAAGCTAAATATAATATGGTTTAACTATCCATAACCTATCTAGATAGAAATCAGTAATACACTCGCCAACCCCTGCCCGCCTCCTACTTCCCCTAAAATGTACATTAGGGAACTCGCATATTCCTTGTACATGCAGTGATGTTTTTCCATAGTATGAGATAATATACTATTTTAATAGTCCTAGACGAGACTCATTTCATGTAAAAACTATGGACATACCATGCAAATTTATCTGTATTCTGGTATTCTCAAACGTTATATTCAATGATGATTTTCAGGACATAAAATCGGAATTTACACCAGAATGGCAACAACTCACAGTAGAATATGTATCATCCACTATAACCAAAACAATGACACAACTGTTCGTTCGTTGACTGAAACAAGTTTCGAGAAAATACACCAGTGTATGAGTGTTCGACAGTCACAACTGAATCCCAAAATAAGACTAGATGACATTTGTGAAAATGTACCACGCAAATTTGATGTCAACGCTCAAGGCGTTCACAGGTGGTGCTATCAAAATTTCACGAATGTGAAGAGACTGACTAAAGCACCAGATTCCACAAATGAGCCAATAGAGACAAGCTACCCTCACATGCATAGGAAAAGACGTGATACCGCCACATCATCAGCAAGATTCCCCGATGATGAATGTCTATTCTGCAACAAACGAAGAAGAATCCAGCGTGGCAAACGAGACTGGAAGTTGGTAACCTGTGTGACGAAATCAGCGGAGGAGTCCATCCGGGAAGCAGCCACGTTGAAAGATGATGCTGAGATGATTGCTAAGGTCAGTGTTGACCTAAGAGCACGAAAAGCTCGATATCACAACTCCTGTCGCAAGGAATACACCCGAATCCGGCACCAGACATCTGATGTGAACATGAGCAATGCATGTCGAGAGTATGATGCACACAGTGAAGCATTTGAAAGCTTATGCAGTTACGTGGACGACAGAGTCCTCAGAGAACAACAAGTCGAACAAATGTCAACACTGAAAGGCCGCTACCTAAACTACCTTAAAGAAAATCAATCAGATTTCTACAACCCGACCTACAAAACTTCCAAGCTGAAATCAAAGCTGACCAAATATTATGGACTCAAACTTCAATTCTGGCAGTCAAATCCACAACAGAGTGAACTGGTATATTCATCAGACATCCCTCTTGGTAAGGCTGTTGCTGATGCATATCAATATTCTGAATCAAGGATACTACATGAAGCAGCTCAAATTTTGAGACGACAGATCATAAAATCCCATGCAGAGGCACACGATTTGCCTTGGCCACCATCAGCAGAGTTTTTACTCAGTGGAGAAAGATGTCAACCAAGAGAACTTGATGAATTTCTGGCACTCTTATTGACAGGAAAATCATCAGACAAAACATCAAGTAAAATCCAGAGGAAAATCAATTCATTTAGTCAAGACAAATGCCAAGCTGCAACAAATGGGAAATGGTATATGCCAAAACACTTACTACTTGGAATGTCAATTCGTCATCTTACTGGTAGTGCTGAAATCGTGTCATTACTCAACCATTTTGGGCACTGCTCATCCTATTCAACTCTCTTAGAATTCATAGTTCCCATGATACATAAGCCCCGCCCACTTCCATATTTACTACCCAATCAAAAGACGTCAAAAAACGCGCCAAAACGTAAAAGTCCCACAAACAAAACCGGCGTGTTCAACAGCCCAATCTCTTGAATGAAGTGGGATGATAGTGTACTTCTGACGCACTCACGGCCAAGTAAAGCCAAATAAGTTAAATTTTTAAGCTTACAATATATTCTCCATCCCCTTATGAGTATAGACGTGTGAAATATGGTGTAATATTTTACAAAACGAATGTGTAAACAGAAGCAAGCAAAAGTTACATTATTCCCGACTTGCTCAAGCAAAAGCACATGGTATGTTTGTGGGACTTTTCCTGCGGTTGCCAAGGGGGCGTGGCCTGTTGGGATGTCGTCAGAACTATGAATTAGAGACTGCCATGTATGACAAGTCTGCAGAGTTATCCGCCGGTGTTCCTGCTGCAATTCAGAGACAAGGTAACACTGTCATGCATCTATGCTGGGACAATTTTGATCTCAATGAAGAAACTCCTTCAGGGGCTGGCACAACACATACAGCACATGGGATCATCATTCAAGAAGTTAACCCAGATGTCACAATCGTACCAGACAATGCGCACGAACGTACAATACCAAGAACAAAAAAACGATCAATTTCCTTTGTCCCAAAAGAATTGAAACCGTGTTATGCCAAAGGAAAGGTTGAGCCACATTTGCAGCTACACGTCAGTGACGCATCAGATGAAGATGTTCTTCTAAAAGCATGTATGAAGGACATGATTTGGGTATTCATCAGAGCATTTGGACAACACCTTCAGAAAACACAGCCAGTACCAAGCTGGGCTGGATGGCTCTCTTTGACGTCACCAGAAGTCCTGAATTCTCCATCAACGATAGAGTACATGGAACCCATCCTTTCACCAATCACAGAGAATGCAACTGTTCAGGAGATCTTACGAGTATCCCAAAGGGCATCACAGGAGGTCGACCAAACGTACACAATCCTGACGTTTGACCTTGCTGCAGCAAAAAAAGCATATTCCATCATCTGGGAGAAACCTGACGTGTATCAAAATGTGATAGTTCGAATGGGTGCATTCCACACAACATGTGCCTACTTATGTGCTGTTGGGAAGTTTGTCCGATCGAGTGGTTTCGAAGATATCCTCATTGAGTCAGGGGTGTGTGCCAGCGGGTCAATTGAGAAAGTTATGACCGGGAAACACTATAACAGAGCTCTGCGTGTACATAAGCTGATGCTTGAGGCTTTAGAGCGTCTGCTTATTCAGTCATTCATGTTCAGTGAACCCATAACCAAGGAATTGGTCCAGATGTTTGAAACATTAGCACATGATCCAAGTGCAGAAAACCTGTTAGAAGCCATGCAGAACAGCTCTTGCAAGGATGTGCTGAATCGCTATGAAGAATTCAAAGGCAAAGTCCGAGAAGGTCACCTGGGAGCAACAGCCCAATTCTGGCTACAGTACATGGAGTACATATGGGTTGTGATGCGCTTCATCCGTGCTACAAAAGAGAACAACCTGGAGTTGCACCTTGCTAGCCTGCAAAAGATGTGCCCATTATTCTTCAGTTATGATCACATGAATTACGCAAGGTACACTACAATCTACTTGCTGCTGATGTTGAACCTTCCCCATACACACCCTGGAGCAAAAGAACTGCTGCAGTGCAACGGATTCAGCGTGAACCGATCAGATGTGAAGGGTTCTCGAAATGCTGTGGATCTAACTATCGAACAAACGATCAATCGTCATGCCAAGACTCAGGGAGGAATAATTGGCTTCAGTCGATGTTATGCAACATATAACAGGTATACAAGTGAATATAGTACAGTAATTAGGATATTCATAAAGCAAATAAATTTTTGCTGTGTTTTGTACATGTACCAAACTGCCATTTTATACTATATTTATTACATTCATCTATGTGCACAGGTGGTGTAAAACTAGACATTACAGGGCATCATATGTCAATGCAACCTTCGACCTGGCTGAAATGGGTAACAACGAGAATGACATGCACAAACAAACACGGCCAGCAGAGTGCCAGCGCAGTGAGTCCGATGTCCAGAAGGTGCTGACAGCCATCCAAAATTTCAGCAATCCATTCGCAATAGAGACAAATAAGGAGAGATTGTACTGCTTGTCATCAGGTGCGCCAGTCCCTGATGATGTGAAGAGCAGCTTACTAAGTGCTACATCAACAGGGTCAAAAGCCCACGATGAGTTCATCACTGACCGCCTAGTTGAGCAAAAACAAAGTTTCCACGCTCCAATCAAGAGGCTACAAATGAAAACATTTTCATCAGCCCTGAAAAAGGTTGTGGTTCAAGGATCAGACAAGAAATTCAAGCAAATAAAAGCAGAAAGGAACATCTTTGGACAGCTAGCCATTTTGGCCATCAAGCATAACCTCTCACTGCATCTTGTTCTGTCATACCCACTGGGTCCAGTTCCGTGGTCACTAGCAACAGCCGATGGATGTCCAGCAAGGACTGACAAATCCAAACTTATGCACAACATGGAACATGGGTCAATATGCACTGATGGGCCTTCAGTTGATTCCACGGAATATGTTATCGATGGAAATGCAATGCTTCACAGTCAGGTAGTTCTCCCTGTGACATTTGGCGAATTGGCAGAAGCACTGTTTGACCGTTTGCCAAAAGCAAGAAGAGTGGATGTTGTTACAGACAACTATTATCCCCAATCTATCAAAGAAATTGAGAGAAGGAATAGGGGTACAGCGCCTACATTGATGCTGAATGGTCCACTAACAAAGGTTCCAAGAGATTGGAAATCTTTTCTCCCCAACTCAGAAAACAAGTCCCAGTTAATACATCTGATTTTGGAAGAGTGGAAAAAGCAAAAGTTTGCACCAAAGCTACTCAAAAGAAGTGTTTACTATGTGGTAGGCAAGTCATGTTACAAGCTATCGAGTGAAGATGGGTGTTCAGTGAATGTTGACCAGATCGAATCTTTGTCATCAACACAGGAAGAAGCAGACACTCGAATAATTCTTCACTGCAACCATATAGCATCAATGTCAGACTCAACAACAACAATTGTTGTACGATCCCCAGACACAGATGTCTTCATTTTGTTGCTGAGGTATGCACAGAAAATCACACAACACATCCTGTTTGAAACAGGCACTGGCAACAATCACCGGCTCATCAGCATCACAGATGTTATTGAAAAGAATGGTTCGAAACTATGTTCTGTAATGCCTGCTTTCCATGCCTTCACCGGATGTGATACGACAAGTGCTTTTGTGCGCAGAGGAAAGTTAGCACCGAAAAAAGTACTGGACAAACATGCACAGTTCCTGGAAGTGTTTGGTACGTTGGGAGTGACGGGTACTCTAAACGCAAACACCTTCCAAGATCTAGAAAATTTCACGTGCATGATATATGGTAGTACAACAACCAAAGACATCAACAAATTACGCCATGACAAGTTTATCCAAAAGTTCCTTCCACGAGAGGGAAAGGTGCTGACGAGTTCTGACGGCGTCGACCTCAGCCTCCTGCCACCTTGCCGAGACGCGCTGCAAATGCACATTCATAGAGCCAATCATCAAGCATTGATATGGAATAAGGCAGATGAACAGACCCCAGCAATTCCAGACCCAGCAGCCAATGGATGGGAAATGGATGAGAGCGGGTTGATGAACATCAAGTGGGTGAATGGTGCGATGATGCCAGTTGAGTTGGCAGACCTTGTCAATGAAGATGAAGAAGACAACAGTACAGACACTGAACTGCCTGAAATAGATAACATTGATGATGCTATCTTCGAAGATGACAGTGATGATGATGAGGATAATGAATGTGATGACGATAAGGGGGATACTGATGTAGTGGGTGATTCTGAGGATGATGCGGCGGGTGTTGATGATGCTGATATGCACGACAAACATGGAATAGGTTAGACAACAAGCCAATAATGAGTTACTTATGTGCCCTCATTTCCTTCTGAAATATATCTCATAATTATTAGAAAATGCTACAATAATAATTTCATATTTTATGTATGTCCGGTAGTGGTAGGGAGTATGTGACTTTGAAAGTTGTCTGTACATGTCTGTGTATTTTCAGTAGGAGAGCAAATGCCCTGTATTGACTAGAAAAGGCTGTTCTCACCACAATCCTTTTAGTTCTGCGTGGACTGTGCGTCGAAGCCTTTGAGGTAATTTGTATTTAATTGCATATTTTGTATTGGGCATGAATTCTTTCTGTATGCAATTTTCTGTTCCAGTTACCAATACATGCAAAATGCATAATATTCAAACATTCTAATAAGCTTAAAATGTGCCTACATATATATATATGCTACCTTTATTCCAGGATACCAATTGTCGAATGGATCTGCTCAATGACTAACAGGCGATGTAGCAATTTTATGAGTATTTTTCTATTGATTATAGGTTCTATCAACTGTAAGTATCAATTGATTGCATAGTACACTGTATAAATACACTGGTGAGTAGATTAGCTAAAATTTGCTCCATAAGCAATGAATATGAACATATCTGAAGATTAGTAATTCAAATATTGTAGATATTTACTTATAATTGATGCTATTAAAATGCTATTATAGATTTGTGAATCTGTTATTATTGATGCTACTACAATGCTACTAGAATATGTAAATATGTATTTATTGATGCTACTACAATGCAAAGTCTAATATCTGGACCAATCATACTTAAAATAAATCCAACATATTTAGAATAATATATATGTAGTTTAACGTAAGGCCACGTGTTGGCAATCTGTAGGCACTGGATGCTTTTTCATATATCAATATTGGAATGTCCATGTATCGATTTTAATTTGATGATCTGTCTTTAGACAGAAGACAACTTGTTAGCACTTCATAATATATTGCGAAATGACAACAATGAATAAAACAAGTCAATATCTTATCATGCATGTGTGTTTTGCTAAAGTCATACCAACAACAGCAATGTCACTTCCTCGTCAACATATTGTGACATCTTTGTGACCAAAATCAGTTCAATGTTTAAGTGATAATGGCAGCAAAAACTATTTTTCCAAGTCAATTACATATATGCCTGTGGTCTCGGGAAAATAGGTTACAAAACAAACTATGCTTGATCAGATGGAAAAATCAAGCATATGACAGTACTAGCAGCCGCTTTTCTTTGTTTCGTGCGCCACAGAGAATTACCTCCGACTTAACCTAGTTCACTCTCGATTGACTCGAACATATACGAGTAAGCTGGAATCGCATTGCATCAAGGAATACAAAGCACCGGGAACGACGGTAATGTAAACAAACTCAAACTATCTCAATTAGAAAGGGGCATCTGTTTGGGCATACAAGTGCAGATATATAACTGTTATGTTTTCTTCGTCCGATCAGACAGATATGGCAAAATCCATAACTTTCTGCCAATATCACATTAACCTGATCACTTTAACCATATTTCTTTCGACTTTTCATTATTCGAACATTCGTACTGGTTGCTAGGGTGCACCTGAGCATTATTGCTAACAATGTTATGCTAGCATTTGCATTCATTGATCATATTATCCGTTCATATAACTTAGTATAAACAAGTCTTCCATAAAATTTAACGATATTTGCGATGATATTTCCATGTTGTCATTGGTTGCTAAGCTTCACCTGATCGTTGCTATGGATACATGGCTAGTAATAACATACCTATTCATGTCCTTAATTGTAATTAATTGTTTTAAAAATTTATTCTAATGGGTTTTACACATTTTTAACCTCAATATGGTAATTGAACAAATTTTTCAAAGAGAAAAATGTTCCCTAGCAACGGTTGCTAGGCAACTTCGATATGAGATTTAAATAATATTTCATCGTGTGTATGATACTGAAGTTTAGTGATTCGCCAAATACCATCGTTCTGTGTCCAAAATTATCAATTTTAGAAGGGATATGATTTTGGCAGAAAAATGCCGAAATTGCATTTTTGGTCAAGGGGGGGGGGGGGGGGGTACCACACTTCGAAAGCTCAAAAAAACATTGTTGTCCTCAATATATTTTTTGCAAACAAGCAGATTCTGAACCCTAACACAACAGGCTACATGAATATATATGTCTGCTAAATTCCCTCAGGGGGGGCAGGGTGACCCCCTCTGGCCCATGGACTAATGTCTTCTATCTATGCGATCATTGGATTCCACGCCTCGTTATTGAATATAATATACACAACAGACTAATTGCCCATAACCATATTGCAGTACCTGATCAATGACACTGAACTGGTTGTGTTAACTATTGGTGTGGAATCAAATTCGGAATAATGTATATAATAATATCCATAATATCCATGACATTGTTATTCATCCAACAATACAATATGCCAGGAGAGGAACTGAGCACTAAATTTGATGGACACGTTGCATTTTATGAGCAGTTCCATTGGTCAATTTCTATTATTTTATACTATTTCTCATGTCATATTTACCTGAATCTACTAGAGTATATCAGCTATCACAGTTTCGAGTCTGCACTATAACGCCATCAACAGAAGATGGCATTTCACAAATTGATAATGGATTTGCGAAATCAACAAATGGATCAGGGGCGTCACTAGGAAATGAAACATTGGGGGCACAGTTATTTTGGAGGCGTGGGTGCGAGCGAGCGGAGTGAGCATAGCTAAACCGGTCTGGGGTTTCGGGGGGCGCCGTAAGCCCCCTGGATTTTTTATTTTTATTTTGCACTCTCGAACAACCAATTAAAGCACATCTAGACATCCCTAACATGTCAAAATGACTCGCAGGTTTTGATAATTTTGCTCCCAACATATTGGCCTCAGAAATCCAGTAGATCTAGTTGGGTCAGCACAATTGTATTGATTTATACAAGCTTTTTTTGCTCAAAATTGATCCGGGGCACACATGAAAAGATCGGGGGCACGTGCCCCCTGTGCCCATCCCTAGTGACGCCACTGAAATGGATACATTTTATTTTTGCAGCTCGCTACATGTGGAAGTCTTCAGATAACAGGGTTTGTCTTGTCTATCAACAAAATGTATATAGCCTTGCATCTTCACCATAATATTTTTGCCACATTGGAAAGTTAGCACGGTTTACCAATCATTGAGAGCAAGAAACAAATTATGCACGATTTCCTTGGAATAGTCTGATATTGCATATTGCAAATATTGCCAATATTTATGGTATTGTTCGCAGATGTGTCATGATTGCACTGAATCGTTGAAGGTTTTTTTTATTGGTTTGGCATGTGGGGTCAACCAGGTTCCCATAGGAAAAGTGCGCCAATTCTGGGGAAAAATTGTGCAAACAATCAATTCAACGAACCTTAATCATGCGTGAGAATCTTGTATTTTCAATTTGCTTCAGTATTTTGTGAAGCATTTTTGAAAATTCATTTCGTATGGAAAACTGTTAGAAATGTGGATATGCTAGTCATTTTATTGTGTAAATTATGGCGAGAAGTTGAATCTACGAGGAATTTTTGCACAATTCCCTAAAATAAAATAGAAAGACCAAGCAGGTATATTTATCAACTTTTTACACAATATGTGGTCGCAAAAATCCTTTAAAGGAGGAAATCTTGCACGCATTCCCTTATATTTGTTCCACTTTGTTGGTATACTGACTCAGACTAGTTATTTGATATATCTTGTCTCCATTTCAGTACCACATTCGGTTTGAACATGCCAGCTGGTCGTCAAAAATTAGTTGTCTTCTAGCAAGTTTTCCCGTTTCATGATTCCCGTTACAAACTAAATAACCCCTTGTTGGAGGAGGAGGAGGTTCCAGAATTACACCCAAACTGGTGGGCTGGACAGCATTACACAACATGTAGACATGCAGTACAAACAACAACATTTTAAGATGGTGTATTCCCTTTTCTTAATTCAGCCTTCAACAAGCCGGGTGTTGCTCTCTCTATATTGCTGACAACATCCGGTCAGATGAGCGACGTCAAACCAGGTTACAAGTTCATACAACGAGCGAGTAGTAATTGCCTCAACTAATTGGAACCAGCTATATTATGAAATAAAGGAGCCCTTTTGCTAGAAAAGGAAACCGTTTTTATACATATTGTTGCTCATACAGGACAATGATAGGCTTATAAGTACTGAAATTAAATAGTGTTTAGTGAATTACCTTCAGAATACCGAAGTGATATTTACCGACGACTCCCGATCTAACTTTGAAAGTAGAATTAACAATATTTAACTGAGGTCATATCATCAGCCTAGTTGGCACGTTAGATTTGGAGTCACAGTGAATTAGTTTCCGCGTTAGTACAGCAGAACTGATGTGTAATAGCAAGCACTCATCAAACCGTCAGAATATTATTGTGCTTTCTACTGTTGGCATCTTATCAACGAACTACGATAGGGAGCGTAAGTGAGTTTCGAATATCGTTCGAAACGCATGAAAATATTCGTTGTGCAAGCCTTTTGGTCCTATCGTCCTATCCTTAATAATGGAGTGATAGCTATTAGGTTGATAATTAATGTTATATCAAATCAGTAAATTATGTGTTGTACCATGCGATGAAAAACTAACGATTTGCTACCTTTTAAGACCAAACATGCATATAAGCCCGCATTATTCTATTTTAAAGCGGCATGAAGTTAACGGCCGTAAACCTGCTGTGTTCTGTTTTACAGTCTTACTGACAATATCGGGGCCAATTATGATCGAGAGTCATTGAATATGGTTTATATCGTTAATTGTACATGTTTGTCTTACAATGATAGTAGATTTATGTGGAAAACGAGTTAGGCAAAGAGTGGGCGATAATAGGTTGAGACCAGAAAATCCTGGTCGAGGCTTATTTCGAGAATATAGCGTTTTCACTTACGTGCCCTATTGACATCTTATCAACGATCTATCACACTGTTTGAAAAGGTGTCATTCAACGATGCGCTACTCTTTTTCTTGAGTTTATGATATTGGAGATTGTTTATAGTTCTCCGTCACTGTGTACTTTATGATACTCTAATTTAAACGATTCCGCTGTTCCAACTTGAAGCGAAGAATCCTTGTAGTTGCAGAGCTGCAGATCCTCTATTCCCGACTGTGACATCTGTTGTCTTCTGAAATCTGTAACAAATTATATTACTCCACATCAATTGGGAGTTCTTCTATCATCGATGCAGCACCGATATGACATGGAATTCGTGCGGGGACAAAATACGTTTTTCTGCCGCACCTTATATCTCATTAGCGTGGCTCGATGGGGTCTGCCTCGGATCAGTTGGCTCTGAATGGCACCGGACAAACGCAGACTCCCTTGGGTCATTGTAAAGTAATCCAGCAGGCGAACCGTATTCAAAACAAAGTGGAAGATTTAATTTTCGTCTCGATAGGTTTGCTACAATGAATCATTGTCAAAATATTTGTTTATTTTGTTTAGAAGGATGAGGGAATTCCCATAATGTTTATTCATACTGAAATATCATGGTAAATCATACCACAGAAATGTGTATGCATTTTTTGGCGTGTCAGAAACATCACAATGAATATATTTCTGTAAAATCATCTTTGTGTCAGTATCTTTACTGCATGTCAGGACTTTACCAGCACATTGCACCTCTATGGAACTGTTGTGACATATATCAGAAATAATAAAGGGCCCAAGATTGACCCTTTTGGTACACCACATGTGATATCAGCACATGAGGACAAGGTGCCTCTGAAGCATGTGGGTTTGTTTGTCTAGAGAGACATTGAACACTCACCGATGGTATCCAGCCATGCCTACCTCAGGGAATGAGCGGCTATGTCCTTGTTAGCAGAGGTCGTTTCGAGAACGTATTCATTTAGTATTCGGCGATTTATATGGGCGTTTTTAGGCTGCCGAACCTTGGTCCGATATCTATTGGAATCTTTCTGAAATTTTGGACAAAAATGCCTGAAAATATTCCCAGAGGGAGGTATTTTTTAGTTTTTTGATTTCCGCTTTTTTTTCAAAATGACGGCTGTTTTTGTCGAAAAATGGCCAATTTTGGACTTTGACGTTCGTTTTCTCAAAATCTGTTCAGTAACTTTTTTTTATTGATGCATAAGACGGCTCAAATAGTTACTCCTGTGACATGTTTAAGTTTCGTTGCCCTTGAGTCGCTCCAAGTGGGCCATTTTGGGCCAAAACTCGGCCCAAATGGAACTTTCCCATGTTAAATTCTCCTATGCTTTATAATGGGACACATTATGCCAAATATCTTACTTAATATTGAGATTAGAGATTAGGAATCAATTGTGGACATATAGGAAATGATATATGCTGAATATCCTAGTGATCTTGAATTTGACCTTTGACCTCATTTTCAAGGTAAGAGAAAAAAATGTCTAATATCTGGCTTACTATCGACTTTACAGCTTAGTAATCCATAGTGAACATATAGATAATGATATATGCTGAATATTCTGATGACCTTGAGTTTGACCTTTGACTTCATTTTCAAGGTCAGAGAACAAAATGGTCAATATCTCGCTCATTTTGACTAAAATGAGTAATATCTCGCTCATGGACTTTACAGTTTAGGAATTCATAGTGAACATATAGGGAATGATATATCCCGAATATTTTGATGACAAGCTACTGCCAGTGAAACATGCTAGAATGATTTACTCATCAAAAACGTTCATTTGTTATATTGAACTCATGAATATGTATGGGCCTATATAATAACAAAATAAATCTGGCATTATATTGATGGCTCAGACATCAGACAGGTATATCAATAGTACATTTCAAAGGATAATGTTGTTTGACATTCGAATGTCCTAATGCATGTCAAATAACTTTTATTAGTCAGTTCATTGACTAATAAACACTTTGCTGCTTCAAGCATTAATCTTTGTGATTAAAGTTAATGTACAAAAACTCTAATGAACTTGGTAATAGCTAATCAATCACAACAGCGAACAGCAACAACAGTCCCTGCCATGTTTCTAATTAGTCTCGAGTTCATCAGCTGCTTTACCAAATAACATGCGGGACTTGACCTAAAGATTACGAGGTGGACATTTTTCCTGTTATTTTTTTTTCGTCACGAGAAGAATAACAGGAAATAACAATTTTTGTTATTGTTGGCGTTTCCATTGTATGAAGTGTGTGACAATGCTTATCACCATCAAGAGCTAATCAAACGAGAATTAGTTACATAATGAAATATCTCACACTATATTTCATAGACTGATCTAGGTGCTGTATATTAAGTGACACTTATAATCACGCTGGGGAACCAGTCCGCTAAACCTGGGTTTGGTCAGCACATCCTGGGGTTTGCAACGAACAGCCCACGAGAAAAATGGCGGCCCCCATGAGCGAGACAGTCGCGATTCGAAAGTAAAACACTGACATGGAGGATAAAATAACGTACCATACCAAAATCACTTCGCGCAGTATTGATAAGGATGCTCGTAAGTAGTTAACAGCGGAGTAATTAGGGTGTGATAATGCAAGGAATTGTGGAAAGCACGGTTTTGAGGCAAACATGTTGTTGCAACGCTAAACCTGTGGGCAACGTGGGTATATAATCAAGCTTTGAAGTATGTACACTGCGGCAGGCCATCCATGAGTACATGTACCGTATGTACGCAATAAGTGTCGCGCTGTAATGCTCGTTATTGGGCATTTAGACATTTTCGGAGATGTTCATTGCAGTTTGCCCAGAACAATCATATTTCTAATAGAATATTGGCCCTGAACAGCGAACAATATTTTCTTTCCCATTAAAATTTCTTTCTAATTAAAATCGAGGAACATAAATTCATAAAATTTTTCCACATGTTCATTCAATGATTAAATACATTGATATAAACTTATGAAGGTTTGTTTTAGTCAAAATTATCAGTTGAAGCCACCGTGTTTACCCTGCATGCTTGTTTCTGGTATATAGTCTGATAATTAGCTTTGTATAATCCAACTTGGTTATTAAACATAAGTTACATAATTTATGTCAGTTTTCCATATTTTAAAGGAATATCAAAATTATCATGGTAAATCGTCCTTCCAAAACGGTCCAGGATCATTTTGGTATGCTTAAGTTTGCCCTGAACCGTCTCGAGATTGTCCAAATTTCCAAAAATGACAAATGTATGTGAAATGCACATAGGCCCTACAATAATTTTTTATGGCAGCGGAGCTTTAGCGATGCCGTGTAGTCGTCAACTGTAGTTGTCAACTTTTGGTTTTATCTGTGGTCAACTTTTGGTCATCAACTTTTGGTTATCTGTATTCGTCCACTTTTGGCTATCTTTATAGTTTTTGCTCGAAACATTCATTCACATTTCGCATGAAATGCCTAAAAATATTTCGAGAGCGAGATATTTTTTATTCTTTTGACTTTCGACTTTTTTTTCAAAATGGCGGCCATTTTAGACGAAAAACGGCCCAATTTTTGAACGAAAAACGGCCAATAATAATTTTTTTCTGCTTTCAAAAAATCTGTGGATTTTGTAATTTTTTTTTCTTCATAATTTGAACTGCCGCAAGTACATGTATACTCATAGAATGCTCGGAAATAAAGCCTAGATATTGGCATTTCAAATGGGAAGTCGTATATGATGATTTGTCTAGTAAGCTTGGATTTGACCTTCTGAACTTTTGTAGCGGAGCGCTCAAGGCCGAGAGGCCTCTCGCATTATCACGTAAGCCTAACCGTTATGAAAAAATGTCCTGTAAAACACCTAGAGATGTAGTGTTTTGTAGTATTTTTTTTTGCAGTTGTGTTGTATGGGGCCCAGATATACGTCGGGAGGACGTTTAATGCCGGCACATAGGGCTCCTGCGTGAGAGTCACTTGAATATTGTGATGATTGTAATAACAATAGTAATGTGTGGCCCTTATCTTGACATCATACTATCAAACGAGGATATAAAACCCTAAGGTTTACAAATATCAACATTGACCTAAATATATATTGGCAAAATATATATCTTGCCACGCGCACTTCTCATTCTCTTTCTTATTTCACCGCACTGTATTTTCAAACATGAACACATGGTTGGCGGTTTGCTGCCAAAAAGTGGGTAAACCACGTACCATCACTGCATAGGTTTACTACATCCCGCTTGCTCTTGCTCCTGGTTGTATACAGTGTACATACCGCCGACTTACTCGCTAGTCCGGACAAACAGACTAACTCAATCAGATTTGATGTGGTCCTTCTCCTATAATATAAAGCCACAAATAAAAATTCCATGGTTCCGTGGATTAGCGTTGCAACCCCAGGTTTGGCGTTGCACAATCACACTGCTATCGATATCCTGGTAGTTTTACTGATTTCATCATATATTTTATGGTATATCCACTTTAGGTTACATGATGGGTGTTTGAACGATAAATGTACACTATTTTACAACAAATCCTTGATGTTTATTTGCCGTTTGAGTGGTGTTTCCATATTGTCGTCGCCTCAATGTTGTCGTCTTGGACCCAGGATGCGCGCACAATACACCCAGGATGTCCGTTGCATTACCCAGGATGCGCCAACCGAACCCAGGTTTAGCAGACTGGTTCCCCAGCGTGATAATGTATACAAGGCTGGTAGTATTGGGAGTTTGGTTTAACAATTTAGTGTTGAACATGAACGTTGCACTAAATCTTGGTCATGTACGAAATTGAATTCAACATCTGAAGATTTTAAATTCTGCTCTTTTCTGGTGGCTCAAGTATAGCTTCGGGTCACCACTTTTCGCTAAAAACTTACCGTATTCTCTCCTCTGCCGACAAAAGACAGCGCGAGGCACCGTTTGTTGAGATTTGTCAATTCGTCTTGGTGTAAACTGAGGAATGACTTGTCTCTAATCACTACACCCACATTACACTGGCCGAGTCACTAGCTAACCAAGCTTTGTTAATTGATCCGATCATCAGATTCCTTTAGATACAGTAATGCACAGGTGTGACTGGCTGGCGATCGATGACCCATTAGCACCGCTGTTTTTGTCTCATTGTTCCCTCCGCACAACTACCGTTGTAGTAGTGTACACCGTCATGAAGCCGAGTGGCTAAATGCCAGCGACAAGTTGTGGCTTTGAGATACGGACCAATGCTCTGTGGTTGGAGACAGGGACTTGCCTGGGAGACGGGGAAGCAGGGACTTGGGATAAGTTGAGGATGTGGGCTCTGGACCATGGCTCGGTGGGTTGCCACAGGGACTAGCTGGGAGAAGATAAAGAGTGACAGCAGACACGTTGGGGCCTCGAGCTATGGGCCATGGTTGGGTGAGTGGACAAGTTGTGAGTGTGGGCTTTGGACCATGGATGGCTGTGTAAGTCAGGAATTCTCCTGGGAGACGGGAAGTCGGGGGACATAGACACTACTGTCCATTCACGAAGGATGATACATTCTCGGCCCCCCCACTGAGGGTATCCTGCCATGTCCAACCAGGCATACCTCACCCAGGGACGAGTTGGTCTTGGACACTCACCGATTGTATCCAGCCATGCATACCTCAGGGATTGAGCGCCCATGTCCCTGTTAGCAGAGGTCGTTTCAAGAACTGATCCGCTCACTATTTGACAATTTATGTTGTAAATGAACTTTTTTTGTTCATTTCGTATTGTGCAACATGTCTTCTACTATGCGATCATTGGATTCCACGCCTCGTTATTGAATATAATATACACAACAGACTAATTGCCCATAACCATATTGCAGTACCTGATCAATGACACTGAACTGGTTGTGTTAACTATTGGTGTGGAATCAAATTAGGAATAATGTACATAATAATATCCATAATATCCATGACATTGTTATTCATTCAACAATACAATATGCCAGGAGAGGAACTGAGCACTAAATTTCATGGACACGTTGCATTTTATGAGCAGATCCATTGGTGAATTTCTATTATTTTATACTATTTCTCATGTCATATTTACCTGAATCTACTAGAGTATATCAGCTATCACAGTTTCGAGTCTGCACTATAACGCCATCAACAGAAGATGGCATTTCACAAATTGATAATGGATTTGCGAAATCAACAAATGGATCAGGGGCGTCACTAGGAAATGAAACATTGGGGGCACAGTTATTTTGGAGGCGTGGGTGCGAGCGAGCGGAGCGAGCATAGCTAAACCCGTCTGGGGTTTCGGGGGGCGCCGTAAGCCCCCTGGATTTTTTATTTTTATTTTGCACTCTCGAACAACCAATTAAAGCACATCTAGACATCCCTAACATGTCAAAATGACTCGCAGGTTTTGATAATTTTGCTCCCAACATATTGGCCTCAGAAATCCAGTACATCTAGTTGGGTCAGCACAATTGTATTGATTTATACAAGCTTTATACAAGACTTTTTTTTTGCTCAAAATTGATCCGGGGCACACATGAAAAGATCGGGGGCACGTGCCCCCTGTGCCCATCCCTAGTGACGCCACTGAAATGGATACATTTTATTTTTGCAGCTCGCTACATGTGGAAGTCTTCAGATAACAGGGTGTGTCTTGTCTATCAACAAAATTGATATAGCCTTGCATCTTCACCATAATATTTTTGCCACATTGGAAAGTTAGCACGGTTTACCAATCATTGAGAGCAAGAAACAAATTATGCACGATTTCCTTGGAATAGTCTGATATTGCATATTGCAAATATTGCAAATATTTATGGTATTGTTCGCAGATGTGTCATGATTGCACTGAATCGTTGAAGGTTTTCTTATTGGTTTGGCATGTGGGGTCAACCAGGTTCCCATAAGAAAAGTGCGCCAATTCTGGGGGAAAATTGTGCAAACAATCAATTCAACGAACCTTAATCATGCGTGAGAATCTTGTATTTTCAATTTGCTTCAGTATTTTGTGAAGCATTTTTGAAAATTCATTTCGTATGGAAAACTGTTAGAAATATGGATATGCTAGTCATTTTATTGTGTAAATTATGGCGAGAAGTTGAATCTACGAGGAATTTTTGCACAATTCCCTAAAATAAAATAAAAAGACCAAGCAGGTATATTTATCAACTTTTTACACGATATGTGGTCGCAATAATCCTTTAAAGGAGGAAATCTTGCACGCATTCCCTTATATTTGTTCCACTTTGTTGGTATACTGACTCAGACTAGTTATTTGATATATCTTGTCTCCATTTCAGTACCACATTCGGTTTGAACATGCCAGCTGGTCGTCAAAAATTAGTTGTCTTCTAGCAAGTTTAATTGATTCCCGTTACAAACTAAATAACCCCTTGTTGGAGGAGGAGGAGGTTCCAGAATTACACCCAAACTGGTGGGCTGGACAGCATTACACAACATGTAGACATGCAGTACAAACAACAACATTTTAAGATGGTGTATTCCCTTTTCTTAATTCAGCCTTCAACACGCCGGGTGTTGCTCTCTCTATATTGCTGACAACATCCGGTCAGAGGAGCGACGTCAAATCAGGTTACAAGTTCATACAACGAGCGAGTAGTAATTGCCTCAACTAATTGGAACCAGCTATATTATGAAATAAAGGAGCCCTTTTGCTAGAAAAGGAAACCGTTTTTATACATATTGTTGCTCATACAGGACAATGATAGGCTTATAAGTACTGAAATTAAATAGTGTTTAGTGAATTACCTTCAGAATACCGAAGTGATATTTACCGACGACTCCCGATCTAACTTTGAAAGTAGAATTAACAATATTTAACTGAGGTCATATCATCAGCCTAGTTGGCACGTTAGATTTGGAGTCACAGTGAATTAGTTTCCGCGTTAGTACAGCAGAACTGATGTGTAATAGCAAGCACTCATCAAACCGTCAGAATATTATTGTGCTTTCTACTGTTGGCATCTTATCAACGAACTACGATAGGGAGCGTAAGTGAGTTTCGAATATCGTTCGAAACGCATGAAAATATTCGTTGTGCAAGCCTTTTGGTCCTATCGTCCTATCCTTAATAATGGAGTGATAGCTATTAGGTTGATAATTAATGTTATATCAGATCAGTAAATTATTTGTTGTACCATGCGATGAAAAACTAACGATTTGCTACCTTTTAAGACCAAACATGCATATAAGCCCGCATTATTCTATTTTAAAGCGGCATGAAGTTAACGGCCGTAAACCTGCTGTGTTCTGTTTTACAGTCTTACTGACAATATCGTGGCCAATTATGATCGAGAGTCATTGAATATGGTTTATATCGTTAATTGCACATGTTTGTCTTACAATGATAGTAGATTTATGTGGAAAACGAGCTAGGCAAAGAGTGGGCGATAATAGGTTGAGACCAGAAAATCCTGATTGAGGCTTATTTCGAGAATATAGCGTTTTCACTTACGTGCCCTATTGACATCTTATCAACGATCTATCACACTGTTTGAAAAGGTGTCATTCAACGATGCGCTACTCTTTTTCTTGAGTTTATGATATTGGAGATTGTTTATAGTTCTCCGTCACTGTGTACTTTATGATACTCTAATTTAAACGATTCCGCTGTTCCAACTTGAAGCGAAGAATCCTTGTAGTTGCAGAGCTGCAGATCCTCTATTCCCGACTGTGACATCCGTTGTCTTCTGCAATCTGTAACAAATTATATTACTCCACATCAATTGGGAGTTCTTCTATCATCGATGCAGCACCGATAAGCCATGGAATTCGTGCGGGGACAAAATACGTTTTTCTGCCGCACCTTATATCTCATTAGCGTGGCTCGATGGGGTCTGCCTCGGATCAGTTGGCTCTGAATGGCACCGGACAAACGCAGACTCCCTTGGGTCATTGTAAAGTAATCCAGCAGGCGAACCGTATTCAAAACAAAGTGGAAGATTTAATTTTCGTCTCGATAGGTGTACTACAATGAATCATTGTCAAAATATTTGTTTATTTTGTTTAGAAGGATGAGGGAATTCCCATAATGTTTATTCATTCTGAAATATCATGGTAAATCATACCACAGAAATGTGTATGCATTTTTTGGCGTGTCAGAAACATCACAATGAATATATTTCTGTAAAATCATCTTTGTGTCAGTATCTTTACTATTATATCAACTTGGAATATTCAAGAAGTTACTGCCAGTGAAACATGATGGAATGATTGACTCGATCATTTGTTATTTTGAACTCATGACCATGTATGGTCTTGTAATATAACAAAATAGATCTGGCATTGTATGATGGCTCAGACATCAGACAGGTATATCAATCGTACATTTCAAAGGGTAACGTTGTTTGATATTCGACTGTCCTAATGCATGTCAAGTGACCTTGATTAGCCAGTTCATTGACTAAACACTTTGCTGCTTCAAGCATTAATCTTTCTGATGAAAGTTATTGTACAACACTTGGTAATGGACTTGCTAATAGCTCATCAATCAAAACAGCGAGCAACAACAGTCCCTGTCATGTTTCTAATTCGTCTCCAGTTCATCGGCTGCTTCACCACATAACATGCGGGACTTGACCTAAAGATTACGGGTTGGATATTTTCCCTGTTATTTTTCTTCGTCACGAGAAAAATAACAGGGAAAAACACTTTTTGTTATTGTTGGCGTTTGTATTGTATAAAGTGTGTGGATATGCTTATCACCATCAAGATCCAATCAAACAAGAATTAGTGACATAATAAGATATCTCACACTATATTTCATAGACTGATCTGGGTGATGTATATTAAGTGACACTGATAATGAATACATGGCTGGTAGTTTAATTTAACAATTTAGTGTTGAATATACACGTTGCACTAAATCTTGGTCATGTACGAAATTGAATTCGATATCTGAAGATATTGAATTCTGCTCAATTCTGATGGCTCACCACTTTTCGCGTAAAACTTACTGTATTTTCTCCTCTGCCGACGCAAGACATGAGGCACAAGACAAAAAAGCCTCTTAGACCGTTGGTACATTCTGAAGTTTTGTTCAATACACTGTTTGTTGAGATTTGTCAATTCGCTCTGGCGTAGAATGGGGAATGACTTTTGTCTTTAATCACTACACCCACATGACACAAGCCAGATCACTAGCTAACCAAGCTTTGTTAATTGATCCTATCATCAGATTCTGTTAGGTAGTGCACAGGTTTGACTGGCTGGCGATCGATGGCCCATTAGCACCGCTGTTTTTGTCTCATTGTTCCCTCCGCACAACTACCATTGTAGTAGTGTACACCGTCATGAAGCCGAGTGGCTAAATGCCAGCGACGAGTTGTGACTTTGAGATATGGACCTTGGCTGGGTGGTTGGAGACACAGACTTGCCTGGGAGACGGGGAAGCAGGGACTGGGGACAAGTTGTGAGTGGGCTCTGGATCATGACTCGGTGGGTTGCTACAGGGACTAGCTGGGAGAAGATAAGGAGGGACAGCAGACAAGTTGTGACTTTGAGATATGGGTCGTGGTTGGGTGAGTGGACAATGTGTGAGTGTTGGCTCTGGACCATGGATGGCTTTGTAAGTCAGGGACTCTCCTGGGAGACGGGAAGTCAGGGACATAGGCATTTTCTGTATCATGTTTGTTCGATGTTGGTACCATGTTTTAGCGTGATTACTCTCCATTCACGAGTGATGATTCAGTCTTGGCCGCCCACTGAGGGTATTCTGCCATGTCCAACCATGCACACCTCACCCAGGGACGAGTTGGTCTAAGACACTCACCGATTGTATATAACCATGCATACCTCAGGGAATGAGCGCCCATGTCCCTGTTAGCAGAGGCCGTTTCGAGAACTGATCCATTCAGTATTTGACGATTTATGTTACAAATGAATTTTTTTTGTTTTCAATTCGTAATGTGCGATATGACCTTCAGCTCATTATCAATGTAAATTAGTCCTCTATCTATGCTTTCATTGCATTCCATGCCTCGTTATTGAATACAACAGATTAAGTGGCCATAACCATGTGGAACTATTGGCGTGCAACCAAATTAGGAATAATGTACACAATATGTAATATCCATGACATTGTTATTCATTAAACAATACAATATGCCAGGAGAGGAACTGAGCACTAAATTTCATGGACACGTTGCATTTTATGAGCATATACCTTGGTCAATTTCTATTATTTAATAATTCCTGACATATTTAATACTACTTCTGATGTTATATTTATCTGAATCCACTAGAGCACATCACACATCGGAATCTGCACTATAACACCACCAATAGAAGGTGGCGTTTCACAAATTGATAATGGATTTGCGAATTCGACGGGTTGATACATTTTATTTTTGCAGCTCGCTACATGTGAAAGTGTACAGATGACATGATGTGTCTTGTCTATTAACAATATGTATATGGCTGTGCATCTTCACCTTAATATTTTTGTCACATTGGAAATTTAGCACGGTGTATTAATCATTGAGTGCAAAAAACAGATTATACACGATTTCCTTGGAATAGTCTGACATTGCATATTGCAAATGCCAATCTCTATGGTATTATTCGCAGATGTTTCATGATTGCACTGATTTGTTGAAAGGTTTTTCTGGGGAAAACATTGTGCAAGCAATCAATTCAACGAACCTAAATCATGCCTGAGAAGTCTTGTATTTTCAATTTGCTTCAGATTTCATGAAACATTCTCTAAATTTATTTCGTATGGAAAAATGTTAGAAATGTGGATAGGTTATTATTTTATTGGGTAAATTATGGCGAGCATGAGATGTCTTGTATTTTCGAATTGCTTCAAGATTTCATGATACATTATCTGTAGATTTATTTCGTATGGAAAAATGTTAGAAATGTGGATAGGCTAGTTATTTTATTGTGTGAAATTGAATCTACGAGGAATTCTTCACATTTCACTGAAATCAGAAAAACAACCAAGCAGGAGTATTTATCAACTGTTTACACAATATGTGGTGGTACTAATCTTTCGAAGAAGGAAATCTTGCACGCATCCCCTTATATTTGTTCCACTTTATTGGTATACTGACTCAGACTTGATATATCTTCTCTCCATTTCAGTACAGTACCATATCCGGTTTGAAAATGCCACCGGCCTTCGAAAATTAGTTATCTTTTAGCGAGTTTCATTGATTCCTGTTGCAAATTAAAAAAAACCCTGGATGGAGGGAATAGGTTTCAGAATTACACCCAAACTGGTGGGCTAGAGAGCATTACACAACATATAGTCATGCAGTACAAACAACAACATTTCCAGATGGTGTGCTCCATTTTCTTTATTCCGTCATCAATAAACCGGATGTTGCTCTCTCCAAATTACTGACAACATCCGGTCAGAGGAAAATGACATCTAATGAGGTAACAAGTTCCTACAATGAGCGAGTAGTAATTGCCCCACCTGAATGGAACCAACTAAATTATGAAATAACGGAGTTCTTTTGCTAGAAAAGGAAACCGTTTTTATACATGTTGTTGCTCTCTCTCACACAGGACAACGATAAGCTTATAAGTACTGAAATAAAATATTATTTAGTGAATCAACTTCAGAATACCGAAGTGATATTTACCGACGACTCCCGATCTAACTTTGAAAGTAGAATTAACAATAATCATATTTAACTGAGGTCATATCATCAGTGTAGTTGGCCACGTTAAATTGTGAATTAGTTTCCGGTTTACTACAGCAGATGTGTAATAGTATGCACTCATCAACCTGTCAGAACATTATTGTGTTTTCTACTATTGACATTTTATCAACCAACTATGCTTGACATCTTATCAACGATCTATCATATTGTGCAAAGGTGTCATTTAATGATGCGCTACTTGTTGTCTTGAGTTTATGATACTGGACATTGTTAATAGTTCTCTGTCATTGTGTATTTTATCGACTCTGGGGTTCCAACTTGAAGCGAAGAATACTCGTAGTTTCAGAGCTACAGCGCCTCTATTCCGGAGTGTGACATCCGTTACCTTCTGCAATCTGTAGCAAATTCAATTACACTACATCAATTGGGAGTTTTTCTATCATCGATGCAGCACCGATATGCCATGGAATCTGTGAGGGGACAAAATACGTTTTCCTGCCGCCCTGTCAACTCGGTGTTTTCACACCATAAATCTCATTACAACCGCTTGATGGGGTGCGTCTCGGGTCAGTTGGCTCTGAATGGCACTGGGACAAGCACGGATCCCCTGTATCATTGTAAAGTAAACCACTCGGAGAAAAGTGTTCAAAACAAAGTGGAGTGCATGGAATTCATCTTGATCTGTTTTTAGGTTACCGGACCTATGGTCCGATAACCTATTGGCATGGCGTTGCGTCCGTCGTCCGTCGTCGTCCGTCGTCGTCCGTCGTCGTCCGTCGTCGTCCGTCGTCGTCCGTCGTCGTCCACATTTTTATCTTTTTTGTTTACAGGCGAATTTTTCTGAAATTTTGCAGAAAAATACTTAAAAATAATTCAAGAAGGAGGTATTTTTTAGTTTTTTGATTTTCGCTTTTTCTTCAAAATGGCGGCCGTTTTCGACGAAAAAGGCCTGATTTTGGACTTTGGCGGCCATTTTCTCAAAATCTGTTCAGTAACTTTTTTTCTTTTTGATAAATAACACTCCTCATATGTACTCCTATGATGTCTATAAATTTCGTTGCGCTTGAATCGCTCGAAGTGGGCCATTTTGGCCCAAACTCGGCTCAAATGGGACTTTCCCATGTTAAATTCTCCTATGCTTTATAATGGGACACATTATGCCTAATATCTCACTTGATATTGAGATTAGAGACTAGGAATCAATTGTGGACCTATAGGAAATGATATATGCTGAATATTCTCGTGACCTTGAATTTGACCTCTGACCTCACTTTCAAGGTCAGAGCACAAAATGGCTTATATCTCGCTTATTATCGACTCTACAGCTTAGGAATCAATTGTGGACATATGGGAAATGATATATTCTGAATATTCTCGTGACCTTGAATTTGACCTCTGACCTCAGTTTCAAGGTCAGAGCACAAAATGGCTTATATCTCGCTTATTATCGACTCTACAGCTTAGGAATCAATTGTGGACATATAGGAAATGATATATGCTGAATATTCTGATGACCTTGAATTTGACCTTCGACCTCATTTTCAAGGTCACAGGACAAAATGGCTAATATCTCGCTTGTTATCGACTTTACAGCTTAGCAATCAATTATGAACATATAGGAAATGATATATGCAAATTATTGTCATGACCTTGAATTTGACCTTTGACCTCATTTTCAAGGTCACAGGACAAAATTGCTAATATCTCACTTATTATCGATTTTACAGCTTAGGAATCAATTGTGGACATATAGGAAATGATATATGCTGAATATTCTCGTGACCTTGAATTTGACCTCTGACCTCATTTCCAAGGTCCAAGGACAAACTGGCTCATATCTTGCTCCTCTATTGACTGTATGGCTTGGGAATCAATTGTGGACATGATATGCATGATATAGAAAATGATATACACTGAATATTTTGATGACCTTGAATTTGACCTTTGCCCTTTCATTTTCAAGGCTACAGCATAAAATTGCTAATATCTCTCTGATTATTGAACTTACAGCTTAGCAATCAACTGTGGACATGATATATGCTTAATGTTATATATGCTGAATATTCTCTTGACCTTGAATTCAACCAGTGACCTGGCTAACACTTAATATATTAAACATTGTCCGGTAACCTATCTTTGGCCCTTGGCCTAATTTTTTATGATGCATTGTTGTTGAAATGTCTGTATATGTTTTCCAACGATGAGGGAGTTCCCATAATGCCTAACAGTTATTCATTCTGAAGTACCAAGGTAAATCATACCACGGGAATGCGTATATATTTTATATCTATTTTGCATAGTTTGGCGTGGAAGAAACATGACAACAAATAAACTGCTGTAAAGAAATATTGGTGTCGGTATCACTACATCAACTCGAGATATTCACGAAAGTACTTATAGTGAAACACAATATCACAGCGATATTAATGCACAACATGCAGTTGAAATGATTATATTGTGCCCATGACCATCTATGGGCCGGCATAAAATATGATATGGCGTTATATTGATAACACAGACATCATCAGACAGCTATATCAATTTCAAAGAATAACATTGTTTGACATTCGACTGTCCTAATGCATGTGAAATAACTTTCATTAGCCAGTTCATTGACTAAACACTTTGCTGCATCAAGTGTTAATCTTGGGGGAGTAAAGTTATTGTAAAAAGCATCGCAGTGCTGGCTTTGTGGTCAAGAACTGAACTTGGCAATATCTAATCAATCACAACAGCGAACTGCAACAACAACCCCTGCCACGTTTCGAATTAGTCTCCAGTTCATCGGCTGCTTTCCCCAGGCGCGCCCGCAGATAGAAGCACTGGAAGCACGTGCTTCCAGTAAATTTTTGAGAAAAAATTATGGTAAATATATTTATTATAGAGAGCTCTTCTGAATGGATTAATGAGATGGAGAAAACCGCTAAGGTGTCTGGAAATACAACAGATGTAACCGTGGTGCTCTCATCAAATAATAAAATAAGTAGATAATAACTCGAGAGATTGTTTATCGTAACGGCCCACCGGTAAAGCTCTTGTTTATGAACCCTGAAGATGAAAACTCAATAATCTCTTTATCAAATCATTTAAAATCAATTGAATTGATCAGTGGCCCGATAAAATAAAGGATCTGACATAATTTCCTGTTTAGGTTCTCCTTAAATAATTATTCATGAGATTGCCCAGGTTCTGGTGTATGTCATCAGGAGTGAAATTATTTTATTATGATGAATATTGTGGTAACCAGGGCTTCATCTATCTACAATGATAATCTACAACGGTTATATCTATACAAATATGTTAACACTGTCGAACCTTGTTGCCATATACTATGAAGTATTTTGCTTCACCGACTTCATATTTAAAAAATGTTGTGGACAAAACCTATAGGTCAGACGACTTAATCAGGGTCCCAATATATGAACGGAGCCCTTCAGAGAGCAACTAGCAATCGCCAGCTTCTGGGGCCCGCCCAGGGCCCCAGACCCCACGCCAACATATCCTGTCCCAATCACATTGGTCCATTGTGCTTCCAGTTTTCAAATCCTGGGGGCGCGCCTGGCTTTCCCAAATAACATGCGGGACTTGACCTAACGATGATGCGGTGGACATTTTCTCTATTATTTTTTTTCGTCACGAGCGAGACATTTTTTGTTATTGTGCGCGTTTGTATTGTATAAAGTTTGTGGATATTTTTATCACCACCAAGATATCACTATCAAGCACGAAAGAGTGACATAATAAAATATATAATAGTACATTTCATAGACTGTTCTGAGTGCTGTAAATTAACTGACACTGAGTTATTATAACAATGTAATGTTGAATATAAACGTTGCATTAAATCTTGGTCATGCACCAAACAAAATTCAATATCCAAAGATATTGAACTCTGCTCAATGCTGATGGCTCAAGTATAGTGTCAGGTCACCACTCTTTTGCTAAAAACTTACCGTATTTTCTCCTCTGCCAACAACAGACAGCGCTAGGCACAAGAAAAAAAGTCTTTTCGACCGCTGGCTCATTCTGAAGTTTTGTTCAATACACCTCTTGTTGAGATTTGTCAATTCGTTCCAGCGTAGAACGGGGAATGACTTTTGTCTCCTGTCACTAAATCTACATAACACCAGCCGAATCACTACCTACTCAAGCCTTGTTACTTTATCATATCATCAGATTCCGTTAAATAGTGCACAGGTTTGATTCGCTGGCGATCGATGGCCCATTAGCACTGCCGTTTTTGTTTCATTGTTCCCTCCACACGACCGCCGCTGGAGTAGTTTATCCGTCATGAAGCCGAGTGGCTAAATGCCAGCGACAAGTTGTGACTGTGAGGTATGGACCATGGCTGGATGGGCGAAGACAGGGACTTGTCTGGGAGACGGGGCAGCAGGAACAGGGGGAAAGTTGTGAGTGGGCTCTGGGCCATGGCTCGGTGGGTGGTGACAGGGACTATCTAGGAGACGATAGGCAGGGACAGTGGGTAGGTTGTGACTTTGGATGGGTGGAGACAGAACTCGTCTGTGAGACAGGGAAGTGGGGAGAGTCGACAAATATTGTGAGTGTGGGCTCTGGACCATGGTTGGCTGTGTGAGTCAGGGACTCGCCTGGGGCATGGGAAGGCAGGGACATAAACACTTCTTCCCAGTGTGATATACTTCCATTGGTGGTACCATGTTCGGATGATGTTGTTGACCAGTTTTAGTCTAACAGTGCATAGGTACTGGTTGACGTCTTTGTTTATAACCATGTTGTTGAGTAGTATAGAGGATGCGATATTCAATATTGAATGGAAAGGTGTTTGTACTACTAGTTTATAAGCTGCATTAAATGCCCATAAAAATTAGTACTGGTTATCCACCGTATTCCTGTTCCAGACCGGATTGAATACATTGTATATATTTCTATACATAGCACTATTTATGTATACGTTATATTTCTTCATTCTGGTCAGTGCCAACTGTTCATATTATGTTTGTATATTGCCCGTATATCCCTTGTTATATCCGTGGTTTGTTTGAATGTCATGTAAGGGAGAAAAAGGCTATATAATTCAATAAATTTCACAGGGCATTGGTAATGTTGTTTTGTCAAAACGGAATATTGTGAGTGATATTTTTAGCTTACAGCCCTTTGGGTGATAAGCTATTGTCGTGGTTTTTCGTCCGTCGTCTGTCCGGGCCTGTAATTTTTTTTTTGACATGATGAATTTCTCCATAAATTTAACAAAACATACCTTGGGCCAGTATCTAAAGAAGTTTTTTTTTATTGAATCGTGTTTGCCGATTTGGTGGCCATTTTTTTCGAAAATTTTATCGCCATTTTTCTCAAAAACTCTACAATCAGTTTTGAGATTTATGCTTCAAAACATTCCCCCATGTACCTCTATAATGTCTATAAGTTTCGTTGGCCTTGAATAGCCGGTCTGCATGTGGCAGGCATTTTGATTTTTTGACGAGTCGGCAAAAATAAAAATAAAAATCTGTCCCAAATCAAGTCACTATTCGTTTCGAGACATTTCCAGCAAAAACAATTTTTTTTTTCGCATTGAAAAAGTTTTTGGAATTGGAAAATTTCACCCAATTTTTCCTTCATAATAGGAGCTGTGCGGAGTAAACTCATAGAACACTTCAAGAGAGAGCCTCAGTATTGGCACACTCAAATGGAGAATCATATATTGCGGTTTGAGTGGTGACCTTGAATTTGACCTTCGATTACCTTGGAAGGTCAAAACAACCTTTTTTGTCGAAAAAAAAGATGGTTTTCATCTTTGGTGGCCATTTTCTCAAAACCGATTGAGACAGTTTTTCTCAAAATCATGTATAAGATTTTCCTTATGTACCTTTGTGATGTGTATAAGTTTTGTTGTCTTTGAAATGAAGGGCTGCGTGGGGCGGCCATTTGTATTTTTTGATGGGTAGGCGAAAAAAAAAATTGTTGTCGTAAATCAAGTCATTATTCGTTTTGAGTCATTTGCAGCGAAATTTTTTTTTCTCTTTTTGGCCATTGAAAAGTTTTTCGGACTTTCACTTAATTTTTCCCTCATAATTGGAGCTTTGCGAGGTAAACTCCTAGAACACTTAAAGATAGAGCCTAAGTATTAGCACATTCAAATGGGAAATCATATATTGCGGTTTGAATGGTGACATTGAATATGGCCTTCAATGACCTTGGAAGGTTTAAACGACATTTTTTAAAAAAGAAACAATGATTTTTGTCTTTGGTGACCAATGGTGACAATTTTCCTCAAAATGCATAAAGATTCCTCTATGTACCTTTGTGATGTGTAAAAGTTTTGTTGCTTTTGAATCGACGGTCATTGAATTATGTTATTAACGAAAAAGATCTTTCAAGATGTATAGTATTTTAGACCATACAAAAAATGTGTTTCCAGCAACATTTACGAACATGTTTTGACAATAGAGTTTAAGATCAGTGTAACAATTTATATGTTGGAAAATCAATACTCTGCATTTCTCATGATTGATGGTATACCGCACCCTTGGTGCTATGTTTTTGCTTTTATGGCTAGATGTTATCCTTTTTAGCGGCCAGAATGCTAGTATTTTTTTTATGGCCAGTCTTCTATAAATGTTCCACTTGAAGGTAGTTATGATTGTATCCACAAGCACTTAAATATTTTACGAATGCTGTACATTGACACTGCAGATAGTGTCAATGTACAGCATTTAATACTCATATAGTGCATTGACTCAACAGAGTGTTCCTCTGAGTTGAGACGTCTGTCCTTAGAGATTTCCCTTTTTCATCAGCTCCTCTAATAAGAATGCCCCATACTTAAACTTTGATTTTGTTGCAGAAGGGTAGTTCTTTTCTCAAAGGTTCAGATGCGGACAATTTTCCTATTACAAATCAGAATATTTCATATGCCAAACAATTGTTCCTTTACATCTGAAATTTATTGATTTTCTCAGATTTAAAAAAAAAAAACCCCAGATATGTCTTTATTTTCCCCGACCTCCGACACGGTGACATGCAAAAACATTTGCATTATTAATAAAAATAAAAAGTGGCCTCATTGGGAGAAGCAACAACATAATGATAGCCCCATAAATGGAATACAAAAATTCGAAATTACTTGCAGAACATAGAGGTATACATGCCCAGCAGGTATATTCATACAGATATCAAACATTATATTTGATGCCAAGTATAACAACCTCCTTTTTTGTCCGTGGAGCCTCTTAGAATGACTCTGTTTTATTATCGTGGGATGGACAAAAGACAGAAATGCCTGACTGTCATGAATAACTGGTGTATGTTCTCGTGGATAACAATATTGCGAGACCAATCAAGGTAAAAATAAGGTTTTGGATCTGAAGCATGTGGGTTTATTTGTCAAAGGAGACATTCGGTTTTAGCGTGATTACTGTCCGTTCACGAGGGACGACTCAGTCTTGGCCGCCCACTGAGAGTATCCTGCCATGTCCAACCAGGCATACCTCACCCAGGGACCAGTCAGTCTCGTCCCATCTAGGTATCTAGCTAAATTTCGTCACAACGTTGCATTTTAGGAGCAAATACCTTGGATAATTTCTATTATTCTATACTATTTCTGACGTTATATTTATCTGAAGCCACTAGAGTATATAAAAAATCACAGCTCCTAATCTGCACTATAAAGCCATCAATCGAAGGTGGCGTTTCACAAATTGATAATGGATTTGGAAAATCTACAGGTGGATACATTTTATTTTCGCAGCTCGCTACATGTACAAGTCTTCAGATGACATGATGTGTATCAACAATATGTATATAGCCTTGCATCTTCACCTCAATATTTTTTGCCACATTGGAAAGTTGGCGCGGTGTATCAATCATTGAGTGCAAAAAAAAAAAAAACAACTAATGCACGATTTCCTTGGAATAGTCTGACATTGCATATTGCAAATTTCAAAATCTATAATGTTATTGGCAGAAGTGTCACGATTGCACTGAATCGTTGAAGTGTTTTTCATTTTTTGGCATGTGAGTCATCCAGGCTCTCATATTGAAATTGCGCCTGGAAATCTGGGAATAAAGCATACACGCAATCAATTTAACATATCTGAATCATATGTGAGAAGTTTTGCATTTTCAATTTGCTTCAGGATTTTGTAAAATATTGTCTGTAAATTTATTTCTTATGCAAAACTATTAGAAATGTGGATAGGCGAGGTGCTTTATTGTGTAAATTATGGTGAGAAGTTGAATCTACGAGGAAACTTTCACATTTCACTAAATTCAAAAACAACCAAGCAGGTGTATTTATTAACTTTTTACATAATATGATAGAATTCTATCATACATGGCCGTAATAATATTTTAAAGAAGGAAATCTTGCGCGCATTCCCGTATATATATTTGTTCCACGTTGTTGGTATGCTGGTTATTTGACATATCTTCTCACCATTTCAGTAACACATTTGGTTTGAACATGCCACCTGGTCGTCGAAAATTATTTGTCTTGTAGCAAGTTTACAAACCAAGTGGCCCCTGGATGGAGGAGATAGTTTCCAGAATTACACGCGGACAGGTGGGCTAGAGAGCATTACACAACAAGTAGAACAGGCAGTACAAACAACAACATTTGAAGATGGTGTACTCCATTTTCTTAATTCAGTCGTAAATGAGCCGGGTGTTGCTCTCTTCAAATTACTGACAACATCCGGTCAGGGAATAATGAGGTAAAACCAGGTTACACGAGTAGAGCGAGTAGTAATTGCCCCAGCTAATTAGAACCAACTATGTTACCAAATGAAGAAACCCTCTTTTCCAGAAAGAGAAAAAGTTTTTATACATGATGTTGCTATATCTTCTACAGGTCATTGATAAGCTTATGAATACAGGAATTACATTGTGTTTAGTGAAATAACTTCCAGAATACCAGGGTTAATTTTAACAACGACTCATGATCTAACTTAGACAGTAGAATCAACAATATTTAACTCATATCATCAGCCTAGGTGGCTAAGTTTAATTCGGAGGCATAGTGAAAAAGTTCTGATATACTACAACAGGTGTGTAATAGTAAGCACTCATCCACTTCTCAGAAGGTTCTTGAGCTTTCTACTGTTGGCATCTTATCAACGATCTACGACCCTTAATCATATTGTCTACAAAGTTGTCTTTCAATGATGTGCTCGTTGTGTTCTTGAATTTATGGTACTGGAGAGTGTTAATAGTCCTCTGTTGCCAGACCTCACTGTGATTTTTTTTTCATACTCTAATTGCAGTGGCACCGGTGTTCCAACTTGAAGGGAAGAATAATTGTTGTTACAGAGCCTCTATTACCTTCTATCTGTAGCAAATTCGGTTACACCACATCAATTGGGGTGTTTTTCTATCATCCATGTGGCATTCATATGCCATGTAATCTGTGCGGGAACAAAATATGTGTCCTGCCGCCTGTCAACTCGGTGGTTTCACACCATAAATCTCATTACCACAGGTCGATGGGGTCCGTCTTGGGTCAGTTGGCTCTGAATGGCGCCGGGCCAATCGCGGACTCCCCTGGGTCATTGTAAAGTAAACCAGTTGGTGAAACGTGCTTAAAACAAAGTGGAGCATTTGATTTCGTCTCGATATATTTGATACAATGGATCGTTGTAAAAATGTTGTGGATTTTCCTTGAATGATGAGGAAAATCTCATAATGCCTACCATTTTTTTTTCATTCTGGAATATCACGGTGAATCATATGACGAAAATGTGTATGTATTTTATATGTATTTTGCATTATGTGGTGTAGTACAAAAATCACAATAAATATGCTTCTTTAAATACATCTTTGTGTTAGTATCTTTATTATTAAATCAACTCAGAATATTCACGAAGTAGCGAAACATGATGAGTTGGTGGGCATTTTCTCTGTTATTTTTTTCCGTCACGAGCGAGATCACCATCAAGATCTAATCAAGCACGAAATAGTGACATAACAAAATATCTGAAAATATATTTTATAAACTGATCTAAATGCTGTAAATTAACCAAACTTATAATGCATACAGTGCTGATAGTTTAGGGAGTTCGATTTAACAATTTATTGTCGAATATAAACGTTGTGCTAAATCTTGATCATGTACCAAATTGAATTCTATAATTATTGAATAGATATTGAATTCTAAATCTTGTGCTAAATCTTGATCATATACCAAATTGAATTCTATAAATATTGAATAGATATTGAATTCTAAATCTTGTGCTAAATCTTGATCATGTACCGAATTGAATTCTATAATTATTGAAAAGATATTGAATTCTGCTCACTTCTGATGGTTCAAGTATAGTATCAGGTCACTGCTCTTTTACTGAAAACTTACCGTATTTGCTTCGCTGCCAAGAAAAGACAGCATGAGGCACAAGACAAAAAGCCTCTTCGACTGCTGGCTCATTCTGAAGTTTGTTCAATACGCCGTTTGTTGAGATTTGTTAATTTAGTCCGGTGTAGAACGGGGAATGACTTTCGTTTCCAGTCATTAAACCTACATGACACAGGACATATGACTAGCCTCTCAAGCCTTGCTAACTGATCCTATCATCAGATTCCGTTAGATAGTGCACAGGTTTGACTGACTGGCGATCGATGGCCCATTAGCATTGCCGTTTTTGTCTCATGGTTCCCTCCACACGACCGCCGCTGGAGTAGTGTATCCCGTCATGAAGCCGAGTGGCTAAATGCCAGCGACAAGTTTTGACTTTGAGCTATGGACCCTGGCTGGGTGGGTGGAGACTGGGATTCGCCTCGGAGACGTGGATGCAGGGACAGAGGGAGAGTTGTAAGTGTGGGCTCTGGACCATGGCTCGGTGGGTGGCGACAGAGTCTAGCTGGGAGACGATATGCAGGGACAGCAGACAAGTTGTGACTTTGGGTGGGTGGAGACAGGAACTCGTCTGAGAGACGGGAGTGCAGGGAGAGTTGACAAGATGCCAGTGTGAGCTCTGGAGCATGGTTGGCTGAGTGAGTCAGAGACTCGCCTGGGAGACGGGAAGCCAGGGATTTTCTTCCACGTGTTATATACTTACAATGGTTTTCCATGTTTGTTTGACGTTGGTGGCTAGTTCTAGTCTCCCACTGCAAGAAGGCTATTTGGAAATTCGACTTATTGATCAAGTCTTTGTTTGAAACCATGTTCTTGAGTAGCATTGAGGATGCGAGCTTCAATGTTGAAAGCAAACGTGTTGTACTAGTAGTATATAGTCAGGAATATTATTTTGTGGGAGACGGGTAGATGTTTTTTTTCAGATGCAGATGCAGCCAGTCTCCTACTACAAACCAGATAACTTCGTATGCCAAACAACTTTTTCCCCAACATATCAAGATTAGCGGGTTTGTTTTGTTCAGAAATGATCTACAACCCTCCCCCCAGAAATGTCTATATTTTCCGTCTTCCGGATTATAACAAGGTCAAAACAATACTTGAATTGCTTTGGACTTGCTACAATGTGTGACCTCATCAGAAACAAACACAATTGCTACCAAGTAACTAGAAAAACAGGCACATAGTCCCATGAATGTAAAACACATAATTCCAAATTATTTACACGACATTTAGGTATACAAACCCAGCATGTATATTCATACATATCAAACTTTCTGTTTGATACCAGATATAACAAACTTCTTTTTTGTCCGTGAAGCCTCTTGGAATGAATTCATTTTATTATGGTAGAATTGACAAATGACACAACTGTCTGACTGTCATGAATGCCAGATGTATTTTTCTCGTGGATAACAATACTGCGAGATCAATCAAGGCAAAATGGATAAGGCTCTGGATCTGAAGCATCTGGGTTTATTTGTCTAAGGAGACATTCGGTTTTAGCATGATTACTGTCCGTTCACGAGGGACGATTCAGTCTTGGCCGCCCACTCAGAGTATCCTGCAAAGTCCAACCAGTCATGCATACCTCACCCAGTGACGAATAAGTGTTGCACACTCACCAATACAACCACTGAGGTTCCACGTAAGAAAAAATGATGAAATACGCAAATGACAGATGTATCGCGTAAGACTAAAATTTTGTACGAAATTCATACATAATTCATGCGTTTGGGCAGTGTGACCGCGCCTTCAGCAGAGGTCGTTTCGAGAACGGATTCATTCAGCAATTTATGTTTTATATGGGCGTTTTTGATCATATCATCATGTGCGATATAACGTTCAGCTCATCATCAATATCATTATCAACTGAATTTAATCGAAACGTTTATGAGCAGATGCCATGGACAACTTCTATTATTCTATACAATTTCTGAAGTCATATTTATGTGACTCCACTAAAAGTATATCAAATGTTTTATTTCAGCTCCGATTCTGCACTATAATTCAGAAAGAGACGGAAGTTCACTAATTGATAATGGATTTGCGAAATGTGGAATTGACAGATGGATATATTTAATTTTTGCAGCTCGCTACACATGGAAGTCTTCACATGACATGATTGTGTTCTCTATCAATAATATGTGTAGTAATTTTAGTGACTGTAACTCCCGTCCCTCCCGCGCACTACACATTTCCACAACAAACATTCATTCTACATGACTTACATACAGGACAAGTACACACTATACGATCACAAGCATAAACTCCATGTAGTCATGGTTACACACACAGGTCAAACCACGCACCTGCGGCCCCATTTGTTCGGTACACTCGACCCAATATACTCGGCCTTGACCTTCACATGCACTGACTTCTAAACATAGAACTTGACACACATACCCCACGCATCACGTGCACAGATATGGGCATTACAAGTATTGACACGCGCCGGGGAAACCCACTTTCCCGGTGAGATCAGCGCATACCAGCATACATCCAACCAATCACAACACCGCATGCATTTGGCGGGAAATTACAGTCACATGTTCCCCCGGCCCCATAGAATCTGCGCAGTTGAGTAGAAGTGATCAATGGAGACGGTCGTGTTTTGGATTGTAACTAGAAGAACGGCCGTGAACGTATAAGTGGATATATAAATATAAACTGTGATATAAGGATTCCATTGTATAAGAAGGACTATAATATATAGGGATATAATTCGACCGGGAAATCACCGACGTACGTGTGAGCGGCCCCGATTGTGGTGTGTGTGTGGACATTGACATTTATCACCACAATAAACAGTTTGAATTTAACTGCCGGCTTCTTGGTCTGTTTGCACGACATTACAGACATTCGGCTTGATACGGGCCAAAGAACCGTATTCTTCACATTGGCGCCGTAGACCAGGATCTGAGCTAGTCTCGGATCTTCGACCCAGACCTGACCGGCATTGATGGCATTGGCCCCGGGAGCCTCCCGTGGTGAGCCACTCGACCCCACGGATGATGAAGTGACGATCAATCCGAACCCGGCCTTCCGACCTTCCGGCCCCCGCTCAGTCGTCATGAGCGATACGGTCCCGCTGTCGCAGGAGCAACAACCAACCGGCCTGTTCGACTCCTTCGGTGACCATTCGACCCTGAGATCGTCTTCGCCGCCCGCCGACCTGGTGCAGGAGTTCCTCGACGAAGACCCGCTCGCGCCGTCACACACAGTAAGTGACATTCTGCGTGCACACGCTAGAGCGTATTCGGCTACGTCGGCTAGAACGACCCAGAGACTATCAAACTCTGCCGACAAAAATCGTATCGACCCAGAACATTCAGTGATAAACGTTCGGCCCGTAACCATAGATACGTCGATGGTTACGCACCCACCAAGTAACTCTCGGATACGACAGTGGGTTTGTCAGTCTGACAATGTTCCGGAACTGATCCCGCCGAGCGCTTATTCGGCGAATCGACCCCTGGCGCCGCCCATGACGCCGAGACAACACGACCTCGCGCCAGAAATGTACTCTCGCATACCGACCGAGCTAACGGTGGTAGAGTACACACGACCCAGCCAGGCGAGAGTGACAGCCGAGAGCATCCCGGCGACGACCGCTACCCGGATCGCGACACCTCCACGATCGCAACGACCCCGCGACGCGACGACAGAATCTCGCGCCACCGCACGGCAAGCGCGACCTCGGCAAGTACTGTCGACGTCAAGTCGCCGACCCTGCGACCTCGACACGTCGACCTCTGACACACGCGCTGCCGCGCGACCACGCATCTACCGTCGCCGACTACCGGAGAACAACCGCGCTTCGATTCGTCGCAAGATCAAGTTGTGTCTGCTCCGGCAGAAAGTGTTGTGCCAATGATCGGACATCCGATCTCACAATCAGTCGGAAACACCAACGGATATGGTGTACCGCCAGTCGGATACCCTGGCGCAACAAGCGGTGTTCCAAATGGAGTAGCTGTCGGATACTATTCACCGCATGTCGGCTACGTGAACCCACCGCCCGGATATGGTGGCGTTCCCAGCGTGATAGCTGACACCGGCTATCATGGTGCACAACCCGGATACCGATATCCACCACCGGCTGTATTCCCACCCTCAGTCGGGATACCATGGGTGACGCCTCCATACAGTCAACCGACCCCCGCTGCACAAGCACCACACGACCCCAGTCACACGACGGCACCACCCGCCACATCGCTCGCCGTCTCCGCGACGACAGCACCAACCGCCCCCGCTAACGCGACCCCGATCGGCCCAGATACAACGGCTCCGGCGACTTCGGCTGTTCCGACTCCGACGGCCACTACAGCGACTACGTCAGTTGCGGTGAGTGTTGACACGCCCACGCCACAGAGCCTCAAGTCTGAGCCCCAAACGTTGGCTACGGCTAAAACGGCTCAATGGCGTGCGACCTTCAAGGAGGGCAATCTCACCCAGTATATTCGGAGTTTCGAACAATTTACTGCGGCTTTCACTTACTCCGACCTCAATAAGACAACGACCTTCCGGAGCACGCTGTGCGGCCGCGCTGAAGCGTTAGCTCTAAACATCCCCGTCGCCACTCCCTGGGAGGAGTTCCGTCGCCAACTCCTGGAGGGCTGGGAACCCGCGCCCCGTCGGCAGTCCAAACGGGACGATTTCCCGTTCCTCAAGAGGGAACGAAAGGAGGACGCGGAACACTATATGGAGCGACTCCAAGCTCTGGCGGAGCGTTCGATGACGTCACGCCAGAGTCGCGGCAACGAACTGTAATTGCCCAATTCGTTAACGGCCAACCCGACCCCATTGCCGATAAACTGTGTGTTTTCACTTTTAACAGCTACAGTGAGGCACTAACGGCCGTTCTCAAAGCAGACAGTCGCCAGCAGAGGACAGCCAGAGATCGACACCGAGGCACGCGACGTGCCGACATTTTCGTGAGCGGATATGTGGAAGACGACCCCGTTAACGGAGAACTGTCCTGTGCCATGGGACAAGTCACTCAGGGGGAAACACCAACCCCGGGGCAAATAGCGGCCTATTACGACCCCACGGACAGCGACACCACTGGCCTACAGGGTTGCGACGAACATTCAGTGCCATCTAGCTCACGCGAGTGGGTGGCGGAAGCATTTCAGTGCGTCCTTAGTGACGAGAATGGACTATGTGAGGAGGCGGCCATTTACTCTGTCCTGCGAACTACGGCCCCGACTAAAGGTGATCGACCCCCGCAACCCGGACGACCCATGGTATGCTTCTTTTGTAAGAACCCCGGCCATCGCTGGATGCGGTGTTTCCGGCTTAAAGATGTGCTAGTGCGTAACGGCATGAAACCGCTAGCCTTTCGGCCCAATGGTCCCGGTACTGACAGAAGGACAGCTCAAGTGTTGTCAGTACCTAACCAAACTGGTGACCAAACCAAACCGGCCCAACCAACGCCTGCGACCCAGTCGTCAAACCGGTAGTGGAAGGTACTGAGGAGCAAGAACCTTCCGGACAACAGAACCATGTTCCCCGCTCCACACCCGCGGTTGCCACGACTACCGCACCGGTATCGACACCAGTAACGACCCCGCAGCCAGCCCAGCTCACACCTCAGCTCTCTGAAGGGGTGTGCACCAAGTGTCATCCAACGGCCCCAGCGCCGGCTTCTCGTCAGGAAGGGGTGTCCGCACCACGTCCGCAGCGACCTCCACGTGGGAACCGTCATCCTGAAGGGGTGTCGCCCCCGACCGCCAACGGCACCGGAACCGACAGCATGTCCGAGGTGGAATGGATCTCCGACGATGGAGGATTCTACGCCTTTCCGAGCGGACCGGAATCCAAGCTACCGCCTCTTCACACGCTCTTCAAGCCGCCGCCAGACGACCCAGAAATTCCGCTCGTCATCAACAACTCCAGCGCTACAAATCACAAATGCTGGAAGTTGCCAGTACGTGTTGGTGAAAAGACAAGGCAAGCTGTACTCGATTCCGGAGCGCAAATCTCCTTGCTCCGTCGCGACCAGCTCCGGCATGTTCCCGCCGACCAACGGCAACTACGACCCACTTCGGCCACGAATTGTGTCGTTAACGGACAGTCAAGCCCCATCGATGGACTAGTCGACCTTCCGATCCAGGTCGGAACCAATCATATGGTCGTAACATTTTGTGTGGCTGACATACATGACGGCATGATTCTAGGAATGAACTTCTTTCGGCAAGCTCACGCTGTGGTGAACTATGGCGAAGGGACAATACAGGTCTTCAAGGAGATCCTGTTTGCGCACAAAGACATTGAAGCCAATGTTGTTAGAATGGCTGTGCGCCGAGCAGTCACTGTCCCTGCACGCAGCGAAGCGATAGTGGAACTGGCTCCAACTTCCCGAGTTCGAGTCCGTCGACACCCGCGGATAATCCAACCACTAACGGCCTTTCCCGAGGAAACTGACCTCATCATGGGGAGAACACTTACGACCCTGAATCGGCAATGCGTAAAAGTGTCGGTAGTCAATCCAGCAGATACCGGCATTACGCTTACCCGCTCCGACCCCGTTGCAATAGCCAGTCCTGTCGAGAGCGTCGTCGGAGCTCTACCACGACCTGGAGAGGAGCCCGACCCAGCCACGGTAGACGCCAGCCACTACCGCGACCTACCGCCACATCTACAAGAGATGGTGGATCGCGCCGGACTAGCGCCGGAGCAGCACCGGCGTTGCGCCAACCTGGTTCACCAATACCAGGACACGTTCATGCACCCAGACGGCCAACTGGGACGGACCCAAGTCGTCCAGCATAGCATCGACACTGGCAACACGGCCCCGATTCGGCAACGACAGCGACGCGTCCCTCAGGCGCAGCAAAACATCATCGATGAGGAGGTCGACAAGATGTTCCGCTTGGGGTACATTGAGCCATCGGATTCGCCCTGGAGCGCACAGGTGGTGCTCGTGCGTAAAAAGAACGGCCAAGTGAGATTTTGCGTCGACTATCGGCTCCTGAATGACGTCACCCGCAAGACTCGTATCCCCTGCCCAACATTCAGGACACTCATGACGCCCTGGCAGGCGCCAACTACTTCTCGGCCCTAGACCTAGCCTCCGGCTACTGGCAGGTCGAAGTCGACCCTAGCGACAGACCGAAGACTGCCTTCGCCACAAGGAAGGGACTCTATCAGTTTAAGGTCATGCCATTCGGCCTTAGCAACGCCCCGGCAACCTTCGAACGGCTTATGGAGACCATACTCCGTGGTTACTTGTGGACCCGGTGTATGTGCTATCTCGACGACGTGATAGCTTACGGCAGAACATTCGATCAGGCACTCGCAAACTTGGAAGCGGTCCTGGATCGGATCAGATCGGCAGGCCTGAAACTTCAGCCCAAGAAGTGCGAGTTGTTCCAACGGGAAATCTTGTACTTAGGGTTCATAGTGAGCGGCCAAGGAATTCGAGTCGACCTCAACAAAGTCAAAGCCATCAGGGAATGGCCGACCCCGTGCGAGATCACCGACGTCAGGGCTTTCCTTGGTTTCGCCAAATATCACAGGCGATTCATCAAGGACTACGCTGATATCGCTGAACCTCTCGTAGCGCTTACCCGAGGTGAATGCCACTTCACTTGGGGACCGGCCCAGCGACGAGCTTTCCAGCGACTCCGCGACGCCCTCATCAAGGCGCCAAAGCTCGCTCACCCGACCCAGAATCCGGACGACTACTTCATCCTCGACACGGATGCAAGCGGCTTCGCTGTGGGAGGTGCCCTCTCGCAAAGGGTTGATGGGAAGGAGATCCCCATCGGGTTCGCCAGTAAAACCCTTTCCTGAACCCAACGGAACTATTGCACCACCTACGGGGAACTTCTGGCAGTAGTGGAGATGGTGCAGCATTATCGGCATTACCTCTGGGGCAGGAAATTCCTCCTCCGGACCGACCATAGCTCGCTGAGGTGGCTGAAAAATTACAGCGACGCCGATGGCATGCTCACTAGGTGGCTCGCCAAGCTACAGCAGTATGACTTTCGGATAGAGCATCGACCCGGAAAACTACACGTTAACGCCGACGGCCTGTCACGGTGCCACAGTTGACTGTCCCGGACGACTCATCACACCTCCGACCGACCCCGAAACAAGTTCTGGAGAACTTCCAGTTCGTCGGATCGCCATTGTTCCGACCCAGACAAGGGCAGACCTCCTGGACAGTGATTCTATGACATCACCGGTCTTGCCCCAACTAGTTTCGGCACGCCAAGTTGTTCGAGTCCGTGCTTTGGACGCCACACTTGACGGACAAAAGTGGCTTTCGGACTATTCGACCCAGGACATTGTCGCGGCACAGCAAGCCGACCCCAGCGTCGGAAAGGTGTGACAATGGACATTAGCCGGCACCAAACCCGACTCTAGAGAAGTCGCTCGCCAAGGAGAGGAGGTAAAGACACTTGTTTCCCGCTGGAACCTCCTGGCGCTACAAGACGGAGTGCTGGTTCGACATGTAAAACCCGACCCTGCTGGACGGCCTGTGGTGCAAACCGTGCTCCCCGTAGCACTCAGGACTCAAGTTCTGCACCAACTACATGACCTGAAGATTGTCGGACATCTCGGCATACAGCGTACCATTGAGAGAGTCAGGCGCCGATTCTACTGGCCCGGCTTGGCGCTGGACGACGCCCGCTGGTGTGCCCGCTGTCCGCAATGTGTGACCCGCAAGGGTAAACCGGCCCCAAAAAGATCGCCCCTGACACAGCTACCAACAGGAGCGCCGTTCGACAGAATAGCAATGGACATCCTCGACACCCACAAGGTCACGGGAAGAGGCCATCGGTATGTCCTAGTCGTGTCGGACTACTTTACGAAGTACACTGACGCTTTTCCGCTACGGCGACATACGGCCAAAAATGTTGCCGACACCCTGGTGAATCGGTGGATAGTCTACCACGGTGTCCCCAAAGCGATCCATAGTGATCAAGGTACTGAGTTTGAGTCGTCCCTGTTCCGGCATGTTGTGCGTCTACTGGGCGCTAAAAAGATTCGTACGACCCCATATCGACCTCAGAGCGACGGCCAAGTTGAGCGATTCAACAGGACATTGCTCAACATGCTGAGTGCGTTCGTCAGCGATCGTGCAAACGATTGGGACTTGCACTTGCCATATGTGTTAATGGCCTATCGAACCTCAGTACACTCGTCCACGGGATGCACCCCGCATCTGATGGTGTATGGACACGAGTGTAACTTGCCAGTCGACCTCATGTTCCCGACTTACGACCCTGAGCCTCTACCTCCGTGTGGTCCGGAGTATGTGGAGTATTTGCGGCAAGCCATCAGGACGGCCCACGGTTTCGCCCAAGACCATCTCGAGAAAGCGGCAATTCGGCAAAAGATGGGTTATGACGCCCACGCAAAACCACGACCCCAGTTTCAACCAGGCGAACTGGTCCGGTATTATTATCTGCCACTCACGCAGAATAATAAGTTCGCTCGGCCCTGGACTGGTCCCTGGAGGATCATCGACCATGTAACCGAGGTTGATTACCGAATCGCCCTGGTTTCCAACCCTCGGAACACTCGTGTTGTTCATCTGGATGTGCTCAAGCCATACGAGGGTGACAGTCAAGTGGCCAACATCCACTCCGACCCTGTACGACCCACAGAGTCGTCAAGTAAGTCCGACTCAGAACAGTCGCCCGACCCCATGGGACTTCTCAAGGAGTTCTACTACCCTTGGGAGGTAACTGTCCAAGATCGGCATACAGATACAGACCAAACAGCTGAGTCTGACTCGCCAACGGCCCAGAATCGCCAACCGCGATCTCCGACCTCATCCGGCTCAAGTCGACATCGGCAACGGAAAAGATCACACAGATCAAGTTCCGACACTCCAAAACCGGCACGCAAGACATGCAGGCAAAAGCCTGTGGTATCTTCCGACCCTGAGACAAGCGAGGCTACGCCCCCGCCTGCACGACCAAATCGACCCAGACGCAACGCACGCAAACCGGCCCGATACAGATAACCCCGGCCTTGTTATCTGATTGATACCATTGATGATGAAATATGCATGTCTAATGGACTATGATATCATGTCTTTCCCCATAATAATATATTATATTATAATAACAATATATGTATTTAATATGTACAAAATGTCAGTGAGGCAAATTCGATATATACACACTAGATATGATATTATAATTATGATGCTGGTGAAAAATTGGTTGCATTATGATATGTGTTTCGACCCCGTATAACATGTACTATTGATCAAGGCGTTTGTTACGCAATGACTAAGATTATCATGTAAAGCTTCCATCCATGTGCCAGCCGAAGAGGATAAAAACCAGTCACACCGTGAGTAAGGCCACTTAGTTGTCGAAGAGGTGATAGTGTGATTCGTTCCGGAGTATGCGTCGACAGAGCCTCTACTCACTCCATGTAATATTCGGAGGAACGGCCCAGTGGTACGGGAACCAGTCACTACATAGCTATCATACCAAGATGCGGCCTGTCACCAAATTCATCACCCAAAATATTCAAAGCGCCGCGGTGTGACCGACCCAGTTCATTGCAATTTCGACCCCTACAATATTTGCGGCCCCGTCGTCTTGTGAACTGGCTGAAAATGAATGGAACGATGTCCGCCCCTGTGAGTGATTGATATTCATATCTCAGCCTTTAATAACTGTGTGTCGTCTGTGAAACAGCAACTCGACCCCGTAGTTTATTGTGCGCTAATTTGTGGGAAAAGGAATGATAAACTGTTTAGTTCACAAGGTACGCACGAGCGCAGATAAACATTTTAGCTGTTTACAGCACCCACATGAAATCTCCCCTGATAAAGACAATAGTGAGTCGTCGGGCAAAAAGAGCCCAGTAATTCGGACAGTCGATTAGTACAAATTAGACAATGTTTCGGAACGTGTTATCCAGGGGACGGCAGATGGACATACGGAAATCTGGACAGTGTGAGGACACCCCTACTGTCGTAATGGACTGACCCAAGAGGTCAGAGAAGGATCGCTCTGCGTTTCCTTGACGACGGCCCCGCCTTGCTGTGTGTACGCTTGGAACAATGATACATAGCGTAAAGACGTTTTCTATACAGATAGAGAGCGCCCCCCGACCCAGTTCTAAGAATCGAGATGCTGTCGGCATCTTTGTGTACGGCTGAAGTGATTAGCGGCAATCAGGTCATTTGCGCCTGAGACTTTGGAGGAGAAGGACTGTTGTGAGAAGTTTCGGATATCAGAATACAGACTATTGTTACAAAAACTGTGATAATCGTGTATAATTGTCGGCTTGTGAACTTTGTTAGTATTGAAATCCTGGTCACAAGACTTTGGGAAATAAGTACCTCGACTTTAATTTCGGCCCGTCAGCATGGCTGACAAACCCGGGGATGACCGGGAGAATGGCGACCCAGATGATAATCGGCCCCGCACCGTGAAAGTGGACGGCGATAAAATCACCGTCCAGGTAGTCGATCAGGGGGAGGAATCGGATCACCCGATAATCGTCCCCGACGACGATTCCACGTCCGGCCCCGAATCCCAAGCCGAGCAACCCGCTCAGAGCGGCCCAGGAGATGTCGCGAATGCGACGGGGAAAGGAGCGCGACCCAAAACGGCCCGGGACAAGTTGGCGCAACGAGGAGAGCGCCATACACCAAGTCCGACCCCGGATGACATCTTCAACGTCGACCCCGAACGCTTCCGCCGACTCGAGGAGGGTGGAAGTATCGTCCAGCGTGCGATCGAGGCACGACAAGCGGCTCAAGAGGCTCAGCGAGTCGCCACGGCGAGCCGCCAACCCGACCCAACAAATCAAGTGATCGCCCCGATCGCTCCGGCCCCGACTTCACCCGCTACCAGCTCAGCGGTGGTACGACCCTCGGCTTCCCGTTCTCCGAACAAGAGGACCTACACTTCTTTTAAGAAGAAACATGGGGCGGGAGCCTGTTCGACATCGAGCAGTTCGTCGCGCTCTAGTGGCGGATCTGCTATTTCGGCCCCGACTTCGACTTTCCGTCGGCAAGTGGCGGAACTAATGGAACTGGTGCCACCTCCCGTGACACCCTACGGAACTCGGCCCATAGACTGGAACAAGGTTCCACTCGGCAAACGAAATCGGAGCGCTGGATACGGCCATATCCATAACTTTGATGAACAGTCGACCCTGTCGGAGGGAAACCTCCTCACGTTGGCTCCGCTACAGCGTGGAGACGGTCGCTACGAGTGCCCCTTCTGCATCGGCGAAGAGGAGGGAGCAGGAGAGCGACAGTGGTCCTCCGTACCACGACGCGGACCTTTCCGGACGGGCCAGAACCTCGACGCGCACGTTTTGGCGTATCACTTTCCGTTTATACGCTTTTTCGTGTGCCCGGCCCTCGACGACTTCCGGACATTGGCCCAGGAAGAGATGTTCCGGCATCTGTCCCAAGCGACCCCGCAACGTGTGACGTCGTTCCCGTTCTACCAGGAAGGACGACTATCGGCATCCGGCCCCATGCTCGTCAGGTTCGCGCTACGCTGCAGAGTCGACATGCAGCCGAACCCGAATTATCGACCCCCAAGAGTTCCGGCCAACATCCCGATCTTCAGGAGGGATGTTAACACCGCCTGACGTTCGGCATCTGGCACATGGCGCCAGAGCTCTTCGAGCAATATCCGCCCAACTCGGCCCCGGAAGTGCAGCAGGTACTCCGTCGACTGGAGTACAATCGTGCTACGACCCCAGCAGACGAAATTCGGTTAACCCGCATGGTCAGTGACATTGAGACCATGAACACGCGGGTTCGAGTACGACGACCCAGCACGATTTTCTTCGTCCGGCCCATCAACTACCAAACAACATCGGTGAGCACGGCGGAGGAAATCCCGACAACGACCACCGGTGTTTCGGCCTCGGCAGTCGTCACTACGGCTTCGTTTGCGTCGGTGGCATCGCCAGCGACAACCCGACCGGTCACCACAGTGACATCTTCGACCCCGTCCGGAGTTCGACTTTCGGACCTCGTGCCCAGGCGGATGGTCGTGGAGCGACCCACGGCTCCTAACGTCACGGACTACCGGGTCCGTGAGGGGTTAGTTCCTCCACCTGAGGAGTACCCGCCACTCCCAAGTCGACCCCTGAATACGACACCGGCATCCACATCACCCGGCAAGGAGACTCCTGAAGCAAAGAGTCCAATTGAAGATCGGCCACCCCCACTCAGGGAGATCGCACCCGGGTCTCCTATACGTTCGTCCCCAACACAATCATCGACCCCGGAGTCTTCACCAGCGCCTTCACGACGGATGGTGGAGCCCGTTCCGCTACCACCGTACCTCACGGAGGAGGTGGAGCCTCCGCGCTCCGTCCCGACACGCGGCACCGACGGAGACCGACCCCGACTTCAAGTGGACGACCCTGGACAGCTCGAGTTGCTCCACAGGGACCTCGATGAGCGTCTCCCGTTCCATGGATCCGGCGAATTTGCGGCAGATTTCCAGTTTCTGCGACAACACGGCAGACGTCTGGCGACCCGTTCGCTTCCCGGCCTGCAGGCACTACCCGGCCAGAACCCCGACCTGAGGGATTTCCTACGGGATGAAGACGCCCAGCGGCTCCCGAACTACCTCGGATTCCACGAGGACTTTTGGACGGCCCGTCTCGAACAGGCCGCCCATAACGCCGACCCCTTGCTCCTGCCGTCAGAACCGGAGGAGCATCTCCCGACCCTGGCTCTCGCCCGCGCTGATGACTTAGCGCACCAGTACCTTCGACTAATTCGTCGGGAGTACCTGTCGGCCCTGGATCACCACATCAGGCAGGCAGAATATAACGGCCTGTCTGTCGGCTTTGGGATGGGAGCTCTGCATGAGCGCCACCAGCCCACGTTCCCGGACACCCTGTCCGAGGAAAATCTGCGGCTTCGAGTCCGCGTGACTCAGTTGGAAGATCAAGTCGCCCACCAACGGCAAGAGATCACTCGGCATCAAGCGAATTCGACCCCGACCCCATCGGAAGCACCAGCTTCGTCGACCCCGACCACTCCGACCATCCCGGGGGAGCTGTTGGCCACAATCGTGTCCATCCTGCCAAGACTGCCCCCGGACGAACAGTTGCAATTGATGCGGCAGGCATCACCGGCGGCCCCGCCTCCTCCCGCCAGCAGGCATGAACGGGAGGGAAAGTAAATTCGACCCTGAACTGTTCGGCCCCCTTTGATGCGGCCCAGTGGTGGCCAATCATCCTGGTCACGGTATATATATATATATGTTGTAAATAGTTGTAAATAATAATATCATCCTAGTCACGGCATTTCGTTTTTATCCATGTGATTTAATTAAATTTAATCATCATTTTATTTCAGTTCAATAGACTTTAATTAGTTTCCGTTTCATTATGAAACGTCGAGGAGTTTTGTTTAATCATATCATATCATCTCATACTCGTTGTTGTGAATGTATTTGTAAATGTATCATCGTAGTGACTGATTGACGGACTGACTGCTGACGTTTATTTTGACGGTTAGGAATTTTTATTGTATGAAGTGCTTTCTCATTTCGCGCGGCGTGTGTGTGTGAGTGTTTTTGGGTTTGACCTTTAGGACTTTTTAGCTCTTTTTATTGTTTAGTTTTTGGCGACGGTAGGGTCCGGGGAGGGTAATCCCGAGGGCGTAGGATTAATGAAGGGGTGTTATGTAGTAATTTTAGTAACTGTAACACCCGTCCCTCCCGCGCACTACACATTTCCACAACAAACATTCATTCTACATGACTTACATACAGGACAAGTACACACTATACGATCACAAGCATAAACTCCATGTAGTCATGGTTACACACACAGGTCAAACCACGCACCTGCGGCCCCATTTGTTCGGTACACTCGACCCAATATACTCGGCCTTGACCTTCACATGCACTGACTTCTAAACATAGAACTTGACACACATACCCCACGCATCACGTGCACAGATACAGGCATTACAAATATTAACACACGCCGGGGAAACCCACTTTCCCGGTGAGATCAGCGCATACCAGCATACATCCAACCAATCACAACACCGCATGCATTTGGCGGGAAATTACACAGTCACATGTTCCCCCGGCCCCATAGAATCTGCGCAGTTGAGTAGAAGTGATCAATGGAGACGGTCGTGTTTTGGATTGTAACTAGAAGAACGGCCGTGAACGTATAAGTGGATATATAAATATAAACTGTGATATAAGGATTCCATTGTATAAGAAGGACTATAATATATAGGAATATAATTCGACCGGGAAATCACCGACGTAGGTGTGAGCGGCCCCGATTGTGGTGTGTGTGTGGACATTGACATTTATCACCACAATAAACAGTTTGAATTTAACTGCCGGCTTCTTGGTCTGTTTGCACGACATTACAGACATTCGGCTTGATACGGGCCAAAGAACCGTATTCTTCACATATGTATAGCCTTGCATCTCCACCATAATATTTTTGTAGTTGGAAAGGTAGCACGGTGTATCAACCATTGAGTGCAAAACTCCCCCCCCCCCCCCCAAATTATTCACGATTTTCTTGGAATAATCTGACATTGCATATTGCAAATTTCAATATCTATGGTATCATTCGCGGATGTGTCACGATTGCACTGAATCATTGAAGAGATTTTCATTTGTTTGGCATGTGAGTCAACCAGGTTCCCATATTAAAATTGTGCCATTCTGGGGAAAGTTGTGCAAACAAAGAATTCCCGAACCTGAATCATCTGTGAGAAGTCTTGTATTTTCATTTTGTTTCAGAATTTTGTGGAACATTCTTTGTAAATTTATCTCGTTTGGAAATTTTTACATTCAATACTAGGTATGTTATTGTGTACATTATGGTGAGAAGTTTAATTTACGACTCGGAGGAAGTTTTCACATTTCACTAAAATTAAAAACAGCCAGCGCTACTTGTTTTCTTGACTTAATGATATTGGAGATTGTTTATAGTTCTCTGTTGCAGGACTTCGCTGTGTATTTTATCATACTCTAATTGAAATGACTACAGTGTGCCAACTTGAAGCGAAGAATAGCTGTAGTTGTGGAGCTACGGAGCTTTTATTCCCGGGAGCATCACATCAGTTACCTTCTGCAATCTGTAGCAAATTCAATTACACCACATCAATATTGGGAGTGATTTTTTTCATCGATGCAGCATCCATATGCCATGGAATCCGTGCGGGAACAAAATACGTTTTCCTGCTGCCCTGTCAACTCGGTGGTTTCACACCATAAATCTCATTACAACGGCTAGACGGGGTCCGTCTCGGGTCAGTTGCCTCTGAATGGCACTGGGACAAACACGGGACTCCCCTGTGTCATTGTGAAGTAAAACACTGGGAGAAAAGTGCTTAAAACCAAGTGAAACACATAAAATTCGTCTCGATATGTTTGTTGCGATGCATCGTTGCCGAAATGTATGTATATGTTTTCAAACGATGAAGGAATTCCCAGAATGCCTAACAGTTCAGTTTTTGTAGTATCGAGGTGGGAATGCGTATATATTTTATATTCTATTTTGCATATTTTGTTGTGGAAGAAACAGCACAACACATATGCTGCTGTAAAGAAATTTTGGAGTCAGTATCACCACGTCAACTGGAAATATTCACGAAGTTACTTCCAATGAAACACAGCATTACATTGATACTAATGCACAACATGCTCAGTTGAAATTATTGACTTGTTGAACGTTTATTTGTTATATTGCACTCATGACCATGTATGGGCCTGCATAATAACAAAATAGATCAAGCATTATATTGATGGCACATACATCAGACAGGTATTACAGTCGTACATTTTAAAGGATAACACTGCTTGGCACTCGACTGCTCTAATGCATGTCAAGTAACTTTTATGAGCCATTTCATTGACTAAACACGTTGCTACATTAGAGGTAATCTTCCGGGAGAAAGCTATTGTATAAAACATCGACAACAGGGGGTAATACAAATGTAGTGCTGCCTTTATGATCAAGGACTGGACTTGGTAATAGCTAATCAATCACAACAGCGAACTGTAACAACAGACCATGACACTTTTCTAGTTAGTCTTCACTTCATTCGCTGCTTTAGCAAATAACATGCAGGACGTGACCTGCACGATTAAGGGGTGGACATTTTCCTTCTTATTTTTTCAGTCACCAGCGAGATATTTTCGTTATTGTGGGCGTTTGAATATAGTATAGAGTGGGTTTATATTCTTATCACCATCATGATCAAATCAAGCGCGAAATAGTGATAAGATATAATATATAATATTACATTTTGTAGACTGATCTAAGTGTTGTAAATTAACTGACACTTACAGTGCATACATGGCAGGTAGTTTAGGGAGTTCGGTTTAAGGTGTGATTGCACGTAACTTACCGGTGGCTGCACTGAGGCACTTTTCCATTGACTTATAATGTGAAAGTAAACGTAACAAAATCACCAATGATATCACGAAAGCTGTGCAATTTGATGATTAGATAAATCATTTTATACGTTTCACCAAAACGAAGATTCGAGTGTTCTGCTTGACAAGCACTGGCTGTTGCATATATTTATTCCTTGTTGTCGTCAAAATAATGAGAATATCTAGGGCTATACTTTCTGTGAGGTGAATGCAATGAGCTGAACATTCATAATCCCAAACACCTCGGTGCACCCGAGTGCATATCACCTGTGAGTTTTACTGGCCTCACTAGCTATTTGCTGCACAGCATAATCCTTTCGCTCGCCCTGTTGTGAGTGTATTTTGTAGACTGAGAAATAAGTTGGAAAATGACATATGAAAACGATGAATTTAACAAATTTAACATTGCTTAGTAAGAAACAGAGTCTCGGTTAGTAATCCTTGATGGCTAATAATCATAAAGGCAAAGTTTTACGTTGATTGGAAGTGTGTAAATTCATGAATTTGTTACCTTTATATTTACATTATAAGTGAATGGACAGCTGGTCAATGTCAGGTTCATGACCATCACATGCAATCAATCCTTAACGATTTAGCGTTGAGTATAAACGTTGCGCCAAATCTTGGTTATGTACCAAATTGAATTTGACATCTGAAGATATTGAACTATGCTCAATTCCGACGGCTCAAGTATGGTATCAAGTCACCATTCTTCTGCCAATTACCCTATTTTCTCCTCCGCCAACAAAAGACAGCATGAGGCACAAGACAAAAAGCCTCTTCGACTGCTGGTTCATTCTGGAGCTTTGTCAATTCGTTCTGCCGTAGAACGAGGAATGACTTTTGTCTGCTGTCACTAAACCCACGTGACACTTAAGCTTAGCTAATCGAGCCTTGCTAATTGACCTTATCATCAGATTCCGTTAGATAGAGCACAGGTTTGATTCGCTGGCGATCGATGGCCCATTAACGCCGCCGTTTTTGTCTGAATGTACAGTTCCCTCCACACAACGTCCGCTGGAGTAAGTGTATTCCGTCATGAGGCCGAGTGGCTAAATGTCAGCGACAACTTGAGCTATGGACATTGGCTGGGTGGGTGGAGACAGGGATTCGCCTGTGAGACGAGAAGACAGGGACAACGGACAAGTTGTGAGTGTGGGATCTGGACCAATTTCTGGGTGGGTGGAGGAAGGGAATCGCCTGGGAAACGGGAGGCAGAGACAACGGACAAGTTGTGATTGTGGGCTCTGGACCATGGCTGGGTGGGTCTAGGAAAGGAATGCCCTGGGAGACGGGAGGCAGGGACAACGGGCAAGTTGTGAGTGTGGACTATGGAGACATGGCTGGGTGGGTGGAGGAAGGGAATCGCCTGGGAGACGGGAGGCAGAGACAACGGGCAAGTTGTGAGTGTGGGCTCTGGACCATGCCTGGGTGGGTGGAGGAAGAGACTCGCGGGAGGCAGGGACAACGGACAAGTTGTGGGTGTGGGCTCTGGACTATGGCTGCGTGGGTTGAGGAAGAGACTCGCGGGAGGCAGGGACAACGGACAAGTTGTGGGTGTGGGCTCTGGACAATGGCTGCTTGGGTTGAGAAGGGAATCGCCTGGGAGACGGGAGGCAGGGATGAATGTTTTCGCATGATATTGGACTTGTTGTTATCATAAGATAAATTGGTACACTGTTTACACTCTTTTTCTTTCGTTTTCAGATTAATTTCATTCGGATGCATATTTTCATTTTAACGTTTACAAAATTGAGAAACAATGCCATTCAAACCCATGCTCTGCATCGACTGATTTTCTGAATTCCAAAACTATTTTTATTGGTGAAGACAAAGCTGAAGCGGGGGTTCGAAATCGGTCACTGTGCAGCCATGATCCTTTGTGGAAAGTGCACCTAAAACATATTTGAGTAATGGGCAACTCGACCGAAATTGCGGGTGAGAATCAGGGTACGCAGGCACAAGTTCTACCCCAGTAAATGTGGTATAATGGTGGTAAGGAAGAATCAGGAAAATTGATTTCCAAGAGAGGGAATTCTGCTTCCAACGAGTGAGTTGTTACAATACGAATTCACGGATTCAATTTTATTTTTTTTATCATCAGCAAACTGATCAAAGTAACTCTATTTGTTCATGGATTTATTGGGATTGCACATCATCAAAAATCTTTATTGGAAATCACATTGCAAGATCCACAATTGAGACCATAGGAGTGTCAAGGGGGCTATATTCGAGAGATATGTAAATGAATGCGTATCGTGTATCCTGTGTGCAGGTGTACATGTATCATAATGAATAGCTTGATTGTATTTACTTTGGTCTAGATGGATTCCGTGTATATGAAAAGCTAGGCATAGACCCATAATGAACATCCTAGGTTGACTCAGTCCGAAGTTATGGACATTTTAATGGAAAAGAATGTAAATTTGGCGGCCATCTTGGATTTATGGACATATGAATATTATCACTATTCATTTAACCATTGTTTTCTCATGTACAATGTATCAGCGCCCTACAATAAGTAGCAACAAAGATTATATATTTCAGACCTATGCAGTCTAAAGTGACGCAACCTCAAAATTCAAGATTTCGCAGGGCGGCCATTTAGAAAAAGACCTATAGTTCGTTAAGGGGAGTAACTGTTTTCCACGTGTGTCTATGAAATGATATATATATATCCGAGTAAATGTTTCCTTCACTGAGAAAAACTTCCTTCCAAATAACAGGCTTTCATACGAGTTTTCTCTCCATTCGCTCAATGGGGTAACATGAAATAGTTCGCTTTTAGGAAACATCTACTTCGTGGAGCAACTGATTGATCTTCGTTTCACGCGAGCCTGGTGCATTCTGGTCTCCAACACAACCAGCAGCGCGTTATACACATAATAAATCATTGAGCACTCGTACAAAGGTCGGCCTCAGTATCATATCCAAAACTTATTTATATATTCAATAAGGAGTAAAACAGTGACAGACGGATTAAAATGGCATTCATTCAGTGGGTGAGTAGTATCAAGGCGCAGCGTGTGATACTTGGGCCCAAAGTTCGATTACACTTACATGTACACAATATTACATACGGGTAAAGTGATTAAAAACGTGTTAATATACGCGGAAGAGATTATATTATTCACGCGTATAATAGAGAAAATACCAGAAATACCTGTAGGTATAATAATAAATACTTGTAAGTAGAGTGATATATTTTATCCGGATTCATTTATCTTTAAAGAATATTTAGCAGTAATTCCCCTGCCAGAGCGGACATGTAAGTGGGTGCAGTGATCTCCGTTTCCTGTAACGACTTCCATCTAAAGGCCTGCAGGTTTTCAACTGTCACAGTTTAGGCTGGAATGGACTCCGGCAGTTTGTAGAAATTACTCATCTCTTTGCGGATTTGTTGCTGTAAAACAGCAAGGAATGCTCTACGAGCTGCCGCTTTCTGGCATAGATGCTCGAATAAGTGGAAGCAGTTGGATTTTCTCAACAATCGTTGAGCTCTGGCTTTGAAACCTGCAAGTTGTTGCTTTTTAGCTTGTGAGCCAATATGAGGCAATTCTTTCTTGTGCAACGGCGTGCTCGACAAAACAGACACACTATACGACTCTTGTAGGCGCTTCACTCGTTTCCTTCGTCTGGGTGTAAGAGTAATGGGTGATTGGGTGCAACTTTGAATGTCTGATAATTTTCTCTTTGTTGATATGTATGAGGGGGATATTGTTCTTTCTAAAAATGAGGATTGTGCTGTATTGGCTTCTCTATATTTGCTGTAAAACTTCCCAATTAAATAAAAACACTTGGTACACAGGTAAGATTCGTTTGTGTGCACTGCCTGGTGTCACTGGTTGAGCCACTAACTGTTCAATTGCAACTTTGGTGTTTGTTTTGTACTTTGGCGTTGGTGCCAAAAATGAGTATCGCTCATAACCTTTGGTCTTTTTTTTTAGAAAATCAGTTTTGCAAGTTGGCTTGCGACCACTAACATCCATTTTTTTCTCTTTCAGGCTTTCAACCAATGGGACCCATGTTTTTGTTTTTACTCTCGTTTTTGGACACCAGGATGCTAAGCTAGGATCATTGTTTCCTTTGATATTTTTTGGGTGGAGAGTGAAAAAAAAGAAGGTATTTTTTTAAAAAATTATTTATTGTAAATTTCGTTAACTATGTAGGATGTAATACATATAGCTGCAAAACAAGTTTAAACTGTATGAAAATCGTGACATGTGAAAGCGGTGTTGCAGGAATAACAAAACAAGACACTTTATTTGCAAGATTCCAAATATGAATGCAGTGTCGTCCATCATTGAAATTGTATACACACCGTGATCAAACCCTGCACTGGCACGTGCATGACGTCACGACCAATGAAAATAGCGGACCAAAAATCATGCCGCTCATGTTTCATGTGAATTTCGTACAAAAAGTCATTGTAGCTCATGAAAACAATATATTTTGCACAAGAATTTGTTCGTGGCTGAAGAATAATAATCAGTGAGTATAAAATGCTTGGTTTGAGACATGCATATTGATGGTTGTTGCCGGTTTGGTGTTCGAAGCGAAGGCCCCCATGCACCATTTTTCCCTGATAAAAGGATGCATTCGATTCAAGGCACAAGGACGGTCGGGAGGGGGGGGGGGGTGTGGACCGATCGTTGTGCCTTGCATTCAGGGCTGATGTAACTGCCACTGAGCGAATGTTTCTATGCAACGCAAATGTTTTCTACACGTGCGAATAATTCGTTAAGGGGAGTAACTGTTTTCCGAGTGTCTATGAAATGATATATATATATCCGAGTAAATGTTTCCTTCACTGAGAAAAACTTCCTTCACAGATAACAGGCTTTCATACGAGTTTTCTCTCCGTTCGCTCAATGGGGTAACATGAAATTATTCGCTTATAGGGAACATCTACTTCGTGGAGCAACTGATTTATCTTCGTTTCACGCGAGCCTGATGCATTCTGGTCTCCAACACAACCAGCAACTAGCGCGTTATACACATAATAAATCATTTAGCACTCGTACAAAGTTCGGCCTAAGTATCATATCCAAGACTTCTTTCTATATTCAATAAGGAGTAAAACGGTGACAGACGGATTAAAATGGCATTCATTTAGTGGGTGAGTAGCATCAAGGCGCAGCGTGTGATACTTGGGCCCAAAGTTCGATTACACTTACATGTACACAATATTACATACGGGTAAAGTGATTAAAAACGTTCTAAGACACGCTGAAGAGAGTATATTATTCATGCGTATAATATAGACAAATACCAGAAATACCTGTAGGTATGATAATAAATACTTGTAAGTATAGTGATATATTTTATCCGGATTCATTTATATTTAAAAACCATTCAGCAGTAATTCGGTATGAAATACCCCCTCCCACATTCATGAACTTCAAGTACAGAGAGAGTCAATATAAGAAATATACATATGGTTTTGGTTACCTACAATACTAAAATAATGAACATTCAAATTCAAGATTTCCACATATATATATATCTGCATTACGTTTATCGTTATCATTCTGAGTTTTTGATTAACAATACCTACCTACTCAATCACAATGAAAAACCGAATATGACCCATATGTAATCAATTATATCGAAGAGCCACAGTGGGAGTGCATAAATAGCGTCCCGCATTGTTTTGTATTCTCCTACCACAATGTGTCCAGTTGTAACTTAGTTACAGATTGCGTGCTGGAAAGGTGTGTCTCTCATTTTATCTGGCACTGGAAAGTCGGTTATCAGGGATACCAATGGAATGAGCATTTTTCGAGCTTCTTTGTGTGGAGATGTCTGTCCGTGGGAGAATTCCTTCAGTGGAAGAAGCATTTTAACACCCAACGCAGAAAACGTTTGCTTATTGAAGAAAATATTTGCTCAATGGATAGTAATAATGGTAATAATAGTAATAATGATAGTAATGATTCGAATTTATTTTTAAAGCGTGCGCAACCACAACTCGCGTGTATTGTGGGAAGCCAGAGGCTTACCGTTCAGTAGGTAAAACCTTAATCATAATTAACCAGGATGAAAAATCCCACTTACAAAGTGCCGGCCCAGGGCGCGAACCACATATCCCGCGCAATGTGAGCTTCGTTGCTTCAAGAGCCACCAGTCCTCCACTCGGCCACAAACATAAGTCAATCATGTCCTCGAACTAATTCGCTCTGTGTTTAATGATGACGTATCTTTAATAATATGATCACAATAAATTGGCCGCCTTTTACGCGATCGAATGTTCAGGAATCTTTCAAAAGGGGACCTGACACAAAAGTTAGAGGGGTTTAATTGAAACCATGCCGGCAAATTCCTGGTATAAATGTTATCAGTGCACAGGGCGCATTATGATAGCTCAACCAACAAACCTGCAGCCGGGGGAATCCCGGGGCTGCCATTGCAGAAATTATATTATGTAGATGCTAATCACGCTAAAACAAAAGTTGTTGTATATAGGCCGAATCGAAGACACGGACCGGATTATCACACGCGGAGACTAAGCCAAACAAATCGAAGCATATAATACACATAGGCATCATGCATCATGCATGACTATACCAGTAAGCGTCAGGACATGTATTGGAAAGACTCGTTTCATAAAAATTAAGAAAAAAAAATCGCGCTCTCAGTGATTCATTTTTTGCAATTGCTAACAGATTACAGCAGGCAATGATGCGCAAATCGATTGGGTTTTTTTTCACACCGAGTCTGGTGTTCAACAGTCACAACAGTATCATGGAACACATCATTTATCCAAAATGAAGAAGGAGCCTTCAATTTAGGAACATCCACCGTGTCATGATGTAAAACATAGGTCGTACAAGAACAATAACAACAACATGTCAACAAAACAATATTTTGAAGAGAGTAGTCAGAAAGTAACACGTTTTCCTCGACGACATGACTTTGAATAATCAAGACATTAGTATCGGCTATTATTAGCGCATGCCCCTGCACACTTGTTGTGGTTACATCAGAGTTTGATTAAAGAATTATCAGTCTCGACATGCTGACGTCGAGGTATTGGTCTTCCAATATGGCATTTACTGTTTTATTAATACATGCCCTTATGAGCAGAATATGCCTAGAACCACTAACTGAAGGCGAACACAGTCCTCATCACAAAGCTCTCCAAGGAACAGCATGACAGATAGCGGATGCCACAATAAGAGATCTTGCCGACGTCAGCAGACCATGCTTGTTTCTCCTCCACCGTGGCTGTATGGTTGCCCGCAGAGGAAATTGTGAATGCATGTGAGCTAGACGCCGTGGTACCTAATCCAAGTGTGTAAAGCTGCGTTCATTAGAACCTGTGAATGTCGTGATTCCCAGTTCACAAATTGGGATTTACGTTCATTTCTGTCTCGATCTTCACAAGTCGTGAACAAGATGGCAGCAAACCAGGAGAACGTGCGCGGAAAAATGAGAGAACTCTCGTATTTTCTCATTTATTTGAGCCTGAATCGACCAGAACAGCCGTATGGGTGAGGAAACTGATTGTTTGAAAACTAGTCATAATGTTCAGAATTTATGAATCATGACAGTCGTAAGTTCAATTCCGTGATCATTCTCGAAAACCTGACCTCAAAAATATGAATTGATAGTTTGCTGTTGTAAATGACATTGAAACAGCAATACGAATTAAATGCCTTGACCCAAAAGAACTTCGGAAAAGTGGTTTTACAAAATGAAAGCTGATATATGAGGCTATATTTCTTCAATGGCGGTCAAATTGGATTTCGCCCGTTTCGGCGATGTGATGGCTTATGATATTAACATGACTTAATAATTCATCTATTACTAATCTAAATTGCGAAAACTTGTCACCAAGTGCACAAATTTTAGAAATGTTGATATAGTCAAAGGACTTCAGAGTGTCGTTATCCACACACCCTCAAACATACAAGCCTGAGTTTGTGGGGCCATACCGGCCCTATGTGGAAAAATAACGCCACGTGGTCATTTTTGCTGAGTTTACACGGCTACGTCAGCAGCCAAAAATAATGTCATTCATACATTTCTCTGATTCCTTCTCATACTCAATGAAATTGTTCCGAACAATTGACTGGCAATATCGATAAAAAATACACGTGTAGGCCTATAAATTCGAAATGCCGCCATTCACGGTCGTGCTTTAGTGGTCGTTTTCGATGAGCAGATGTGATTATAACGAATATATTTGTGTGCTAAGTACTAAAATGGTACTGAATATGTGTCACACAATCGATAGTTCCCATAATCACGGAAGAGGGTTACGTTGTATACTCAAACCAACAGGACATCTTCTTCAACACATATTCAGACCGTGCAATGAACGGAACATTATCGATGTGCGATTTAATTTTTTTGTTTCAATTACAAAAGAAATTTGTAAATAAATTTGGCAGAGAATATGGCGGGAAAAGTTTTGTCCCCAGTATGATGAAATCATGACGCAAAATAACGCGACGTTCAGAATCTCAGTCTCCAGACCTAATTTACCATTTCAGCAAGCTTTATAGCGGCTGAGGTTATATTTCATGATACTGATCTGATACCTAAATCTGTCTCAACACGAAGCAGTTTCCTATGGAATGGATTTGAACCCAACAAAATTTACCTGAATTTGGGTTTGATGTGCTGCTAAATATGAAATTATGATTTACGTCTGTCGAAATCTTGGTTGTTACGCTTCCAATTTATCGTGATCAATTATTGTCAACCTATCGGCGTACATTGAAAATCGAGCAATTCAAAATATCATTCCATTATGTAAGAATAAATGTAGATCCAATGTCCTACCGAAAAAATCGGTGTGACAAAGAAAGAAAAGAAACGATTAGCCTGGCCAAAACTCAAAACAGTGCAGGTGGAGACCTGTCAATGATAACAAAATCGGATAAGGAGCACCTAAGCGATATAACAGAGAAGCATTGATAACTCGAGTGTCATGTTCAATTAGTACAACCTTTACACTTCTGCCGTATCGTCACGCACGATATGGGCTCGATATCGTACATCATTCTTTGAACACCACATCACGTCTGAATGGAGGGTCTGGTTGTCGCTAGGTGACACTAAGAAGGGCTGGGCGTTGTCATGGATACTAGTTTAATAGTCTGAGTTAAAGTATAGTTTACTTTTTGTTTTAAAGTTAGCAATTTGAGAAAAAAAAATGTACAAGTGTGTAAAGTTCTTGTTACTGATCTGCAAAATGTAAAAATCATTTAAAAACTGTGCCTTATGCACTGTGGCGAGACTGGATTCCCTAACGAATGTAGGGAACATATCTCATCAAAAAATGTGATCTGCTTGAAATAACAACGCATATCTTTGACCAGAATGCTAAATCACTATATGTGTGTTCCCAGTTGAATGTGCTAATATTTCAGCTCAGTCTTGAATTATTCTAGGAGTTTACACCGCACACCTCCTATTACAAAGACTGATATATTTCTCAATGCCAAAACAAAAATATTTTTGGGGGCTGGATATGGCTCAAAACAGTTAGTGACCTAATTGAGGACAGAAGGTTCGTTTTTCACCGACCCCTAAAAAATTAAAAAGGCCACCACGCACAGACCGGCGATTCGACGACAACGAAACTTCTACACATCACGAGGTATATATGGGGAGTCTTGTGTATACATTAGCAAAAAAAATATACTGAACATATTTTGAGAAAATGAGAATCAAAGTAACGAATTGACTGCTTGTCATCGAAAATGGCCGCCATTTTGAAAAAATAGCACAAAACAAAAAAACAAAAAAAACAAAAAAAAATGTCCGCGCCCCATCTAGCGGTCTGTTTTGAAAACTTGCACCAACATTACCAATAACTGGATGCTCCCCGAACTTTGAAGCCAGCATGCTTTGCCGCTTGAAGCAAGATCTCTGGTTGGTGCCAGTCTTTGTTACCAGTTGTTCAATATATTTATTAATTTATTACGTGGTGTAAACGTTGATTTCCGTCAAAGTTCGGGGAGCATCCAGTTATTGGTAATTTTGGTGCAAGGTTTCGAAACAGGCCGCTAGATGGGGCGCGAACATAGACAAGAACAACACAAAGCAGTGAAAGGAAATGAGAGCAATTGTAAGGATAAACACGTGCATGTACGATGATGGATCTGTGTCAAGCATATTGAATACTAGTAAAGAATAACATGATATGTCTTAAACTAAAATGAAAAATAGTCAAGAACAATGGACCCGTGTAAAGAACAAATTGAACATCTTGCGAAAGAAGATGAAAAGCACTAAAGCGAAACATATAAAGCTCGTAAACTACAACGAATTCGTGTCAAGCATATTGATAATTAGTGAAGAATAACGAAACATAGGCGCCCATAATAGGGATTGCTGAAGAACAAAGCACGTAGAGAATATTGGACCTGTTGCCCTTCCATAGACAACGCCATGGCAATAGATTATCGGACCACAGGTATATGACCTGAGAAGACTACTGTCTTTGCTATTCGCTCAACATTACCGAAATGAGCGCCGCGTTATCCAATTTGTATTTCAGGTAATAATTTCGATTCTATGTATCCTATATGTAATTCGTTTTACATTACATTTCCTTTTTCGGTAATCAGTGTGGCTTCAAACGTAGGTCATGCCTCGATGGTCAAACTGTCATTTTCCGTACCTGATATAAATGACTCCAGATTAAAAAAAAAATTTTAAGGACATTTGTGTTGCACGACCTCTCAGCTACACGTGAAACATAGGCCTTTGGATACCAACCTGCCTTTTTTTTTAGCAAACAATTATAGTGTCAATCAGAATGTAGGCACGATCTGAAATCTTTGCGATGTGCTTCGATAACCACACAGACTGAATAACGTCATGGCGACATCTCGTTACTTTCAATTGATGGCAGCCTGCGTAACTTTCGTGGCATGCTTGATGCTGGCTGAGGTTATATTTCATGATACTGATTCGATACGTGAAACCCTTGTTGCAACACGAGACAATTTTCGACGGAATACTTCTTTGGATATTACACTTGCCATGCTACAGGAGTTGAACGCGGTGAGTTCTCAATAAAGATGTTTGCAAATGTGTAGATTTTACATAATTTCAAGTTATTAGGTAATTATAAGAGCATAAAATTATTAATAGATGTACTGTCAGGCAACAGCTTCTGTTGAAGGCCAATGTGTTTGACCTAGGAAGTTTGGTTTGCCTATCGTTCCTTCGTATCAACGCCACTACATGCCCGCGGGTGCTAAATTCCTGAATAAAAATGGTTGCTTGTATGTAATTGGTTCCCCTTTTTTCAAGTTCAGTAGCGAAACTGAAATACGAACAAATGCAACAAAATGTATTTTGTTATGTATCATAAATTTTTTAGAGACTGCCTCCCAGATTACGAAACTTCAAGAACCACTGCTGGCTGGAAAACTACCCGCCCAAGTTCCGCTACGCGAACTCATTTTACTACAAGCACGACTGTCAGGGAAGGGAGCATGTTGTACGGCAGTACGATGCCATGGAGCGTACCCGTGCATCCTCACACTGCAGCGACCGGGCGGCGGACTCGTCCTGTCACAGACTGCGCTGTTTCCCACACTTCTTCCTGGTCGGGGCGCCCAAGTCGGGCACGACAGATCTGCACGCCACGCTCTCCCTCTACCACCCGCACATCGTCCCCGGGGCCAGGAAGGAGTCCCAGTTCTGGGTCAGGCGGCGTCATGGCATCACGTCATCGCACCGCTGTCCGCGCAGCAAAGGTTAGTGGTATAGCAAATCATGCTCGTTATAACCGCCGGGTAAATGCAATGGTTACATCCCACGGGTGCCCAATTGTCTGGAGGTACATCTAAATTTGTTATACATCTGATCATTAGAACGTTAGCTGGTTCTTTTCCTGCATGGTGGCTTCTATTCTGCAATTACTAGTTTATGATGAGTAGACCTACAAATGTGAATATAAAAACTCCTTCACAGGGATAAACGCTACATTTGCTGAGTACCTAGACCTCTATGATCTGGCATCCACAAAGATCCGGGATATCAAATCGGATGAAACAGGACAACACCCTGCCATAACAGGTAGGCCTAACATGTGGAATTACTTACAAATTTACAACAGGTATGTTTCTGACGGATTTGAAATATGTTTTCATATTGTTTGATCTACGATGAAAGAACGTTGAATGAGCTTGACCATGCATTTTGTTGTGAATCCAAACTCTAGTATTGCGACCCAGCACTACTAAATCAAGCGTAAGTCGCAACTAATGATTTTATAGTACAGGGGCAAATACATAAAAAATAGTTTTTTTTGGCAAAATTGATTTTGTTTTGTTATCATTTTCTTGGGAAAAGGGTCTACTTTGGAATGAACATAAATTTTTTTGGATATCTACCCAAATTTCTGAGTTTGAGTTGACATAGTAGATTGTAATCATAACTTTACATTGATCATACTGGTGAAAACATCGAAAATGTATATTTATATCATACTATCTGTGTGTCAAGAGAAATACTTTTATGCAATACAAATATGAATGTTACAAATTTGATGTTGAATGTGTTGTTTGTGTGATACTAATATTGTTATAAGTTTTAAAAATTGATGATTGATGACAAGGCAAACTTGTAGTCAAAATATCACTCAAATGTCAATTTTTAAAGGGGCAAATTGAATTTCCATCTTTTGACGCCATTTTCTTAGAATCAATGAAAAAGGGATAGCAATCTTCGATTCAACATAACTTTACCTCTAGTTATTCTCTAGTTATAGAAGCGTTCCTTTCATTTTTGTAGTGGGATACCATCATGATGTGTTTTTATATATAAGGAAACACGTGAAATGATTTTCTATTGCTTCAAAAATATCACTCAACATTAGGTTTGATGTACGTGACTTCTGGAAACAAAAATGACACGAAATGAACATGTCGTGAATTTCCGAGCCATATAAAACACACAAGAGTGCTAAAAACTCATTAAAAAACAAAACAAAAGTAGAACAGAAAGCCTGACCAGGAATAACAAAGCACACGAAAGATGTTTATGAATAATGTTGATTACGGCATAAGATTTGTGACAAAGTTAGACAGTGTGATTGAGAGAGCGTTGCTGCTGTATTTTTGCATCTTTTCATACTTCGTCAACGTACAATTACTGATAACCTGAATTCCGGACTCCACATAACATTTCTCAGCCACAGACAATCTTGATGCTACACATATTTTTCGGCGCATTTTGTTGCGAGTCGGCGGGATAATAAAAATAAAAAACATGAACTGCTAAATTTATTTCTTAGCTGCCACTTTTGACTACAGTTGGCGGGTTTGTGAAACAATTGAATAAAAAACAATGGCCTTATTGGGTTCATTTGCATCAGGGAAGATATGTGTACAGTATGAGCATGTTGCTTTGTTGAAATTGGTACTGTATTAATTGCCAGCCTTTTTCCGGCCCTTGTAATGAGAACCGCTACCACGGTTGTCAAATCACGATTTTTATTCTTGCTCGTCTCGAAATACCGCTTCCACGTCCTGCTGTAGAGATGTGTATATCACGCCTTCATATGTTCGTATTTATTTTAAATATTGTATATCACGCCTTGATATATTCGCCTTTATATATGAAGGCGACTTCACACCTGCGGACATGCACTACCTATGGCGTTGGCAGACAATGCCTGGCAATCAGGGCCAGACAGAACCGAGAGTAACACTGGCACACCAGCTGTACAACCTCGCTCCGGACACCAGGATCCTCATGATACTCAGGGACCCGGTCCAGAGGTACTGTTCGTATAATGCATATAATCATCAGCAATATCTCGATACGTTGGTGGTAGTTCCCACCACCAATGGCAATTATAATAGGTTATTGGGCAGTTGTGTATCTATTCCATCAACGGTAGAGTAGAAACACATATATTCCAAACACGTGATGCAAGTGTGGCTTTCGATGTTATTTTTTTTAAAATATTAAATGTATTTTAAGTTTGTTATTGACATCATCAAAATATGGTTGTACTGGTGTTACCTTTGTAATATTGTATAAATTGATGCTTTCATGTCGAAGTTTCACAGCGAAAATGTGTCAGAATAGCGGTCTGGAATATTCATTGCAATACAAACCGCAACATATTCCTAACTCTGTATGTCTTCATGCTCAGTTACTCCTGGTTCTTGTCAATTCGCTCCCCAGTCGCTAATAGTGAAATGTGCACTACATATGTCTGTATGCGCAGTTCGTTATGTCCTTTATCTGGCATAGTAAGCGCAGTCATGAATCTTCGAGTTTATCAGAAAAGTAGCTGACGTGGTATAATTATGAAGGATATGTCCCATTAGTCGTGATATTCATGTCTGTGAACTAATACGAACTTATAATGTTTTCATAAGTTCTCTCCAGACGAATACCTCATCCTCTTGACCTAGTAGTGCCATCGGTATCCACCTAATATTTATTGTGCTTTGAAACAAGAATTTCATGATGCCATTGGAACACCTTTACGACGATGCCTCCATCCGTCGTCGTCTGTTCACATGTTTTTATCATTAAAGTTTACGGTCGAATCATTCTGAATTTTTTGCACAAAAATACCCCAAAATAATTTGAAAAGGCAGTAATTTTTTGTTTTGTTTCTTATTTTCGCGTTTTTAGAATGACAGTTGTTTTCGACAAGAACGACCAATTCTGGAATTTGGCCGCATTTTTTTTTCAATGGCTGCCTGATGAACTTTTATTCTAATTGATGTATAAATATTCTCATAAATACTTGTTTAGTGACCCTTGAATCACCGGTCTGCGTTTGGCATCAATTTTTATTTTATCCCCTTTTGGCCCAAATCCATGATGCCATTGGAACACCTTTACGACGATGCCTCCCTCCGTCGTCGTTTGCTCACATGTTTTTATCATTAAAGTTTACGGTCGAATCATTCTGAATTTTTTGCACAAAAATACCCCAAAATAATTTGAAAAGGCAGTAATTTTTTGTTTTGTTTCTTATTTTCGCGTTTTTAGAATGACAGTTGTTTTCGACAAGAACGACCAATTCTGGAATTTGGCCGCATTTTTTTTCAATGGCTGCCTGATGAACTTTTATTCTAATTGATGTATAAATATTCTCATAAATACTTGTTTAGTGACCCTTGAATCACCGGTCTGCGTGTGGCATCAATTTTTATTTTCTCCCCTTTTGGCCCAAATCCACATCACTGAATTTTTTCAGCCATTTCCAACCCAAACAGATTTTCTTTGCCTTTCAAAAAAATTGTTGACTTAGGAAGTTTCTTTGACTTTTTCGAACCAAGACAAAAATTATTTTTTTGGGGAGGAAGGAGGGGGACTTCATACCCGTATCCAAATTCATCCATGGTCTCCTTCATAATGGGAGCCGAAAGGAATCAACTCTTAGCATACTCCAAGATAGAGATTTAATATTGACACATTCGAATAGAAAATCATAACGAGAGATATAGTGGTGAAATTTCTATCTATGACCCTGAACGGACGGTGAGTTTGGTGATAAGAAATTGTTGCCTAACACTATACAATTCTCCGGTAACCTTTCTGATCCATTGGGTAAATTTTTGAAGATTCCCAGCATATACAGCTGGTTTATTTTCAGGTTAATATCACACATGTATTTCACATCAAAGGACAAAGCGGTTTCAGTATTAGCATTCAAGGTCAAGTCCTACTTGTCAATGTTTCATCGATGCTTGGAGTCTCATTCCCTGCGGTATTGTGCTTATTCCGATGTGAGTAGAGTAAACAAAAAGCTAGTTATAATAAAACAGAAGATATATGATTCAAAGTGTGGCAATAATGGAAACCGCATCATACCCGTTGTGTCTCGTCTTTCAGCCATCACCACTGGTTCAAGGCATATATTCCGTGTTTGTGCAAGACTGGTTGTCAGTTTTTCCAGAAGAGCAATTGATGGTCATACGTTTTGAGGAGTACCGTGAAAACCGACAGAATGTTCTACGGGATATTGTGAAGTTTTTGGGACTGGGTGAGTGCATGTATTCGATTGGAACCCCGAGATCGTTCCAGATGAGGAAAATTCCCCGCAACAGCATTGCAGCAGCATTACAGTAACATCAGCAAGAAATAACAAACACAAAACAACAATAAATCACAACGATACTGCAGTATCATAGAAACTCTGTGGGGTTTATCCAGTACAATAGCATCGTACGTTACATTGGTGAATATATTAGATCTAACTCTAATATCATAACGTTCTAACAGATCCTGCCCTGAGTCGGAAGAGTTCCTCGGTTGTAAGACGAGATGTGAAGTTGAAAACCCAGAACAAGGGTTCGATGCCGAATTCAACCCTGCGCCTGTTGAGAGACTTTTATCGACCATTCAACCGCGAGCTGGCTCGAATTCTGCACGACAACACATTCAACTGGACATATGTGTAGCTTTCAATGTGCATTGGTATCATCTCGCATTCCAATATAGTTTTTACATCCTTGATTCACAATCAAGGGACCATCAACGCAACATAGACAATACTGGGAAAAGTGTTCCACAAGAAAACAGAGACATCGCCTCCAGTATGTGCTAAATCACTTCCAGATTTGCCATTTTGACTTTAAACATGTTGCTGAAACATAACTTTCATAACAGCCTGTTAGGCGATGATATATTTATAATATGTTGTCAGGGTTGAAATGTTTGTAGTTGGAACTTACCAGTAGTTTTATCATATAATGGATATTCGTAAAAATTGCCTGTATATGTTAAGGTGGTATGAGTGAGTACGCTGTGCGCATCATAACGCGCATGTTCAATCAAGCGTGACACCGATGTTCTAGTACGGCAATGCTCTGCGTGCTTGATTTTTCGATCACTTTGGACACCTTTGGTGGTCAAATTCCAGAAATATCATGATAAAATTGTTGGCTCTCCGCTTTAGGTCTAATAATTGTGTGGTTGCATCCATGTTGTACTGTTTTAAATTACACATTGAATTTGTGTAAATGTAATGATAATTGACCAATGTAGTTCCCCGCTTGTTCCGTACGCATGCTATATCTTGAACTTGAATGAAATGTTGAACAAACATGGTAAAATATGACAGGCAGAGTACTAATACAGCATGAAATGATATCGAAGATTCGATCATGCTGCTATGGGCAGAAACTTGTATTTGAAGCAGGCTAAATTTGCTAATAATGATTTACATGCTAAACGATAAACTACTCACGGTCATGAGCATATTTTACAGGTTTGTTTCTGTACATGTATATGCCTTGGCAACAGCACCATCAGTCATAGAAAAGTGGTTGCTACCCTCTGTATTGATTGATTCGGGTACTGATTCGGAATATAGACCTATTCGCCATTGAAGTCACGAAAAGGAAGCTTACATTCTTCGCCAATATCACTGTGTGGTTTGGTAATTGATATTCATGGTTATAGTATTACAGTACCAACATCGGTTGTCATAGCAACCTCCATTGTACTGGTAAACATGCATCCTAAATTATTAACTGTGGTATACACTGTTGACCCAACCTTTAAATTAATCGTGAGAAATTGTTTGCTTCCAAACATTCAAAAACAATGATTTAACGCACATGGATATATGGGTTAAAACACATGACCACACCGGATATATTGGCTCCCACCACCACAATTTCCCCCCCGTGACCCCTAATTTTTTCTTCATAATCAGAATCCTTGTGTTGTTGGCTACAAAATAAATCAAATCTGGACATTTCTTGAGAAAATTAGCAGTGTTAGAAGAAAAAAAACTGGATATGACATCTCTGACTAGCAATGGAAATGGGCAGAAAACTATGGGAAAAACACCTGATCACCAGATATATCTTGACACCAAACACCTCAATTTTCCCCCATGACCCCTATTTGTCTTGATAATCAGATTCATAGTGCTTTTTGTAAAACATACACGAAATCGGAATTTTTTTCAATACAAATTAGTCTTAATAGAAGGCAAAAATAAAATTGACACTTACGCGATTAGCAACTGAAAAAAAATGTCAATCTTCCGGCAACTGTGAAATCTGACATAACTTTTTGAATGTAGATTATTTTACAGGGAAGCCCCGGTACATATGGTTTTTATTTTTTTGAATGAATACATGTAAATGTACCTTTCCAAAACCACAATTATTTGGGATGTCTTGAAATTTTTGTTTACTCACTAATACCACCTTAAAACATAGGATAGCCGTTCCTGTCTGTCATGTGTGTGACTGATATTGACAATGGTGAATTTATTCACATGAATGATGGGTTTGTAGTTGCTGAATTTTATAAGAACTCTGACACTCTATTTAATCCATTCAATACAAATAGCAAATATGCAGGCATTTGTATTGCTCCAGATTCTGTTCTTACATAAAAAAAAAATCCTAATATTACACTGAGGAATAATGGTCTAACTTGTTTGTTAACAACAAAGGGTTTTCAATCATTCACTTCAATATGAGCAGCATGAAAGCTTACTTTTCTTCATTGAAACTATTTCTTGTCAAATACGAATTTCAGGTTGTTGTTATCTCCGAAACCTGGTTGGATTATAATGAATCTCAGGATGACCTATTCATAGATGGTTATCAATTGTACACATCAAACTGGAAAACCAAAGAGGGTGCAACAACTTATGGTCCAATTGGTTATAAATGTAGCGTTATGACGTGGGGGCTACATAGTAGTGACACCACGGTTATAGCGTGAACGTGCTGACAGTTTAATAAGACAATTCGGTGACACTCTAGTAATGGGGGTAAACCTCTTTATCGTGGGGTCGCCGAACCCTACATAAACATGAAATTGTTTCTAGTATGAATGCATCGGTTGAACATTGTATGGAATATCTCATAGTACAATTTTATTTGAATCAGTAGAAACCTGTGAATGTTGGATGTATTTATAGAGCACCTTATAATTCTATCAAGGATTCCAATAAAAATTTCGAAGCATATCTCAATAATAGGAAAAGAAAACGATTGTCACAATGTGGGGATTTTAATATAAATTTGCTGCAAGAAAAAAAATCAAGATACTGCCAACTTCATTGATATGTTCATCAGAGCTGGTCTTTATCCACTGATTAAGAAACCAACACGTATAACAAGAACGAGTACCACTCTGATTGATAATATTCAACTTCAGGTATCAGGAACTCACTAACTACCGGAATGTGTAATGATATGTCTGATTATTTACCTCTATTTCAATGTTGGTGTTGGTATTTCGAAGTTGGTATTTATGTTGGGTCAATTCCAGGAACTGAGTGCTTCCATAGCACAACAAAACAAGACATCAACAATTTTATTACTAAATTGAACGATTGAATTGAATGATAAGTGGAAAACTATTATTCGACAAAGCACGCATATCATTGCTCGTTATGATTTTTTTCGAATTATAGTCAAGTGTTACAATGACACTATCCTAAACATTCAGTCAAAGTGCTCAAGCAGAAAAATGTTAAACCATGGTCGAAGAAGTCACTAATTAAAGCATTGAAATCATTTGTATGAACTTTTTCTAAAAATAGATCAACTCGAGATGCAGCAAAGTACACAAATTACAAGAATAAACTTACCGGGGTTTCCTGTATTATGGGCCATCCGATTTATGGCCCATGGGCCATCTTTCGGGAAATAATCCGAAAAGATGGCCCATGGGCGATAATTCGGATTCATTTTTCCAACAAAAAAAAATTTGGTGATGTAATTTTTTCTATAACGTATTTTCGATGAAAATGTAAACGATTCATTGAACATGGATGTAATCCATCAAACATGTGAAACAGTTTTTACATCACGAAACTGTCACAGTGGCGTCAAAATCACAACGGGGTGACTGTTACGCTTATTGGCTTGAAATAGGGGCGTCAAAATCTCAATTCAATGTGAGGAGTAACTTGCACCGCAGAAAGTTTCAAGTACATGTAAAAACAGTATACTATAGGCCTAAACTATATATACAAGTATTATTTGTACTATTAATATTCGTATGAACGAAATATGTACCTGGAATACTAGTAATTGAAAAGAGCTCTAAAATTCTCTAAATTCCGTGACTCTCCAAATAATAATAATTCTCTTTTGGGTCCAGTCACTGAAGATGGTAAATACACATTTTGAAATGTTTTAGTTTTCCTGTAATAATGAGGATACCAATATGTTTATCATCAAGAAGGTTTTTTTTTTTAATTTTTAAACCATTAAATATTTTTGTGCTGTATGTCGTTTTGTGCAAGAAGACTTTCGAACAAGGTGTTTGTTCAGAAAAAAAAGAAATTAAAGCAAAAGTCCTCCCACTTTTTGAAGGTGGTGATCCTAAGCTTTTTGGAAATTATCGTCCTGTTTCTTTGTTGCCACAATTTTCAAAGGTCATGGATAAGTTATAATATTAAATTATAACATGGCATCAGCATCCAGGTCCACGATACGGCGGCAATAGGTACCTTCAGAAGCAACAAAAACGCGTACGGCTACGGGTAGAAAATTCTTACATCTATACGTAAAGCTTGTCATGCAAATTTACGTCAGATTAACGTGACGTGTACGGGTATACATGGGGATATGCAGGTGCTCGTATGTGTAGCGGTTGATGCTTTCCTCACGAGTTAATTAAATAATTGATTATTGCATATCAAATACGCATTAAGTTATGTAATATATATAATATAATAATATGTTTTAACATGCATAATTATTGATGTATTTTGCATTTGCATGCACATGCAGGGAATTTCCCGAGATATTAATTTATTGAAACAACTACTTGTCCTGTTTCAATAGGTTTTTGTTTGTAATGTTTATATGGGTGTAAGTCAAATATAACTGCCAGATATACAGATATTTAAGCATGCATTTATCATTGATAAAAGTTGAAAACAGTTTAGCTTTCGTCCATCAGCTCCAGAATTAATGGAGATCAGGGCACTATTCTTATTCCAACTTCATTATGAATAATATATGAATTAACGTTAATTACGTAATATTCATAATAGCTAAAGACGCAGGAAAATGTTAACAAGAAAATGCAGCTAACTGCGAGAGTCGACATTAGAGCTCGAGCACATCATCAGCACCCTGACAGCTGAATGTATACTACTCAACGTTACTCCCCCTACCCCCCCCCCCCCCCACAACAAACGCTACCATATCCTTCCCCACACGATTCCAATTCATTCCCGTATATTATGATGAAAGCATAGGCCTCATAAGTAAACATTCATTTTGAACTCAATGAAACAGATACATTTGTACGCCTGCTAAAATGATATTGAACCTTAATAAAATATCCTTAGAAATATTGGAAACTATAAGGAATATCTGCATCTGATATCATACTCAGTAATAAGACGTATCGTCTCGCAGACGTATCGTTGTGTTCACTTCATAACACCGAAGAATGCCTCACGACATACGCAAGCTTACATGCATGCACGAATTGCTGCACAGAAAATTGTGTGCTCCAAAATACGCGTCATTGCGGTAAAATTTGCTTTGCATTCTGGGAACGTCAATTTCCATCGGCTCCGCCATTTTGACGTTTCCAAAACAATCACAGCATTTTGCGTAATTTTCTCAAACCTAACACATCGATTTATGCATTATACATCTGTGGAATATTCAAAGTTTGCCATCAATTCGAGAGATTTTATGTCAAGGACGAAGAAAATTCTCATTTGAAGTAGGTTTCTAAACGTTTACATGCCAAAACGGGCGTCGATAGGTTGGCATGAAACCTCCATGAAAAAGTCAGCACATAGACATGTAGAGGGTTGGGGGCTTCGCCCCCAACGCTCTAATGTCAAAAACAGATCATCAGCATTTCCGAACCACATGTACGCCTGGTTTCACATAGAGTACAGGCTACATGACTACTTCCAATGGATGAGTTAAATGCTTTACTTGCGGATGAGCTCACAGATGAGGATCTCGGAAAGAGAAACAATGACAGGACACTTTGTCGGGATCGACTGTGTGTCGATGAACTAGACAACGAAAAATGCCTGTCGCTCTTCCGCTTTGCGAAAGAGGATTTACGTCCTCTATGCGATGCTTTGCGCCTCCCAGGAAAAATGAAGGGTGCTAACGGGACGGTGTGGACGGGACTTGAGGGACTGCTCGTCACTCTCAGACGCCTCAGCTACCCTAGCAGATACGATGACCTGAATGATATATTCGGACGCATTCCATCAGAATTATCATATATCTTCAACACAACAGTTGATGTTTTGTTCAACGAACATTCACATCTCTTGACAAATGTCAACCATGGATTTCTACAACCTCAGAACCTGTTGCGCTATGCACAAGCAGTTCATGCCACGGGGGCGCCAATGACGAATTGTTGGGGGTTCATCGACGGGACCGTTCGCCCGATATGCCGCCCAAAGATGTACCAGAGACATGTATTCAATGGCCACAAACGCGTTCACGCCCTGAAGTTCCAGAGTATTGTGATTCCAGATGGACTCGTGGTGAATTTGTTCGGACCCGTGGAAGGAACAAGGTGATATAAATTATTAATGGTATATCATGCCGTCATTTGCATGAAACCTACATTAAATGAGACTCTAGCACTGATATTATACTGTGCAAAAGGTTAATATTCCGATGGATTGTTGAATTGGAATTTTGATGCTCAAAATTTATAGCTGAACCTGTTTACAGACACGATGCAGCATTACTTCAAGAGAGTGGTATTCTGGAGACCGCATCTCGCTTGACAGCCCTGGATGGGAGTGCCATGTGTTTGTTTGGTGATGGAGGCTATCCACTGAGAGCTAATCTGGTCACTCCCTTCCAGGGCGCTAGACTGACGGATGAACAAACCGCGTTCAACGCTGCGATGAGTAAAGCCCGGGTGTCGGTGGAATGGGGATTTTCGGGAATTACGAAACAATTTGCTTTCTTAGATTTTAAGAAAAATCTGAAGTTGTACTTGCAACCAATCGGGAAACTCTATGTTGTCGGCACGATATTGTATAATTGCCAAACCTGCCTCTATGGTAACCAAATAGCATCCTATTTTGATGTAACACCACCTGCGCTATTGGAATATCTGGCTCTGTAGTTCGATTTTACATGTGTGTGAAGTGTTGGTGTGTTAACTGTGGTACATGCACATATATGCAATAAACACAATTTTATACGTTACTGGTTTTATTGAACATTTAAGTTTTATTTTTTGCTAAGTTGTGCAATCAGGGCAAACATTGCAGATCTTTCTTCTTTATCAAGCCTCATCCTTTCCTCTCGCTCCTTCTTCTCCATATCAAGCTTTCTCTCCTCCAGTTCCAGTCGCCGTCTTTCGATCTCCATTTGTTCACGCTTCAATTTCATTTCTTCTGTTTTCAACGCCGTTTCGTTTTCGTTCTTTTCCTTCAAGTATTGGTAAAGGCTCTCTGAGTCCACTGCCGATTTCCTGCGTTTTTTCAGCGTATGCTCAGTACTATCTGCTCATTGAACGTCCATAATCACAACCCATTAAATTTTTAATGTTACATCTATGCCTGGTTCTGAAAACCGGTAAATTCAATTGCAATAAATTGTAGAATATAAAGCACCAAACACCTTTCAGCGTAGACACTGCTGTCTGGCGAATGGATTCCCCAGCTGCTCTATCTAGGGCAGGATTCTTTTTGACCTGGACCGATGCCATGGACTTGGCCCTGGTAGACTGCTGTAATTCATTAACGCTCTCCAGCAGCCGCTCTTTCTCTGTGTACTCCTCGTTAGTACCACTCCTTGGTGAAACAAATTCTAATTGTTTATAGATGACACACAAACATAACAAGACATGAAACAATGCACTGTCATAAAGACCAACGAGATTTCCATATAGTGAATTAGGCTCAGGGTGTTGTGCGCAACTCAAAATAAAAAGTCAGTAAACTAGACAGTGATATTGGTTTTTGTTGTCGTTTATTAGAGCTATTACATATCGATTTTAACACATAACTGACACTTGGTCTGAATGAGAAAATGAATGAAAGTGATACGTGTTTGCACTTTTAGTATACCTTCGCAGCTTTGCCTGATCATCCTGTCTGAACTGGACAAGCAGCAGGCTGCAGTGCTCCCGACACCGTCGACCATCTACGTCAAAAGAAAGCAACTCCGCAACCTGCGTCCAGCCAAGCGCCGGCCAAGCGCCGGACTCAAACGGGTTGACGGACAGGACTTCTTTGAGAAGTTCTATATATCATGTTTGGCATGAAAGCGAAACATTTTTTGTTTCTCTTTCGGTACAGATATAGCAGGCCGAGCTACACTGGTTGCCTTGTCCATGCTGTTAAAACACAAACAAATACTGTACATTCGCCATTCAATTTCTACAATTAGGCATATGTCCCGACTTCATTACTTCATAATGATTGTTGACCAGATTATGAAATCATGATAAAGTATTATTAGTCTAGATCTATATGTACCAGCGAAAATAGTTTGAAAGGTTTTCTTGTTAATAGTTGTACTATATATTAATAGAACCAATGTAGGCCTACTATACTGTATGTGTCAAAATATACCGTGAATAGACCCATGTATATACTGTACAGTGTATTCTAAACCTTGTTTTTTTAAAAAAAAAAAGACGTCGAAATGCATGCTGATAATATTAAGTTGAACACAAACTTTCATATCAGCACGGCTGTTAGCAATATGGGCTGATCAAAATAATTTACTTTACCCGTTTTCCACTTACGTGTAGGCTGTTCTTTACCCGTTCATGGAATGACGATTGAACGGGAAGACCGCTGCAACAATTTGACGTAAGCAAAACGTTATGACGTAGTACACACAAGCTACCCGTATGCGTTTGCGGTTCATTGCATCTGAAGGTACCTAATGTTTGAGCAGCCAAAGACAAAGTCGGTCTCAAATAAGTGTTAGAGACCGGCATTTGAGACCGGCTGCTGGTTGCCATGACGTCGTTGTTTTGTTTACATAATATGCGCTTCTACACGTGCGTTGTCATAGCTATTTCATGAATCCTTTTCTTTCCGGACCGAAACTGTGGGCCTTTCCCAGGTTAAAAACTTCGCAGCTTCATTCACTTCGAAGGCAAAATCAGCTATAGTCCAGCTCAAAAACATATGGAAAGTAATGCCATGTTATAATCGGGATAAAAACTGGTTTGCCATGACGTTTGTGGCGATTAGAAACGCCCTCGGGACTGTGCCGCAACATCTGAGACCTTCCCTTCGGGTAGGTGTCAAATCTGCGACACAGTCCCTCGAGCGTTTCTAATCGTCACAAACATCATGGCAAACCAGTTTTTATCCCTTAAATGATACTCCTTCCTTTCAAGATCACACAGTGCGGTTTTCGTTCCAATCGATCAACTGTTTTAGCATGTTCAGAACTAGTCGAGAATATCACTTATTCGATTGACAAATCTGAGTTTTGTGTAGGTATTTTTATAGATCCTAAAATGATATTGGCTGAAAAACAATTTTTTCCACATCTAGGCCTACTTCATATATGCCTGTGGTCTCAGAAAAATAGGTCACGAAACAAACTATGCTTGATCACATGGATAAATCACGCATAAGACAGTACTAGCATCCGCTTTTCTTCTGTTTTGTGCGCCACTCAGATTTACCTCTGACTCAACATGCTCAACCTGGTCCTAGTCACCCTGCAGCTAGCCGCCGAACGTTATCTGACCAAATTCTTTTGTGTTGGGGTCAGGTCATGTTTATGTTAACGTTCTGTTGTCTTCAAAAGTCCGACACATGATGTAAACAGGTGAAAAATAACAATTTCCAAGTAAGTACACTTTTATAATCTATTCGATTCCATGTCCGAGGATGTCATGTAAAGTTGTGCATTGAGATTGCTAGACTGGGACTAACAGTTTGGATGGAAAGTGTCTTGCACTGTGACGATGTAACACTAAAGTCCGGGATGGATATAAACTTCCCTCAATTTGGAGCATGAAATATTAGTATTTTTGAGAGAAAATTAGCATACATGTACAAAGGTTGTTCAGTTTGAAGTTTATACACTCAAAAAAATAGTGTTTAGCTTTTAAATGCTTATCTAAACACCTTTCTGTAACGACTAATTTACGCGTTTAAAGCATATAATTACTAAACGGCATTTAGCTTTTTTAAACGTTAGCATTAATCTTAATCATGAGTGATTAAAAGTTATATGTTGATGTTTAAGTGTATGTGTATTGTTTAGGTATTCAACAGTGCTGTTTAAAATCTAAACGCGTATAGATATTTCACAGGTGTTTATATCATTTATTCCAAAAACACTGGTGTTTAACATAAATGGCATACAAGTGTTTATTTTTTCTAAACATCCAACGGCGTTTATGCCCTGTAACGACTTTTATACACCTAGAGGCATATACATTATAAACATTTGTATTTAAAAATAACACATGCGTGCTATTCTGCTACACATGCATGTGTAATTTTCAAGTCAAACTAGAAACGTTTAATTCCATCCTCTTTGAGTGAATGTACTCATTTAGAGTTTGTTATCCATTTGATATCCATTTGAAGCGTTCCGTCTGTTGCAATCTGCTAATCATGTGCTAATATCCACGTTTCATTGAGTTCGTTGGTGCGACCTTACTTCTTTGCAACTGCCAGTGTGTTTTCTCCAACCTCTACCAGATTCTGTGCAAGCAAGGAGATGAAATATTCAGCATGTATCAGTGTATAGGTATCAAGTTCCTAACACAATTACATCACCGTGTTGACGTTTGGAATTACCTGTCGTTGATCGGGAATCGGCGCTTACTTGACGCCTTTATCGAGGTCACACCCTTATTCGTCTCCCAGAACTTTAGTGATCGTGATGTCGCTCATGGGTCGGTCCAGTGCAAATGATAATAAACTAATTTTAGTTTGAAATTATACAGTAAATGAGAGGACAATCTTCTGTCAACATTCCAAATACATGTAGGACAGGATTACACTATATAGTGCACTCCAATGAATCGCCAATTAATACTTCACTTCAGTAACTTTGAACAATTGATAGATACATATCTTTCAACAAATAAACACTCCACAATTACCTGATAAGTCCAAAAAGGCAGAACAAATCCAATGCATAATGAAGGCCTACTTGTGTGCTCTTCAGGAACGAATATCCAAATGAATGCAAATGCATGCAAACGATGCACATTCAGATGTGTTCCAAATGTAGGTCAAGTAAACAAAATTAAACACTCGCATTATTTAATCGTCGCTGGCGTTTACTTTCAAAGTGTTTAAATACACGTGTTTATTTCTTCAAATTGAAATTATTTCTTTTTGCCAGTATTGCAAGACATTATTCTCAATGAACACATTATTTCATGGACTATTAAGCTTCATAATCATTGGCAATATAAAAAATGCACTTAAGTTTAGATGAACATTTAATATGTAGATAGAATTTGAGAATATGTGATATGTCCAACATATGTCTCGTTTCTAAACACCTGTATTTATGTGGCAGGAAACGAAGATTGCTAAGATATCGCTCTTCAAAATGCACGCATTCACAAAAGCAAGTTTCCATGAAGCCAACATTGTACAAATAGGTAGTACAACAATATAGTAGTGGAAGTGCAATATGTTGGCGACGAAGAACCTCAGATATATGCCTAATATATATTTCTCCGTTTATTTAAATTGAGTCTTTCAGTCACCAATGAGCAATATCTTGAAGGAATCAAATTTTAATATTAATTTTGAAAGAACTATGTAAAAAACGTGTTTTGTGTATTTTAGAAACTAGATCTAGTTTGGAATAATTGTGCAGGAAAAATGTCATCATTGCGTTAGTGACACATGTGTTTAGATTAGATACTGCTAGTATTTAGCCTACATATGTAGAAATGACATACTAGTGTTTATTTTCTACAACGTGTATTTATAACTAAAACGCTCTCGCTATGTAGAGTGTATATTTTATAAACACCCTTATGAACTAAACACTTGGTCTAACATATACATTTAATGGATAAACGCTCTCGTTATTCTTCTTTAAACACATGTGTTTGAAAAATACACATTTCCATTTAAATACTAAATGCCAGTTCATTTTATTATGTAATACATGTGTTTATAACATAAACGCCCCTCAGATATATTTTTTTGAGTATACAATACATTGTTGTATCTGTCCGATATTTTGTGTTGTCAATTAATCCGTGCTATGTTAACGTTCTGAGGCTCGGGTAAACGTTCTGTTGATGCTTGAAATGTTATCATGGATTTCTACTCTCGCCATATGGAAGCAACATTTATGAGGTTGAGATTCTCGAGCTTTTAGGTTCATTGTTCGGTACATTATATTGGACGAACGAAACTGAACAGCACTCACATATATTGAATCTTGACTATAATTCGATCCACAGAACGTTAACCACGGTAGCAGAACGTCATTTCAACAACAAAACAATTATCACTCGTGTATTACACCTATTCATACCATGTTTTAACATACTATCCAATATGTGCATTCAATGTTACATATGACATTTCGCATTATTGTTTTAGGTACAAAAATACATTGAACAGTGAACAATGTTCGTGGAAATGAGCAAGGTGTCAACATTACATGACACTTTTCTCAATAATGGGCTATAAAATTAAGACTCAGAGCAATACATACAATTCTAGGGTATTCGGGACATGGAATCCACATGTAGTCGATGCACAAGTCCAACAATATGATGAGGAAAAATATATTTTGTTCCCGTGTATCTTCATATCTGGTGCAGTAGAACGTTAACATAAACATGACCTGACTCCAACACATAGAATTGGGTCAAATAACGTTCGGCGGCTAGCTGCAGGGTGTAGTTCACGCTCGATTGGCTCGAACACATACTGGCAAGCTTGAATCGCATTGCATCAAGGGATACAATGCACCGAGAATGGCGGAACGTAAACAAACTCTATCTATCTCGACCACAATCCCGCAACGAACTGGGCATCTATTTGGGCATACAAGTGCAGATAAATAAAAATTATGTTTTCGTTCGATCAGAAAGGTATGGCAAAATCCACTACTTCCTGCCAATATCACTCTAAAAAGACTTTTGATCATGTTATTTTATTATCCAAACTGTGTCATTATGATAACAGAGGAGTTGCGCTGAAACGTTCAGAGATATATTTGTAGATTTCAATTCTAGTCATACAATCAGATCAATTCTAACAACTTGCCAGTTTCTTGCCGTGTTCCTCAAAATTCCATCTTTATTTTTTGTTATATTTGAATAATTCGTGTAATGTATTAAAGGTTCTGAGTTTCATATTATTATTTGCTGATGACACCAATATATTTTATTAACACAAATCTGAGTATGTATTGATGCGTGTGATAAACGAAAAATAAGCTGAGTTGAATGAATTATTTGAAGTGAACAAATTGTCATTGAATGTTGCCAAACTAACTATATCCTGTTCGGCAGGGAACATGTGTCTGATGATGTTAAAATTTTCATTACCGATCAATCCTTGGCAGAAGTTAATTATACAACATTTCTAGGGATGTACATTCCACTGTACGCTCTAGGCTTGTTGCAATGTATAGTCTAACATAAACTAAGTAAAGATTCTTTGCTCTTAGGCCACGCCAAATAGCAGATTTAGGATCGCCGCACCCAAATAATTCAGTTGGCAGAATCCACGTTAAGCACAACATTTCACTCCCGTCTTCCTCAAAAATTAAATCTCGTGATATGTGAAGAATGAACCTGTTTTCGATAAGTGTATGACCCAGGAGTACCACACGCACAAAAATCTGAGCTGAATTACACATCTATTTTCGGATATACACTTGTTTTTGAAAGATATTTCTAGTGCAAACTTTGACAAATTATTTGACGGAACTAGTTTTTATCTGCAGTTTCACTGGAAATGAATGTTAGAAAAAACAAACATGAGTTGTCCTTTCCAAGATACCATGTAGGGGAAAAATCGTGCATTAATATTATGTGTGAAAATGCAAAATCTCCGAAAAAGGAGATGCCTTAAAACGTTGACGGAAACCTGTTTCTTTTGTCAAATCCCATATTTTAATAATGTTGTATAAACATCACCATAATGTATTTTTCTTGCCAACCAAGTATCAAGTATCCGTGAGTGTATCTCAGATATTATCTCAACACATAATATTGTACACAAATTGCACTTGCAGAAAAACAATTGATGCAAATCACGTTGCGAACGCTGGAAAATTTGACGGAAATTCATTATCACGTTCACAATATCACGTTCGCAACATTTCCGTCATAAATATTCATAAATATTCTCAGGTGAGATGCATATGTCATATGGAATGAGCATTCACAACGTATCTGTAAAAAAAAAACATCATTCACAACACATCCATCAAATAATATTATTCGTTCACAACAACATAGTGCTTCAATATATGGTCATTTTATCAGTTTTGATAAGGGAAATTTATAGAAACAGGCAAAGGTCAAACATATTGTTTTTTTTAAAAACAAAATAGAGGATTGTATGATGTTATTTACTGAATCTATCAGAGATTGCGAGTGTCTGTCAAATTTTACTTTCACATTAGCAACATTTCCGTCATAAATATTCTCACGTGAGATGCGTGTGTCATACTGAGTATCAATACAGTTGCAGCCTTTTAAATCTTTTTGAGTTTTTGAAAGTGCAAAACTACATAATCATACATTTTTCAAACATATTGGTTATCTCAACTCTATATCAAAGTAATGTGACACAATCTCCCTTCAAATATCCAAACTCGTTAGCTACAATCTGTCAAATACTGATTCATTTCGCAACTTTCCGTCAACTATTCGCACGTTCTCACGGGGGACTGAGAAATTACCATTGGACACGTCTAAATTGTGATTGGCTTTCACAAACGTGCCCAGAGCATGTGCGTTTACGAAGAATATCATAGTATCGCCCACCAAACGGAGGTTATTACTGGTGATTCAGCTTACAGAACTCACTGCAAGGAGATATTTGATGTTGTGTTGAACGTCAGAAACGTGGACGGAAAATGTTCGTTGCCATTTAAACCAATAAACACACACCTTTCTACAGACTTACACAGAGAATTACATTATAGCCACATGTTTCCTGAAATTCCCGCCCATTATTGGTCACGTGACATGTTATGCAAATAAAACATGGACTGATTTCAAAGTTGCGAAAGTGAGACGATATATGACAGATCTGAGTTCGCAAAATTTAGCCACAAAATTTTCATAGAATCCCGATCTTGAATCTGATTTGAATGATATGTTCAATTAATGTACCTTTATTGCCCTTGCAATGTTGATCTAAGTACATGTAATATGTATTACCAGCAAATTCTTATAGCAATTATCATTTGAGAAATATTTGACGGAAATTTTAACGTTAGCAACAGCATTTTCCCATCCTTACCCGCCTGAAAGTTGTCCATATTCGTCTTTATAAAACAGTGTATATTTTATTCAGGGGGTCGCTGGTCACGATAATACAAGCCTGTTACCTTCAGGATTGCCAAATTTCTTGACACAAGGCTCCAAAGTAGTGTACCCTCTAAATCGGGAGTTGTTTCCGTCAAATTTCCGTCAAAACTGGATATGTTTGTCAATTAAAACGATAATATTATTCAACACGAGGAACTTTGGCGATATAGGAGGTATTGTACACCACTTGCGGTCCCACAAATACAGAAACATAACTCGCCAGATTTATTTACAATGAAATATCGTTCGTTGAAAATTAACGTTCGCAAAATACCACTTAAAATGGATCCTGCCAGTTGATAATTTCGTTTAAAAAAATTAGCCGCACCCTTTTCCATGTTTTCACAGCCCCGAAATCCACCGAAACAGTAATATCCATATGTGGATCATTACCGACCAATGAGTATTATCAATCTATTACCACCCTAGTACCTTAAGGCTATACTGAGTTTATGGTATCCTCGGGGACAGATCTAACGCCCACCAGCAGTGACACGGGCTTAGTGGTATGAATGTAAGTATCAATATATTATCACCAATATAACTAGATTTTGATGATGACAATAGCAAACGTAAAATACAACATTTTGCAATAGAAACAAAGCCCGATCGGTTAGTTTGCCCTAATAATGACTTTTCTTTGGTCGTTGTTCGATATATTTTATGACATCGACCAGAAAAGTGATAGCCAGTGACGTCCCTTTACATTTCAGTGGGACTGCCTCGAGTCAGATTGACCAACCAACCTGATAGATATATCACTCAACGACTGGCCGGAGGTATGCTGTGAGCGATTCGTTTGCATTTCCAAGGAACTACTGACAGCTTCATTTCCATCACACACAACATTTAGGACTTGCCCTTACACACCGTTTCGCTGTTTCGTAGGTATTTTTTCCGGATACGATCTGTTGAAATACAGCTTTTCTTTCGTTAGAAAATTACAATGTGTCGGAGAATTACAATGTGTATGTGCTCAAGAGGCCCCGAATTTCTCTGCACCAAATGTTTCAATAACTTCAGCTCTCAAAGTCGAGCCTTCCTCCAGTGAGGGAATCCGGTATCTGGAGGACGCCCAAGCACCGGAGGCCTCATTTATCGTCCAGTAAACATGGCAGCCTGTGTTATATGCTAGCAGGATTTCAAGACCCAAGATAACAAAATACAAACTTGTTACAGTTTCCTCATACACAACTAGAAAAGCGTTCCCAGACAGATAAATAGATTTGACTGGACACATTTGTAACACCTGCTACAGTGAATTAGTGAAAAAAAACAGTGAAAAAACAAAAGGGGAAAAGTACGAAGTAACGCTCGTGGCCTCCTGAGCTGAGAACCCCGGAAAAACCAGGGCTTAAAAGGCCCCTGAATCTCACTCCCACAGCTAGCCCGAGCAAGCGGGCAGACACCAAGCAGACACCCATTGAAGATTCAATCGTGCATTGGGCCTACCACATATGATAAGGTTTTATTAAAGTGGTTTATTGGTTTGATAAACTTATTATATTCCATATTCCAAGTTATGTATGATTAGTGTATGTAGCATTATTACGTGGTTGGCTACACAAGTATTAACATCACGTTTAGGGTGCTGCAGTGCGGGCAGGTTAATAAGACATTCGGTGACACTCCAGTGATGGGGTATACAATGTACCTCTTTATCGTGGGGTAGCCGAACTTTATAGTGTATATCACGCAAGCCCCATTCTCCCTTTCTGACAAAATTATGTTGAGAAATATGGTTGAGAATAGGGTGATCACAGTAAGTTTGTGTGGAATTTATACTCAAGAGAGGCCAGGAAGGTATCAGGAACCATAAAGAAAGGGATTTGGCCTCAGAAGCCCTATAGTTTGAGCAGGTCTCACACACCCTGGGCCGAGCAGAGGCATCAATGGTTATTCAGCTGAAATTTATACCCGGGAGAGGCCAAGAAGTCCTCGGCTTCAGGGGCACTGGAGCACGCTAGAAACGTCCACCGAGACGGCCTTGCCTCAAATCAATTTTTTTTACAATTATTCTAGCCGGAGCATGAAAGGGTATTCAAGTGCAATTTATACTCAGGAGAATGATTGGAATCTAGCACAAAACATACAACAGGCTCTGGTTTTGTAGCCCTTCAACAGGTCCCAGACCGATCCCCCCCTCATTTTCAAAGACATATCTACGCCCCTCACACCTAAATCATGGATTCACCCCTGTACATTGGACAACATGAAACCTTACCATTTCATTAAAAATAGAAAATGAGTGCTCTGGCTAAAATTATTGTGAACAAAATTTGAATTCAGGCAATGCCGTCTCGGCAGACGTTTCGGCCGTGCTCAAGTGCCCCTGAAGCCGGGTTTTTTTTTTCATATTCTGTGATCTAAATTATTGGCCCCTGAACGGGCCCCAGACCCCTACCCCATAAAGGCTACGTAAGTGTTATCTTTAGTCATGGTATATCCTTCTTAAATTTATACCAAGAAAAAACTTTTATACCACTTTAATAATTCAATGTTAAGTTCCACGAAAGAACCCTCATAAAACATTTCGATTCCATGCCTTATGATATTCTACGGAGCCCCTGAGGTGACATACCAGATATATTTATTAATCCGTGCGCACGAATTAGTAAACCGTGCGCACGAATTAGTAAACCGTGGCCACGAATTAGTAAACCGTGCGCACGAATTAGTAAACCGTGGCCGCGAATTAGTAAACCGTGCGCACGAATTAGTAAACTGTGCGCACGAATTAGTAAACCGTGCGCACGAATTAGTAAACCGTGGCCACGAATTGGTAAACCGTGCGCACGGATTACCTTAACTAATCTGTGGGCATGATTTAACAATCCGTGGGCACGATTTAATAATTCGTGGGCACGATTTAACAATTCGTGCGCACGAATTAGTATTTCGTGGCCACAGATTGGTATAACTAATCCGTGGGCATGATTTACCAATTCGTGGGCACGAATTAGTATTTCGTGCCCACGAATTAGTAAATCGTGCCCACGGATTGTTAATTCGTGGCCACGAATTGTTAAATTGTGCGCACGGTTTGGTAATTCGTGCGCACGGTTTGGTAAACCGTGCGCACGGATTGGTAAACCGTGCGCACAGATTAATAAATATTTTCGGTATGTCACCTCAGGGGCTCCGTAATATTCTGCTATTGGTACTGATTATATAATGTGATAATGGGCAAACATTCATAACCATTCGACAACAAGTAGAAAAATTAGGCCAAGGGCCAAAGATAGGTTACCGGACAATGTTTAATATTTTAGGTATTATCCAGGTCACTGGTTGAATTCAAGGTCAAGAGAATATTCAGCATATATAATATTAAGCATATATCATGTCCACAGTTGATTGCTAAGCTGTAAGTTCAATAATCAGAGAGATATTAGCAATTTTATGCTGTAGCCTTGAAAATGAAGGGGCAAAGGTCAAATTCAAGGTCATCAAAATATTCAGTGTATATCATTTTCTTTATCATGCATATCATGTCCACAATTGATTCCCAAGCCATACAGTCAATAGAGGAGCAAGATATGAGCCAGTTTGTCCTTGGACCTTGGAAATGAGGTCAGAGGTCAAATTCAAGGTCACGAGAATATTCAGCATATATCATTTCCTATATGTCCACAATTGATTCCTAAGCTGTAAAATCGATAATAAGTGAGATATTAGCCATTTTGTCCTGTGACCTTGAAAATGAGGTCAAAGGTCAAATTCAAGGTCATGACAATAATCTGCATATATCATTTCCTATATGTTCATAATTGATTGCTAAGCTGTAAAGTCGATAACAAGCGAGATATTAGCCATTTTGTCCTGTGACCTTGAAAATGAGGTCGAAGGTCAAATTCAAGGTCATCAGAATATTCAGCATATATCATTTCCTATATGTCCACAAGTGATTCCTAAGCTGTAGAGTCGATAATAAGCGAGATATAAGCCATTTTGTGCTCTGACCTTGAAATTGAGGTCAGAGGTCAAATTCAAGGTCACGAGAATATTCAGAATATATCATTTCCTATATGTCCACAATTGATTCCTAAGCTGTAGAGTCGATAATAAGCGAGATATAAGCCATTTTGTGCTCTGACCTTGAAAGTGAGGTCAAAGGTCAAATTCAAGGTCACGAGAATATTCAGCATATATCATTTCCTATAGGTCCACAATTGACTCCTAGTCTCTAATCTCAATATCAAGTGAGATATTAGGCATAATGTGTCCCATTATAAAGCATAGGAGAATTTAACATGGGAAAGTCCCATTTGAGCCGAGTTTGGGCCAAAATGGCCCACTTCGAGCGATTCAAGCGCAACGAAATTTATAGACAAAATAGGAGTACATATGAGGAGTGTTATTTATCAAAAAGAAAAAAAATTACTGAACAGATTTTGAGAAAATGGCCGCCAAAGTCCAAAATCAGGCATTTTTCGTCGAAAACGGCCGCCATTTTGAAAAAAATGCGAAAATCAAAAAACTAAAAAATACCTCCTTCTTGAATTATTTTTAAGTATTTTTGTGCAAAATTTCAGAAAAATTCGCCTGTAAACAAAAAAGATAAAAATGTGGACGACGACGACGACGACGGACGACGACGGACGACGGACGCAACGCCATGCCAATAGGTTATCGGACCATAGGTCCGGTAACCTAATATAAAGTAATGAAATGCATATCCGTAACTTTCTAAAAGAATGGATAAAAAATCTCTAATAAGTTTTATCAATACCGTTACATGATAGAATGGACCTTTTACTTTAATCTCCCCATGCCGACCTCAAAAATGAAGAAGACCAGGACAACTTTGAAGGCAGGACAGTGAAATACTTGGAGATGGCCAAGTATAGGAGTTGTTTCACAGCCCTGGTCTTCAATTTCTCAGCAGCGAAGAAAGCCCTGGTTGTTGCTAGTTCGCTGATGGTGGGGTAATTGTCCAGAGTGTACTACAAAATAGCACAATATTGTAAAAAAATATTGGAAAATATTTTTCCTGAAGCAACAACTTTGTCTCTCAAGGAGTGCACAGTGCGAGACACCATGAGAAAGGGGTTTGACAGGCGTGTTCGTCAATGGAAACCAGAAGTAGAAGTATGGGACCAATGACCCTATAACTAATGTACGCTTTTCATTGGTATATTACAATATACTAGTATACATATTTTCAGGGCACCTTGACGTTTACTGCTGATAGTACAGAATCGCTCCAAGTTTCCAAGATGCCCCAGACTCTCGAGTAGCTTGACGTTACCCGTATCCCTCAAACTGCCTGGTCGCTCAAGGCTGCCTCATCTCCCCAGTCTAGCAAATTGGTCCAAACTGCTCGAACGCCCCAGCCTGTCGACTTCCTTAGGTTGCCCCAACCTCCCAGTTCCGGATCCCCAAGCCTGTCGAGTCATTCCAGGCTGCCCAGGTCTCCCATCCAGTCAAGTCGCTCAGAGCAGCCCAGGCCTCCCAGTCTGTGGTGTTGCTTCAGAACGTCCCGATGCCCCAGCCTGTCGAGCTGATCCAGGTTGGCCCGGCCTCACTCGATCCAGTCACGTCACTCCAGACTGCCCAGAACCCCCAGACAGTCAGGTTACCTAAGGCTGCTCAGACCTCCCAGCCTGACGTTTCGCTCCCGGTTGTCACGACGCCTAAGCCTGTTGAGTCGCTCTTAGCAGACCACCCTTCTGAGATCTTTGCCCGATTTCGTCCCTCTGGCTGCAGCATCACCTTTGATAATGTGCTGTTCACGTCACACGCTATACACCAAGGCACATCAAGGCCTTGGCCTTTGCAGCCAAAAACATAGTCTATATAGATCCCATAAATGCAACTATATGATAAATGTGCAAATATTTCGGGTCAAACCATGAACAGATGAACCGAGTGCTGGCCTTGATCTGGGCAGAGATGCGGCGGAACTTGACTGTCAGGTGTTTCTCCCGATCAACGAGGATTTCTCTGAAGAGCGTCGCAATGCATGCCAGGAGGTGGAGCGGGTACTTGAGAGAGAAGTTGTTTGGCATACTCCCCATGACCACACAGATGAGATGGATAGTGAATCTTGGTTCCCATCTTCCTTTGTCAAAGATATAATTTCAACTCAGTATTTATGAACCGCATCAGATTGCATTCCTATTATGTATTGGTTTAGGCGTCTTTGAAGGCAATCCATCAACATCTCCAGACACGATCCAGATTCTGGACAACCTGAGTGCCAGATATGTTCCCGTGGTTAATAGTGAGCCCATGTGGGTCCCGCTACATAGAGACACTGTCACCATTGACACGGCCATCAAGGCCAAGAAGGAAAAGGCGTGGGCCATTAACCACAAGGACAAATTCAAGTCCCTCATTGAATGTCCACAGGAATGTTTTCGCTGTGATCTACTTTAGGATATTTATGATACAATTTTCTATGTAGATTCATGGAAATTGTTCAACCTATTTCGAAGCTGTATAGAAAGTCTAATATTGATACGATACTATCGCACCCGAAACATTATTCTTTCTCACTTAAATGTGTGAATTTGTTGGCAATGCACACATTTGAAAGTAATTTTGCAAAGCGCATAAATATGATCTTGGACGATGTCGCCTCGTTTGCATTTCCCATAACAGATCAACACACTTGCAAGAAAACTATTTTCGGAAGTAAATAAATAGCACAAGATCTATGAAGACCAGGCAATGCCCCCGCCACCCTCCTGCTCTCCTAGCTTTTTCTCCCCCTGGAATGATCCGCTATACAAATAATATAATATCAACAATTAGCTGACTGATAGCGTTATCTATCGTGGCTTAAAGAAAGTGAACGATAATTCCAGACGATAATGATTTGGTAGAGTGATAACAGCAATAAATGGGGCCTACGTGTAGGTGTGTATATAGACACATAGCTCGGACGAACCAGAGCGGTCGCAGGTGGCCTACACACGGATCGATATCAGGCAACAGCAGGCCTGGTTATACCTGGCTCAGGCACAGTTCGCTCTCCGTACATAGCACGGACACGTATACAGGCGTGCAGCCATGTCTGCAGTATTCAAGGGCCAAAATGTCGTTTTCAGTGGTGGGGTTGTGCGACCCGCTACCATAATTGTCACCAATGGAAAGATTACTGAAATAAGGGACGGATACCAGCCAGGTCCCGAGGAGAGCGGCCTGCCAGTGGTAAGTATAAAATATACACGCCAGGGCCGATTGCAACATGTGCACAAAACCATAAGCCATGCTCGGGCCGTGGCACTGAGGCCTATTAGTGGCATACCCCCACACCCGGCCCTGTAATAAGACCTACGCACGCATAATACAGTGACATGGAAAATATTTTTCCTACAAAGCTCTGTGGATAAAAGAAATTGATAACATCTGTTTTAAGACAATAGATACAAAAGCGATATATATTCAGTCAATCGATATAACAAAAAATATACTAATTCAATCAATCGTGTAATTGTATTATATTTCCCGCATGATATTCTGAAAAAAGCGTATAAAGATTCACAACTAGTTAACCATATAATTTGGACAGTTTACGGGTTACCTCATAATTCAATCCCGATATATTTAACCATTAAAATCAACAGATAAATGTAGCCTAGATGTGACTATTGCTATGCCACCAGTGTGTTTTTTACCAATAAAATCAACAGATATAAGTATAGCCTAGATATATTTATTACTATGCGATCAGTGTGTTTTATCATGTTATGTGAAACCATAGAAACCCGCAATGTGTCGTTACAATGTTGTAGAAACATGATAAATGTGCGAACATATCATATGTCAAAGACTTTGGCAAGTAGGTCGTATGATAATGTAGCCATACATACAAACGTAGTAATTCTTCGTCTTGCATCAAATACCACGCAGTAGTATTTCAAGGTTCCAATACTTCAAGTTTCAAATATTTTCTTCAGTGTAATCACCGAAAATTTCATTCCCAAAATGCCTGCGAAATGAGACATTTTTGACCATTTTCACTGATTTTGTCGTCTGGAAACAAAAACCGAAGAAAACGCATATATAGCCTATGCCTTGGCACATGCAGAGATTTTTCAGTTGAAAGGTGGGATGTTTTTCGGTAGCCGATTCTGAACTATAAGACATAGGCCTACAGGAAACGAATCAGCGCCCCCGCGTGCTATTAAACCACAACTCAGATCCTGGTGAACTGGTCGAATCACCGTCATATAGAAGGTGTGCGATTGGAAATATAATATTGGAAATATACTGAATACAGTCACGGACAATATACTGGAATGCACTGGATATAGGTACGGGCAATATAATATTGAATATTGGAATACACTGAATATAGACAAGGCAGTATATATAAACACAGGCAGTATATATATAAAATATATACTCAGCACTGGAAATACACCGTGGATATCAGAAATGTACTGAAAGGTAGAAAATTCGTGGAAATGGATGACAAGTATCATTTGGCGGTCCGATGGTCGCAATTCGTTTTGATTAATCAATTGTTGGAAATTGAACGATGACACTTGTCAAGGTATACGCTGTTGAAATTCAATAACCTGTAGCCCTATGGTTGGCGTACACTACACTAGATGATAGGTGACTTGTCTTGACTTGCTTGCTTGATTACAGGTGTGTGATGCGGGCACGTTACACCTGATGGCTGGTCTCGTGGACTGTCACGTGCACGTGAACGAGCCGGGCCGCACGGACTGGGAGGGTTTCTGGACCGCTACACAAGCCGCGGCCGCCGGGGGAATCAGCGCCATCATCGACATGCCCTTGTGAGGAGGATTCTCATATATATGATGCAGAATATACATATGATTTTGGAGATACTCCCAAATAAATCTGGCTATTCATTCATGTTAAAAAATCGAATCGAGGTCACTATAAAAATAGAGTCAAGTATACAATTTAGGCCTATACCTGCGGAGAGCGTTAACTCGAGTCCTTCCTATCCGTTTGGAAATTTAGACCGGATGTTGCCACACAGTAGGACTTGTGGGAGGGGGAGGGGGGGGGGGATGGTCCGACCTAATCTATGGTATACATAAGGTGTTCGTTAGGAACATATGTGCAACTGCCGATAGGTGGCGCTGAGGGGGGCACAGGCGCTCGATATCGACCTGTCCAATCTTTTCTAATAATAATAACAATAATAATAATCATAATCATAACGTGAAGTTTTTATATAGCGTTTTTTTTCAGGAACCTGCTCAAAGCGCTTCACAATTATTACCCCCGATATATGGCCAGGGACCACTTTCCGATTCCCTGGGGTCCATAGACAATCAACTAGTTGTCTGAGACAACATGGCAGCCAATATGCTGCCATATTGGCACAAGGTGACTGGGACACACGTACAATATTACTCTACAGCATGGTCCATCTTCACTAACGGACCTACATGACCACACGAGTCAATATTCGAGGCTCAGTGACTCACATGACTCACATGCACAAACTGTGTTGTCGAATCCCGCAATGTGAAGAAGAGTGGCCTTGGTTTCGTCGTTAGTATCATGCTCCTGTCAAGGATTACTTGCTGAATTATTCCACGTAGGCCTATATCCTATATCGTCACCCAACAGAATTAGATGCACTAGCTTTGTGTAGTATATTTCCAGGCCTGTGGAATTAGACGTGGTATAGGTATAAGACCTGGTATAGGTATATTCAGGCCTGTAGAAGTATTTTTAGGCTTATGTAATTTAGGCATAAATAAATATATTAATCCACGCATCATTTGTATTTATTATATTTTTGGTATCATTGGCTGAAGATACAGACGGTGATTGAAATACTTTTTTCATATCTCTTTTCGGGCAGAAACTCTTTGCCGTCCACTGTTACTCGGGACAGTTTCCGGGAGAAGTTGGAGAGCACCCGGGACAAATACCATGTGGACGTGGGCTTCTGGGGTGGGGTGGTGCCTAGGAACCAGGTATCTACCTAGCAACGAACCGTGGTATTGGACGTTTATAAGTATTTCCTTGCCGATAACTTACGTCTAACACTGTTGAACATCTGCCACCAGACGGAGCTGCTACCGATGCTGGAACAGGGAGTGTGCGGCTTCAAGTGCTTTATGATTGACTCAGGAGTGGACGAATTCCATTACGTGAAGGAAGCTGACATCCGCTCCGCCCTCCAACAACTTCAGGGAACCTCCTCCGTACTCATGGTATGCAGACCTACCCACTACTCCTAATCAACACCCGTCCCCATGCTAACAACCCAAGGCACTCTAAAAAAGCATTCGTCATCATAGTGATAACAATTCAATTCAATTCATTTTATTCAACACAACATCCAACATTACAAGTATGGTTAATACAATAAAATTGAAATAATTGTGTTGAAAGGAGAATGCAAGAAGCGATTACAATATATAGATTGTTATTACAATGTATAGTAATAACACAATACTCCCTGACATTCCATACTATTAACCAACATCTATTCGACATTCTATATACTCTTAACCAACATCTATCCGACACTCTATACTCTAAACCAACATATATCCGACACTATACTGTCATACGACCTCTTACCAACACTATACTCTCAACCAACATCTATCCGACACTCTGTACTCTCAACCAACATCTGTCTGACAATCTTTACTCGCAAACGAACTCTTCGACACTCTGTACTCTCAAACAACATATGTCAGACAATTTTTACCTACAAATAACATCTTTTCGACACTATACTCTCAAACAACCTCCTTCTGGCACTCTATACTCTCAAACGACATCTGACGGATTTCTTCCTCCTAAGCTATTTCTTAGCTTACCGTTTGAAAGCCTTTGAGCTATTGGGATGGATTGATGCACGTGTCTGCCATGTTGGTATTCACATCGTTGTTGTGAAGCTTGTGACTGGGAATTAGCTAATTTTTTTGTTGTCCTTTGAAAATATAAAATATTTACCCAGCAAGCACTATGTCCTCATAAACACGAGTAAATTGCACGATCAATACATGATTCAGGTTTCAAACTTTCTCAGTCTCTCGTAGTGCGTTTGTAATCTTTCAGCATGTTTGGCGAGCACTTCAGATATCTTAGTTGATTAGCCATCGACGTGATCAGTAAATAGTAGTTAGAACTGTTCTCATTGTGGGAGTGGATCACTATTCACAACAGAATATTTTCCATATTTGCTATCGAGTCTTTGATGATAGCCACTATCTCAGATTCGTTTTCCAAAGAAAGAACAAAACTGCTGGCCCCAGAATATGGAATTCACTCCCATAATGCAAGATGGACATTATTCAAATTCAAACGATTTTTGAAAACATATCTGAGCGAGCGGTTATTCAATATCAAATCTCCAAACCATATATACATGCATATGTAGCAAATATTGAAAATGTGTCTTCATTTTCAGAACTACAATAGGTATATACTATAATATGTGCGGCCCAAGTATCATATGCTGCTCCTAGTGTTTGTATATATATATATATATATATATATATATATATATATATATATATATATATATATATATATATATATATATATATATATATATATATATATATATATATAACTATATAAACGACATTAGGTCAAAACCCGGGTATTAAGTCAAAACTATGACATTAAGTCAAAACTTGTCATATATAATATCCATACACATCTTTTGCAACTACTGTTGATGGATAATTACTTTTTGTCGCATATTTAGACGTCACTGTGCATTTGCAAGTGAACGCATTAAAACAATAGAATATACGAAAATATACGGTGAGGTTTTGACTTAATACTTTTGACTTAATACTTTCGACCTAATGTCCAATTACTCTACTATATAAAAAGGATTAAGTCAAAATTTCGACCTAATGCCTGGTAGACCATATATTTTTCCTACTGCTGTGAATTTGACTGCTATCGAGTTCACAACATTTAAAATTATCCAAAAGTCATTGCTATTGTATATAAAAAGCAACAAGTCTCTAAATCTATTTAACAGCAATATATTTAGATATATGTAACTATATAAACGACATTAGGTCAAAATCGGGGTATTAAGTCAAAACTATGACATTAAGTCAAAATCTGTCATATATATAATCCATACACATCTTTTGCAACGGCTGTTGGTGGATAATTACTTTTAGTCGCATATTTAGACGTCACTGTGCATATGCAAGTGCACGCATCAAAACAATAAAATATACGAAAACATATGGTGAAGTTTTGACTTAATGGTTTTGACTTAATGTGACCAAACATGGATTCAGTGCAGCATTTGACGATACATGACAAGGCCACTATTGTCTTATTCTTAGAAACTACTACATGATGTTATGTCTTATAACCTTTAACATTCATTGACTATCCATGGCTTATTCCTGACATGGTTGGGTTTCTTCCAGAAGCAACCTATTTTTTCCAGGACAATGGAAGACTTTCTTCTGGAAGAAACCTATTTCTTCCAGGGCAATGCAAGACTTTCTTCCGGAAGAAACTGGAAGAAATTTCGGAGCATAAACAAACTCCATACTCTGCATATAAATTTCTTTATTTGTGAAAACATTCATGATTAGCACTGGCTAACGACTGATAGAAGTAGGCAAATTCTGATAGATTATCATCGATGAACGATGACAACTTTTGCGGCTGGTTCGGTGCCTGCATCAGACTCGCGAGGACGTTTCACCGGTATAGCGTTAGGCCGGATGTCTGCATGGTTGACCGCGGTCGCTGGCGCAGCCTGAAGATACATGACAAAATTACATTACAAGATAGAATGGCATATTCTCTCAATCTCGAGAAAATACAGTAATATGCAGTACATGAGTGCAATATAAGTTCAACACATAAAATAGAATATTTAACATAGGCCTACATACCTCATGTTTCGGGGCGGACGTACAGCGGGTGTGATGGACTTTCATTCAGCAAGCTTTTATGCTCTTCTGATGGCCGCAATATTTGCATCTTGCTATGACAATTTCCTGACAATTGTCAAACATATATGCCCTCTACTACATGTACCCGATATGATACGCTGTATCCCTGCCCTCTCTAACAAGAACCCGACCTGCCCCCTTATGATCCTGCCCTCTCCAACATCTACCCGTCCTGTCTCTCCGTGTTCCTGCCCTCTACAACATGTATCCGACCTGTCCCTCCATGTTCCTGCCCTCTACAACATGCATCTGACCTGTCCCTCCGTGTTCCTTCCCTCTACAACATGTATCCGACCTGTCCCTTCATGTTCCTCCCCGCTACAACATGCACTCGACCTGTCTCTCCGTGTCCATGCCCGCTCCTACATGTACCTGACCTGTCTCTTTGTGTCCATGTCTGCTCTTGCGTGCATCCAACCTGTCTCTTCGTGTCCACGCCCGAAAGATGCCTGCTACTACGTGCATCTGACCTGTCTCTTTGTGTCCATGCCTGCTCCTACACGTACCAAGCTGCCTCCTTGTGTCAATGTCTGCTCTTGCGTGCATCCAACCTGTTTCTTCGTGTCCATGCCCACCCCTATATGATCCCAACACATTTCTTCGTGTCCATTTCAACTCTTACATGTATCCAATCTGTCTCTTTGTTACGGCCCTATCTAACGTGTACCTGACTCGTTTCTGGGTGTTCACGCCTTCTACGTGCATCCCTTTGTGTATTTCCCTCTTCTATATGTATCCCAACCGTTCTCTCATGTTAATGCCCCCTTCTTCATTGTGTAGTGAGATCCCTGTGTGTGAAATCATGAAGTGAGTTTCCTGTGTGTGGTTGAATTCGTGTAGTGACTTTCCTGTATGTAACGCCTATTACTTGACTGCAGTCATTTGACTGCATATACTCACAGTAAAATTATAAGAGCTATGGTAGAAAACTCCTTAGATTTATTACTATTATTTGTTTCTAATTACGTTGCAACGCTGCATTTACATCAGAGATAATTTTAATCGATAGTCATGATCAGACCTTAAGAATTCAACTGTAATGTTATAACAAGTTCAGTAATAAGGGATAATAGTAAAAGGACTTTATCATAAGATTAATAAAGATAAGATCACCATTTCAACAGTTAGTGCCTTTATTATCTCGCAAACAGAGATCTGCATACAACATTCATGGTCAGTAATATTTCCCAAGCCTTCATATAAAACCTTTTTTCAATTTTTGCGATAGAACACTGAAATTTGGTATAAAATTGCCCAGGTAGATTACGCCAAGTTACAATAAATACCATTTAGCATCACAAAAAATTAGCCCAATGGGCTAGTAAGGTTACCGGAGAAATATACAGAGTTAAGCCGAGAAAGTTGAAAGTCAAATTCAAGGTGACCACTGAAATCGCCATATCTCTAACCGTGAAAATGGGATCAAAGGTTAAATTCTAGATCACCAAACTATTCAGCATACATCATTTCCTATATGTTCACTATGGACCCCTAAGCTGTAAATTTGATAATAAGCGAGATATAAGCCATTTTGTAATCTGACTTTGAAAATAAAATGACTGACCTTGAAATTTAGGTCAAAGGTCAAATTCAATATCATTAAAATATTCAGAATATATCATTTCCTATATCTTCACAATTGATTCCTAAGCTGTAAAGTCGATAATAAGCAAGATATTAGCCATTTTGTCCTGTTGACCTTGAAAATGAGGTCAAAGGTCAAATTCAAGGTCATGAGAATTTTCAGCATATATCATTTCCTATATGTTCACAATTAATTCCTAAGCTGTAAAGTCGCTAATAAGCAAGATATTGGCCATTTTGTCCTGTGACCTTGAAAATAGGTCAAAGGTCAAATTCAAGGTCACGAGCATTTTCAGCATATATCATTTCCTATATGTTCACAATTGATTCCTAAGCTGTAAAGTCGCTAATAAGCAAGATATTGGCCATTTTTCCTGTGACCTTGAAAATAGGTCAAAGGTCAAATTCAAGGTCACGAGCATTTTCAGCATATATCATTTCCTATATGTTCACAATTGATTCCTAAGCTGTAAAGTCGCTAATAAGCAAGATATTGGCCATTTTGTCCTGTGACCTTGGAAATGAGGTCAAAGGTCAAATTCAAGGTCATGAGAATATTCTGCGTATATCATTTCCTATATGTTCACAATTGATTCCTAAGCTGTAAAGTCGATAATAAGCGAGATCTTAGCCATTTTGTCATGTGACCTTCAAAATGAGGTCAAAGGTCAAATTCAAGGTCATGAGAATTTTCAGCATATATAATTTCCTATATGTTCACAATTGATTCCTAAGCTGTTAAGTCGCTGATAAGCAAGATATTGGCCATTTTGTCCTGTGACCTTGAAAATGAGGTCAAAGGTCAAATTCAAGGTCACGAGAATTTTCAGCATATATCATTTCCTATATGTTCACAATTGATTCCTGAGCTGTAAAGTCGCTAATAAGCAAGATATTGGCCAATTTGTCCTGTGACCTTGAAAATGAGGTCAAAGGTCAAATTCAATGTCATGAGAATATTCAGCAAATATCATTTCCTATATGTTCACAATTGATTCCTAAGCTGTAAAGTCGATAATAAGCGAGATATTAGCAATTTTGTCCTGTGACCCTGGAAATGAGGTCAGGGTCAAATTCAAGGTCATGAAAATATTCAGCATATATCATTTCCTATATGTTCACAAGTGATTCCTAAACTGTAAAGTCGATAATAAGCGAGATATTAGCCATTTTCTCATGTGACCTTGAAGATGAGGTCAAAGGTCAAATTCAAGGTCACGAGAATATTCAGCATATATCATTTCCTATATGTCCACAATTCATTCCTAGTCTCTAATTTCAATATTAAGTGAGATATTAGGCTTAATGTGTGCCATTATAAAGCATAGGAGAATTTAACATGGGAAAGTCCCATTAGGGCTGAGTTTGGGCCAAAAATGGCCCACTTCGAGCGATTCAAGGGCAACGAAATTTATACATGTCACAGGGGTACATAGGAGGAGTGTCATGCATCAATAAGAAAAAAAGTTACTGAACAGATTTTGAGAAAACGACCGTCGAAGTCCAAAATTGGCCATTTTTCGACGAAAACGGCCGCTCTGACCTTGAAACCAAGGTCAGAGGTCAAATTCAAGGTCACGACAATATTCAGCATATATCATTTCCTATATGTCCACAATTGATTCCTAGTCTCTAATCTCAATATTAAGTGAGATATTAGGCTTTAATGTGTCCCATTATAAAGCATAGGAGAATTTAACATGGGAAAGTCCCATTTGGGCCGAGTTTGGGCCCGAAATGGCCCACTTCGAGCGATTCAAGCGCAACGAAATTTATACATGTCACAGGGGTACATATGAGGAGTGTTATGCATCAATAAAAAAAAAAGTTACTGAACAGATTTTGAGAAAATGGCCGCCAAAGTCCAAAATCAGGCATTTTTCGTCGAAAACGGCCGCCATTTTGAAAAAAATGCGAAAATCAAAAAACTAAAAAATACCTCCCTCTCGAAATATTTTTAGGCATTTTTGTGCAAAATTTCAGAAAAATTCGATCGTAAACTTTAAAGATAAAATTGTTGACGGACGACGACGACGCCGACGCCGGACGCATCGCCATGCCAATAGGTTACGGACCATAGGTCCGGTAACCTAAAAAGAAATATGGTGTGAATATGTTTTAAAAAATCAGAGTATAATTGTGTAATATACAAGTACATACACAATATTCATGTCTGCATTGAATGCATGTCTTTCAGGATTTCCCTATCTGTTTTCACTTTTAATTTCTGGTCCGAAAACCACGCTGGTCAATCATTTCACATCACTCCGTGAAAATGTCCACCCTCCAATAAGTTTGTGATTGCTGCTGGATTTCCACTTTATGTTTCAAAATTATTTTTTTAGAAATTGTGTTGGAGTGGTAAATAAATTTGCCACATTTTACAACTGTAATCATTTTCAGTACTGACAATGTGGATTCAACAAAGTCAAGCAGGCAAAAACATCCGAACTACAATACATGTATGCTGCACCTCATGGGGCTCATAATATGATGTATGCAGTTACGGTGAAGAATTTACAAGTACAGCTGTTTTAACCTTAATACAATAAAAGTTTTAGCCATGATTTTAAGTTGTCTGGTACCCATTTTAACGAGAATGTTAAGCACATAATTTGCTGAAATTATACCGATTTTACACAGGAATAATCAAAAACATTTCACACACAAATAGGCCATGTGAGACATACCACATTTCAATTCTACAGAAATTTCACTATGCCGAAAATGAAACCTTGCTGAACATACTTATGAAATTTACTGTCCCTTTGTAGGTATGTTTTCCAGGCATAAACGTAACACTGCCAATGCCAGTATCACTTGTTATTGTTGAAAGAAGCTACTGATGAAGTTAATGATAGTACAATTAGTCTGTACCTTATAGCACAATGATTGCATTTTTAGTTCATGTAAACCAAAGATAAAATTATACAATCACTTTGGATTAATACTTTCATTACAAAAGTTTGTGTCAACATAAAGACTCAATAGTCTCGAAAATACTTGGCATGCAAGTGATGAAAATCAACCCTGATGAGCATGTATAGCTGGGGAACGAATATTAAATTCATACATACAATATACAGTTACTGAGCATCCGGATAGTCCCTAATAATCATGCAATGACCACAGCAATCCTGCAAAATACATGTACACACTGGACACAGAAAAGTGCATTCAATATACAAATTAAGTCATTAAGAAAACTATGAAATTAGCCATGATACATATACATGACAAGTTCATTTCTTTTTGTTCTTGATGCTGTCCTCCGCGAAGGCGATTCAAGCACTGGGATGATACTAGTGATAACTGGCTAGGTGAGTCCGGTCTCTTTGGTCCTTGCCTGCCCACACTTGCGGCATGTGCTGCTTTCCGCCATCGACCTGCTAAGCGGCTAGTCAGAGGTGGCTGCTGCTGCCAGCACACATACCGGTAGGTCTTGTGCTGATTGGCCCTCATACACAACAACTGACACTGGCGATGACCGGGCCTTTTGGAACATGAACACACAGGAAGGCTGGACTCCTTGGGGTGCAGACATGCTGGGTGGCTGTGGCTGTGGTGGAAAACCATAGGTCATTTTTGTTATGTAAATAAATAATTTCGCATGTATATCATGAATACTTTAGAAAGTAAGCTAGCATGGAAGAACCCTGAACAATGTGATGTACCTCTGGGTGATTTCAGCACTGGAGGGAACACTGTTGTGAGCCAGTTTTGCCTTGAAGCGGTCATGTGGCTACTTGCTGACCACCATTCACTCATTCTAGTTCTGTGTGTGACATTTGTGAAATCCAGCAGCTGGTCATGAAGCTGCGTGATCTCCTCAACTTGCTGAATTCAGAATAGACGGGCCTTCTGGCTGCAAGAGAATCAGCTAGCCTAGAGACATGGTTCCATCTCGCAATGCCATGAGAATCCACAGTACATGTATCCTGAATAGTACAATGATGGAACCAGATAGTTATTGCCTTCATTACAAATATTGCTGGGTATAATCATGAATGCGTAGAAAACATCTGGACTTACACTGACTTTCTGGCTGAGCAGAGACTTTTGGGTGATCCTGGCCGGTCTTTGAGGAGGAGCTACTTGTTCAGTTGAGTCCACACTAACATCTAAGATGCCTGGGACAGTCATGTTCTCAAAGCCCTCATCAGCATCCGGTTCTCCATCTAACATGAAAAAATGAATACATGTACATGGTTATGCACATACAGTGGATCCTGTGTTAAAGACCATCTGTCGTGAGAGATCACCCTGGTTTGAGAGACAGCTCTCCTTGATCCCAAAAAATTGACCTCTTACTATGTAAATGAACCTGCCATGAGAGACCACCTATCAGGACTTCTGAAGCCTGTTCCTGGTAAGTGAATGACTTCTCAGGCCTGGTCATGGTCAGTGAGTGACTTCTGAGGCCTGTTCCTGGTCAGCGAATGACTTCTCAGGCCTGATCATGGTCAATGGATGACTTCTCAGGCCTGATCATGGTCAATGAATGACTTCACAAGCCTGGTCACGGTCAATGAATGATTTCTCAGGCCTGATCATGGTCAATGAATAACTTCTCAGACCTGATCATGATCAATGAGTGGCTCCTCAGGTCTGTTCACGGTCAATGAATGACTTCTCAGGCCTGATCATGGTCAATGAATGACTTCACAAGTTTGGTCACGGTCAATGAATGACTTCTCAGGCTATATCATGGTCAATGAATGACTTCTCTGGTCTGTTCATGGTCAATGAATGACTTCTCAGGTCTGATCATCGTCAATGTATGACTTGTCAGACCTGATCATGGTCAATGTATGACTTGTCAGGCCTGATCATGGTCAATGAATGACTTCACAAGCCTATTCACGGTCAATGAATGACTTCTCAGGCCTGATCATGGTCAATGAATGACTTCTCAGGTCTGTTCATGGTCAATGAGTGACTTCTGAGGCCTGATCATGGTCAATGAATGACTTTCCAGGCCTGGTCATGGTCAGTGAGTAACATCTGAGGCATGTTCATGGTCGATGAATGACTTCTCAGACCTGATCATGGTCAGTGAATGACTTTTCAGGCCTGATCATGGTCAACGAGTGACATGTGAGGCCTGTTCATGGTCAATGAATGACTTCTCAGGCCTGATCATGGTCAACGAATGATTTCTCAGGCCTGATAATGGTCAATGAATGACTGTCAGGCCTGATAATGGTCAATGAATGGCTTCTTATGTCTGATGATGGTCAATGAATGATTTCTCAGGCCTGATCATGGTCAATGAATGACTTCTCAGGCCTGATCATGGACAATGAATGGCTTCTCAGGCCTGATGATGGTCAATGAATGACTTCTCAGGCCTGATAATGGTCAATGAATGACTTCTCAGGCCTGGTCACGGTCAATGAATGATTTGTCAGGCCTGATCATGGTCAATGAATGACTTCTCAGGCCTGATCATGGTCAATGGATGACTTCTCAGGCCTGATCATGGTCAATGAATGACTTCACAAGCCTGGTCACGGTCAATGAATGATTTCTCAGGCCTGATCATGGTCAATGAGTGACATCTGAGGCCTGTTCATGGTCAATGAATGATTTTTCAGGCCTGATCATGGTCAATGAATAACTTATCAGGCCTGATCACGGTCAATGAATGACTTTCAGGTCTGTTCATCGTCAATGAATGACTTCTCAGGCCTGATCATGGTCAATGAATGACTTCCCAGGCGAGATCATGGTCAGTGAGTGACTTCTGAGGCCTGTTCATGGTCAATGAATGACTTCTCAGATGCGTGACATCTGAGGCCTGATCATGGTCAACTAATGACTTCTCAGGCCTGATCATGGTCAAAGAATAACTTCTCAGGCCTGATCATGGTCAATGAATGACTTCTCATGCCGTATCATGGTCAATGAATGACTTCTCAGGCCTGATCATGGTCAATGGATGACTTCTCAGGCCAGATCATGGTCAATGAGTGACATCTGACACTTTAACCGCCTCTGTGACCGAGTGGATGGAACCGGTGGCTCTTGAAGCAACGAAGCTCAGAGGCAGTAGGTGACGCGGGTTCAATCCCCGTCACCGGCACAAAGTAGGTGGAGTTTTCATCCTGGCAATGCAAAGGTTTCTCCATTCGAATGTGCTTTCCAAATTCTAAATTGTCACCCGACGGGGGATGGGGAAGACAGGCAGAATTGCCTATCATCATGGACCGTCGATAAATAAATCTGATTATTATTATTATTATTATTATTATTATTATTATCTGAGGCCTGATCATGGTCAATGAGTGACTTCTCGGGCCTTATCGTGGCCAATGCGTGACATCTGAGGCCTGTTCATGGTCAATGAATAACTTCTAAGGCATGATCGTGGTCAATGAACGACTTTCAGGTCTGTTCAGTATCAAGGAATGACTTGTCAGGAGTGTTCATGGTCAATGAGTGACATCTCAGGCGTGATCATTGTCAGTGACTGACATCTGAAGCCTGTTCATGGTCAATGAATGACTTCTCAGGCCTGATCATTGTCAGTGAGTGACATCTGAGGCCTGTTCATGGTCAATGAGTGACTTCTCAGGCCTGATCATGGTCAATGAGTGACTTCTCAGGCCTGTTCATGGTCAATGAATTACTTTTCAGGCCTGATCATGGTCAGTGAGTGACTTCTCAGGCCTGATCTTGGTGAATGCGTGACATCAGAGGCCTGTTAATGGTCATTGAATGTCTATCAGGTCTGTTTATCGCCAATGAATGACTTCTCAGGCCTGATCATGGTCAATGAGTGACATCTCAGGCCTGATCATGGTAAATGAACGATTGTCAGGTCTGTTCATGGTCAATGAGTGACATCTCAAGCCTGAACATGGTCAATGAATGACTTCTCAGGCCTGATCATGGTCAATGAATGACTTCTCAGGCCTGATCATGGTCAATGAATGACTTCTCAGGCCTGACCATTGTCAGTGAATGACATCTGAGGCCTGTTCATGGCCAATGAGTGACTTCTCAGGCCTGATCATTGTCAGTGAATGACTTCTCAGGACTGTTCATTGTCAATGAATGACTTCTCAGGCCTGATCTTGGTCAGTGAGTGACTTCTCAGGCCTGATGCGTGACATTTGAGGCCTGATCATGGTCAATGGATGACTTCTCAGGCCAGATCATGGTCAATGAGTGACATCTGACACTTTAACCGCCTCTGTGGCTGAGTGGATGGGACCGGTGGCTCTTGAAGCAACGAAGCTCAGAGGCAGTAGGTGACGCGGGTTCGATCCCCGTCACCGGCACAAAGTAGGTGGAGTTTTCATCCTGGCAATGCAAAGGTTTCTCCATTCGAATGTGCTTTCCAAATTCTAAATTGTCACCCGACAGGGGATGGGGAAGACAGGCAGAATTGCCTATCATCATGGACCGACGTTAAATAAATCTGATTATAATTATTATTATTATTATTATTATTATTATTATTATCTGAGGCCTGATCATGGTCAATGAGTGACTTCTCGGGCCTTATCGTGGCCAATGCGTGACATCTGAGGCCTGTTCATGGTCAATGAATAACTTCTAAGGCATGATCGTGGTCAATGAACGACTTTCAGGTCTGTTCATTATCAAGGAATGACTTGTCAGGAGTGTTCATGGTCAATGAGTGACATCTCAGGCGTGATCATTGTCAGTGATTGACATCTGAAGCCTGTTCATGGTCAATGAATGACTTCTCAGGCCTGATCATTGTCAGTGAGTGACATCTGAGGCCTGTTCATGGTCAATGAATGACTTCTCAGGCCTGCCCATGGTCAATGAATTACTTTTGAGGCCTGATCATGGTCAGTGAGTGACTTCTCAGGCCTGATCTTGGTCAATGCGTGACATCAGAGGCCTGTTAATGGTCATTGAATGTCTGCCAGGTCTGTTTGTCGCCAATGAATGACTTCTCAGGCCTGATCATGGTCAATGAGTGACATCTCAGGCCTGATCATGGTCAATGAATGACTTCCCAGGCCTGATCATGGTCAATGAACGATTGTCAGGTCTGTTCATGGTCAATGAGTGACATCTCAGGCCTCATCATGGTCAATGAATGACTTCTCAGGCCTGATCATGGTCAATGAATGACTTCTCAGGATTTTTCATGGTCAATGAATGACTTCTCAGGCCTGATCAGGGTCAATGAATGACTGGCAGGTCTGTTCATGGTCAATGAATGATTTCTCAGGCCTGATTATGGTCAATGAATGACTTCTCAGGCCTGTTCATGGTCAATGAATGACTTCTCAGGCCTCATCATGGTCAATGAATGACTTCTCAGGCCTGATCATGGTCAATGAGTGACATCTGAGGCCTGATGATGGTCAATGAATGACTTCTCAGGCCTGGTCACGGTCAATGAATGATTTGTCAGGCCTGATCATGGTCAATGAGTGACATCTGAGGCCTGTTCATGGTCAATGAATGATTTTTCAGGCCTGATCATGGTCAATGAATAACTTATCAGGCCTGATCACGGTCAATGAATGACTTTCAGGTCTGTTCATCGTCAATGAATGACTTCTCAGGCCTGATCATGGTCAATGAATGACTTCCCAGGCGAGATCATGGTCAGTGAGTGACTTCTGAGGCCTGTTCATGGTCAATGAATGACTTCTCAGATGCGTGACATCTGAGGCCTGATCATGGTCAACTAATGACTTCTCAGGCCTGATCATGGTCAAAGAATAACTTCTCAGGCCTGATCATGGTCAATGAATGACTTCTCATGCCGTATCATGGTCAATGAATGACTTCTCAGGAATGATCATGGTCAATGGATGACTTCTCAGGCCAGATCATGGTCAATGAGTGACATCTGACACTTTAACCGCCTCTGTGGCCGAGTGGATGGGACCGGTGGCTCTTGAAGCAACAAAGCTCAGAGGCAGTAGGTGACGCGGGTTCGATCCCCATCACCGGCACAAAGTAGGTGGAGTTTTCATCCTGGCAAGGCAAAGGTTTCTCCATTCGAATGTGCTTTCAAAATTCTAAATTGTCACCCGACGGGGGATGGGGAAGACAGGCAGAATTGCCTATCATCATGGACCGTCGATAAATAAATCCGATTATTATTATTATTATTATCTGAGGCCTGATCATGGTCAATGAGTGACTTCTCGGGCCTTATCGTGGCCAATGCGTGACATCTGAGGCCTGTTCATGGTCAATGAATAACTTCTAAGGCATGATCGTGGTCAATGAACGACTTTCAGGTCTGTTCATTATCAAGGAATGACTTGTCAGGAGTGTTCATGGTCAATGAGTGACATCTAGGCATGATCATTGTCAGTGACTGACATCTGAAGCCTGTTCATGGTCAATGAATGACTTCTCAGGCCTGATCATTGTCAGTGAGTGACATCTGAGGCCTGTTCATGGTCAATGAGTGACTTCTCAGGCCTGATCATGGTCAATGAGTGACTTCTCAGGCCTGTTCATGGTCAATGAATTACTTTTCAGGCCTGATCATGGTCAGTGAGTGACTTCTCAGGCCTGATCTTGGTGAATGCGTGACATCAGAGGCCTGTTAATGGTCATTGAATGTCTGTCAGGTCTGTTTGTCGCCAATGAATGACTTCTCAGGCCTGATCATGGTCAATGAGTGACATCGAAAGTGGTTCCTGGCCATATATCGGGGGTAATAATTGTCAAGCGCTTTGAGCAGGTTCCTGAAAAAGCGCTATATAAAAACTTGACATTATTATTATTATTATTATTATTATCTCAGGCCTGATCATGGTCAATGAATGACTTTCCAGGCCTGATCATGGTCAATGAACGATTGTCAGGTCTGTTCATGGTCAATGAGTGACATCTCAGGCCTCATCATGGTCAATGATCATGGTCAATGAATGACTTCTCAGGCCCGATCATGGTCAATGAATGACTGTCAGGTTTGTTCATGGTCAATGAATGACTTCTCAGGCCTGATTATGGTCAAAGAATGACTTCTCAGGCCTGTTCATGGCCAATGGATGACTTCTCAGGCCTGATCGTGCTCATTGCCTTATTTCTGAGGCCTGATCTGGTCAATGAGTGACTTCTCAGGCCTGATCGTGGTCAATGGATGACTTCTCAGGCCTGATCATGGTCAATGAATGACTTCTGAGGCCTGATCATGGTCAATGCGTGACATCTAAGGCCTGATCATGGTCAACGAATGACTTCTCAGGCCTGATCATGGTCAAAGAATAACTTCTCAGGCCTGATCATGGTCAATAAATGACTTCTCATGCCATATCATGGTCAATGACCGACTTCTCAGGCCTGATCATGGTCAATGGATGACTTCTCAGGCCTGTTTATGGTCAATGAATGACTTCTCAGGCCTCATCATGGTCAATGAATGACTTCTCAGGCCTGATCATTATCAATGAGTGACATCTGAGACCTGATCATGGTCAATGAATGCCTTCTCAGGATTGTTCATGGTCAATGAATGACTTCTCAGGCCTGATCATGGTCAATAAATGACTTCTCAGGCCCGGTCATGGTCAATGAATGACTGTCAGGTTCGTTCATAGTCAATGAATGACTTCTCAGGCCTGATTATGGTCAAAGAATGACTTCTCAGGCCTGTTCATGGCCAATGGATGACTTCTCAGGCCTGATCGTGCTCATTGCCTTATTTCTGAGGCCTGATCTGGTCAATGAGTGACTTCTCAGGCCTGATCGTGGTCAATGGATGACTTCTCAGGCCTGATCATGGTCAATGAATGACTTCTGAGGCCTGATCATGGTCAATGCGTGACATCTAAGGCCTGATCATGGTCAACGAATGACTTCTCAGGCCTGATCATGGTCAAAGAATAACTTCTCAGGCCTGATCATGGTCAATAAATGACTTCTCATGCCATATCATGGTCAATGACTGACTTCTCAGGCCTGATCATGGTCAATGGATGACTTCTCAGGCCTGTTTATGGTCAATGAATGACTTCTCAGGCCTCATCATGGTCAATGAATGACTTCTCAGGCTTGATCATTATCAATGAGTGACATCTGAGGCCTGATCATGGTCAATGAATGCATTCTCAGGATTGTTCATGGTCAATGAATGACTTCTCAGGCCTGATCATGGTCAATAAATGACTTCTCAGGCCCGGTCATGGTCAATGAATGACTGTCAGGTTTGTTCATAGTCAATGAATGACTTCTCAGGCCTGATTATGGTCAAAGAATGACTTCTCAGGCCTGTTCATGGTCAATGAATGACTTCTCAGACCTGATCATGGTCAATGAATGACTTCTCAGGTCTGATCATGGTCAATAAATGGCTTCTCAGGCCCGATCATGGTCAATGAATGACTGTCAGGTTTGTTCATGGTCAATAAATGGCTTCTCAGGCCTGATTATGGTCAAAGAATGACTTCTCAGGCCTGTTCATGGCCAATGGATGACTTCTCAGGCCTGATTATGGTCAAAGAATGACTTCTCAGGCCTGTTCATGGTCAATGAATGACTTCTCAGGCCTGATCATGGTCAATGAATGACTTCTCAGGTCTGATCATGGTCAATAAATGGCTTCTCAGGCCCGATCATGGTCAATGAATGACTGTCAGGTTTGTTCATGGTCAATGAATGACTTCTCAGGCCTGATTATGGTCAAAGAATGACTTCTCAGGCCTGTTCATGGCCAATGGATGACTTCTCAGGCCTGATCGTGCTCATTGCCTTATTTCTGAATCCTGATCTGGTCAATGAGTGACTTTTCAGGCCTGATCAAGGTCAATGAATGACTTTCAGGTCTGTTCATAGTCAATGAATGACTTCTCAGGCCTGATCATGGTCAATGGATGACTTCTCAGGCCTGATCATGGTCAATGAATGACTTCTGAGGCCTGGTCATGGTCAATGCGTGACATCTAAGGCCTGATCATGGTCAACGAATGACTTCTCAGGCCTGATCATGGTCAAAGAATAACTTCTCAGGCCTGATCATGGTCAATAAATGACTTCTCATGCCATATCATGGTCAATGACTGACTTCTCAGGCCTGATCATGGTCAATGGATGACTTCTCAGGCCTGATCGTGGTCAATGCGAGACATCTGAGGCCTGTTCATGGTCAATGAATGACTTCCCAGGCGTGATCATGGTCAATGAGTGATTTTTGAGGCCTGATCATGGTCAATGAGTGACTTCTCAGGCCTGATCATGGTCAGTGAGTGACTTCTCAGGCCTGATCATGGTCAATAAATGACTTCTCAGGCCTGATCATGGTCAATGAATGACTGTCAGGTCTGTTCATGGTCAATGAATGACTTCTCAGGTAAGACCATGGTCAGTGAGTGACTTCTGAGGCCTGTTTATGGTCAATGAATGACTTCTCAGGCCTGATCATTGTCAGTGAATGACATCTGAGGCCTGTTCATGGTCAATGAGGGACTTCTCAGGCCAGATCATGGTCAATGAGTGACATCTGAGGCCTGATCATGGTCAATGAGTGACTTCTCAGGCCTGATCGTGGTCAATGCGTGACATCTGAGGCCTGTTAATGGTCATTGAATGTCTGTCAGGTCTGTTTATCGTCAATGAATGATTTCTCAGGCCTGATCAAGGTCAATGAATGACTTCTCAGGCCTGATCATGGTCAATGAATGACTTCTCAGGCCTGATCATGGTCAATGAATGATTTCTCAGGATTTTTCTTGGTCAATGAATGACTTCTCAGGCCTGATCAGGGTCAATGAATGACTTCTCAGGTCTGTTCATGGTCAATGAATGACTTCTCAGGCCTGATCATGGTCAATGAATGACTTCTCAGGCCTGATCATGGTCAATGAATGACTTCTCAGGCCTGATCATGGTCAATGAGTGACTTCTCAGGCCTGATCATGGTCAATGAGGGACTTCTCAGGCCTGATCATGGTGAATGAATGACTTCTCAGGACTGTTCATGGTCAATGAATGACTTCTCAGGCCTGGTCATGGTCAGTGAGTGACTTCTCAGACCTGATCATGGTCAATGAATGACTTTTCAGGGCAGATAATGGTCAATGAGTGATATCTGACTCGGGCCTGATCATGGTCAATGAGTGACTTCTCAGGCCTGATCATGGTCAGTGAGTGACTTTTCAGGCCTTATCGTGATCAATGCGTGACATCTGATGCCTGTCCATGGTCAATGAATAACCTCTCAGGCATGATCGTGGTCAATGAATGACTTTCAGGTCTGTTCATCATCAATGAATGACTTGTCAGGCGTGTTCATGGTCAATGAGTGACTTTTTAGGCGGGATCATTGTAAGTGCGTGACACCTGAAGCCTGTTCATTGTCAGTCGGTGACTTCTCAGGCCTGATCATTGTCAGTGAGTGACATCTGAGGCCTGTTCATGGTCAATGAGTGACTTCTCAGGCCTGATCATGGTCAATGAGTGACTTCTCAGGCCTGTTCATGATCAATGAATGACTTTTCAGGCCTGATCATGGTCAGTGAGTGACTTCTCAGGCCTGATCGTGGTCAATGTATGACATCTGAGGCCTGTTAATGGTCATTGAATGTCTGTCAGGTCTGTTTATCGTCAAGGAATGATTTCTCAGGCCTGATCATGGTCAATGAGTGACATCTCAGGCCTGATCATGGTCAATGAATGATTTCTCAGGCCTGATCATGGTCAATGAGTGACTTCTCAGGCCTGATCATGGTCAATGAATGACTTATCAGGCCTGATCATGGTCAATGAATGACTTCTCAGGCGTGTTCGTGGTCAATGAATGATTTCTCAGGCCCGGTCATGGTCAGTGAGTGACATCATAGGCCTGTTCATGGTCAATGAATGACTTCAGAGACCTGCTCATGGTCAATGAATGACTTCTCAGGCCTGATCATGGTCAATGAATGATTTCTCAGGCCTGATCATGGTCAATGAGTGACTTCTCAGGCCTGATCATGGTCAATGAATGACATCTCAGGCCTGATCATGGTCAATGAATGATTTCTCAGGCCTGATCATGGTCAATGAGTGACTTCTCAGGCCTGATCATGGTCAATGAATGACTTATCAGGCCTGATCATGGTCAATGAATGACTTCTCAGGCGTGTTCGTGGTCAATGAATGATTTCTCAGGCCCGGTCATGGTCAGTGAGTGACATCATAGGCCTGTTCATGGTCAATGAATGACTTCAGAGACCTGCTCATGGTCAATGAATGACTTCTTAGGCCTGATCATGGTCAATGAATGACTGTCAGGTCTGTTCATGGTCAATGAATGACTTCTCAGGCCTGATCATGGACAATGAATGGCTTCTCAGGCCTGATTATGGTCAATGAATGACTTCTCAGGCCTGATAATGGTCAATGAATGACTTCTCAGGCCTGTTTGTGGTCAATGAATGAATCCTCAGGCCTGATCATGGTCAGTGAGTGACATCTCAGGCCTGTTCATGGTCAATGAATGACTTCAGAGACCTGATCACGGTCAATCAGTGATTTCTCAGGCCTGATCATGGTCAATGAATGACTTCTCAGGCCTGATCATCGTCAGTGAGTGTCATCTGAGGCCTATTCATGGTCAATGAATCACTTCTCAGGCCTGATCATTGTCAATGATTGACTTCTCAGGCCTGGCCATGGCCAATGAGTGACTTCTCAGGATTGTTCATGGTAAATGAATGACTTCTCAGGCCTGATCATGGTCAATAAATGACTTCTCAGGCCTGATCATGGTCAATGAATGACTGTCAGGTCTGTTCATGGTCAATGAATGACTGTCAGGTCTGTTCATGGTCAATGAATGACTTCTCAGGTAAGACCATGGTCAGTGAGTGACTTCTGAGGCCTGTTTATGGTCAATGAATCACTTCTCAGACTTAATCATTGTCAGTGAATGACATCTTAGGCCTGTTCATGGTCAATGAGGGACTTCTCAGGCCTGATCATGGTCAATGAATGACTTCTCAGGACTGTTCGTGGTCAATGAATGACTTCTCAGGCCTGATCATGGTCAGTGAGTGACTTCTGAGGCCTGATCTTGGTCAATGCGTAACATTTGAGGCCTGTTCATGGTCAATGAATGACTTTTCAGGCCAGATCATGGCCAATAAGTGACATCTGAGGCCTGATCATGGTCAATGAGTGACTTCTCAGGCCTTATCGTGGTCAATGCGTGACATCTGAGGCCTGTTCATGGTCAATGAGGGATTTCTCAGGCCTGATCATGGTCAATGAGTGACTTCTCAGGCCTGATCATGGTCATAGAATGACTTCCCAGGCCTGATCATGGTCAATGAATGACTTCTCAGGCCTGATCATGGTCAATGAGTGACTTCTCAGGCCTGATCATTGTCAGTGAGTGACATGTGAGGCCTGTTGATGGTCAATGAATCACTTATCAGGCCTGGTCACGGTCAATGAGTGACTTCTCGGGCCTGATCATTGTCAGTGAGTGATATCTGAGGCCTGTTCAGGGTCAATGAATCACTTATCAGGCCTGGTCATGGTCAATGAGTGACTTTTCAGGCCTGATCATGGTCAATGAATGACTTCTCAGGCCTGATCATGGTCAATGAATGACATCTCAGGCCTGATCATGGTCAATGAATGACTTCTCAGGATTTTTCTTGGTCAATGAAAGACTTCTCAGGCCTGATCATGGTCAATGAATGCCTCCTCAGGCCTGATCATGGTCAAGGAATGACTTCTCAGGCCTGGTCACGGTCAATGAATGACTTCTCAGGCCTGATCATGGTCAATGAATGACTTCTCAGGATTTTTCTTGGTCAATGAATGACTTCTCAGGCCTGATCAGGGTCAATGAATGACTGGCAGGTCTGTTCATGGTCAATGAATGACTTCTCAGGCCTGATCATGGTCAATGAATGACTTCTCAGGCCTGATCGTCGTCAGTGAGTGACATCTGAGGAATGATCATGCTCAATGAATGACTTCTCAGGATTGATCATGGTCAATGAATGACTTCTCAGGCCTGATCATGGTCAATAAATGACTTCTCAGGCCTGATCATGGTCAATGAATGACTTCTCAGGCCTGATCATGGTCAATGAGTGACTTCTCAGGCCTGATCATTGTCAGTGAGTGACATGTGAGGCCTGTTGATGGTCAATGAATCACTTATCAGGCCTGGTCACGGTCAATGAGTGACTTCTCGGGCCTGATCATTGTCAGTGAGTGATATCTGAGGCCTGTTCAGGGTCAATGAATCACTTATCAGGCCTGGTCATGGTCAATGAGTGACTTTTCAGGCCTGATCATGGTCAATGAATGACTTCTCAGGCCTGATCATGGTCAATGAATGACTTCTCAGGCCTGATCATGGTCAATGAATGACTTCTCAGGATTTTTCTTGGTCAATGAAAGACTTCTCAGGCCTGATCATGGTCAATGAATGACTTCTCAGGCCTGATCATGGTCAAGGAATGACTTCTCAGGCCTGGTCACGGTCAATGAATGACTTCGCAGGCCTGATCATGGTCAATGAATGACTTCTCAGGATTTTTCTTGGTCAATGAATGACTTCTCAGGCCTGATCAGGGTCAATGAATGACTGGCAGGTCTGTTCATGGTCAATGAATGACTTCTCAGGCCTGATCATGGTCAATGAATGACTTCTCAGGCCTGATCGTCGTCAGTGAGTGACATCTGAGGAATGATCATGCTCAATGAATGACTTCTCAGGATTGATCATGGTCAATGAATGACTTCTCAGGCCTGATCATGGTCAATAAATGACTTCTCAGGCCTGATCATGGTCAATGAATGACTGTCAGGTCTGTTCATGGTCAATGAATGACTTCTCAGGCCTGTTCATGGTCAATGAATGACTTCTCAGGCCTGTTCATGGTCAATGAATGACTTCTCAGGCCTGATCATGGACAATGAATGGCTTCTCAGGCCTGATGATGGTCAATGAATGACTTCTCAGGCCTGATAATGGTCAATGAATGACTTCTCAGGCGTGTTCGTGGTCAATGAATGAATTCTCAGGCCTGGTCATGGTCAGTGAGTGACATCATAGGCCTGTTCATGGTCAATGAATGACTTCAGAGACCTGATCACGGTCAATCAGTGATTTCTCAGGCCTGATCATGGTCAGGGAGTGTCATCTGAGGCCTGTTCATGGTCAATGAATCACTTCTCAGGCCTGATCATTGTCAATGATTGACTTCTCAGGCCTGGCCATGGCCAATGAGTGACTTCTCAGGCCTGATCGTGGTCAGTGAGTGTCGTCTGAGGCCTGTTCATGGTCAATGAATCACTTATCAGGCCTGGTCACGGTCAATGAGTGACTTCTCGGGCCTGATCATTGTCAGTGAGTGATATCTGAGGCCTGTTCAGGGTCAATGAATCACTTATCAGGCCTGGTCATGGTCAATGAGTGACTTTTCAGGCCTGATCATTGTGAATGAGTGACTTCTCAGGTCTGATCATGGTCAATGAGTGACTTTTCAGGCCTGATCGTGGTCAGTGAGTGACATGTGAGGCCTGTCCATGGTTTATCAGGCCTGATCATGGTCAATGAGTGACTTATCAGGCCTGTTCATGGTCAATGAATCACTTATCAGGCCTGATGATGGTCAATGAGTGACTTTTCAGGCCTGATCATTGTCAGTGAGTGACATCTGAGGCCTGATCGTGGTCAATGAGTGACTTCTCAGGCCTGATCATTGTCAGTGAGTGACATCTGAGGCCTGTTGATGGTAAATGAGTGACTTCTCAGGCCTGATCATGGTCAATGAATCACTTATCAGGCCTGATGATGGTCAATGAGTGACTTTTCAGGCCTGATCATTGTCAGTGAGTGACATCTGAGGCCTGATCGTGGTCAATGAGTGACTTCTCAGGCCTGATTATTGTCAGTGAGTGACATCTGAGGCCTGTTGATGGTAAATGAGTGACTTCTCAGGCCTGATCATGGTCAATGAATGACTTCTCAGGCCTGATCATGGTCAATGAGTGACTTCTCAGGCCTGATCATGGTCAGTGAGTGACATCTGAGGTCTGTTCATTGTCAATGAATCACTTATCAGGCCTGGTCATGGTCAATGAGTGACTTCTAAGGCCTGATCATGGTGAGCGAGTGACATCTGAAGCCTGTTTATGGTCAATGAGTAACTTCTCAGGCCTGATCATGGTCAACGAGTGACACGTGAGGCCTGTTCATTTTCAATGAGTGAATTCTCAACCGTGATCATGGTCAGTGAGTGACATGTGAGGCCTGTTCATTGTCAATGAGTGACTTCTCAGACCTGATCATGGTCAATGAGTGACACGTGAGGCCTGATGAAAAACGCAACCTGTAGAGCGCTCACAAGGAAGTGTCTGTGGTGGCGGCAGTGATCACAAATCCATCGTGTCCCACTGTCTGCCAAACTTCGGAATGATCTCAGACCTCAGACTGGATAATTCACATTGTTGTACCGGGAGCCCCCGTTAAAAAGTCCTAGGTGTATTTATGGAAAAAGTCCCATTGATAAGTTTAAAAACGGTACTGAAAATACGCCCTGCGCATGGGCATTATTTTTGGAATAAGGTTTCAAACAAGGAATTGTTGGTAGGAACATAATAATCGAAGATTGCATATGTATTTAAGTCATGCATCCATGTATACATGTAGCTTGATTGGCCCTGCCGCCTCGACTTCCAATAGATAGATGGCGACTTCCATTCGATAGATGACAACGCACCAAAATATACGTGAAATACGTCGTGGGCGTATTTTCGGTAAGCTATTCCATATATACACCTAGGGGCATATTATCCGGTGAGCTTATTAACGGGGGCTACCAGTAATAAGTTAACTTCTTAATTTATCAATATTCCTTCAATATTTTATGAAACATGATAGATGTGCTCAACATGCCTGTTCGATATAATGGCAATACAGGAAATCGGAATAGAAACCTGCAGAACGCTCGAACACGGTTGTCAAGCGTACCTGAATTATTCTGAGGAACATTGGTGCCCCTGAATTATTGAGAGTGGGGGCGGCGTGAGATCTTTGGAGGAAAACTTGACAGTAGGTTGCTAAAAACCCGCACAATGTGTGTACAAACAAAGCACTGTCACCATAGAGTATGGGATATAGTTATGTATTTATTGACACATACAATGTATATTGGTTCATTAGCTTGCCTAGTTTCTTCACGATCATGTTCACCGAGTCTTGACACCAATAGGAATGAACCCATCAGGACCAATAATACATGAAGAACTCTGGCTTTGTGTCAGTAAACATTCAAAAGTACCCTAATTGACCTATCGCCGAAGCCCCTAAACTTGCCGAGTTTCACATATTACGTCGGCAAACTTCTCTTTGGCCAATAATAATGTTTTGCAGAATGCGTCGAAAATGACGTAAAAAGACTTAATTCCGAAGGATATCAATAGTAAGGTGGTACTTCAACATCAGCTTGTGATTGAAAGGTTTTTTATTGTGTTTTTGTTTTATCCAAGTCAGACCTGTTTTTCCCCAAGTCATCATGGTCATGGGTTTTTTTGCAGGAGCACATTTTATCGAGAGGAGGTACACGAATCATTCCAGTTTTTTTTATCATACTAGCTCCCCGTCAGCGTTCTCCCTGAGGATTACATATTTTTTGAAGTGAGAAACCAAGATAGGAATGTGCATGTAAACCACAAAATGAATACATTTGCAATGATTTATAGTTATCACAAATATCAATATTACATGTACCTCTGAATGATTTACAGGTATGTACTCCCTCCGAATAATTCATGCCCCGACCAAAAAAAAAAAAAGAGATATGACTTGTTGGGAACGAAAACACAATAAAGCACCTTACAATCAAAAGCGGATGTTCTAGTAGTACCTCATTGTTGATAACTTCGGAATTAAGGTACTTTTGCTTGTTTATATGAGCAAAACCAGAGTACTTTCACGTATCATTGGCCCTGGTAGGTTCATTTATATCGGTATTCAAAATTGGTGAATATGACTGTAAATAAACTAGGGAAGCTAGGGAACCTGTATATTATTGTCAATAAATACTGTGATCTATTATAACTATTTCTGGCACTCTGACTGCATTGTCCCATGATGAGAACAGTGCCAGGAAAAACCCATCTGGTACTCTGTGGTTGTCAAGCAAAACGTCATGAAAAAAAACGAAAACGTTATCATTGCAAAAGCTACGTAACTAAGCCTAAGGCCATGTAAACACCGGCAAAATAAACAGTGTTTTGGTTTGAAAGTTGTTGATTTCGTGGATATTTCCAGTGTTTTGGACAATTCCTACGCCTGCAACTTGCTGTAAGTACCGGAATCGTGCCAGAAAATGCATACGGCATTGTATTCTCGTGCCAGATGGGTTTATCTTGGCACTCGTCTATCTAGGCCTCGCCTAAAGGCTCGGCCTAGATCGCAGAGACTTGTGCCAAGATAAACCAATCTGGCACTCGAAACAATGCCATATGCATATACTCTGGTCTGTGCTCGCTGAGACCCAGCCGCAGGGAGACCGCCCCGTCCCCACCCCCCTCGAGTTAGCCCTGAATACAAGGCACAACGATCGCCCCCCCCCCCCCCCCGGCGTCTCCCCCTTGACGGTCCGGTGGGGGAGGCGCGGGGGGGGGGGGGGGAAGGGCGATCGTGGTGCCTTGTATTCAGGGCTACCCTCGAGTCTGACTCGCTCACTCGGTCACTGACTGTGACCATGCTGTGAGTGACTGAATGAGTGTCTGACCTGCTGACGTCAGGCTCAGCCAGTCTCAGGGTCGATCACTCGATGATTGCGTCACGCTGGACCCGTCATCACTCGGCTGAATATATATGAAGTGAAATTACTGATCTAGATTAGAAATAAAAATACTAGAATCTAGATATATCTAGCTATTTGTTTACTTTGCTGGACAACTTACCTCAACAACAATTTTTCCTGACGCTAGGTCACGTAGCCTACAGATTTCAGAACCGCTGATTGGCTGTGCGAAATGACGTGAGATTGCGCAACTTCTCGCCGCACGAGAACAAGAACGAGACCGCACTGCCGCGTCTAGAATTGCGATTCATGGATATAAAGTAGCCAGAATATATATGATTTTGTAAAAATTATCGCATATACAGATGTAATCAATGGGATCATGTCCAGGCATTGCAGTAACATATAATTTGAGTAAAAGTACAAAACATATGGCTTAATAATCTTAAAATTCACATTTGAATATTTTGCTCACGAAAATATATGATATGGACAGATCCAAAACTTTACCACCCCGACGAATAGAGAAAATTCGTCCAATCGTTCTGATATGATAGCAGTTCATTCAGCCTGTGTTATTTAACACACCCGAACATGTGAACAATGCCAATAGCGCATTTCAGCAAAACCATGTGAGGTCAAACATTAGGTCGAAACGAATCGTTTTGACTTAATGGTTTAGCATGCTAAAAACCGGACTTAAGTCGAAACATTTCTGACTTAATGACGCTTATATAGATCTATATATATATATATAATTATTAAATATTATTATTATTATATATAATTATTATTATTATTATTATGATTATTATTATTATTAAATAATTGTTTAAATATTATTATTATTATTATTATTATTAATATTATTATTATTATTATAGACACATTGGTAAATCCCCGGTTGAGGTATATGTGATTCCATACACACATGGAAACATTGACAAAAAAGTACTGTTTGTTTGTATATAATTATTGTATATAATCGACAAATTAGTACAGTCAGTATGTATTATGGTCATTGACAAATCGCCACTGCAGTTATATTTCTTTCCATGCACACATAGGCATGTCGGAAAATTATTAGAGTCAATAATATTATGTACTATGGTCATTGACACATTGACAAATCGCCACTGGAGGTATATCTTTTTCCATGCACAAATATACATATCGACAAACTAGTACAGTCAATAGGTATTATGGTCATTGACACATTGACAAATCGCCACTGGATGTATATTCCATGCACATATAGACACATCGACAAACTAGTACAGTCAATATGTATTATGGTCATTGACACATTGACTCATTGACAAATCGTCACTGGAGGTATATATGTCTTTCCATGCACATATAGACACATCGACAAACTAATAGAGTCAGTATGTATTATGGTCATTGACACATTGACAAATCGCCACTGGAGGTATATATGTCTTTCCATGCACATATAGACACATCGACAAACTAGTAGAGTCAATATGTATTATGGTCATTGACACATTGACAAATCGCCACTAGAGCTATATGTCTTTCCATGCACAGATAGACACATCGACAAACTAGTACAGTCAATATGTATTATGGTCATTGACACATTGACACATCGCCACTGGAGGTATATGTCTTTCCATTCACATATAGACACATCGACAAACTAGTACAGTCAATATGTATTATGGTCATTGACACATTGACAAATCGCCACTGGAGGTATATATGTCTTTCCATGCACATATAGACACATAGGCAAACTAGTACAGTCAATATGTATTATGGTCATTGACACATTGACAAATCGCCACTGGAGGTATATATGTCTTTCCATGCACATATAGACACATCGACAAACTAGTTCAGTCAATAAGTATTATGGTCATTGACACATTGACAAATCGCCACTGGATGTATATGTCCCTCCATTCACATACAGACACATCGGCAAACTAGTACAGTCAATATGTATTATGGTCATTGACACATTGACAAATCGCCACTGGAGGTATATGTCTTTCCAATCACAGATACAGACATCGACAAACTAGTACAGTCAATATGTATTATAGTCATTGACACATTGACACATCGCCACTGGAGGTATATGTCTTTCCATGCACAGATAGACACATCGACAAACTAGAACAGTCAATATGTATTATGGTCATTGACACATTGACAAATCGCCACTGGAGGTATATGTCTTTCCATTCACAGATAGACACATCGACAAACTAGTACAGTCAATATGTATTATAGTCATTGACACATTGACACATCGCCACTGGATGTATATGTCTTTCCATGCACAGATAGACACATCGACAAACTAGCAAATTATGGTCATTGACACATTGACAAATCGTCACTGGAGGTATATATTTTTCCATGCACAGATAGACACATCGACAAACTAGAACAGTCAATATGTATTATGGTCATTGACACATTGACAAATCGCCACTGGAGGTATATATTTTTCGATGCACATATAGACACATCGACAAACTAGTAGAGTCAATATGTATTGTGGTTATTGACACATTGACACATCGCCAATGGAGGTATATATTTTTCCACGCACATATAGACACATCGACAAACTAGTACAGTCAATATCTGTTATAGTCATTGACACATTGACACATCGCCACTGGAGGTATATGTCTTTCCATGCACATATAAGTATTAAAACCTGGAATTAAATATTCAAACCTGAAATTGCAATTTAAGCCGAGAAATAAATATAAAAACCTGCAAATAAGTATTAAAAGCGGGACATAAATATTAAAACCAGCAAGTAAATATTAGAGTTTTGAAAGGTGACGACCATCGTGGGCAATTACTGTTGTAAAACGATGCCTGCATATTACCACAATACATATTGACTGTACTAGTTTGTTGATGTGCCTGTGCGTGAATGGAAATATATATAGTCCATGAGCCCATCCAAAATTGACTACCATGAAAGGGCACCAAACTTTTACTGTTTTTTCCAGTTTATATATTCCTCAACATGACAAAACATCATGATGGACTTCTCAGAAGAGTAGCCTAAATTTTCTACGGAATTTTGAACATATCGGTATGTTATGCTATGGCAAATGACAAAATGAGCGGTTTGAATGCACATTCCAGCAAGTATGTTTTTTTAAAGGTCACAGAGAAACCAACAAATATTGTTCCATGAAATATTATGGTGTTAATTGAATGTAAGTATCAATCTATTAATATGTAACAATTATATTTGATCAATGTATTGATGTTTCACAATTTTGTTTGCAAATTTTAGAATTCCACTCTAGCAGTCTAGTCTTGGATTGACGGAGCTAAAGGTGTGACCACTGCGGATATCAGAATACAATTTCAACATTTCAATGTGTATGAGAAGTGGTATTCAATTGTATGATTTGTATCCCTGAACAAAGTTCGGCGGATACTATGGATTTGCGATAGTCGTCCGCATCCGCGTCTGCGTCCGCAGCGATTTTCTTGTGAATGTGCTACAGGCCAATTTTCACCCAATCACAGTAATTTTTCAGGCTCATATATATTGGTAAAACCACGATACCAACCGTTTTTGGTTGCCAACTTAATTGGTGGTTTGGGGACACATTTTGCCTTGAAATCAGCCTGTTTGGGACACATGACTTGTGAACACTCTACAGGCGGTAGTTTTCGACGAATCTTAATAATATTTGGGAATCTTGTTGGGAAGGAATAGTTTCTCAGAATGATCATATCAATATTAATATGTTAACGGCCTAACTTATCACAGATATGTGAAATACCAATTTTGACATTTATGATCATTCCAATTGCCTGTACTATGAAAGATAATGGCACTGGATTTTCTTGTTCAGAATAGAGAACTGATGTTTTTGGTGAAGTTACAGCAATATTACCAAATAAAGCTTGTTCCATTAGTTGCACTACTGAGCACAATAAAAAATAGTTAAGACAAGAAACATTAATTTTTGGGCTCGACAAAGTGAAAGGTTGTTTCAGCAGAGATTTTATGGTAACATTGATATTACTGTCAGAATAAGTTAACATTAATTTTGCTAGTTGAGTCTATTATTGAACATAACAACAAATATTAAGGACGAGTACCATTTAGTAATGGGCTCAACAAGGTATAAGTTTTGATCAGTAGAGATTTTATGGCTGTAGTAACATTTTTATTAGTAAATGAGTTAATATTAATTCTGCTAGTAAATTTTATTATTGAGCACAATAAAACTAGTTTAGGCGAGGAATATTTTTATCAACAATGTGACAGTTTTGTTCAGTAAAGATCTTATGGCTGTAGTAACATTATATTACTGAATAAGTTAACATGAATTTTGATAGTTTTATGTATGTTCATTACTGAGCACAATAAGAATAGCTAAGGCAGGGTACATTTATTATTGGGCTCAGTAAGGAAAATGTTCTGTCCAGTACTGAGTATATGGCTGAAGTACCATTGATATTACTGAATAAGTCAACATTATTTTGGCTAGTTGAGTCTATTATTGAATATAATAAAAAAGATAAGGCAAGGAACATTTATTGTTCGGCTCAATGGGGAAAAGGTTTTGTGCAGCTGAAATTTAGTAATAATGTTGATACTATCTAATGAGTTGACATCAATTTTGCTAGTTAAGTTTATTATTGATTATTACAATAAAAATAATTGAGGTGAGTGACATTTATTTTTGCGATCAATGAGGAAAATGTTGTGTCCAGTATTGATTTCATGGCTTTACTACCAGCAATATTACTGAATGAAATTAATATCAATTTTGCTGTTTATGTTTTTCGTTGAGCACAATAAAGATATTTGATGCTATTACCATATATTATTGTGCTCAACGGGGAAAAGGTTATGTTCAGTAGTACCACAGATTATACTGAATAAGTTAAGATTGATTTGGCTAGTTATAACATGCTGTGAACCCATTCATTAATTTGACAACTTTGAACTCAGCTAGCACATATTTTGAATAGAAATAGAAGTTTTATTGGAAATACTGATCCAGCTTCATAATTTTTCATCATTTTCGAATACAACACTTTTGGTTAACTTTTAGTTGAATTTCACATTCAAACCTCATTTGGAATATATTTGGGGTAAAAATGGAGCTTTTTGCGATCTGGCTTTGATCTGGCTCCAATTTCATCATCTTGAAATGCAGTTTTGGTTGATATTTGCTTTGAATTTCAATTTTGAACCAAATTTGGTACATTTTTGGGGTGAAAATAGAAGTTTTAGCATCTTCAAATGCAGTGTTGGTCAACTTTTTGTTGTAATATCAACTTGAAACCAGATTTCGCACATATTTTGAGTGAAAATATAACATATGGACAAAAGTGTGATTTAACTCCAATTTTGTTAACTTGAAATGCAGTTTTGGTCAACAGTTGTTTCGAATTTCAACTTGAAACCAAGTATATTTGGCAAATATTTTTAGATAAAATATAACTTGTGGTAGAAATATCGACCTGGCTCCAGTTTTGAGTTTTGAGTACATTTCTAGTACCTGAAAAACCAGAAATACATAAGACCAAGGTCTTATGTATTTCTGCTGAAACGCATATGGGTTTCTGTTTTTACTTTAAATTCAACTTGAAACCCAGTTTGGCACTTATTTTGATTGAAGGTATAACTTGTGGTGAAAAGTTCGTTAGAATGGGGTCTTAAACTGATCTGGCTCCAATTCCTCTTGGAATGCAGTTTTGGTCAACTTTTACTTGAAAATTGCATTCGAAACCAAGTTTGTCAAATATTTTGAGTTGAAATATAGCTTGTGGATGCAGTATTGGTCAACTTTTATATTGAATTTCCACTTAAAGTCAACGTTGTCAAATATTTCGAGTTGAAATATAATATCTTTTGGTGAAAAGTTCGATCTGGCCATAATTTTGTCATCATATCGAACATGTCGGAATGGAAATTCAAACAAAGTGATTTTTGTGGTGACCTTAAATTTGATCTTCAATGACTTTGAAATGTCAAAGCAGCAATTTTGGTAAAAAAAAAACAGGTGTGGCTTAACACTTCACTTTTCTATGATAACCTTTTTTTTGCCGTTGCACTAATCCCCCCCCCTCCTTGTTGATAACACGAATATGGGGCTACATGGATGATAGGGCTACAGAGGATACACCCCAGCGGTCGTAAGTGAGCGGGAAGTGTCTAGTTCTTACATAGGGTGATAATTTGGATGGATGGATGGAGAAACGAATTAAGTTTCTGAAAGAAATAGCGATAGAAAAAAACGCTGATATACTTGTAAACATCAATACAATCGAAATAGAATAAATTACTTGAAATGTGGTGCTATCTCATTTGCTGCGGTTTCTGCTATGTACAAATTGACTCTAATTTGAAAAAATAATATGATCCAAGACAAGATCCAGCATATTTTGACTTGTCATACTATCCACATAACCTGTATACTTCATTATGATACATTAATAGCAAAAAGAACCAGTTTGATGTAGAGGATAGATGTAGCGGGTTGAATTGCGTTCGTCTGAAGCGGGTTTATATCTGTTTAAGACCCCACTCTAACATTTTAGGTTGTACTGAAGCTAAGCTACTCTCCTGAAGTGTCCATCATGCTGTTTCTGGTAGGAGATACATATATCTAACAAAATCAAGTCAAAAAGTCTGGTGCCCTCTCATGGTAGCAAATTCTAAAAAATCACCCTTCGGCTCATGGACTAATATACCTCCAGTGGCGATTTGTCAATGTGTCAATGACCATAATACACATTGACTGTACTAGTTTGTCGATGTGTCTATATGTGCATGGAAAGACACATACCTCCAGAGGCGATTTGTCAATGTGTCAATGACCATAATACATATTGACTGTACTAGTTTGTCGATGTGTCTATATGTGCATGGAAAGACATATACCTCCAGTGGTGATGTGTCAATGTGTCAATGACCATAATACCTATTGACTGTACTAGTTTGTCGATGTGTCTATATGTGCATGGAAAGATATATATTTCTCCAGTGGCGATTTGTCAATGTGTCAATGACCATAATACATATTGACTGTACTAGTTAGTCGATGTGTCTATATGTGCATGGAAAGACAAATACCTCCAGTGGTGATGTGTCATTGTGTCAATGTGTCAATGACCATAATACATATTGACTGTACTAGTTTGTCGATGTGTCTATATGTACATGGAAAGACATATATACCTCCAGTGGCGATTTGTCAATGTGTCAATGACCATAATACATATTGACTCTACTAGTTTGTCGATGAGTCTATATGTGCATGGAAAAATATATACCTCCAGTGTCGATTTGTCAATGTGTCAAAGACCATAATACAAATTGACTGTACTAGTTTGTCGATGTGTCTATATGTGCATGGAAAGACGTGGCGATGTGTCAATGTGTCAATGACCATAATACATATTGACTGTACTAATTTGTCGATGTGTCTATATGTGCATGGAAAGACATATATATCTCCAGTGGCGATTTGTCAATGTGTCAATGACCATAATACATATTGACTGTACTAGTTTGTCGATGTGTCTATATGTGCATTGAAAGACATATATACCTCCAGTGGCGATTTGTCAATGTGTCAATGACCATAATACATATTGACTCTACTAGTTTGTCGATGAGTCTATATGTGCATGGAAAAATATATACCTCCAGTGGCGATTTGTCAATGTGTCAATGACCATAATACAAATTGACTGTACTAGTTTGTCGATCTGTCTATATGTGCATGGAAAGACGTGGCGATGTGTCAATGTGTCAATGACCATAATACATATTGACTGTACTAATTTGTCGATGTGTCTATATGTGCATGGAAAGACATATATATCTCCAGTGGCGATTTGTCAATGTGTCAATGACCATAATACATATTGACTGTACTAGTTTGTCGATGTGTCTATATGTGCATGGAAAGACATATATACCTCCAGTGGCGATTTGTCAATGTGTCAATGACCATAATACATATTGACTCTACTAGTTTGTCGATGAGTCTATATGTGCATGGAAAAATATATACCTCCAGTGGCGATTTGTCAATGTGTCAATGACCATAATACAAATTGACTGTACTAGTTTGTCGATCTGTCTATATGTGCATGGAAAGACGTGGCGATGTGTCAATGTGTCAATGACCATAATACATATTGACTGTACTAGTTTGTCTATATATGCATGGAAAGACATATATACCTCCAGTGGCGATTTGTCAATGTGTCAATGACCATAATACATACTGACTGTACTAGTTTTGTCGATGTGTGCTTGAATGACATGTAACCAACCTGCGATTTGTCAATGAGTCCATATGTCAATGACCATGACGAATATTGATTGTACTGTTTGTCGACGTGTCTATGTGTCAATGAACATATCGGCTATACTAGTTTGTCAATGTCTGTGTGAATTTGAATGAAATCTAGGTAAACTGTCGAATTGTCAATGTGTATGGCTATTGAAAATACATATACCTCCACTGACCTTTTGTCAATCTGTCATTGACTATTAATATATGGATTTTACTAGTTTGTCAATCTGTCTATGTGTGTATGTAGTTACATATACCTGAACTGACGATTTGTCAATGTGTCAATGACCATAACTATATAAAAACAGACAGTACTACTTTGTCAATGTTTCCATGTGTGTATGGAATCACATATACCTCAACCGTGGATTTATTAATGTGTCAATAATAATAATAATAATAATAATAATATTTGAACAATTATTTAATAATAATAATAATAGTAATAATAATAATAATATTTCATAATAATAATAATAATAATAATAATATTATATATATACATATATATATATATATATATATATATATATATAAATATATATATATATATATATATATATATATATATATATATATACACTAGGAGCAGTATATGATACTTGGGCCGGTATTCAATTGCCTTCTCTCACAGAGATTGATTTTGTGCCGTTCAACTACAAGTATCTGTTTGTAGTTAAGAATTGAAGTCATGTCCTTGTAAATATCATTGTAAACTTTCGTCATTGGGCTGAAATAAATTGGGATTGAATCATAGAAATCGATCTGATGAAGCTGGATTTTGTGTTAATGAATTACTGCAGTAGTGCTGAAGTTGAAACTGAACTGAATGGTAATGCATGTTTGCTGTTTGTCTGTTGACAGTTCCACGCCGAGGATGACAGTCCAGGATTGCCCGACGGAGCCGGTAAATAGCAAACAATGTCACCATCAACCCAAGAATACATTCCTATGGGAGTAAGATAAATTATGTAATCAAAACTGGATAATCCCACAGCTATGGTGTCCAGACACCTATAGGGCCACCATGTATTCGTTCTCCCTTTCTGGACAATGGGAAAACAATCCAGTATTATAATTGCGACTTGCTGATGGAAATTTCTTATTTTCCATGGTATGACAAGAGTCACACATAAATCTTATTCCATAATATCCCGCTGGTCACACCAGCTATTCTCTCCACTGTGTATTGCTTGTTGCCAGTTTACGGATTGTGGGTATTTCTCAGTTAGCTACAGTTCTCCCTGTACAAGATTATGAAGATGTGCAGTTGTAGAATGTTTGCAATATATGTGCGCATTATGATGTCTGTCCGACATAAGGCCCATGCTATTTTTTTGTTTGTTACATGATGATGTTGAGCACCACGAAACACTCTCGTGCGTGAAATATCAGATCATGTTGCTATGGTTTTCATTTGGACATGTTACCATTGCCTCTGCGTCCACATCAATTTCTCTTGAGATTACTTTAGGCCATAGACGAATCTTTTTTTGTGTGCTGCCATGTTCTTGGCTAAATATGGAGTGAAAGTAAAATATATGTTGCAGATAAAAGCCCATGTCAATGTCAAAGTTAACACGTATTTGAAGTCATATAGGGCTCCAGAATGGTGACCTTGAATTTGACATTGAAACCTCTAGAGGTCAAATAGGTGTATTGGAGCTCAGTTTGTTCTGAAGCTTGAGTACATAATCTAAAGTGTTGTCAATAAAGCATAAACTCGTACTTCAATTGGGCCTTGTATGACCTTATAAATGAAACATTGATTATTAATGAGGTCAATTCAATCAGAAAAGGCCGATTTAGGGCATAAAGTAATGCAAATATGTCGTAGGATTGTGAGCGTGAATTTGACCTTGAATGTTCTCTGGAGTTGAAGGCCTAGGTTGAAGGCATAGACACCTATTTAGACATTTGAATAACCTACTATGAGAAAGGAAAACTGCCTCGCTTTCAACAGTAAGTTGCCAGATTAGGACAGAGAGGCTATGACGATGAGTGTGATGGGGAGAACCAACATGTTTAAACCACAAGTGTCCATAGCCCATTACACTTGGGCTTATTGTCTATTTTAATAGTATCCAAATTGTATGCTCTCCCAATAATCTCCTAATATATGAATTATATTTAGCCTAATTATTTTCTTTTCAAATAAAACTTAGTTCCACATTTCGCCTTGAATAATTGACAACAATTAACATGCATTTTAAACCACGTCTCGTTTCCTGGATAGATTGACCGATGGTTTGGTCATTTGAAAATATGGTGATGGATGCGTGATAAATATCGTTCGATGGCCGATATTAGGCCGAATGTCTGTGATCGTTGTGTAAATCACAAAGCCGGCAGCTACAGTTCAATAATTTATTCGAGCGACAATGTCCAATGACTCAGACAGTCACATCTAAGGCCGCAAACACACCTACGTCCGGTGATTTCCCTGTCGACAAGATATCCGAAAACTATAGTCCTTCTCTGTTACAATTCACATATATTTAATCCACAGTTAACTGATATAGTCCAATACGAGCACGGCCAAACTTCTAACAATATTTCAACACGTCTGTGCTCGCTGCGGCCATTTACTCAACTCCTAGAAAAACTGCAGGGCCGGCAACATGTGGTGTAGGTTTTTCCCGCCAAATGCATGCGGTGTTGTGATTGGATAGATGTGTGGTGGTATGAGCTGATGTCACCGGGAAAGTGGGTTTCCCCAGCGCGTGTCAAGACTTGTTATGCTTGTATCTGTGCACGTGATGTGAGCGGTGGGTGTTTCATGTTCTATGTTTAGAAGTAGGTGCTTGTAAAGGTCAAGGCCGAAACTAACTGGGTCGCATGTACTGTATACTGGGCCGAAAGTGCGCGTGAACTGACCTGTGTTTGTCGATATGGTTCTGGGGTTATTTATGCTTGTGATCGTATAGTCTGTACCTGTCCTGTATGTACGTCATGTAGAATGTATATGTTGTGATAGGAATGTGTAGTACGCGGGAGGGCGGGCGTCACTGTCGCTAAAATTACTACATTACACCCCTTCATTAATTCTACGCCCTCGGAATTACCCTCCCCGACCCTACCGTCTCGAAAACTAAACAATAAAAAGCTAAGAAGTCCTAAAAGGTCAAACCCCAACATTCACACACACACACCGCGCGAAAATGTGAAAACACTGCATACAATAAAAATTTCTAACCGTCAAAATAAACGTCATCAGTCAGTCCGTCAATAGTCACTACGATGATACATTTACACATACATGCACTACAACGAATGATGAGATATGAATGGAATGTATGAACAAAACTCCTCGACGTTTCAAAGTGAAACGGAAACTAATTTAAAGTCTATAAAACTGAAAAAGAAATGTTTGAATTAATCTTAACTAAATTACATGAATAAAATGCCGTGACTAGGATGACTATTTACAATATATACAATTTATGGCCGACATGATGAGGGGCCGACATGTCACTGAGCCGTCGTGACCAGGATTTTTCGAGTCACTTCTTAACAGGCCGACACAACCAGGGCCGACAGTTGTTCCCTCTTACCACCACACGGCCGAAATCTCTTACTCCCTCTGACCACGCTTACTGGGAGGAGGAGGTGGCGGTGCCGGCGACGCCTGCCGCATCAGTTGCTGCTGTTCATCCGGCGGCAAGCGGGGCAGGATCGACACAATAGTGGCGAGCAGATCGCCCGGGATGGTGGGACCCGAATCGCTCTGCGTCGCGGCCGAAACGGTTGGGGTCGAAGTTGGGGCCGACTGCTCCAACTGTGCTACCCGAGCACGTAGTCGCTCAGTTTCCTGCCGCAATTCTCCGTTTTCAGTTTCCAGCCGCTGTAAACGCCGACGCAGGTGGTCGGTTTCTTCCTCAATCCGATCAGGGAAGGTCGGTAGATGCCGCTCGTGGAGGACACCCATTCCAAAACTGACTGAGAGGCCGTTAAACTCTGCCTGCCGAATGTGTTGATCCATGGCCTCTAGATAATACCGGCGGATCTCACGGAAGTGCTGGCTCGCCATATCGTCGGCACGGGCCAGGAACAGAGTGGGAAGATGGTCGCTCTTCCGGGCCGGAAGGATCAGTGGATCCGCGTTGTGGGCTGCCTGGCCGATATGGGACGTCCAATACTCCTCATGAAGACGGGGGTTGTGAGGAAGCTGGCTTGCCTCCCGACTCTTAAGAGGGTTGACCAAGTCCGGGTTCTGCCCCGGGAGGGCTTGTAGGCCGGGTAACATCCTGGTTAGAAGCCGAGTCCCATGCTGCCGAACAAATTGCAAATCGGCCGAAAACTCTCCTGATCCGTGTAGCGGAAATCGCTCATCCACGTCTCTGTGGAGGGGTTCTAGCGACTCAGGCTGGTCGTACTGAAGTCGTGGCCGATCCGCGGCCGAATCTTTGGTGATAACTGTCTGTGTTATCTCCATACTGCCGTCAAGATACGGAGGTTCGTCCGTCTGTAGGACCATCTGTCCTGACGGTGGAGGCGAATCCTCGCGGTCACTGACCGAGGCCGAAATTAAGTCCTGTGGGACTTCCTCCTTGGCTAGTTGTAGAGGTGGAGGTAAGTCCTGCAACTGGGCCGCTATTTCCTTCCTATCAGTTTCCTGATCCTCGGAATGTTGGGCCGACAAAGGAGGAAATTCCTCCGGTGGAGGAACCAAGCCCTCCCTCACCCGATAATCAGTCACATTGGTTGCAGTAGGCCGTTCTACTACAATTTTCCGGGGAATAATGTCCGAAGGCCGAAGGGTCGTCACAGGAGTGGACGGAGCCGACAATTTCGTAACTACCGGGCCGGTAAACTTGATCGCGTCCGTCTGGTATGCGATGGGCCGGGTGAAAAAGATGGTGCTGGGCCGACGTACAGTCACCCAGCGGTTCATAGCCTGGATGTCGTTGGTCATCCTGGCCAGCCGATCCTCCTCTGCTCGAGTCGTGGGCCGAATGTACTCGATGCGCCGGAGTACTTGCCAAATCTCCGGAGCCAAGTTTGGCGGGTATTGTTCGAATAGCTCGGGAGCCATGTGCCATATTCCATAAGTCAATACCCGGTCGACATCCCTCTGGAATATGGGAATGTTTGCCGGAACACGGGGTGGCCAATAATTCAGGTTGGGCTGAATGTCTACGCGACACCGTAGCGCAAACCGCTGCAGCATAGGGTCGAAAGCGTGCAGTCGTCCTTTGTCGAAAAGTGGAAGAGTGCCGATATGAGTTCGAGTCGCCTCACTCAGATGTCGAACCATGTCCTCAGATGTGAGAGTGAAATAATGGTCCTTGGCCGGACAGACGAAGTACCGCAACAGCGGAAAGTGGTAGGCCAGGACGTGGCCGTCCAGGTCCGAGGCCGAACGAAAAGGACCACGGCGTGGTACCGTGGGCCATGCCCTACTCTCCTCATCGTCCTCCTCGCCGATACAAAAAGGGCACAAGTACCGGCCGTCCTCCCCCCGCAATGGCGACAGGGTCACCAAGTTCCCTTCTGTTAGCCGAGAAGGTGCGCCGAAGTTGTGTTCGTGCGCGTAGCCGTCATGTCGATTTCTATGCCGAAACGGGATATCACGCCAGCAGATCGGCTGAGCGCCGTATGGAGTGATTGGGGCCGGAACGAGGGACATCAGTTCCTCTATCTGTCGCCGAAAAGCTGATGCACGTGTCACGGGGCCGGAACTGATGCGTCGCGAACTCCTCGCTGACGAGTGTGAGCCTTTGCCAGATGACGAGCTTATGGACGAAGACGAAGCCGAAGACTGGGCCGGTGACGTGACGGCTCGGGGCCGAACTACCGGCGTTGATGGGGCCGAAGATGCTGGGGCAGGTTCAATTGGCGTCATCACCTGCTGATCGGGAGCCGACTTTGCCGAACTGGCAGCTTCCGCCGCGCGTTGAACCTCCAAGGCTCGACGGACGATTTCTCCGCCTTCCTCCAACTGCCGAAACCGTTCCGGGTCGTCCTCTAAGGTCGGACTCGGGGTGTGCCGGATGCCGCGTTGCGCTAATTTCGCCATGATTTCATAGCGTGGCTGTTTATTGCTGCCGGAAGCCGATCTTGTCTGTTCCGAACTGGGTTCGGGGCCGATAGCGGACATTTCATCGTCCGTCAACACGATGGGGTTGTCTTGTTCGTCACCTCGTCCAACAACCTCGACCGTCAATTTAGTGCCGTCAAATTTGATAGAACGAGGCCGATTATCAGTGGAGCCGTCACTGTCTTTTCCATCACTTGGCTTATCCGCCATGGTGGAAGCCGTAACACAAATGTCACTTCAAAACAGCTAGGCCGACTGTGATTTTTATTAAACTCCAATATCCGACAACTATTCACAAACTTCACCAGTTCAATGTCACTGAATGCCACGTAAGTATCCGATAAGTGTTCAGAATCAAGACAAAGTTTTTCTCCGTACTAATCGAGCTCCTGCTGCTTCAGAAGCTCAGACGCAAATGACCTACTTGCCATTAATTTCCACTGCCGTACACTGAGATGCTTATCTGTATCCCAATTCCACGAATCGGGCCGGGGTCTGCCGATATACAAAAACGTCTTTACGCTGTATCCCATTGTTCCAAGCGTATCTGCAGCAAGGCGGGCCGTTGTCAGGGAAACGCAGGTCGATCTCTCTCTGACCTATTTGGGTCAGTCCATTACGACAGTAGGGGGGTCCTCACACTGTCCATTTTTCTGAATATCCAGCAGCCGTCCCCTGGATTACACGTTCCGATACATTGTCTATCTGTGCTAACGACTGTTCAAATTACTGGGCTCTTTTTGCCCGACGACTCACTATTGTCTTTATCAGGGGAGATTTCATGTGGGTGCTGTAAACAGCTTAAATGTTTATTTGCGCTCGTGCGTTCCTTGTGACCTGTTACTTTGATCGTTCATTTTCTCCATAAGTTAGCGCACAATAAACTAACGGCCGAATTGCTGTCTAGCAGACGACACACAGTTATTAAAGGCTGAGACATTAATGTCAATCACTCACAGGGGCGGACTTCGTTCCATTCATTTTCAGCCAGTTCACAAGACAACGGGGCCGCTAATATTGTCGGGGTCGAAATTGCAATGAACTGGGTCGGTCACACCGTGGCGCTTTGAGTATTTACATGATGAATTTGATGACAGACCGCATCTTGGTATGATAGCTATTTAGTGACTGGTTCCCGTACCACTGGGCCGTTCCTCCGAATGTTACATGGAGTGAGTAGAGGCTCTTTCGACGCATACTCCGGAACGAATCACACTACCACCTCTTCGACAACTAAATGGCCTTACTCACGGTGTGACATGAATTATTATCCTCTTCGGCTGACACATGGATTGAATCTGACATGATAAGTTTAGTTAGTGCGTAACACACGCGGAACAATGGCATATATTATACGGGGTCGAAACACATATCATAATGCAATCAATTTTTCACTAGCATCGTAATTATGAAATCATATCAAATGTATATATATCGAATTCGCCTCACTGACATCTGTACGTATTAAATACATATATTGTTATTGTAATATATTATATTATTATGGGAAAGACATGATATCATAGTCCATTAGACATGCATTATTTCATCATCAATGGCATCAATCAGATAACAAGGCCGGGGTTATCTGTAGCGGGCCAGTCTGCGTGCGTTGCGTCGGGGTCGATTTGGTCGTGCAGGCGGGGGCGTAGTCTCGCTTGTCTCGGGTCGGATGATATCACAGACTTTTGCTTGCGTGCCGGTTTTGGTGTGTCGGAACTTGATCTGTGTGATCTTTTCCGTTGCCGATGACGACTTGAGCCGGATGAAGTTGGAGACCGCGATTTACGATCTTGGGTCGCTGACGAGTCAGACTCAGCTGTTTGGTCTGTATCTGTATGCCGATCTTGTACTGTGACCTCCCAGGGGTAGTAGAACTCCTTGAGGAGCCCCAGGAGGTCGGCCGATTGCTCTGAGCCGGATTTACTTGACGACGTCGAAGGTCGTACAGGGTCGGAATAGATGTGAGCCGCTTGGTTGTCACCTTCGTACGGCTTGAGTACGTCCAGATGAACAACACGAGTGTTCCGAGGGTTGGAAACCAGGGCTATGCGATAGTCCACCTCGGTCACACGGTCGACGATCTTCCAGGGACCAGTTCAAGGCCGAGCGAACTTATTATTCTGCGTGAGGGGCAGATAATAATATCGGACCAGTTCTCCTGGTTGGAACTGGGGTCGAGGCTTGGCGTGGGCGTCATAACCCATCTTCTGCCGAATTGCCGCTTTCTCAAGATGGTCTTGAGCGAAACCGTGGGCCGTCCTGATCGCTTGCCGCAAATACTCCACATACTCCGGGCCGCACGGGGGTAGAGGCTCAGGGTCGTAGGTCGGAAACATGAGGTCGACTGGCAAGTTACACTCGTGCCCGTACACCATCAGGTGCGGGGTGCATCCCGTGGACGAATGTACAGAGGTTCGATAGGCCATTAACACATATGGCAGGTGCACGTCCCAGTCGTTCGCACGATCGCTGACGAATGCACTCAGCATGTTGAGCAATGTCCTGTTGAATCGCTCAACTTGGCCGTCGCTCTGAGGTCGATATGGGGCCGTGCGGATCTTCTTAGCGCCCAGAAGACGCACGACATGCCGAAATAGAGCCGACTCGAACTCGGTGCCCTGGTCGCTATGGATTGCCTTGGGTACGCCATGATAAACTATCCATCTGTTTACCAGGATGTCGGCAACATTTTTGGCGGTATGTCGCCGCAGCGGGAAGGCGTCCATATATTTCGTGAAATAGTCCGACACAACAAGGATATACCGATGGCCTCTTCCCGTGACTTTGTGGGTGTCGAGAATGTCCATCGCGATCCGGTCGAAAGGCGCTCCTGTCGGCAACTGTGTCAGAGGCGATCGTTTTGGGGCCGGTTTTCCTTTGCGGGTGACACATTGCGAGCAGCGGGCACACCAGCGGGCGACATCCAGTGCCAGGCCGGGCCAGTAGAATCGGCGCCTGACTCTCTCGATGGTTCGCTGAATGCCGAGATGTCCGACAATCTTCAGGTCGTGAAGTTGGTGCAAAACCTGCGTTCTGAGTGCTACGGGGAGCACGGTTTGCACCTCAGGCCGTCCAGCGGGGTCGGGTTTTACGTGCCGAACTAGTACCCCGTCTTGTAGCGCCAGGAGGCTCCATCTGGAAACAAGTGTTTTTACCTCCTCCCCATGGCGCGCTACCTCCTTAGAGTCTGGTTTAGTGCCGATCAACATCCACTGTCGCACTTTCCCGACGCTCGGGTCGGCTTGCTGTGCTGCGACAATGTCCTGAGTCGAATAGTCCGAAAGCCACTTTTGCCCATCAAGTGTGGCGTCCAAAGCACGGACTCGAACAACTTGGCGTGCCGAAACTAGTTGGGGCAAGACCGGTGATGCTATGGAATCACTGTCCAGGAGGTCTGCCCTTGTCTTAGCCGGAACAACAGTGACCCGACGAACTGGAAGTTCTCCGGAACTTGTCTCTGGGTCGGTTGGAGGTGTGACAAGTCGTCCGGGACAGTCTTGGTGTTTGCAACTGTGACACCGTGACAAGCCGTCTGCGTTGCCGTGAAGTTTGCCATGCCGATGCTCTATCTTGAAGTTGTATTGCTGCAACTTAGCGAGCCACCTGGCGAGCATGCCGTCCGCGTCGATGTAGTTCTTGAGCCACCTCAAGGAGCTGTGGTCGGTCCGGAGGAGGAACTTCCTACCCCAAAGATAATGCCGATAATGTTGAACCATTTCTACCACTGCCAGTAGTTCTCGGTACGTGGTACAATAGTTCCGTTGGGTCCGGGATAGGGTTTTGCTGGCAAACCCGATGGGGATTTCTTTCCTGTTGACCCTCTGTGAGAGCGCGCCTCCCACAGCATAGCCGCTAGCGTCTGTGTCGAGGATGAAGTAATCATCCGGACTCTGGGTCGGATGCGCGAGCTTAGGCGCCTGGATGAGAGCGTCGCGGAGCCGCCGAAAAGCACGTCGCTGAGCCGGTCCCCAAGTGAAATGACATTCACCTCGGGTGAGTGCTACGAGAGGTTCGGCGATCTCAGCATAGTCCTTGATGAATCGCCTGTGGTAATTGGCGAAACCAAGGAAAGATCTGACATCGGAGATCTCGCACGGGGTCGGCCATTCTCTGATGGCTTTAACCTTGTTGGGGTCGACACGAATTCCTTGGCCGCTCACTATAAACCCCAAGTACAGAATTTCCCTCTGGAACAGTTCGCACTTCTTGGGTTGAAGCTTCAGGCCTGCCGATCTAATCCGATCCAGGACCGCCTCCAGGTTTGCGAGTGCCTGGTCGAATGTTCTGCCGTAAGCGATGACGTCATCCAGGTAACACATACACCGTGTCCATAAGTACCCACGGAGTATGGTTTCCATTAGCCGTTCAAATGTTGCCGGTGCATTGCTGAGGCCGAATGGCATAACCTTAAACTGATACAGTCCTTTCCTTGTCGCAAAGGCAGTTTTCGGTCTGTCTGTATCTTACTTGGCCGTTTTTCTTCCGCACGAGCACTACCTGTGCGCTCCAGGGCGAATCTGACGGCTCAATGCACCCCAAGCGAAGCATCTTGTCGACCTCCTCATCTATGATGCTCTGTTGCGCCTGAGGGACGCGTCGTTGACGTTGCCGAATCGGGGCCGAATTGCCGGTGTCGATCTTGTGTTGGACGACTTGGGTCCGTCCCAACTGTCCATCCGGGTGCATGAAGGTGTCCTGATATTGATGGATCAGGTTAGCGCAACGCCGGTGTTGTTCTGGCGCTAGTCCGGCGCGATCCACCATCTCTTGTAGATGTGGCGGCAGGTCGCGGTAGTGACTGGCGTCGGCCGTGGACAGGTCGGGCTCCTCTCCGGGTCTTGGTAGAGCTCCGACGACACTCTCGATCGGACTGGCTATGGCGACAGGGTCGGATCGAGTGAGTGTAATACCGGTATCTGCCGTATTGACTACAGACACCTTTACACATTGCCGGTCCAAGGTCGTTAATGTTCTTCCCATGAGGAGGTCGGTGTCCTCGGGAAAGGCCGTCAGTGGTTGGATCATCCGTGGATGCTGCCGAACCCGAACTCTGGAGGTCGGAATTAGCTCTACGATTGCCTCGCTACGTGCGGGGACGGTGACGGCTCGGCGCACGGCCATTCTAACAACATTGGCTTCAATGTCCTTGTGTGCGAACAGGATTTCTTTGTGTACCTGTATTGTTCCTTCGCCGTAATTCACCACAGCGTGAGCTTGCCGGAAAAAGTTCATGCCGAGTATCATGCCGTCGTGGATGTCAGCTACGCAAAATGTCACAATCATATGGTTGGTTCCGACCTGGATAGGGAGGTCGATCAATCCATCGATTGGGCTTGACTGTCCGTTGACGTCACAAATCGTGGCCGAAGTGTGTCGTAACTGTCGTTGGTCGGCAGGGACATGTCGTAGCTGATCCCGTCTGAGCAGGGAGATCTGTGCCCCGGAATCGAGTACGGCTTTCATTGTTTTGTCTCCGACACGTACCGACAATTTCCAACATCCGTGTGCCGCTCGCGAGTTGTCTATGACGGCCGGAACTGCGGGGTCGTCTGGCGGTGGCTTGAAGAGTGTGTGCAGCGGCGGCAATTTGGATTCCGGTCCGAATGGGAACGCGTAGAACCCTCCGTCGTCGGAGATCCACTCCACCTCGGACATACTATCTGTTCCGGTGCCGTTGGCGGTCGGGGGCGACACCCCTTCAGGACGACGATTTTCCCGTGGAGGCCGTTGTGGAAGTGGCGCGGACACCCATTCATGAGGGAGAGCCGGCTTTGGGGTCGGAGCTCGACACTTGGTACACACCCTTTCAAGGAGCTGAGGTGTGGGCTGGGCCGGCTGTGGAGTCGTAACTGTTGGTACTGTCGGTTTAGTAGTTACGACAACCGCAGGTGTGGAGCATGTAACATTGTTCTGTTGCCCGGAAGGTCCTTGCTCCGCAGCACCTTCCACTACTGGTTTAACGACTGAGCCGTTGGCTCTGTCGGGGCCGACTTAGTTTGGTTGCCGATTTGGTTAGGTACTGACAATACTTGATCTGTCCTTCGGTCAGTACCAGCACCTTTAGGTCGAAAAGTTAGTGGCTTCATGCCATTGCGCACTAAGACGTCTTTAAGCCAGAAACACCGCATCCAGCGATGGCCGGGCTTCTTACAGAAGAAGCATACGGCTGGTCGTCCGGGCTGTGGAGGCCGATCACCTTTAGTCGGGGCCGTAGTTCATAGGACGGAATAGATAGCTGTCTCCTCACAGAGTCCATTCTCGTCGCTGCGGACGCTCTGGAAAGCTTCCGCCACCCATTCGCGTGAACAGGCTGGCACGGAATGTTCTTCAAATGTTCTCCACCGGAGTGCCGTGGGTGACGGTTCCCAGCCCTCCAAGAGCTGACAACGGAACTCCTCCCAAGGAGTTTCGACCGGAATGTTCAGAGCTAACGCTTCGGCGCGGCCGCACAGCGTACTCCGGAAGGTCGTTGTTTTATTCAGGTCGGAATATGTGAAGGCCGCAGTGAATTGTTCGAAACTCCGGATGTATTGGGTGAGATTGCCCTCCTTGAAGGTCGCACGCCATTGAGCCGTTTTAGCCGTAGCCAACGTTTGGGGCTCAGACGTGAGTCGGCGTGGTCGTAGCCGGATCCGCTGAAGTCGCGATGGCCGGAACAGTTGGAGTCGTAATGGTCGGAACTGGCGGAGTCGCACTCGCTGGGACAACCGGCGCGGTCGTCGCGGAGACGGCGAGCGAAGCGGCGGGTGGTGCCGGAGCGTAGCCAGAGTCATACGGTGCTTGCGTGGCTGGGTCCGGTTGACCATACGGTGGCGTCACCCACGGCACTCCGGTGGAGGGTGGAAAGATGGCCGGTGGTGGACATCGGTATACCGATCCGTTCGGGGCCACACCATGGTACGCTACTCCACTTTGCGCACCATGATAGCCGATATCTGTCGGAATACCACCATATCCAGTTGGTGGATTCACGTAGCCGACATGGGGGTGATAATATCCGACTGGCGGTACACCGTATCCAGTGGTGTAGCCGATTGGCTGAGAGATCGGAGGTCCGATCATGGGCACAACACTTTCTGCCGGAGCAGACACAACTGGGTCTTGCGGCGGGGCGAAGCGCGGCTGTTCTCCGTCGGTCGGCGATGGTCGGGAAGCGGTCGGCGCGAGGGGGCGCGAGTCGGAGGCCGGCATGTCGGAGTCGTGAGGTCGGCGACTTGATGTCGACGGCGATCGTCGCGGTCGCGCTGGTCGCGTGTGGTCGCAGGATTCCGTTGCCGCGTCGCCGCGGAACGCTCCTCGGGGTCGATCTCGCCTGGCTGGGTCGAACGTACTCTACGACCGTTGGCTCGGTCGGTATGCGCGAGTACATCTCTGGCGCGGGGTGGTACCATCTTGCCGATATCGATTGTACCGGAGGTCGGGATGCCGAATATGCGCTCGGCGGTACCAGTTCTGTAACATTGTCAGTGTCACAAACCCACTGCCGTATCCGAGAGTCACTTGGCGGGTGCGTAACCATGGACGTTTCTATGGTTACAGGCCGAACATTCACCGTAGGGGATTCTGGGTCGACACCATCATACACATTCGCTCTTTGACGTGAGCGTGTATAGTCTCTGCCGATAAAGTCACTTTTCCCGGCTGCTCTAGCCGGCGTGGCCGAATACGCCCTTGCATGCGCACTTATGATGTCACTAACCGTGTGCAGGGGCGCTAGCGGGTCTTCACCGAGGTACTCCTCAATCAGGTCGACAGGCGGCGAAGCCGATCTCAGGGTCGAATGGTCGCCAAGGGAGTCGAAAAGGCCGGTCGGTTGTTGCTCCTGTGACAACGGTACTGTGTCGCTCATGGCAACTGAGCGAGGGCCGGAAGGTCGGGTTCGGGTTGAACGTGACCTCTTCATCTGTCTGGTCGGGCGGCTTACCTCGAGCCGATGCCATCACTGCCGGTAATTCTGGGTTAGTAATCCGAGACTAGCTCAGATCCTGGTCGAACGGTGCCAATGTGATAAATATCGTTCGATGGCCGATATTAGGCCGAATGTCTGTGATCGTTGTGTAAATCACAAAGCCGGCAGCTACAGTTCAATAATTTATTCGAGCGACAATGTCCAATGACTCAGACAGTCACATCTAAGGCCGCAAACACACCTACGTCCGGTGATTTCCCTGTCGACAAGATATCCGAAAACTATAGTCCTTCTCTGTTACAATTCACATATATTTAATCCACAGTTAACTGATATAGTCCAATACGAGCACGGCCAAACTTCTAACAATATTTCAACACGTCTGTGCTCGCTGCGGCCATTTACTCAACTCCTAGAAAAACTGCAGGGCCGGCAACATGTGGTGTAGGTTTTTCCCGCCAAATGCATGCGGTGTTGTGATTGGATAGATGTGTGGTGGTATGAGCTGATGTCACCGGGAAAGTGGGTTTCCCCAGCGCGTGTCAAGACTTGTTATGCTTGTATCTGTGCACGTGATGTGAGCGGTGGGTGTGTCATGTTCTATGTTTAGAAGTAGGTGCTTGTAAAGGTCAAGGCCGAAACTAACTGGGTCGCATGTACTGTATACTGGGCCGAAAGTGCGCGTGAACTGACCTGTGTTTGTCGATATGGTTCTGGGGTTATTTATGCTTGTGATCGTATAGTCTGTACCTGTCCTGTATGTACGTCATGTAGAATGTATATGTTGTGATAGGAATGTGTAGTACGCGGGAGGGCGGGCGTCACTGTCGCTAAAATTACTACAGATGTATATCGGGCTGCATTACAATTACAGCTGAATGAAAAGTTATATCAGAAAGTGTGGTTATATCTCATACAGTATTGACATATTCACATGAATCTATAGTCAGAAGATTTGCGAATAGATATTCTCCTGGACCTGTTTTGTGTAAGCTATGTATTGCTGTGCTTTTAGGTAGTGGCGACCCGCGGGTGTATAACACATTTCTCGAGACGAGACCAGACTCATGGGAAGTGGCGGCCATTGACACCGTGTGCCGACTCTGTCTTGAGTACAGGTAGGGTATATTCTATGCATAGTTCCAGCTGACTCATCTTAGTACCACAGTCGAAATTGTTTATTGCCGTCCAGTTGTCACGTATCAGTTGCACTTAATGGAATGTGATTACTGCTATCTGAGTATTATCGCAAACAGGATATTGATGATTGCAAATTTGTTGCTGATTGTTGACTGCAAATTCCGTGTTTTCTTGATCTAACATTAACCACGCAAACATTCTTAATCTTTATCTTTCCGTTTAGGCGTACTACACAAAAACGATATCCATTATAAAATGCTTGTTTCATTCATTTGATTTTACGGCACCCTGCCACGTTCGATGTCCGGATGTGGTCACCCCTTAACCACCGATTTTAAAAACTAAAACTCGTATCCATGGATTTTAGCACTAGACATGAGTATGAACATTGGTATATCCCCTTAGGGTAAGGTGTCACATTGTGCATTTGGCGACGGCGGAGGCGCTGCCTCTGATCGAGAAGGCGAAGCAGTACGGCGCCCCGCTGACGGTAGAGACCACCCACCACTACCTGAGCCTGGAGGCCGAGACCGTCCCGGACGGCGCCACACAGTACAAATGCTGTCCACCCATCCGGAGCAAAGCAAACCAGGTACAGGATAACACAGGGTCAAAACTGCAGAGTTGCTCTCGTATATCACCCACCTTGATTTAGTGGTCATGTTATAATTCGCAGATGGTCGCCCCATGTCGTTCAGCATGAGAAAACACTGCTTGATGATGGCAAATATGTTTTAAACTATGATTTGGTTTTGACTGGTGAGACTTTTCAAGTTGTACGACTATCTCTACGTCGTTTGGTCCTAACGTGTTTTGTGACCCACCCAGGCTGCCCTGTGGGATGCGGTGAAGTCTGGTCTGATAGACATGGTGGTAAGCGACCACTCCCCGTGTACACCGGATCTCAAGCTACCAGTGGAGGGAGACTTCCTCAAGGCCTGGGGCGGCATAGCTTCCGTCCAGTTCGGTGAGTGCTCCACATGATGGACCCTCGGTATTATATATATGAATGTGCTTAGACACCATACTTGATTTTATTGTATATATATTCGTATCATCATGTTCTCATCTCTGAGTGTTTAGTGGTACGATTATGCAGGCCTATCACTGTTCTGGACGGGCTGTAAGACTAACGGACTGGGTCTCGGGTACGTGACCAAGAACCTGTGCGAGTCCCCGGCCAAGCTAGGCGGAGTGGAGGACAGGAAGGGGCGTATCGCAGTCGGCATGGACGCCGACTTCGTCGTGTGGGACCCCAACGACAAGATCACGGTAAGCATGGCGGAATTGTCTGCTGCGACCTTGTAGTTTGTGGGCCCATTTTAGGTTGTCCCATTAATATGGGGACAAAACAATCCTTGTCATTCCAATACATGTATAGCAATAGCTGGAGAACATGTTCTGTTGGAAAATGTGTTCAAACAAATGACTATGCACTTTCGTTCATCGGTTCCACAGATCACACCCGGTATGATCTACCATAAAAATAAGGTATGTCTTCATCTAGATCGCTCGATGATAGTAATCGGGGAACCCCTCTCTTCACATGGTTCAACAGGAGAGCTACAACTCGTTAATCGCTTCTGTCTTTTTGTAGATCACTCCTTACCTGGAGAAATCTTACCTGGGCAAGGTTCACGAGACGTTTGTACGTGGACAGCGTGTGTACAGCAAGGGTCACTTCGCCGATAAGCCTCTAGGACAGGTTCTGACTCCAGTCGCAACCAGCAAATAGAGGTCTTCTGGGGATGAATCAGCACATATGAATGTGAATTTTTTTTTCATTTTGCAAACACGCGTGTTTGACGAACACGCATACCGTTATATTACCATATCATTTTGACTTTGATGTTGGTGCTAAGGCGGTCACCAATGTGGACACCAGAGGATAAGGTGAACACCTACTTCTGCACTTAGATGTTATGTAATTGACTGTACAATCAAGCTATACAGGAGGTGTATATTTACAAATCTGTTTGTATTCATCATCCACACTATGTATGTACCACGTATGTATTCTATTGTTCCAAAAGGTGCCTAAATAGATGTATAGATGTAGGCCTATATATTGATCGCAAATTGTAGATCTGGTATATTTTATCGGTTTTACAAAAGCAATAAAAATGTGATTGATCTATATTTTGTAGTTGTCATTTTGTGAGTGGATTAGCTGGAAGAGCTATGTCATCAAAATATTGTATACGTATGTTGCATTTAGGCATCTGAAGATCTATTTAGTGCAGTATATATACGCAAGAGGCAATGCTACACGCACCTACATCTGTAAAACGGAGACTTGCTATGTAGATGTCGACGGATACAGCCATCAGGCACACGTGTAGCCCGACACCCCGTTCCCAGCCTAACTGAACCTGGTTATCGGGGCGCCGCAGCTGTCTCGGGTCATGATATTGATTGATCGCATCCAACATACTCAGATATATTGTTGGCATCCATGTCCAATATGTTGTGGCTGGTAAAATGAAATTCCAGGATTGGGTAAGTCGAGACGCATGGTATCGATAGCCATCGGATGTAGGTCATCAGATTATGATATTTAATGACATCGACCAGATTTTGAAGGCCAGCGAAATTGATTCTATTCCAAAAAAAAAAACCGGTTCGCTGACGTCACATTCAAATGTTCAGAAGTGAACGACAGCAGGGAAATGATGTGGAAAATTTGAAACGAAAGGTAGAAGATAGCGTTTTCACATATTAAAAGCATAATTACGTGATTGTTGGATATGATGTATCAATCTTTGGTGATACCAAAAAACAAACCTGATATACAGCATTCTGTGTGTGTCGGGGGGGGGGGGGGGGGGTAAAATTGGGCGTGTAGTGTGTACATAACTGACATTATACAAATATTGGATGTTGAGGAGTCCAATATACAGTTTACGGGATGAAGAAATGTCATATTGGCCGAGGCGCCAGCCGAGGTCAATATGACATTTCTGAATCCCGTAAACTGTATATTGGACGACTCTCAACATCCAACATTTGCTATATTATTTACCAATGAATGTAGGAGAAACCCAGAGTCGGGAAAACCTACATGTAGCACGCGCTCTGATTGGCTGATAAACACAACATCGTCCAATATACATTTTTGCCGTCCAATATAGACTTTAGCCGTCCAATATAGAGTATGTAGGATGGTCACGTGGTACAAATCGTCTAATCAGGAGTGTCCTTACATTGAGAATACCACCGAGTGAATAATATTATACAAATATTGGATGTTGAGGAGTCCAATATACAGTTTACGGGATGAAGGAATGTCATATTGGCCGAGGCGCAGCCGAGGTCAATATGACATTTCTGAATCCCGTAAACTGTATATTGGACGACTCTCAACATCCAACATAAATTTGCTATATTATTTACCAATGAATGTAGGAGAAACCCAGGGTGAGGGAAAACCCACATGTAACTCACGCTCTGATTTGCTGATAAGCACCCGCCCGTCCAATATACATTTTTGCCGTCCAATATAGACTTTCGCCGTCCAACATTGAGTATGTAGGATTGTCACGTGGTACAAATCGTCCAATCAGGAGTGTCCTTACAGTGGGAATACCATCGAGTGAATAATATCACATACTGTTGTTCTTCGGCGTCTTTGAATTACAGTAGGAACAACTACAATATCACACACTGTCTGCTCCTCATTATTACATATGTATGCCAGTGTGTCCTTGGATGAACTATCTGGTTGGTCTTTATTGTATGTTACGTTTGTTATTGAAATTATCAAAATCTAGTAATGGTAAATTGATATCTACACTTGTTATGCTTGTGTAGCCATGAATCGTGGTATGTGGTGATCCATAGTCAATCAGTGGAAAAATAGTAGTTAAATCATGGAACTCAGGGGCCAGTCCAGGACAATCATTTACACTCGGCTGATCCGTAGTCAATCTACAAATAGTAGCATGTGTATCAGCATAGTCCGTCCGTAATAACACCGGGACTGCAATACTCCGGTATGTCTCAAACATACACGTGCATGTGTCTCTTACACAATGAGGAACCAAAAAGATAACGAACATTTACAAGGACAGTGTGACACAAATATTAACCTATTACCACCAAGACTTTGTATATTTATAGGGCTACAAGTTTGGGAAATGACACTGAGCCCAACAACATACAGGCTTCTTCAGGGCAGACAAGGATTCTTCGTTTCTGGAGACACTTCGTTCAATGAAGCCAGGTTACCTATATGTACATTTGTTCCCTGATTTGTTCTAATTCGAGCGTTGTCGTGAACATTATTATAAAATTTATGAAAAAGGCTAGCAGTACACCGTGATATCAACTCTATGTAACATATGGGGAGTCATTTGCAATGCAACTCCTTTTGATCAAGGGCTTCATGGACGACCGGAGCAATGAAAGTGGTCTCTATATTAACCGTTCTCGGAGGGTAGTGATCAAACATTTTACTCCATTTGTGACCAAAACATTCTGTCAGATTTCCGTTAGATCCCCTGGTCAAAAGCACCAGATGCACTTTGTGAGTTTGAGTACAAAGATGAAACAATGGTAGCTCTCAGTAAATTGAATTAAGCTTTCAGTAAATTGAGGCGCACATCCGCTCTTGTAAGGCGTCTATTTAGTAGATCTGATCACACACGTATTTTATGTCACACTTGTGCCTAATTTGAGCACTGCCTGAGTTTGTATAGAAACATAAATATTAGCACAAGGGCTGACAAATGTTATTGGTGGAATGTATAGTTTAAAGCATCAAAATTATTTTCAAAACTGACAATTACCACTGAAGTCGCCATATGCATGTGAATACCCACTTTGAAATGTAGCAACATTTAAATGCTTTATCATGGAGATGCTGGTGTCTACTCAATGTTTCTGATTATGTGGAATTATTGATAAAGTTGAAACTCGTTTGCCTCATGATAAAGCATGATTGTTTTCTAGTGGTGGTGTATATTATAAATAATGTACAATAGTAAATAAACAACAAGTACAAGTGATGAAATTGATAATGGTACTTTTTCATGACATCGTATACCAGAGCTGAAATAAAAGAACAAATGTGCTATACGATTTTACTAACTCGACTAGGCTACACGGTTTTTGTTCATATCATCACGATGCTAAATGCGTCATAATTTGGCATGTACGTAAATTTTTCTTAAAAATTCGTCAACCGATACTCAAGTATATCGCCATTTCCATGTTTTATCATGACAATACCTGATATCCAGACTTCCATGATATCCAGACTTGGCCTTGGAACCCTGCGTTACCAGTAGTACACAATGTTCGAACATGTACCGATCTTTCAGCAGGCCTGAAAAAACTATTTCCTTGACATAAATAGGTCATTTGATCTTCGAACCCCCACAGTTCCTTTTTCTGAGCTCTGAGATACACTTTTTTTCTAACCGTATAACGTAGCAACAAACGTGATAAAATCTGTTCATCAGTGCTATGCTCTGATTTTTCTAACTTGTTTACACCGGTTTTCGACGATATTTATGCGATGCTCAATGATATCGTTCTATAACTTGGGATACTTCACCTAGGAGTTAAACGACAATTTTCTATCGAATTTCATACTTCTATCGCAAAAATTGAAGAAGTTGCCAATCTACCCCAATGTTAAATTTCAGCCCAAACCGGGGTCTCGAGAATCTGAGCATATTCGAGGGTTTGGTCCTGTCTCTATCCATCAGAATTCGAAGTATTATTGTATTTTCGGACCAGAAGACACATTGGGTGTATTCTACACAAACATGTTGATTTCGTATGATTGCACCGCTAGAAAACCGAGGAAATGCAAAAAAAATTTTGCGGACCCTGAAATTCAATAATAGAGCTAAATTTAACATTGGGGTAGATTACCAACTTTCTCAATTTTCGAGATAGAAATCTGAAATTCTGTAGAAAATTGCCGTTTGACTCCCAGGTGAAGCATGCCAAGTTATAGAACGATACCATTTAGCACCACAAAAATATCAGCGAAAAACAGTGTAAACGAGTTAGAAAAATCAGAGTATAGGTCACTCTATTCATTTGCTCTATTTATCTATCTGAGTCAGCAACTCCCGAGAGTAACAAGATATTTATCAATCTCTGAGGCCTACCACCAATACAACATAGCTATGACGAGGTCAAACCTAAACAATAACATTTTGGGATGAAGAACAAAACCCAAAGCAACACTGACATTATCAGGGATATTAGTATGTCCTTATCCGAAATGGTGATAGATTGTAAACTGACATGCAGTCACACATTTTGTTTGATACCCTCAGTCAAGCCTTTTGGCTCATATTATTGCAATGCATAGAACTTTCTTAAGTCATATGCGTGCTTCACCTGATCAGACGGCATTTCTCTCTCTAAATTTCCGTTTCTGCTCTTGAAACCAAGAAATTTTTGCAATTTACTTTAATGATAAATATGATAAAAACTCCTCATAGTATCCAATTTGAACTTGGCGTTGAGATTGATGCTACGACATTGATGGATGGGGCAGATTGTTTGTAGACGCAAAAGAATTAAATTATTTTTTATTTTTCACAGAAAAACGAGAATAACTTGACAATTTCATAACCGTCTAATTTAAATGTTCAACTGCCATACAGTGAATAACTTGATAATTTAATAACCGTATAATTTAAATGTTCACGACGTCAATACGATACACACACAAAAACCCTGTCATCGACATACAAACAAATCCAATATTATGTGTTCTACCTTAATAACCAACGCTCATTTGTCATTAAGTTTACAATGGATGTGAGAATAAATCCGATCTAGAAACATCCGTGCGGCTCATATGTCTCACACTAATTTGAACGTGCGCAGAAGATATTTATTTCTGACATCAGAAAACTCATTACTGACATCACAACATCATGCATGCCCGTTGTTAAATTCAACATTCATGAAAGAACAAAACAGCAGCGGATTCGATAGTGGCAATGAAAGAGATTTTTTGGAGTACATGTATAAACAAACCCGATAACATCATCCGGTACCCTTTCACAACTGGTTATAATGACTGAAGGTGTAGTATGGAGGACAAATGTCGACCCGGCAAATTGTCACTGCATCCATCAATTTCAAGTAACAGGCTAGTATTGAGCAAATAACATCAAATTTAATGACAAACGTATGGTTAGGAGCAACTCACGTTTAATGATGGATGGAAATGAGTAGATTTTTTTTATTGTAATTAAGCAGGGTCTGAACTCCGTACAATTGCTATACTGATGTGTACAGTGGCTGTGAAGCGAACTTATTTATTTCTCGAAGTAATCCTGACTGATACATAATTAACATAATTTAAATATTTTTTTTTACTTCTGCCGTGTGTTTCTCTTGGTCGATGGGGAGGGGGGGGGGGTAAATAACGTTATTTCAGCGTAAGTAATATTACATTTGGCACAAAACCATATTTTTTCACCAAATTTCAGACGTCTGTAATTTGCTGAATAAATACGGTTTTATGCCAAATGGAAATAAACAAAATTTCAAATTGATCCGACTATCCTAAATGAAGTTATGGCCAAAATTAATATGAAGTTTTGTGTTGAACTTTACTTTGACACTGCATCTATTCGATTTGATATTAATCGATCTACAATTCTGAAGTTAACCATGGCAATCATGGTACCCCAATACAAATTCAAACATCTACTCTAGGTGAAAGTACAAAAAAATACTGGAACACCGTCTTTTCGACTAAGTGCTGAGTTCATTGATTAATAACATATCAGATTGTACATGGTCAGTACATGAATGGTGAAGTTCTTCATTCATCACCAATCTCCATTCATCGACCATAACACTATCATTTCTCGCTATGTCCACACGGAAAATGGGCCATCATGTGATGCATTGGTGTCTATCGGGTTATTGGAACCTTTTATTGCTCGCGGTGGTGTGACTAACACATGTGACTGGTGTGGTTCAGTTAGAGTAACCATCTGCGACCGTAGGACATCCAATTACTGGTCAGCTGCTTTTGGAGAAATGTGATAACATGAGAGTGGTCTCTCGGTAGCTGTTAAATCTGCAGGATCGAAGTTATAGTTGTATATAATTCCTATTAGCTACTGACTCTATTGTTCCGAAGATGTCTATAACAAAAGTTATCAACCTGTGGGATGTGTTGGGAGGTTGATAATAATATTACCGACCGCTGTAAAAATCACTGGAGCGTGGCGCGCTGACGAACCTAGAGCCAGTAGCTAAAACAGTTATCCACTCCGTGCTCAGTGCATGTCAAACTAGCGATCTTACGTTAATACGGTTACGGATGCGTGATTTCACAACTGAATATATAATCCACCAATGGGCTAGCGAGAAGAGGACGGTTACGGTTTGATGGCGATCGTCGTGACCGTCATGTCTCTATTTTCACACCAGCGAAACCGATTAGCGGAACGCGCGTTCCCTCGATCAAAGATGGCGAGCGGTAGGTTTTGCTTCGATTTGTTTTGCCGAAGAACATGGAATATTTTGAGTTATTTGTATGTTTTGTGTTGTATTTAGATGAAGCACATATTACTCCAGACAGCAGACATTATAAACAGGTTGTATGCCACTAAAAACGCATAAACAATGAATATTTCTTATCGCTGAAAACCCGCACTGATTAACGGAACGCAATACAGTGATTTACGGAAAGCGCCAGACAATTTATTTCTCGATGAACGGAACGCGCAAAACCATGTTGCATGAAATAAATGAATAAACCAACATTTTACTAAACAAATAGGTGAAAATGACTTATGCACATGTGTGTTTCTTTCATAACGTCGAAGAGGATTCCTCACTATCAAATTAGGAACATTATGATGTTTTACTATCATTTTTCAATTTAGGAAATGTATCGTGTTCGAAGAACATTTCAACACGAATGCCAATTTTCTCCCTGAAATACAAATATTGCAGGCCTAAAATTCCCAATAAAATTTGCCAGATTATGCTTTTCTGTCAAATCACTGAAACATATATTTGTCTAAAATTATAGACAAAATGTTATACGAAGCATTGCTGATTTACTGTGATGTGCTCGATAACAGACTAAAGTGAGAGAGGTGAGGGATCATAGCACGTTATTACAGTACTAACTGATTGTGGCCACATGGGTTCACTCAAACTTTGAATGTATGTGTCAATGACGAAAACACGGTCGTAATTTTTGAGGGTGATTTTGGAGTGGCGCAAATTTTAGACTTGCAGAAGACTTTCTATGGTCATGGTCGAAAATAACATGTTTTTATCAATATACAAATATTCGCTTTATAAATGTAGCATACTTTCCGTTAGGACCCAGCCCCAAATCTCTCGGGCTTCAAATGATCCATGTTGGGCTTGAAATCATCCAAGACGGGCCTCAAATAACCATATTATTGTTATATTAATTTTGACATGCACCTCGCACTCAGTAGGTAACTATTACATAGTTATATAAGGAACGTTTTCAGGTACGCATATTTCTGGGTGTCAGTTTATCACGACACATTGAGAAATTTTGTTCATATTCACGTGCTAATTTATCAGTTATGGAACCATCCTTTCCTCTCTCCTATCATTCTAAAACAGGTCACGTAAGCTAATCACCATCACAATGACTCATACAGAGCTACAGCTCACAGCCAATCCCACCATTCAATCCTATTTTGTTTAAGAATCACAAGGGCCCATCAAGCTCACACGGATTTGCCCTCGCTGTTCACGTCTGTTAATGATGATGAAATGTGCAGTGACGATGTTGTTCCTAAGCTTTAAATACGAACACGAACTGGTGAAGCAGAGCTGGTACATAATATTGAACTTTGTACAGTTTCGCGTGTGAATCTTACATCGTACAGGACACAAAACCACAAGTTCCCTCCCAAGAGTCAGTTGGTTGTTTTGAAGATACAACAACAATCTCAATTATGTGGTAGGATATAAAGTAAGCACAACACAGTATGTTGTCCATGATCGATACATTTCCTTATAAACAAACATATTCTCCTTGTCTTGTGACAATATTTGTATATGATATTTTGACTGTCATAGAAAATTACTTGATGCCATAGTTCTCCATACATTCCCGTACATAGCAATAGGATTTATGCTGTGTACGAATATAATATCACATTCAAATACATCATGTTCGATGACAACACATTTCACGTGTTTTTAGCTACATCCTGATAAATCAAATAACATCTAACAGTTCTCAGACAGCGCTGTCTGATGTATCATCAAGCATTTCACTCCACTGGTGACCAAGACCAAAAGCACCATGAGCACAATGTATATAGTGAAGACGATGTAAAATCACCAGCAGATATGGTTTTCTGGAAAAACTCAGCCTAATGCGGTCGAGAGTTCAGAGTGCATGTGTTTGCACTGTGAGTGTAAAGTTTTTGTGAAGCAGGAAATTTTCTGATATCTATTTAGAGACACTGTGCACTGCAAGATCCGTGAAGCGACTTCATGCAAGTCGTACTTCGTTTAAAGTCATGAATTCAAATAGTTTGTTTTGACACTGTTTTTCTTCAACACATATTGTTATTTGTCTCATGATATTTTTTTCTTGTTTCGTATTCCGCGTTTTTCTGCACACCTACGTACATCCAGATTGTTTAACACCCCCGTGACGTATTCAATATCCAGGATAACTGGCTGCCTCAGACGTGTCAGTCTCCAATATTTGTGTATCATGCCATTAATGTTTAGCATATGGCCTGTTAACAGTGTTTTCATACATATTATGAGCTATGAACTATCACGATCATAAGAAAAGTACAAAAAATATGCATGCCGTGATTGCTGATGTGTTTGCATGCAATGTAACCGAGAAGCACTATACAAGTCCCCAATTGTCCTAAAATGTATACGTCTGTAGCTGAAGATGGTTTGATTTCAGCTCGTATTCACCTACATTGAGGGGAACGACATCGCGATACAGGTGATGGTGATAAAGGGACAAGAACATAGAACACAACGCCATCTACATGGCGCTGTTGGGGACTGAAGAGTGTTTTCTGCTGCAAACGTTCATGGATTTGACATTAGAAATAAAAATTGTGCCATGTAAAATGCGAAGTGGGATAATTGCTTCTGGTGATGTAATGATGTAATACTGGTTACATCGACATTTGGTAACAGAATTTGGTTTCGTAAATAAATCTCGATGTTCCTGTTGTAAGGCCCATGACTTCATTCACAAATCATTGTCAACGAATGGAACTTGTTGTGTTTTTGTTTTGTTATTTTCCTATTGAAGGTACATGTAGGTCTGGGAATGCAATGATACCAGAACGTTTGCAGTGACATGATATGATTGTTGTACGTAGTGATGACTCATATTACCTGGTTGGTGTCCATATATAAAACCATGCGAGTGTGTTTTCCGCAAAAAGATATCGGTCGAGTTTGGTCTGGCGGATGAATTCAGGATGCACGAGTCCGACGGACGAGTGTATTCTGTGTTCATCCGCCAGACCAAACGAGACCGATATCTCTTTGCGGAAAACACACGAGCGTGGTTTTTATTTTATCACACACAACTGTTCAGACATAATTTTAGATACTGTCGTTATCATATCATACAAAAATTGAATAATATAAAATCTGATTGTATTGGTGGTAATAGATTGATACTTACATAATCACACGTAAGAATCGATTCTACGATTCTCGGCATATCGCACGATTCTCGGTACAGAACGAACGATTCTCGGTGTAGGTTGAACCATTCTCGGCGGAGATGTCACCTAATAATATTAAGGTGTGCGACAAGAAATGTGTGATTTTGATATAAATGTAACATAAACACGATAAACTCCGAAGTAAAGTACCTAATGAACCAGATTACATCGTATATACGCATATAGGGCTGGAAAGCGGAAGTATGATCGGTGATAAATTCCATTGAAATATTCGTGAAAAAGGCGTCGCTGGGGATAAACCCAATTATCGCCCATTTCTAACAACGCCAATAACTGCTAAAATAACGTCTTGTGTCAAATAACTTTAGCGAAAGTACAAAGCAGGTATACTTATGGTCAAAATTCATTAGAATAACAGGCCGTCTGCCGGCAATTTTGCTAGAGCAAGGTGCCGAAGTGCCGTTTTTTTTCAGTGCCTCTTCGAAGCTTGGATATGTCGTAGAATTGGACAATTTTTATCTTTTACAACAGTTTTTGTATATTATCTTCATCTTGTATGGATACTATAATACACTAAAGACATCATTTATATACTTAAAATCGCCATATTAAATGCTCCCCCATGTTGAAAGATAGGGAGGCGTCAGGTGCTTATCCCCAGTCCGAACAAATTCATTGGAATTTGTCATCGATCAGTACTTCCGCTTTCCACCTCTATATATGGCATATACGCCAGTATTATTATCCAACAGGGAATTGCGTATGTTACAGCACGATTTTGGTTGTTATGTACATTTTATCGGCATTACGACGATTCCCGGTAAGGGCACACGGGCTCGCTTCTCGGCGATAGTTGTCTCCAGAATGCCCCTAAAATGTGATATCAATAATTCCAAATAACAGGTTGGAAATGGCACTGCACATTAATATCGATAAATAATAGTGGCAATTGATTCGGAATACGTACATACGCTTTGGAAAATAAAAAGAAGATAAAAAGAACCACGATGCAGGGCTGCACTTATAGGCCCCTACACGCCAGTATTGCCAAATCCTCCATATTGATTTGCAAGGATTTTCAACATTTTAACAAATATCACTGCGACAATTTTTCTTTTAATGTGGGAACCAGATTGTTGTGAATTTATGTCATTGGGCCAATGAAAACAATGGCCACGATTCAATTATACCTAAGATTTAGGACTAACTAAATCCAAAGTTTTCCATTTCTAAGATAAACTATACCCGATAATTATGAACCTGTTATTATAGTTTAATATAACTACATACACAGTTGATACAGAATGACGTCGGACTGCCATCATATCGTTAATACCAACCCGTGTTTCGAGAACACCGACTGGGTCTGACAGCACTAGGTGATTTGTCCGCCTTTCTCAACACCAGGTATATCTTATACCGTATAGTGTCTTTTGCCTATTTGTTACCAGGAATCCCCGTAAATAAGCCCTCCCGATAATGGCTCATGGGCGTATTAACGGAAGAGCTTCCCGAAAACACGCCCCGGGCGTATTTTTTGCATGTTTTCATTCCATGGTAAAACAGAAAACGTTATTAACAGTTACCGCTAGCAGTTACCGTTATTAACAGTTACAGTTAGCGATCTTCCGTGAATACGCCCGGAGCTTATTTACGGGGGTTCCCGGTATTTGGGGACTTCGGCTCATACAACGCACACCGTTTATATACATATCAAAATACATGTGTTTCAAATGCCATCACTGTTGCTACTTATTTTGAATGCATTATACGAGACTTAGTCCAGCTGCCAAATAGTGTTTTCCTAGGCAACCGTGTTTTAGGGCCCGTACAACGTTGTATTGTTTATTTGTCATCTTCGACCTATCCTGAACTAAAATTGACACCCTTGAGGAATTTTTTTTCAGGGCCGAAAATCAAAATGGCCGCCACCAATCGACGAGAATCTTACTTGTATTCATAACTTTGTAACTAATTGAGATAAAAACACATGTAATGTGTCTAAATGTATGTTCTTTGGGTCAAGGAATCCAATTTTAACATCAGTTTTTCCCTATAGGAACTATAGGAATCATGCCCAGGTCATCCTGATCACTCCCAACTGGCCATTGAAGCCCAGCCATTGGATCTTTTGTACGGACATTCTAAGTTTGTTGCTGCCAAGCCTACCTCGCCAGGGAGGCTGTTCGTCGACCATCCAGATGTCCTACACCTTCAGGCATGGAGACTTTCCGACATTCTTTCAGTCAAGCTTGTTATCTGCTTGGTGCTATCGGAGACAGATCGATCTGTGTCATCCCTCTCTCCCTGGAGTACCAGACTTTTTCGTCTGGCTCGGGGACAGATGCAACAGAGTGCTTCCTACATTCTAAGGTTACCGTGCGGCAATAGCAAACGTATTGCTAGCTCATGGTCTGGACACCTCCAACTCGAGGGAGCTTACGTCCTTCTTCAAGTCTTTCGTCCAGGGCTTGCCACTGGCTTCTCGACCGCCTAAGTGGAACCTTTCCCTCGTGCTGTCCAGCCTGAATTTGTCCCCTACGAGCCTTTAGAAGAAGCAGATCTTTGCTTCCTCACCCATAAGACAAGTTTTTTCCTACCCCTCCCTTCTGCTAATGGAGTTAGTGAACTGCAGGGTTGTCAGCTGACGTCTTACTCCCTGAGAATTGGTCGTCCGTCCCTGAACTGCTTAGGTAACTACTTAACCAGCACGTGGTTTTAACAGACTAGCTAAATTTTATTGTAGTTGACCCAAATTTCATGTGTGGTTGGCCAATGAGGGCTCGCTAATTACACAACCCCAGAGATAAGTTTCGCATAGCAAAACAATCTTGACTTGAGACTTGTCCCTTACACATATCTTCTGGTTACTTACTATGAACCAGTGCATATAATGTATGTTATATGTGTTGGTACTGTGTACATAACATCCAGCATTTCTATTTTTGTTCACTTGCTCGTCAAGCTAAAATGTGTCATATGAAATACATGTTTTTCCAATAAGGCTACTTACTTCGTGTATCTTCTGGGGCTTCTGGGAACCAGAATGCGGCTTCTGGGAACCAGCATATGTACTGTTTATGAATTAGTTGCATAGTGGAAGCACTCTAGTGCCTCAAAATAATAGTAAGAAACATGCCACAATCTCTTGCATTAAATAAATAATTGGCTTCAAAATTGTCGCTCGGCCGCGAAAATGTGTCACTTTGATATAGATTTGGATTTTTAAAAAAATTCTAGTTCCTATAGGGCAAAGCTAATGGTAAAATTGGATTCCTTGACCCAAAGAACATACATTTAGACACATTACATGTGTTTTTATTCCAATTAGTTACAAAGTTATCACTACTAGTAAGATTTTCGTCGATCGGTGGCGGCCATTTTGTTTTTCGGCCCTGAAAAAAATTCTCAAGGGTGCCAAGCTGGCACCCGTCTGATTTCAGTTCAAGATAGGTCAAAGATGACAAATAAACAATAAAACGTTGTACGGACCCTAAAACACGGTTGACCGTACTTCCGCTGGACTAACTGTTTTTTTTCTAGTAACAATATCATTTGCGGAGCTAAGCATTCTATAAACTCTAGTAATCATTATAAATATGCTTTATAATGATTGATTTTTAGACCGAGAAGCGGCGTTGCCTCTTCCGAGAATGGGCGTAACAATATTAAATAATACATTTTGATCGTTTGTGGTCAACAAAAATAAACAAAATTGTTACACAGCGACAAAAATATATCAGTGGGCCATATGTTCTTCATTTCTTGTTTGATACTGACGTAGGAAACAAAACATCCATTGTATAATTTTATGCGTGGTAACTCTGGTCTGCATGTCGCCAATTTTCCATGCCGAGAATCGGATATCCAATCCCGAAAATCGGGGGATTGGGCCGAGAAACGGACCAACTTTGCCGAGAATCGTGAGAATCGATTCTTACGTGTGATAATATTAATTTAGTAATATTCATGAATATGCCCGTGGTGTCGGAAAAACCTCAAACCATAGACATAGAAGAGAGATGGACTGCCAACTCGACCTCAGTGACCTTGAGCTTTCGACCAGAGGAATTTGGGTACTTTGTTTCCGGTTTGAAGTTTTATGGGAAATTTGGATTGTAAAAGTACGTCGAATACAATACGTTACGTCAACACCCTGAGGATCGTCAGGACTGAACAATGGCAATATGACGTTATACGTTGACAACGGAAGTGTAACTACCCTCTTCCCCTGACCTTGTGTGACTTCAAGCTCAATGACTCTTTGGTGATACCGAAGTTGGCAGTCCATATCTCTTCTATGTCTATGCTCAAACAGAGTGTTCTACACTCTAGCTAGGAAAGTAATTCTTGGTTGCTAGGTTACTTTACGTACATAATATTGTTCTTTTACGTAATAATGGTCTTTACGTAATCTGCAGTAGTTTCGGCCCGATGTCGCTCAGCGAGTGATACAGATTACCGTAAAGCTTCTAATAGACGCTGGGTTTGTAATAGACGCCGGGTCAAGAGTGTGACTGAAATCAATAGACGCCCGGGCGTCTATTAGAAGTTTTACGGTATATTTGAAGTAGGGTGATACAGAAAAGGTCACACCTAGCTTTTGGAGTCCTATAGCATTGTAGTTTATAGTGTGTGATAAAATGACAAAACTAGGTGAGTGTGTTATCCAGCACACAGGAAAGATCGAGTTTGAACTGGTGGAAAAATACAAGAGAGCACGAGACCGAAGGTCGAGTGCTTTCTGGTGTTCTTCCGCCAGTTCAAACCAGATCTTTACCGTGTGCTGGAAAACACACGAAACAGGTTTTGTATTTAGGTTACCGGACCTTTGGTCCGATAACCTATTGCCGTGGCGTTGCCCACATTTTTATCTTTTTTTTATTACGGGCGAATTTTTCTGAAATTTTGCACAAAATCACTTAAAAATAATTCAAGAAGGAGGTATTTTTTAGTTTTTTGATTTACGCATTTTTTTCAAAATGGCGGCCGTTTTCGACGAAAAATGCCCGATTTTGGACTTTGGCGGCCATTTTCTCAAAATCTGTTCAATAACTTTTTTTCTTTTTGATACATAACACTTCTCATATGTACTCCTATGATGTCTATAAATTTCTTTGCGCTTGAATCGCTCGAAGTGGGCCATTTTGACCCAAACTCGACCCAAATGGGACTTTCCCATGTTAAATTCTCCTATGCATTATAATGGGACACATTATGCATAATATCTCATTTAATATTGAGATTGGAGACTAGGAATCAATTGTGGACATATAGGAAATGATATATGCTGAATATTCTCGTGACCTTGAATTTGATATTTGACTTCATTTTGAAGGTCAAGAGAAAATGGCTTATATCTCGCTTATTATCGACTTTACAATTTAGGAATCAATTGTGAACATACTAGAGATGATATATGTTGAATATTGCCATGACCTTGAATTCGACCTTTGACCTCATATTCAATGTCAACGGACACAATGGCTAATATCTGGCTTCTCTATTGACTTTATAGTTTGCGAACCAATTGTGAACATATATAAATTGATATACACTGAATATTTTGGTGACCTTGAATTTGACCTTGACCTTATTTTCAAGGTCAGAGCACAAAATGGCTAATAGCTCGCTTATTATCGACTTTACAGCTTAGGAATCCATAGTGAACATATGCTGAATAGTTTGGTCACCTTGAATTGTGGACATATTGGAAATGATGTATGCTGAATATTTTGATGACCCTGCATTTGACCTTTGACCTCATTTTCAAAGTCAGAGAACAAAACGGCTAATATCTCACCTGTTATCGACTTAACAGCTTGGGAATCGATTGTAGACATACTAGAAATGATATATGTTGAATATTCTCATGACCTTGAATTGACCAATGACCATATTTCCAAGATCACGGGACAAGAGGCTAATATCTCAAATATATATTGTCCGATAACCTTTCTTAGCCCTTGGGCTAATTTTTTTTAGTTTCATGTCATCAATATGCTTCCGTACCAATATGCTTCTTACATTGCGTGACCGTCGATAAGGGACACGGGTTGAATAACATCATGGCGACAAGTCGCTACTTTCACTTGACGGTATTCTGCGTAATTTTGGCTGTATGTTTTATGTTGGCCGAAGTTATATTTTATGATACTGATACTACGGTACTTGGAACCGTTTATTCGACTCGGGACAACTCTCAATCTGAATCTTCTTTGGATATCACGCTTGCCATGCAACAATATATGAACGCGGTGAGGTCTAAATATTACTTGGTTCATAAATACACGGTCTTTTCGAGTCGCGGCTTGGTGTATGGAATTCCCAAAAATGTATAGGCGTGGTTGCGCAACAGCACTAGCTATACCAAATCATAAATAGAGTGAGATGCTGATCATGTCCAAATTGAGTTTTAGACTTTTGGTGAAGTCTGTTATCTATACTATTCTGTTTTTACATAGCATGAGGGAATAGCTTCTGATCTTCATTTCACCCAGTATTTTAATGGGTGTGCCCAGGTATTTTGTACTTGACAGGCCAAGTATGGGAAATGAGAAAAGCCTTTGTGGCGGAGGTGGTAACGCCATTAACGAACGGGGGAATTTATGGAGTTCCACAGGCGACATACGCCATAGTACATACGACATACCACATACTACATACGACATATGACTTCAAAAGTGACCTGGGTGAAGTAGCCCCTAAAACAAGGCAAAAGCAGGGCGTATTTCAAGATTTTTTTTTCGTGAAGGTGAGCGAAAAAAAAACTTAAAATACAACCTGCTTTTGCCTTGTTTTCAGGGCTAGGGTGAAAGTGACTTACCAATGTATGACATCATGGTACATACGACATACTACATACGACATACTACATATGACATACTACATAATACATATGACATACTACATATGACATACTACATACGACATACGACATATGACATACTACATACGACATACTACATATGACATACGACATATGGCATACTACATACGACATACTACATATGACATACGACATACCACATACTACATATGACATACTACATATGACATATTACATACGATTATTACATACGATTATTACGACCTATGACATACTACATATGACTTATCACATGCAAAATACCAATCAACTCATACAATGTCAGATCTATCACACACCTCATCCAAACAAATGATAGCTACACGTATCCAGCAGACTCATGTTTTCATGTAGGCCTATCAAATTTGTATTAAATTTTTCATCTGAAATGTCCACAATGAAAATTCCATTGAAGTTGGCTATACCGTTTAGCATGGCAGAATTGTGAGGACGCCAGTTGCCTGGAGGTTTTGAACAATTAAATATTGTATTTTTTTTCGTTTTTTTCTTTGACAATTTCTGTCATCCCTGAGGTGGTTTTCTTTGTTTGAGTAGTGATTGCACATCGTGCCTCAGTCCTTCTGAGGCGGCCATGAGAAAGTTTATTCTTTCAATGGGAAGGATAGGGTAGTATGTCGTATGTCATAAGTAGTATGCCATATGTCATATGTCGTATGTAGTATGTTATATGTAGTATGTCGTATGTCATATGTCGTATGTAGTATGTCGTATGTCGCCTGTGAAACTCCATAGGAATTGGCCAAAAGTATATTATGCAATAAAATTTCTTGCTCACTGGGAATTAAACATACCGTCTATTATAATGCCTAGCAGCAGAAATATATGGTCTTATGTATTTCTGCTAGCAGTACGATGGTTGTATATGTATGTTATACAACTAGACGTTGAGGCATATATATGCCGTGTTGGCATTTCGATTCAAAATCTGTTTCAGAGAATGGCCCATATAAAAGATTCAGCAGAGTTATTTTTAGGCGAAGGTTGAAATTCACCCAACACACCTTTAAGACATGTTTGTCTCGGATGGCGAGTCCAAAACCATGTCCGATTTGCTCTACGACGCCCCGTTTCTGAGATAACGATGGGGATAGAAAATGTTGACTCAGCTTTTCATTTGATAGAAAGTTCATCCTCCCGGACTGACCGGACCTCGGGGCGTTCCAAAACAGCAGGTTTCATCTGCGTAATAAGTGTGATAACTGGCGAAAATTTCTCGAAGATTCGCCAAGGGGTTCATGAGTTATCATTCCGTAAATAATGTTGCTGTATAGCCGACATCAAATTAGAATTATATTCAGGGTGCATACCTGTATAATTTTTATTAAATATCACCATCCTGCAACATAACCGGAAGGAAATACATCTTAGGAATTTTCTAAATATCAAACACAGTATTAACCACACCTGTGCATTGAAAACACCAGGTCCCTGCATTTGCGTTACCACTCAAATAATCGGGTTTTATCCATTGTGGTGACTTTCTAATTGGTGAGCAAGTTAGATATGTGCCCTAGAATAATGACTGTAACAACAATGCAACTCATGAAGAAGCCAATTTAATGATAAAAATCATTGAAGTTTTAATCATTTGGTTCTTGGCCCCGAAAAGTTATATGGGTGGGGGACGGTTGTCACCTTTTCTCACCCATTCGAACTTGTCGAGTCATACTTCATACATTTTCGGCAATAGGGAACATTTAACTACCAGGATATCGATACCTGATATCAACCCACAGAAAATACACTTCATAATAGACAAATTTCTCCCCGACTGTCACACGTACCGCCATGATTCATCAAAAACCAGACCCATGCTGGCCAACCAAGCCCATGCATGCCGAAACCAGGCCTATGCATTTTCGGGAGTTCCATACACCAAGCCGCGACTCGAAAGGGCCGTGAAATCATTATCCTGATAATATCGGATGGTGGGTAGTGATAAGAGCAATCAATACATGTAGTGGCGCAAACAGCTTCTAGGTGTTTGGCATAAAAGCAGGGGCATCGGAAACAAACTTGAATGGCAGGGGCAGCTTCGATCTCAGAACGACACATTTTGTGCAGTAATGTATACCTATCTCTGTTACGCTGCGGAATTAGCAGTAATGAATCGCTGTAATCATGACAATCGTGACAAACCTAAAGGGGAACCCTGATAGGTACTAAAGTTAGGTACTAAAGTCAAGTTCAACACAAAACCATACGTAGGAGATACTAACTCATACGTAGGAGATAAAAAGTCATACGTATGAGTTACTATCTCATACGTATGAGATACTAAGTGATACGTATGAGATAGTATCTCATACGTATGAAATAAATTAGTATTTCATACGTATGACTTAGTATCTCCTACGTATGACATAGTATCTCCTACGTATGACTTTTTATTTCATACGTATGTGTTAGTATCTCCTACGTATAACTTTTTATTTCATACGTATGAGATAAATAAAAAAATAACTTCCCTTTTTGGTGGCACGAACGGGGCGCCATATTCAATCCTAGTCCCATGAATATAGCAAGGAATATTTATATGTTACCCACGTTTATCATCATGTTTCGCATATCCCTACTGTGATGCTAGGCCAGGTACGTTCATAAAAAGATGGATAACCAACTAACTATTGATGCTCTATCATGTGTCCGCATCTATCATGTGTCATTTCTTGTCTGTTGGCCCTAAGTCAACACTCACATGTGTCTGTTTATATAGCCTTGCCAATGCCATGAACTAAATGAACATACAAAACCTCATATGATTTTTGGCCGTAACATCGTTTAAGATGGTTGGATCAATTTGAAATTTTGTTTATTTCCATTTGGCAGAAAACCCTATTTTTCACCAAATTTCAGACGTCTATCTTGAAAATTGCAAAAGTTGGCAATCTACTTCAGTGTTAAATTTCACATCAAACATGAAATTTGCGAGTTTGAACAGAATTTGGCATGTTGTTCGATGTTCACATTGCCCAATACTTGGAAAGAATGATATTTTATTAATACACCTGTATGATTCTTCAGACTCAAAAACATCCCTCATATTATATTTTTTAACGGAATAAAGATCATAAAATCCCAAACTTTAAATTTGCTTGAATTCCTGAAATCTGATTTGTGTCGAGCATTTCACATTGGGGTAGATTTCCAACTTCAGTTTTCAAAATAGAAGTATGAAATTTGCTGGAATAAATATGGTTTCGAGCCAAATGGAAACATATAAAATTTCAAATTGATCCGACCAACCTAAATGAAGTTATCGACAAAAATCATATGAAATTTTGTGTTGAACTTGAGTATAGTAACTGAAATACATAAACACCGGTAATCAAGTGCAAAGTGAATGTTCGAGGTTTGTATTCGCCCATGCAACCTGGACATTTGTATTGTAAATTCATCAAACTTCAATTTAATGCAAAACTGCACAAAACATTGTCAAGTTCCAAATAGGATGAGCTGCAATCGTCTACAATATACAGTTTATATTCATAAGCATAATTATTATTTGCATATGTGGTCTAGCTGAGTAGATAGATAATAATAGAACAAAACAGTGGTTTACTGAACTGGCCTTTTTTTGTATGTAAATAATTAATTTACCCAAAATTGTTCTGAATTCAGTATGTTTTAGTAATAAAACACGCTTGAGTCAAAAGTATGATGAAAATATCTGCAGGATTTATTTTCGTATACGCACTCATTGAGACTACGGGAAGGCGGTCACTTGATGAGTTTCAAGTAAAATAAATACTCAAAGTAATACCTGAAGTATTAAAATCTTCATCTGAGATGATGTCAGGGTCATCAAATTTCAAATTCCTGCATGTGTAGACTGATTTGGTGAATTTGGGGCATTAGGAATAATCAACCATAATATTACATCAACATTCCCAAGTAATGAATATAGCTTTAAGTTCACCGAATATTTCAAATGTTACATAGAGTCGTGGTACGTCTATGTATATTTTATTTGGATTTGAAAGATACATTCAATTTAAGTATTCACATTCACTTGGTAAACAGTTACGATATTTTCACCTGATTTATATCTTAGTTGCGATATTTTTTTCTGAACATTTACTATACGCAAGTGCGTATAGTGCATATGCCTGCAGGCGCCTATGGACTAGATTCTACTCCACTGTATTGTTGTAAGTAAGTATTTCATTTTCAAATTGCACACAAGATAAACATATTCAATAGATGGTGTAAAAAGTTACATTTTGTGGACTACACAAGAGGCCGATGCCTGTAACTTGATAGCTCAAGCGGTGAAGCCCATTACATTGAAATAATGGTAAAACAAAGAAGTTGGACTTCTTTGGAAGTTGGACTTCTACTGTATTTGTGGTAATAGATTGATACCTACACTCATGTGTAAGTATTACTTACTACACTTAACAACATAACAAACATGTAGATATATATATAAAAAATAGTTTTACGTAGAAATACACATTATTCACATACACTCACATATACAGGAGAAGATGATTCAGTTGCTGAACGTGTGCCAGTATTACCAGATTGAACCTAAAATTTACACATTTACTGGGAAAGACCAATCTTGTAGTATTACACACAACGAGAAATGAGGAGAGAAATGAGTAAAAATGTCTTTTCATAACCCCCACCCCCACCCCATGAGACACACACCCACACCCACACACATCTTCACACTTGACAAACGATGCAGGATCGGCAGAGTCGGAAAGCCGTATTCTGCCCCAACAAAAAAAGGAGAAAAACAACAACAAAATCCAAAAAACAAAAACAAAAATGACACAAGACATAAAAAAGACACAAAATAAAGCGGTCGTAGTAACGTAAGCTTACAAAAATACAGTACAACCATAAATGTTACAGTATCAAGATAGTATAACTAGATTAGATAGTTAATTATTTATTAAACATTTCGAAATAAAGTGTTGTTTCATCTTAGATTTGTAGGCGCTGAATGAAACCCTGTTCCTTATATGGGTTGGTGTATTTAGCCATAATTCCGGACCTTTACGAAGATAGCTGATTCCCAAAATTGGACATTCCATTTAGTTATAAGGGGGTCTCTACAATGTCTAGTGTTGAAAGAGTGAATAGAATTGTTTGCCACATAAAAATTGTTCAGCGAACTTGGTATTGCCGGAATGAAGATACAGAAATTTACTAAGTTCAATATTGAACAAATCATGTAGCTTAGCTATGCTTGTTTTATGATAGAGTGGCGTAGAGCTGACATTGAAACGTGATCCAGCGACGCTTCGGATTGCTTTATCTTGCTTGATTTCAAGCGGGCGCAGTATCGTTTTTTGGCAGAACGCTATAACAATATACCATAGTTTAGGTAGGAATGAAACATACTAATATATAACGATTTGAGGTGGGCTTCACTTAACAGGTTCTTAACAGGTTGTTTAACATATATAGGGCGCTGGGTAATTTTTTTCAAGACGCGTTCAATGTGGAAATTCCAACTCAGCTTACTGTCTATATGGATACCAAGAAATTTAACAGAAAGTGATGAGATTAAAAGTCATACATATGAGATACTAACACACACGTATGACTTATTAACAGATACGTATGAGTTGTTAAAACATACGTATGAGTTGTTAACACATACATATGAGATAATAAGTCACACGTATGAAATAATAAGTCATATGTATGAGATACTAACACATACGTATGATATACTTATCTTATACGTATGAGATACTTCTTTATAAGTAGATAGTTATGTGAAATTGTCATGGAGATTAGATGGAAAAGGGCCAGATGGAAAACACGGAAGACGAACATGTTACTTCTTTTTCCCCGGTGGTGTCGGGTATGCGAAAATTTTAGTATCTCCTACGTATGTATTAATATTTCATACATATATCTTATTATCTTATACGTATGAATTAATACAGTATTTCCTACTTATGAGTAAGTATCTCCTACATATGAGATAAGTATTTCAGACGTATGAGTTAATATCGCATACGTATGTGATAAGTATTTCATACGTATATGTTAGTATCTCACACGTATGTGTTAGTATCTCATACGTATGACATAGTATCTCATACGTATGAGTTAGAAACAATATTAACTTCTCTTTTATGTGGCATGAACGGGGCGCCATGAAGTCGTGTGTGGATGTTTTTTTTTCTAAGACTTTAGAGCAACAGGGTAATAGTGATATTGGCATGTAGTTATCCAGCATTTTGCTTGTTTTTATTTTTGGGGATTACTTTCGCCGTTTTCATTTGCTATGGAACAATTCCCGTTGAAATTGATTTGTTTATTAATAATGATATCGGGGTGCAAACTGCATGTTTTATCTGTTTCATGAAGTGACTATTCAAAATATCAATTCCTGAATTTATTTTGCCTTTCAATGAGTCTATCATTTTCATGACCTCATTGTGATTCTTGGGGTTGAGGAAAATGGAGTTCGGGTTCGGTTGTTCACTAAGGTATATGGTGTATGTTCAGGGGCTGATGGAATTTGTACTGCTAGCGAAACGCCTTTGTCTGAGAAATATTTGCAGAACCCGTCAGCGATTTTGGTTGGATCAGTCTCAGGTTTATTATTGATAAGCAAGGTGTCGGTGATTGAGGATTTGTCATTTGTTCTGCCTATAACATTGTTCAAAATTTTCCACGTTTTCTTCACATCACATTTGTATTTATCAAGAAGAGCCCCATAGTATTCGCGTTTGGATTGTCTTTTCAAAGCTCTGAATAAGTTACTATGGTTAATGTTCTTTTATTACACGCTTTCGTTGGATTGTTTTCTCTATCCCAGGAGCAAATTTGTCCAAAGCCTGTTTTACTTTATTTGTGAAGGATGCGTAAGCATCATTGATGTGATTTCGGCAAGGGCGCCTGCAGGATTTATTTATGTATACGCACTCATTGAGACTACGGGAAGGCGGTCACTTGATGAGTTTTCAGTCCTAGTCCCATGAATATAGCAAGGACGGTTATCATCATTTTTTCGCATATCCCTACTGTGATGCTAGGCCAGGTACGTTCATACAAAGATGGATAATCAACTAACTATTGATGCTCTATCGTGTGTCCGCATAACTCATGTATGTGCAAGAGAAATGTGAATTTCTTGTCTGTTGGCCCTAAGTCAACACTCACATGTGAATGTTTATATAGCCTTGCCAATGCCATGAACTTATGAACAGACAATAGAATACATGAAGTGGTAATCATCATCAGGAGCGTATATTGTTTTATAATGAATATAATTATAATGAATATTGATCGTGTACTGTAAGCTTCCCATTAGATAGGGACTAAAGTCAAGTTTAACACAAAACCTCATATGATTTTTGGCCGTAACATTGTTTAAGATGGTGGGATCAATTTGAAATTTTGTTTATTTCCATTTGGCAGAAAACCCTATTTTTCACCAAATTTCAGACGTCTATCTTGAAAATTGCAAAAGTTGGCAATCTACTTCAGTGTTAAATTTCACATCAAACATGAAATTTGCGAGTTTGAACAGAATTTGGCATGTTGTTCGATGTTCACATTGCCCAATATTTGGAAAGAATGATATTTTATTAATACACCTGTATGATTCTTCTGACTCAAAAACATCCCTCATATTATATTTTTTAACGGAATAAAGATCATAAAATCCCAAACTTTAAATTTGCTTGAATTCCTGAAATCTGATTTGTGTCGAGCATTTCACATTGGGGTAGATTTCCAACTTCAGTTTTCAAAATAGAAGTATGAAATTTGCTGGAATGAATATAGTTTCGAGGCAAATGGAAACATATAAAATTTTAAATTGATCCGACCATCCTAAACGAAGTTATCGACAAAAATCATATGAAATTTTGTGTTGGACTTGAGTATAGTATCTGAAATACATAAACACCGGTAATCAAGTGCAAAGTGAATGTTCGAGGTTTGTATTTGCCCATGCTACCTCGACATTTGTATCGTAAATTCATCAAACTTCAATTTAATGCAAAACTGCACAAAACATTGTCAAGTTCCAAATACGATGAGCTGCAATATACAGTTTATATTCATAAGCATAATTATTATGTGCATGTGTGGTCTAGCTTAGTAGAATTATGTACTAAGTTCACGTAAGCCAGACGTTTTAAACCAATAATGGAACAAAACAGTGGTTTACTGAACTGGGCTTTTTTGTGTATGTAAATAATTAATTTACCCAAAATTGTTCTGAATTCAGTATGTTTAATATTAAAACACGCTTGAGTCGCAAGTATGATGAAAATATTTATCTTTTTTTCTTGCATTTACGTATTTTTTTCACAAAAATGTTTCTTTGTATCAAGTAAAATAAATACTCAAAGTAATACCTGAAGTATTAAAATCTTCATCTGAGATGATGTCAGGCTCATCAAATTTCAAATTCCTGCATGTGTAGACTGATTTGGTGAATTTGGGGCATTAGGAATAATCAACCATAATATTACATCAACACTTCCAAGTAATGAATATAGCTTTAAGTTCACCAGATATTTCAAATGTTACATATAGAATCGTGGTACGCCTATGTATATTTTATTTGGATTTGAAATACATTCAATTTAAGTATTCACATTCACTTGGTAAACAATTACGATATTTTCACCTGATTCATATCTTAGTTACGATATTTTTTTTCTGAACATTTACTATACGCACGTGCGTATAGTGCGTATGCCTGTAGGCGCCTATGGAAGTCGGTCAAGGTATGTCCAGTCTGTCGAATTAAGATCATTACATATATATACGCCACATTTTCAGAAGTGAGAGGACGACAAGTTTTAGTTAGGAACTGTACCTTGCTGGACGAAGTATTCCCCAAAACAGTGAACAAGGGCAAATGATCAGATATATCGCTTAGTATTATGCCGTGTTTAACATTACTACAACTGTGATCCAGAACAAACAACTCAACGCCAAATTGTGCCAACAATAGAGTTATAATTTATATTTTCAAATTCAATATCTCAATAACCCGCAACAGCAGATACATGAAAGTTTACAATATTGAGCGTCATTATGCCGTATAGCACCAACAATGTTCAGTATCGCGTGTGACCTCCCTGTCTGCTTGTAGCGCCATCACACGGCGAGGCATAACCTCAGACAGGGTCCTCAAGGTTGTAACAGATTTGGGGGTCAACCGGAGCTGACGGAAAATTCGGGACTGCTGCTACACGGTTAACATGGCTAGAAGTCTGGTAGCGTGGTCTGGAATGGACCTCCAACCGTTTCCGACTGCAATCTGCAACTGCACCTGAAATGTAGATTCCGATTGCGTTTTCGCTTCCGGTACTGCAACTGCTCCGTCAGGTACCGTCTCTGCAACTGCTCCGTCGTTTCCGTCTCCGCAACTGTTCCGTTAATTCAGTTTCTGCAACTGCTCCATTGATTCTGCCTCTTCAACTGCATACATACACCACCCCACACATGTGCACAACCGATCTCCAATCTCAATATCAATGAGACATCAGGAAAAAATGTGTCCCATCACAAAGCATATAACCCGACATGGGAAAATCCCATCTGGGACCCGTGGGAAAAAAAATCAAAATTACCCCTAGAAATACTTCCCTCGTAAACTATCCTTAGGCACCTTGTGCAAAACCTCAGAGGATTCCAAAATAAACCAAAGGTCCGGTAACCTGAAATGTAAGATCAACCCATTTGCGTAGTGCCAATGTGAGAAGGGACTTGGTTGTCTACAACGAAGACCATGCGTGGCCAGACTCCGGGCCACCGCCAGTAACCACTGGATATTATATGGAATTGTTAGACCAGTGTCCAAAATAATTTGTACTGCTCGCCATTCCGGCATATAAAATAAGGATAAAAAGACGGATTAAATGTTATGTGTAGAGTGCTCGAGTAGTAGTTATGGAGCAGTATAAGGTACCTGGCCCAAGTACATGTACGCTTTATGGGAGCAGAGTTCAAGCATGAGTGGCTACATGTCAATGTGATATTTTTAAATGAACTATCTGTGAGTCTTTTGGGATATTATATTCTTGCTTTTGTTTTAGTTCACATTTGCTTCAAAATAGAATGTGAATATTTAAACATTCTTTCTTTTCTCGCCAATTATCGAAATTTCCGAGAAATAAAAACACAATTTTGAACCAAACCAGATTCAATTGTTAAGGGGGCGAAATTCATTGGTGCACATACGAAATTGGGGCATAGGGACAAAGACACATGTATCAAGATATCGTGTGGTAACTAACATAATAGTGTAAGCAAACGAATTGTGATCAATTTATTCTGTCAAATCGATATTATTAGAGAGATAATTGTTTATTTCTATCAACACAAGATATTTTTTTTACTATTTATACAAATGGGTAGGTACAGTATTGTATATTTTCACAACCATGTTTATACTGATTACACACAACTACACACTAAAAAAAGCGACCTATAATCACTGTAGACAAGCGGTGGCGCGGTAAAATAATTTTGAACGGGTTTGGTGATCAATTTCGAACGGTTGGTGATCAATTTCGAACGGTTAGTGATCAATTTCGAACGGTCCGCACATTGAAACAGGGTGAAAAGTGAGTAAATTGTGAAGTAATTTCAGATTTATAGACATAACCATTCAATTTGGGCACAAAGAAATGCTCGTATGTCATTTGTAAGCAGTTGAGGGTTTCCAGGTAGACGTGGAAACACAAGTCATCTTGTATTTCCTGATGATTCCAGTTTATTGACAATTTGCGTAATATATAGACCAATTTTATTATCGTATATTGATGATTTTCAAAGCACATATGACCCACATCCTATATCTAAAAATTGAAGTATGGAGATCAAAGGATAAAGATGCTAACACCGTGATAAGAATAATATTGATGAGTGATCGATTTCGAACGGGCGGTGTTGATTTCGAACAGTCATTTTTCATAGGCGATCAATTTCGAACGTTCAAAAAATATTTTATTCATCCTGTATTATGTTTTCTATGGGTTGCTATCGGCGTCATCATGGCCAATTTTCGGTGCTACCACTGTACGATTTGTTATGATGACATAGAAAACGCGGAAATGAGAATTAGCATAATTGTGCAAAGATAATAAAGGCTATAAGCCTTGCACTACAAATGTATGGCAAAGGATAATTATGCCAAGCGATGTTTGCACGGTTGAAGAGGGTTGACTGATATCCAGACAAAAGACTTAAGACACAGGAAGCCCCTTGGAAAAAAACACCTGAGCAAAGGTATTTGTCAACCCCAAGAAAAGTCAGATGTGTCTAAGAGACTGGTGGCTGAAGATGTACCACTGCCAATGGATGAAGTTGGTGATGACTACGACATTGTGGGATCAGATGTGACATCATCGTCCATTCAAAGATATTTTATGATGGTTAAAGGTGGAATTTTTAAGTTTAATGTTCATTAGATATATTGTCACATTCATCGATAGAGCCTTCGTATAGGCCTATATATTATCAGTGTTTATATGAAGGACCGGAATGAGCTGGCCCGCCACGCTGGGATACCATACACCCTAGCCTATGTAACTTTTCGGCATGTTGACCTGTATGTGCACATATATTATTCATGCATATACAGCTACATTTCACTACTACGGGATAGTGATTCAATGTTTGCGGATACCGATTATGATAATGATTTATTCACAAAGGCCAACGGGCCCATATGCGTAGAAACATACAATATATCGTGGTTTGAAACAAATAAAATACAGCGTACATCACAAGTAATGGTATTTATCACGAGTAATTTCAGTGTTATAAAGGCAGCTAAACTTCTGATACATTCATCTTTCTTGTGTGACATTATAAATTGGAAGCATGCTACTGTGCTACAGTTGGTGCAATGAATTTGTTTAAGTATTTCTGACTTAAATTATTATATACATTGTAGTGGGCAAATTAGGACAAAACGACATTCATCTTCTATTAAATTGATATTATTTACTGATTTACAATACTGGCAAAAGCGTGCATCTCCTTTTGTTTTGTTGTGCCTGTTCTTCTCTATACCAAGTTTATGATTTGAACATCGAAATCTGGCCACAGTTTCCAATATGCAAATTAATGAACAAATACTTTTCTAGAGTCAGTTATGTTTTGTAATTTCGGTAGTAGTTTAACTCTGAATTTACAGACAATTTTGAATACCAATTTTGTTGTGCAAAATCTGTTACCGTCTGCCGAAATGTATTCACAAATAGTTCTGTATTCCCTACCCCCTGAAAATACCACACATCCCCAAACCCGTGAGAATACAACATCATGCGAACATCAGTTACCCAGATCCGTTTTCGTCGTAAACTTCCAATATATTATACATTGCATTTTTCATCCTTTTCACATCTCCATTTTGGACAATAGTGAGCCAGAATTTGATACATTGCACATTGTATATGTAAACCGATTATGCGTTTTCCAGACATATTTTATTCCCCCCCGTACTACTAGACTAATCACCTCATGTACATGGAGAGGAGAGGGGGAAGGAGAGGTGGCTAGATTCTCAGCATACAATGTATATGCATTTAATCAATTTTACAGTGTCATGTACAGTGTATGTACATACTTTCAATGCTAAACACCAAATAGAATTTTGGCTTGTCATAGGCTTATCCGAGAGATAAAAAGTAATGAAAAGTAGTAATGACTAACCTACTAATATTTGTAACCCCAAGAAACAGAAATCAAAAGATATGACAACACATACACAATTTTCACGGTGAAATAGTTCAGCAGAGCTATCAACAAACCGTTCGAAATTACTCGCATGCCCGTTCGAAATTATCCGCCTGTCATTTATGAGCGTTCGAAATTGACCACATTTAAATTTTTTATTCTACTTGATTCGGGCTCGTTTTGAGGAATATGCATCAATCAAACAGCATAACGTGATTCACTTTAGCGATGTCTAGGTGCACGTTCAATTTAATCGACTCATCAAACGTTTGCACACACTTATAACGATATTACATATTAATGACATGTATACTGCTTCTCGCTATTCAAAAATATATAATAAATAGTCATAAAAACTCCCGATATGCTTCAAAAGCATTCCAAAGGTCAGTAAAGTTTCACCGAGGTGGTAAATATAAATATTTGTGACATAAACATCAGTCAAATATACTTTTCACCTACCTTAATGTGTGGACCGTTCAAAATAGATCGCCAACCGTTCGAAATTGACCATCAACCGTTCGAAATTGGTCACCAAGCCCGTTCGAAATTATTTTACCGCGCCACCGCTTATCTACAGTGATAATGACCCATGACGGTCACGTGAATCCAAGCCGCCCACCCCATACCGAAAAAAATATCGAAATGTATTTGAGAACAGGGTGATCATACTGGTTTACTTTACAGAGCAGGAGCATCAGTGGGTATTAGTGACGATTATACATAGGAGAGGCCAGGAAGCTACCTTAGAACAAAAATAAGGTTTCTGGCCTCAGCTAGGGGACCCCATACCCACGATAGCAAAGGGTTTGTTTTCACCCCCCCCCCCCTTTTCCTCCCTCTGCCCAAATCTCGGATCCGCCTTTGTGTTCATTGTCAGTGCAAAATCACAGTAATCACAGTGTCTCAAATGGTTGAACTTGACAAATGCAGTGCCAAATACAGGCAACGGACGTGAATTGAAAAGGATTTGTTCGACGGCCGTATTCTATGAATTTGTTAGATTGTCGGAAAATAGTTCTGAATACGAATACTGAATACAATGAGATTTTTTGATAATTTGGATAAAAAAATTTTCGTACCAGTGTACCAGCGTATCAGCGTTTAGAAGACATCGTCTCTCCAGTACCTATTCTTGATGTCAATACCAATTCTTGATACTGACATCTCTAAATTCTCTAGGATTTATTTAGTTCGATACTTTTTTTTTTTTATTCTGCATACTTTATGATCAATATCCTATTGAACATCGCCAGTGGTTTTCAAATTACTTCTGCCTGAAATATAGCAAATCGGTCATATCAGCTGATGTCCCTTAGGACATTGTCGCCCTTGGGCGATAATAGGGAATTTGGTCGTACGACCATCGATCATATTAAGGCCCAGTCACACTGACGATACGACCAAGATACGACCTTGCTGCGACCTAAAAATTTTATAATCGTGGACAAATCGTGACACGAACGTACGACTGGTCGTACAGGTCGTGAATGGTCGCAAGCAAGAAACTAGTCGCAGCAAGGTCGATGGACATGTTCAAAACTTCCAACCTACGATCTCTGGTGGCACGTCGGTCTTGCACAATCGTGCCGCCAGTCGGGAAAGGTGGCACGACCAATCGGACATTGTCGCACGTTATTGACTAGCCAAAATGGTCGTGCTACTAATCGTACAACCTGGCGACTTGTGGTGCAATCAGTCGTACAACTTCATGATCAGTGGTGCGATTAATCACGACCTGTGCCGACTGGTAGTATGACCTTACGATTGGCGGTACCACCCATTTGAAGCTTCCCGAAAGGAGGATAAAACACGCAGTGAAAAGTATTTTACCCAACAAAATAAAATTTGTCAGCATTTTTTCTAAACTATAAAACTGCAAAATATGGTTTCTGTTCAAGTTTTGTGCCCTTCTGTCTAATCAGACGGACGGCCGTGCGTCAGGTCGCGATTTATCGTACGACTGGTCATTGATTGCAACGACTGGTTGTACGACAGGTCGGTGGTCGCTACGACTGAAAGTACGACAGGTCTGTGGTCGCTACGACTGAAGGCACGACAGGTCGGTGGTCGCTGCGACGTGGTCGTACGACTGCTTGCTATCAAACTTTTCCATTCTTTCCGCGATCGTGCCACCAAGCGTACCACCAATCGTATGAACAGTCGCTACTTGCGATTGCAGTGGCAATCACTGGTGATCAGTCGTAACTCAGCAAATTTGAACCTGATCGTGCGACCATAAAATCGTACGACTCAGTGTGACTGGGCCTTAACAAATGATGGGGAACTGGCTATAGAAATATACAAAATTATTAAGGGAAATGAATAATGAATGTAAGCACCTTTTCTGTGACCTTGACCTTGTCATTCAATATTGAGCTGAAATATTGTTTCAATCATCAAGGCACGTCTCCTGGACGAAAACGGTTTGAAAAGATTGAAGCTGTCTTCACAATATGACACTGAATCTCAGGACACCTGAATTCATAAAATCGTGACCACCAATTTTTCGACATCGGGCGATAATAAGCAGTTTTCGTCGTACGACCATCGACCGTACACCATACGATTGGGAATTTGTCAAAGAAAAATACAAAAATAGTTGGAAAAATTAATATCAAGTAGAACTGGAGTTAGAGCCAATTATGTGATTTTCACTTTTTCCGTTGCCATGGAAACCGTTTCTATCTGATTTTGACAAAATTTGAAGGGAACCGAGTCACTACCAATTCTCCGACTTAAGGCGATAATAGAGTTTTTTTCGTACGACCAGCGTCCGTAAACCATACTTTGGGGAATTTGGCAAAAAAAATACAAAAATAGTTTTAAAAAATTAATATCAAGTAGAGAGAGAGAGAGAGAGAAGAGAGAAAGAGTATAATATCAAGTGTTTTTCAAGTGTAGTACGTTTTGGCCAAGTTTTTATATTTTGTCTTTTCACTTACAATTTTTGTTGACATTTGATGTCTCTTCAATAAATATACATAAGCAAATATCATATATCCAAGGCTTTGATTTCACTCAGTTGTTCAGTTGAATTGATCTGCTCATTGACATGCCATCATGTCACCAGCCAGCAAGTAGAAGAATTCAATTACCAACATGCATGACAGTTGTCTAACAACATGAACAAGTAATCTGCTTATTCACAATTGAGTGGATCACATTTAAAGTAAATAAGTTCCAATGATGTCTTGTTGCATTTCTGATATTTCTGATGTCATATTTTAATGCAATAAAGTTCCTTTGATTCTTATTAAAGGGCACAATTTAATTCTGTTAAAGAATATTTTTACTTGTATCTGAATGAGCCATCAATCAAATATAGAGTATTTATCTATTAAAGGGTTAGTTAATGCCTAACTGTACAAACCACATCAAATGTCAACGAAAAGTCAACACAAAGACATTGTTAAAAAACAAGACATTGTTAAAAAACGTCCGCTGGCCAAAACGTCCAGTGTATGGGCTATAGTCACATGATCAGCCTGCTAGCCTACATTCGGATCTGAGTCAGTTCTGGATAAGGGTGTGTAAAAACTGAACAGGACATTACACGCTTTTTCAAGAATAGGTAAAATGAACACCAGATTTATATGTACTTTTTCATATCTGATTGCCCGCTATAGACCAATATTGAATATTTGTTTTGACAACTCAATCGCTAAGATGGCTAGATCTATCACTGTATGCAATATGGCGGCGGTAAGCTTCTTCGTTTGGAAATCCATGTAGAAGGGATCTAGATCTAGGCCCCATATAGTACCTATATGGCCTATGCATGAAGGTGAAATCAGAATATATGTAAGACGAGCTAATTGCCATGTTTTCCGTCTGTCGTCTCTTATATAAAGTCTTATCTTAGGCTCACTAAGTTGTGTTTCTCACCTCAATTCCCTGTTCAACCATAGATTATATGTTTCAATATTATCGCCATAATAGTTGATCAATAATAATAATTCATCCCAATGAAACCTTCGATAGACTACCAGTGTATATTTGGTCATGCCACCCACAACCTGGAACCAAGAATCTTGTACCAGTCCCTGATTAGTACACGAAATAGACATCCAATAGTCCCAGAAATGTCTCCAGAAACCACCCAAATGCTCTCAGAAAACACCAAAATGCAAAATTATCACGGGGGGCTTACGGCGCCCCCCGAACCGCCAGACCGCATTTGATATGTTTGCGCAGCCCCACCCCCACCACCGCCCCCCCCCCCTAATCAAAATTCCTGGATCCGCATCTGTAATCAGCTATATATGTGTGTGAACGACGATGCACAACGACGGCGGACGGTGGAACGCAACACCATTTAAATAGATCATTGAACCATATGTTCAATAACCTGAAAAACTATACATCGGCGGGGTAAAAGGGTATTGGCCAGATTGCCCCACTGCCCAGTATTTATTATAAAGAAATCACTGACACGGGAACGGGAAATCTGACTGGTGTAAGGGCATATTTCTGCCCTGTCATGCCCCGGCAACAAGAAGGCAACGGGGCAGCTGCCCCCGCGGTTCCGGTGCCTAAAAAGTTTGGTTTGACTATCGTTACTACGCTCGAAAGTGAACGCATGAGTTAACTTGGATTTCTTGCATGGATTTTTTTTTCACCAAATGCAGTTGCAAAAGTCAAATTCAATATAAGAATATCTTCAATCACATATTGTTTCCAGAGACTGCCTCCCAGATTACGAAACTTCAAGAACCACTGCTGGCTTGAAAACTACCCACCCAAATTCCGCTACGCGAACTCATTTTATTACAAGCACGACTGCCAGGGACGGGAGCAAGTTGTACGGCAGTACGATGCCATGGAGCTTACCCGTGCATCCTCACATTGCAGCGACCGGGCGACGGACTCCTCTTGTCAGAGACTCCGCTGTTTCCCACACTTCTTTCTGGTTGGGGCGCCCAAGTCGGGCACGACAGATCTGCACGCCACGCTCTCCCTCTACCACCCGCACATCGTTCCCGGGGCCAGGAAGGAGTCCCAGTTCTGGGTCAGGCGGCGTCATGGTATCACGTCATCGCACCGCTGTCCGGTTAGCAAAGGTTAGTGATACAGCAACACTCGTGCCGTGACGGAACGTTATTTACAGACGTTTCGTCACGATATCGTCAACTCAGGACGCTCTCTCGTATTCAGTAGACGCGTTTGCATTATATAAATAAATCATTACACTAGTACAGCGAGTATCGACTTCCTTCACAGGGATAAACGCTACATTTGCCGAGTACCTCGACCTCTATGATCTGGCATCCACAAAGATCCGGCGCATCAAATCAAATAAAACAGGACAACATCCTGCCATAACAGGTAGACTTAGCAGGTGGAATTACTGAATTAAAAATCTATAACAGGTAAATTTCTATAGAGCCCCTGAGGTGACATACGGAAAATATTTATCCATTCGTGCACACGAATTAACAAATCGTGCGCACGGTTTACCAATCCGTGCACACGAATTACCAAACCGTGCGCACAATTTAACAATTTGTGGTCACAAAATACTAATTTGTAGCCACGATTTACCAATTCGTGCCCAAGAATTGGTAAATCGTTGCCACGGATTAGTTATACCAATCCGTGGGCACGAAATACTAATTCGTCCGCACGAATTGTTAAATGGTGCCCACGGATTGTTGAATCGTGCCCACGGATTAGGTAAGGTAATTAGTATTTCGTGGCCATAAATTAGTATTTCGTGCGCACGAGTTAGTATTTCGTGCGCACGAGTTAGTATTCATGCACACGAATCAGTAATTTGTGCGCACGAAAATATTTTCGGAATGTCACCTACGGGGCTCCGTAAACTTCTTAATAATTTGAAAAACATTTTTTTACATATCATACAAATAGGATTTTCGCAGGCACGGTGAATACGTCTTTTTCAAGAGAGAAAGATAACAACGTAATCACCGATAACAAAATCATATCATATATCAGAAACCCATAAGAGAGATGGGTTTCTGCATATATGTATACTCCCATGGACCCCTGTGGTCACATGCTTACGTATGTGGCCTACGTGCTCGTTCTGACACGCCATTATTTACATTTGCATGAACAAGCGTTTAATATAATCAATGGTAAAAAAAACTCCGCAATTGATCGTTGCATTGTCGATTGAGTGTATTTCGCATGTTTTTAAAATCACAAACTGTGAACACAAACGATCACAAAATATTTTAATCAACACGTCAGTTGATTTATCATCAATTAATTGAATGGTATTATACAAAAGGAGTACGCAGTGACCAGTTAGTACCCAATCATGAGTCTTTTGTTCGATAACCTATTGGTATGGCGTTGCGTCCGGCGTCCGTCCACATTTTTATCTTTAATGTTTACGGTCGAATCTTTATGACATTTTGCACAAAAATAACAAAAAAATATTCCCAGGATTTTTTTTTCGTTTTTGGATTTTCACATTTTCCTCGAATTGGCGGCCGTAGTTTTCGTTGAAAAATGCCCAATTTCGGACTTTGACGGCCATTTTCTCAAAAACTGTTCAGACAGTTTTGGGATTCTTGTTTAAAAAATTCCCCTTGATTACCTCTGTGATGTGTATAAGTTTGGTTGCCCTTGATTCGCCGGTCCACGTGTGGTGGCCATTTTGAATTTTTGATGGGTTAAGACAATTTTCGCCACTTTTTCCTTCACAATGGGAGCTGCCAGAACTGTACTCATAGAACGCCTGAAGATAGAGGTTAGATTTTGGCACTTTCAAATGGGAAGTCATATATGGCGACTTGTGCGGTGACCTTGAATTTGACCTTTGATGATCTTGAAAGGTCAAAACAGCGATTTTGGGGTCAAAAATGCCCAGATTTTCCTCTATAGATGAAATGCTTGCAGTTAGAGCTTATGTTTGCATTATGAACATAAAGGAAGACATATATGGCACAATTAATGATGACCTTGAACTTGACCTCTGATGACCTTGAACTTGACCTCAGATGACCTTGAGTGCCAAATGTCTGACTCGGAATTTGTAAATTGGGCTGAGCGGACTATACGCTTGCACCCAGATGTATCTTTCTATTATCAACATATAGAAAGTCAAATTCCGCACATGTACATTTAATGGTGACATTGAAGTTCACATGGATGACCTTGATTGGTAAATCTCTAGGTCATATGTTCACACTGATAACCTTGACTGGTAAATCTCAAGGTCTGTTACCTGCCATTACCCAAACCAAAATTGTTCGGTAACCTATCTTCGCATTCGGGCTAATTTTTGCTAATGTTTTACCGGTGTACTAATGTTTTCTCTATGAGTTTATGTGTTGTATTGTTGTGTGAATCTAAACTATGTGCTTAGTGTCTCCTACGTATGTACATATGACCAGAAACCCATAAGAGAGACTCTCTTATGGGTTTCTGATATGACTTATTGTCTGGGCTTTGAGAATCCAAATCTCTCTATATGCATGTATGTGTGTATATTCATTCATGAAGGCGACTTCACACCGGACGACATGCATTACCTGTGGAGGTGGCAGACAATGCCTGGCAATCAGGGCCAGACAGAACCGAGAGTAACACTGGCACATCAGCTGTACAACCTCGCTCCGGACACCAGGATCCTCGTGATACTCAGAGACCCGGTCCAGAGGTACTGTTTACAGAAAATTAGGTATTTCGGTAAAGGCGGCACTAACTTGCATGAAAATGACACGTGGGACATCTTGCCGACTTGTTAACATATGTGACAGGGAAACCGACCACACGGCGCGGATAGTGAATGATCTGCCTAATCGTTTTCTACGCTTTTTAGGTCACCGTACATATGGCCCGGTAACCTATTAGCATGGTGTTGCGTCCGTTGTTTGTCGTGCGTCGTCGTTGTCCTTGATTTTTCTCTTTGAAGTTTACGTCGAATCTTTCGGAAATTTTGCACAAAGATGCCTAAAAATATTTCAAGAGGGAGGCTTTTTTTTTTATTTTCGCACTATTTTCAAAATGACACAAAACGGTTGACAAAAAAACGGTCAATTTTGAATTTTTATGGCCAATTTTTCGAAAACTGCATGACCACTTTTTGAGATTTTGTTTCAAAATATTCCCCTTTTGTACCTTTTTTATTTGTATAAGTTTCGTTGCGTTGAATCGCCAATCTGCGTGTGGCGACCATTTCGATTTTGGACGGGTCACCAAAAAACAATAGTTTTTTTTTCTGTCCCATTTCCAGAAGAAGAAACAATGTTTCTCCCTTTGAAAAAAATTTTCGGCACTTTTTTCCTTCATAATGGGAGCTGCTGGGACTGTACTCATAGAACGCTTGAAGATAGAGCTTAGATATTGGCACTTTCAAATGGGAAGTCATATATGGCGACTTGTGTGGTGACCTTGGACTTGACCTCAGATGACCTTGAAAGGTCAAAACAGCCATTTTTGGGTCGAAAAATACTCAAATTTGCACCTGGTCTGTCTTTTCCCGAAAACTGTATCATCAGTTTTGAGATTATTGTTTCAAAAGATGTACCTTTTTGATGTTTATAAGTTTTGTTGCCCTTGAATCGCCGGTCTCCGTGTGGCGGCCATTTTGAATTTTTGACGGGTCGTCGAAAAAATTTTTTTTCTGCCCCAAATCGCGTTACTGTCCATTTTGGGTCATTTCTAGACAAAAAATTTTTTTCACCCTTTGAAAAAAATTTTGGACTCAGAAAATTTTAGGCACTCTTTTCCTTCATAATGGGAGCTGCCAGGACTGTACTCATAGTACGCTTGAAGATAGAGCTTAGCTATTGGCACTTTCAAATAGGAAGTCATATATGGCGATTTGGGAGGTGACCTTGAATTTGACCTTTGATGACCTTGAAAGGTCAAAACAGCCATTTTTGTCGATGATTCCTGGACTATGGCTACCATTTTCTCGTTATATTGTGTATACGATTTTCGTCTGAAGTTTTGCACAAAAATAATTTAATGTTTTTGAATTTCCATGCTTTCTTCAAAATGATGGCGATTTTCGATGAAAAGCAGCCAATTTCTGACTTTGGCGGCCATTTTCTAAAAAAACTGTTCAGGCAGTTTTGAGATTACTGTTCAGACAGTTTTGAGATTTTTCATAAAAAAATCCTCTTTGTACATTTGTGACGTGTATGAGTCTGCCCGTCGTGACCATGATAGATTTCTTGACGGGTCGACGAAAAAAATTACTTGATTTCGTTCTAAATCAAGTCAATATTCGTTTTGAGCCATTTCTAGCTAATGAAAAAATGTCATTTGAAAAAAACTTTTTTTTCGGACTTGACACTTTCATCCACATTTTCCTTCATAATTACCGTGCAGACACTGACTTCGGTGAATTAATTTCTCTAGTCCAAAATGGCGACAGGTACGTGTGGTTCAATTTCTTTATGCTTCGTGCACACTGAATATATCTCGAATTATGTTCATGTATGCTGCTTGATTAAGCCCCATAGACTTGCAACTGTAAGTATGGCATTCTGAGTTGCTGATTATTCACTCAATTGTGATGCTAAAATTCATCCTTGACCAAGGTAAAGTGAAGACTAGAATAAAGAGCAATCTAGTGGTATTAGTCATGAGGGTAAAGTGTTTGATCAAGTGTTTGATCTCACTTACTATTGCGATTATATCCTCGTGACCTTGAATCTGAAGAGTGACCTTATTTTCAAGGTCACGGGACAGAATGGTTAATATCTGAAATATATAACATATATTGTACAGAAACCTTTATTAACCTTAGGCTTATTTCTTCAATCAACAGTGCGCAGTTTTCATTAAAACAGTATCGAACTTTATCGATACATCATTACCTATTAGCTGAGTATATACAGCACATAGAACTGATGCCGGTTACTGTCTTGATTGTCCAAGCGAAAACCTGTCACCATAGTCAGCGCTTGGATAACGCACTCCATCTTAGTCCGTGTCTGCACTGTGATGAGTAAAATCCCAGAACACTTCAAGATAGGGCCTGATTACTGGCACATCCAAATGGGATGCGGTTTCAGTGACTGTTCAGTAACTTTTTCTCTAATTGATGAATGAGACTTCCCAAGTACCCCTGTGATGTTTATGAGTTTCATTGTTCTTGGAACAGGGATTTTCGTTTTTCGATGGGTCGGCGGAAGAACAAAAGTTGGTGCGAAATGAAATCACTACCTGTTTTGAGGCATTTAAAGCCAAAAATAATAAATTTTTTCGTCATTGAAAATTGGATTTTCTCATTCACTTTTCTGTATTGAGCCGTATAATATCCTAGAATATTTCAAGATAGAGCCTAAAGATTGGCACATTCAAAGTCACATATACTGATTCCAATGGTAACCTGGAATTTAACCTTCAGTGACCTTGAAAGGTCAAACAGCAATTTTGGTGTTAAAAACAGTTGCGTTTCACACCATACATTTCTCCGGTAACCTTTCTAAGCCTTTCCAAACTTTTGTTCCGACAGGTTGACGTTTTTGAGGTCCAAAGTCATTTCAATATCTGTGTTGATCCATTTTTAGCCGAAAAATTACGCCATTGAAAACATGTTGAGGCTTCCATCCATTCTCTCTTTCATAATGGGAACTGAATGGTGTTAGCTATTAGTATATTTCGAGATAGAGCTTAAATATTGGCATATCCGAAGAGAATGGCCGTTTCAGTGGTGACATTGAGTTATATATTTCTCCACTAACCTCTCTCAGGTTATTTTGGAGATCACGGAATATCATGAATATATTCAGTTGGTTCATTTCCAGGTTAATATCACACATGTATTTCACATCAGAGGGCAGAACGGTTTCAGTTTTAGCATCGAAGGTCGAGTACACCTTGTCAAGGTTTCACCGATGTTTGGAGTCTCATTCTCTGCGGTATTGCGCTTATTCGGATGTGAGTAGAGGTATAGTAAAATCTAGTTAAAGTTAAAACCCAAAACAGATATTTAAAGATTTAAAGTGTGGTAACAATAGGAGTTACATTTGTGTCTCGTTTTTCCAGCCATCGGCACTGGTTCAAGGCATATATTCTGTGTTTGTGCAAGACTGGTTGTCAGTTTTTCCAGAAGAGCAATTGATGATCATACGTTTTGAGGAGTATCGTGAAAACCGACAGAAAGTTCTGCAGGGTATTGTGAAGTTCTTGGGACTGGGTGAGTACGTGTATCCATATGGAACTGGGTTATCCACCCGAGATGAATTGGCAATCTTTCCAAGGCATATGAGACAATATTGTCTAACTAGCGTCATACGTCACAGCGGTAGCACAAATGCACGAATTTATACACCACAATACCTAATAATGTATATATCGAGATGATATTTGTTCATTGCACTGGGTGAGTAATCAGTCGAAACATTCCAAAATTTCCCTTTTTACTACTCAGAAACATGAACGAATATGTACACCCGGATATGATTATGAGCAGATACATGCTATCAAACCGAATGTACAGCCACAGCAGCAAAAAATAATACCAAAACAACAACAAAAACAACCACATGCTAATTATAATAACTAAATCAAAACGATACCAGCAATTATTTCAGGTTTATCCAGTGCAATAACGTTACATTGAACGTTTCATTGGTGAATATATTAGATCTAACTCTAATATCATAACGTTCTAACAGATCCTGCCCTGAGTCGGAAGAATTCCTCGGTTGTAGGACGAGGTGTGACGTTAAAAACCCAGAACAAGGGTTCGATGCCGAATTCAACCTTGCGCCTGTTGAGAGACTTCTATCGACCATACAACCGCGAGCTGGTTCGGATTCTGCACGACAACACATTCAACTGGACATATGTGTAGCTTTCAATGTGCATTGGTATTGGTAGTTTTTACGTCCTTGATTATTTGCCCTTGATTCACAATCAAGGGACCATCAACGCCACATAGACACGATCGGGTAAAAGTGTTCCAGAAGAAAACAGAGACGTCGCCTCCAGTGTGTGCTAAATCGCTTCCAGATTTGCCATTTTGACTTCAAACATGTTGCTGGCACATAACTTTCATATTAATTTTATCATATAATGGGTATTCGTGACTGATATTGATGATGATGATCTCTTGAATGATGGCTTTGTAGTCCCTGAATTTTAGAAGAACTCTGACACTCTATTCAATCCTTACCTCATATTTTGACATGTGTATTAATTCAGATTTTGTTCTTTCATAAAAAAAAACTCCTTATATTACACTGAGGAATTATTGTCTAACTTGTTTGTAACAACAAAGGTTTCCACTCATTCACTTCAATATACACAGCTTGAAAGCTCAATTTTCTTCATTGAAACTATTTCTTTTCAAATACAATTTCCAGGTTGTTGCTATCTCAAAAACCTGGTTGCATTGAAATGATTTTCTAGATGACTTTTTCATAGATGCTTAACAATTGTACACATCAAACTGAAAAACCCGAAACGGCGGTTGGGTTGCTATTTATGCTCCAATTGGTTATGAACATGAAATTGTTCCTAGTATGAGTGCGTGTGCACTGTTGTGATACTGGATGCACTAACGATCATTAGTGCATCCCGCAATGGCCGACAGTAAACACGATCAGTTGGGTTTTTAACCGTGTTCTATCAAATGACAGGTCCATTTGTGATAAATGGACACTCTGAAGGTAGCTTAGTGTTTTGGTCAAAGACATGCGTAGTTATTTCAAGCAGATCACGCTTCTTTGTTTAGATATGTTGAGGAAAAGAATTAGCGATAAGATTCACCAACGACAAAAGTGAGATTCCCTAACGATATAGGCCTTATACGTGTATATTGTAATACGTCCATATCATATACCATTGCGAATTCGTTGATTTATGCGACATAAATTTGCGAATGTCACATCAGAAATAGGAAATCTGTATTAGAAGATCATCTATACACATCAATACATGTCAATTGGTACTTTATTTCACGTTTAACATTTAAATAACGTAGATTTGAATTAATAAAGAAAAGATCGTTAGGGAATCTTCACATGTTCGTTAGGGAATCTTCGATTTTACAAAAACAATCGTTAGGGAATCTTTCGGGGTTTTTTTCAGACGAGTTTTTCATGCTCAAACCAACATAAATCTCCATGTATTTGCAACGACCGGTTGTTTCGTGCGCACAAGAATCAGCAGATGCATGTATGTATCGATCACAATCGTAATTATCGGGAAAATGAAGAAAATTCAAACGAACCGCGAGTGAGTTCGCCATTGCGGGATGCACTAACGATCGTTAGTGCATCCAGTCTCACCACAGTGATGTGTTGAAAATTGTATGGGATATCTCGCGCGCAGTACAATTTTATTTGAATCACTGGAAACCTGTGAATGTTGGATGTATTTATAGAGCACCTTGTATTTCTATCAAGGATTCCAGTGAACATTCTGAAGTATATCTTAAAAATAGGAATAGAAACGAGTGCTATATTTTTGGGGATTTTAATATAAATTTCCTGCAAGAAGAAATTAAGATACTAACTTCATTGCTACGTTCATCGAAGCTGGTCTTTGTCCACTGATTAACAAACCAAAACATATAACAAAAACGAGTGCCACTCTGATTGATAATATTTTAACTTCAGGTATCAGGAATTCACTAACTAGCGGAATGTGTATTAATGATATATCTGGTCATTTACCTCTATTTTAATTCTGCGTAAAGATATTGATGTTGGGTCAATCCCAGAAGCTGAGTGCTTACATCGCATAACAAAACAAGAAAACATCTACAATTGCATTTCTAGATTGAATGATATTAAGTGGGGAACTATTCTTAGACAAAGCACGCATATCAGTCATATGTGCTCGTTATGATTTTTGTCGAATTACTGTCAAGTATTACAATGATAATATCCTAAACAATCAGTCAAAGTGCTAAAGCAGAAAAGTGTTAAACCATGGTCAAAGAAGTCACTAATTAAAGCCTCGAAAAAGAAAAATCATTTGTATAAAGCTTTTTTTTCTAAAAATAGATCAACTCGAGATGCAGCAAAGTACACAAATTGCTAAAATGAACTTACTTCGATCCTGCAAAATGCAGGAAAAAATAGATTGCCACATTATTGTCAGAACAACATTAAACAAACTTGGAATGCTTTGAACCCTGTTATAGGTCGGAAATGTAAACGCACATTAATACACAAAGAGAATTCTTACTGGATATAAATTGATTGAAAACCCAGTTCATATTTCTAATGAATTCAAGACAATTCAACATATCTCTAAATTCCGTGACTCTAGTAGTAATAATTCACTTCTGGGTCCAGTCACTGGAGACAGTAGATACACATTGAAATTTTTAGTATCCCTGTAATAATGAGGATATCAATATGTTTAACATCATGAAGGTGTTTCCTACAAATTTTTAACCATCAATATGTCTTTTTGTGCAACATGACTTTCGAACAAGGTGTTTGTTGAGAAAAAATGAAATTAGCAAAAGTCCTCCCACTTTTTGAAGGTGGTGATCCTAATCTTTTTGAAAATTATCGTCCTGTTTCTTTGTTACCGCAATTTTCATGGAAAAGTTGCCTGTGGTTTCAAAAAAATAAGTTACAAAACAAACTATGCTCGATCACATGGATAAATCAGGCATATTGCAGTACTACATGTAGCATCATTTCAAGATCACACAGTGCGGTTTCAGTTTCAATCGATCAACTTTTTGAGCATGTTCAGAACTAGTGGAGAATATCACTGATTCCATTGACAAATCCAAGTTTTGTGTAGGTATTCTTATAGATTTTAGAAATATATTTTTTTCTGGCTGGCCGGTATCTGGCTGGCTGGATGACGGGAAACAAAGAGAAAAAACAACATGGCCTTATATATCAATGATTTATGTAATGTATCCGAGTTCTGAGTTTCATATTATTTGCTGAAGATACCAATATATTTTATTCACACAAATCTGAGTCTGTATTGATGCGTGTGATAAACGAATAATTAGCTGAGTCGAATGAATGATTTAGAGTGAACAAATTGTTCTTGAATATTGCCCAACTAATTATATCCTGTTCGGCATGAGACATGTGTCTGATGATGTTAATATTTTCATTAACGATCAATCCTTGGAACAAGTAGTTTCTACAACATTTTAAGGGGTGTACATTCCAATTGGTCAGAACATAATTAAGTACACTCAAAACAAAATATATAAAACTCTAGGCCTGTTGCAATGTATAGTCTAACGTAAACTGAATAAAGATTCTTTGCTCTTAGGCCACGCCAGATAGCAGATAGAACCGCGGCACCTAAATAATCCAGTTGATGATTTCGTTTAAAAAAATAGCCGCACCCTTTTCACAGCCACGAAATCCATCGAAGCAGTTATATCCATGTGTGGATCATTACAGACCAATGAGTGAGTATCAATCTATCACCACCTATACAACTAGATATTGATTATGCCAATAGCAAACGTAGAATACAACATCTGACAACAGAAACAAAGCCCGACCAATTAGTTTATCCAAAGACACACTGGCGTCATCAGGGTCAGACAGTGTGCGAAATGTAGTTGTTTCAAATGTACACTTGATGGAAATAGCATACAACTGCCCAACAACCTATGAAACTAATTTAGAAATCCAAAACAAAATCCATGGAATAGATACATGACAAGCATATAGGTACCTAATAACAAGCCAAAAGGCTACTCAGTTGATGGTATCCTCGGGGAGATTTAACGTCCACCAGCAGTGATACTGGCTCAGTGGTATGAATGTAAGTATCAATCTATTACCACCAATACAGCCAGATTTTGATGATGTCAATGGCAAATGTAAAATATAATATTTTGCAATAGAAAGAAAGTCCGATCAATTAGTTTATCCAAAGACACACTGGCGTCATCAGGGCCTGATAAATGATGTGTTAAGAAGAAAACATATTCTTGAAATGTTACTCCGTTAGTCCGAAATGTTAATCATTCATCAGTTTTTGAAGGCAATTTGTTTCGAAAAGATATCGCTCTTATTAGTTTTAATGGAAATATATTTTTCAAAAAGCATCGATTTTTAGGCGTCATAAAGCATAAACCAGGGCCCCTTTCTCAAAAGAGGCTTGAATTGTGAGTTGGAATAACTCGAAAGGTATTGGAGTTCTACGTACCATGTGGTAAACCCAACCCTATAGCTCAGGGCGGATGTAGAGTTGAGAAGTGAAGCTAACATTTGCTCGCTCACACTGTATGTCACTTTTTGAAAAAAAAAATTTGTAATGGATCAAGATATTCCTCAATCACATGAACGCATGTATGGGCATTTCTCTGAGGGGGGGGGGGGGGAGGGGGGTTATTATTGAAGTCAAATAAAAGGCAAATATCATCAATAAGGGTTTTCTAGTAGTAGTGTACATGTATATCAGTAGGTAAGAAGTATTGATGGTAATAGATTTATATTTGCATTTGATATCAGTACTTTTTATGACAAATTAGGGAACACATGTACAGATACCATAGTATGATATACCTCGTTTACACTGTTTTTGCTCATATTATTGCGATGCAAGATGGTACCGTATCGGCATACGTCATCTGGGAGTCACACGGCAAATTTTCAAAATAAAATTTATATAAATAAGACTTATATCACAAACATTGAAAAAGGCATTAACGTCTACCGGAAGACCCAAATATATCACTAGTTCCGTGTTTGGCTAATGTGATACATGAAAAAAGATATTGGTTATTTAGGCTTGGCCTTGAAACCCTGCAGTGCCAGTAGTACACAAAGCTCGAACCTGTTCAGATCAGGATGAGTAACCTGAACAAATTCATGTCGGTGGGGAATGGAAATCTTTCACCAGACCTGGATAAACTATTTCCGCGAAATAAGTAGGAACCCTTAGTAATTCCTTCTTTGATTGACAGAATGTTGAGATGCACTTGTAGCAAACACTATGACGGTGAATGTCGATCAAATTTCAAGGTTAGTAATCTCTGTTCGTCAGTGCTACGTCACTATTTCTGTTAGGCTCTTTTCATTTGCGGCTTTGGTTTCTGTATCATGAACTCCCGAGAGTGACTTGCATCATTGCATCAATCTATAATACTTCTGCTCATGCAACTGACAAAGTAAGCAATGTTATGCAATAACACACTTTTAACGAAACGACCAATATGATAAAATTTGAACCTCATCATTTGATAACAATATACTTCAAATGATATCCACAATGTTATATAGATACGGTGCCTGTCATCCACTGAAGAAGTCAAAGTTTTCCTGTTCTACGTTGATCATCAACGCTCATTTATCATATCGTGTGTAGATGATATTTATTTCGTCAGAAAATTTATGGTAGACTGTCCGACCCAATAATTATATTCTGTCACATAATCCATGGCACGTTGAAACTGTGTGGTACTGATTGAATTGTCAGTTCAGAAGAACATTGTCGTGCAAGTAATGTAAAGTATTTTTGACTCAGTGGACTCATACTGGTGCCAATGATACTTGGTTTTACAGACAAAAATCATTCCCTTTGATTCCACCGTTAGTGAATAGATTGTCTTTTCTGGTCGCAGCTCGTCTTAAATGTTTCTTCCGAGAGAAACACACCATACAAGTTTCCAACGTTATTGGTAAGTGATATTTTGTCAAGTACACCATGACGTGTATATAAAAGTTCAGAAATCCCATAGATCAATGAGGTGGAAACATCATGTGTTGTCCGATGTGATGCTGCATAAATGACCTCGAAGAGAATGACTATGGAGTTTGTAACTTCGAACCTGATGTGGGCATAACTCACATTGGTTTTGTGAAAACACTGTGAAATGTATATATCATGAATTTTTCTTGCAAAAACACATGTATGGATGATTGAAGCTCAACGCCTTACAGCATTCATATTACAAAACATCGTGGGATTATTGCGTCACATTCTGTAATCATCTACCATTTATCATAACGGTGTTGACAACTGAATCCTCTGCAAAATTCTTTCTTCAATCACAAGGACATTACAGAAGCTTCTTGATGCGGTCGCATTAATTCCTGTGGGAATATTCTGTCTTAGAATTAAACCCCACTGATGTTGCCGCAGAGCACATGCTATATTCGGAATTCACCATTCATGGACAATCAAAAGAGCAATGTTTGCTTCTGGAAATGCAGTTGATGTCCTTCTTGATTTATTACAACTGCAAAAACATGATGACACATGATGACATATTATGTAAACCTCACTTATCTCATCCGGCATTCTTTCATCATTTCACAAGTGGTCACAAAACAGAAATGAAAGCGAGTTGTCGCTATTTTGCCCTGACGAATTGTCTCTTCTGACATCAATTCTCAACTAATACGCTAGAATTTACCTGTGGACGCATTGAGCACATACCATCAAATGTAATGGAAAACTTGTGGTCAAGAGCAATTGAAGTTTAATGAATATTAGCAGATTCTGAGAGTGTAATGAAACTGGGCTTAATATTTGTGTCATTGTTATACCACGGGGGACGATCCGTTCCGTATGGGATGGTTTACGGCGGTTTGGTTACAATTTACGTGTATTTGCCGACAGTCAAAACAAAAGCGACCCGTGCGGTCTTGCTCCGATTACTACCTCAATATTTATCCATTTATCACCAAATGTATATATATTATGTCTTTCAGGCATATTTTAGATATAAGCAACTACTTTCATCGCAGCACGCACAATTATGCTGGAAAACTACAAGTCTTTATGTCGCATCGCATGTTCCGATTTACCGTCATGGTGATTCCGATTTACGTTGGTTAACATGTTTTGATGTTCTGATTTATCGACACTTATATGTCTAGATAGTAATTAGGAATATCATCTGTTGCAATGAAAACAAATTCGAACGCTTACATGGCAACTTCTTATCTTCGTACTTTGTGTCCGCACATGAAATGTACATGCAAATTAGGTCAATTTCAATACACGACCTCGAATGATTTTTGTCCGTAATTTTGTTCTGGACTGTCGGGGCAACTTGAAATTTTATCTTCTCATCTGACATGAAACCTGAAAAAGTTGACAATCTTCCCCAATGTTAAATTTCAGTCCAAAACGGGATCACGTGAATTCAAGCAAATCGGGGAAGTTCATAATGTTTGTGACCATGAACAACTTACCAATTGTGATGTTTGTTTTAGTTTGAAGACATACAAGTGTATTTTGATCAAATAATCTCTTTCCAAGGCAATGTGTGATTCAAACATCGAATAACTTGCCAAGTTGTGTTCAAACTCGCAAATATCTTGTTTTGAGATAAAATTTAAGAAGTAGATTGCCGACTTTCCAGCTTTTCAAGATAGAAATCTATGCCAAATGGAAAGATGAAAAATCCAAATAGATCCGACGAACCAAAACAAATTTATGGTGAAAAATCATTTCAGGTTCTTTTTGTTGAACTCGACTTTAGGCCTACATGTTATATGTCATCACATAGTGTGAAAACGCGGAATCGTATCCAAAGCGGAATGATTGCGAGGTCACATCCGACTACTGGGGCTCGTCACCTGCATTCACCCACACTCAGCCCAAAACAAACATTTCTCAAATATGTGGCTGTATGCGGCAGCAATGACAGCAGTGGGTGAGTGATCAGGAAAACATCCAATAAAACGAGAGAGTGTAAACGAGAAAAAAGGAATGAATTCAATGTCTATGATTAAATGATTAAATTCGCGAGTCCACTATTAACCGAATCGACATACATAAGGACGGGGCTAAAGAACCATGACTGAATGTAAATGGATAAAATGTATATTGACGTAAGGCAAGTATATCAGAACAGAGCAGAATCAGTCATATTCCCGTCTATCTAATCTAGTAAATCGGAACATGCAACCACGTAAATCGGAACTGTGACCTGTGCTCGTTTCGGTAAATCGGAACATGATCCAATATACCCCATACTACACCGAAACTAGCATTTTTCCTCACGCAAATGTCATTTTATATACTCTTACGCGTTACATTGTATAAATAGCCACACGGGTCTCATATACTGTCTGTTAAGCTGACTTTTGCCCACAATTTCTCTCACATGGCGAGACAAACAAGCACACGTAAATCGGAACCAAACCGCCGTAAACCATATTATACGGAACGGATAGTCCCCCGTGTATACTATGTGTTCCGAATCGTATCACAGTCTCATCAACAACCATATTCCGTATTTAGTCAGCAGTTGTACATTGATGAATGTGAAAGACCGATCAACCACAATCGATTATAGAACTCCTAATCAGTTGTTTAGACTTACATATGTATCGTAAATGTAGTTCTAGCATTTCAACGACATATTGTCATTATGTTTATATTAAGAATATATCTACATGTATTGGACTTGATATTCATCACTTGCCATTTCGAAGTGAACCGTGGAAGGCAGTGTTCATTGAAACATGCAGGTTCACTACAAACAGCAGGTTGAAGTTCAATCTGTCACCTATGTGTATCCCCCCCCCCCCAAAAAAAAAAATATATATATATATATACATATACACTCAAAACATCTTCAAATCGTATATGCTCAGTATATGTAATATCAAATATCTCCATTTATTGACCATTACACTCTCAGTTCCCGCTATGTCCACACTAAGAATGGGCCATCATGTGGACCAATGGTTATAATATCAAGTTGTTGAAGCTTCCTCGTCAATCGGTTTGGTGTGATCGACACTTGATATTGTGGACGTGATGTGGTCGAGTTAGAGCCACCAGCTGTGACCGTAGAACATCCATTTACTGATCAGTTGATTCTGAAGAAAGATGATAATATACGAGTGGTCTCTTGGGAATTGTTCATTCCACAAGCTCAGAGTTATGAATCGTTGTCAGATGATGTATAGATAAGTTTGTGTCAGCAAAAATTAACGCAAATGCCTAGGAAGGTTACTGGAGAAGTTCATAGTGTTAAGCCACAAGCAAAGTTGAGCAAAGGTCACTGAAGTGCAAATTCAAAGTCACCACAGAAGTCACTATATGTGACTTCCTGTCTTAACTAGGAGTTTACACCATATAGCATACAGCTCCCAGTTTGAAGGAAAAATCGGGTGAAATTTTTGAGTTCCAAAATTTTTTTAACGGCAAAAATTTTTTTTCTTGGGATGGAAATGGCTCTAACAGATAGTCTGAACAAATTTTGAGAAAATGGCCGCGAAATCCAAAATTTAGCATATTTTTGACAGAAGTAGTGGTTTTGACCTTTTAGGAGTTCACTCTGTAGAGCTCCCGTTATGAAGGAAAACTTGGTTGAAATTTTCTATGCAAAAGAATTTTCTATGGTGAAAATTTTTTTTTGGGGGGGGTTGTAAATTTCTCATAACGAATGGTTCGGGCAATTTGTTTCACCGCCCTATTGAAAACTCTAGATAGCTGCCAGACGCAGACCAGCGATTCAAGGGTACAAAAGGAAAATTATGCATATTGCAAGGTACATCAGGGGAATGTTTTCAAGTCCAAAAAAGGCTGCTTTTCGTTTAAAATGGCCGCCATTTTGAAAAAAAAATACGGAAATTAAAATAAACTAATAATTACTTCCCTCTTGAAATAATATTATGCATTTTCGAGCAAAATTTTGGAAAGATTCAATCGTAAACTTAAGCATGTAGATGGACGACGACGGCGATTGGTGCAACGTCATGACAATAGGTTTTCGGACCAGAGGTCCCGTACCTTCAAACGAAGCGTGAAGCATTCAGCATATTTGGGGATTTCTAGGTGCTGAATGCATTTGTTGTAGATCCATTATGTCTATTCTCCCATTACCCTAAAACATGTCACGTAAGCTAATCACCATCTGAATATCTCATACAGAGATATCTACATGCTTTGCATGCAGAGCTGACAGCCATTCCCACACCTATTTTGTTCAAGAATCACAAAGCCCCATCAAGCACACACGCATTCGCCCTCGCAGTTCATGTCTGTTAATGATGATTGAAATGTGCAATATCATTGTTGCTCTCTTATCGGTGTATATGAGGAAGCACTGGTGAAGCAGAGCTGGTACATAATATTGAACGTTGTACAGTTTCAGGTCTGAGTCTCACACGAATTGATGGGTATTTTTCATCTGATGATATAATAGCACGTGATAATATTCTTTTCATGTAATCTTATATAGAGGTGAGCTCAATGACACCTATTGTTCATGAAAAATACTATATGGATGTAGACGAAATACTATAGGTGAAATGTAAAATCACCACCAGCTCAATCAAGTCGAAGACCATGTGTTGGCACTGCATGCCCAAACTGTCCAGAACTTTCTGTGAAGCAGGAAATGTCTCTGCTATCTATTTGACTGCCCACTGTACGATCCGTGGAGCCATTTCATATCAGTCGTTCTTCGTCTAACGTCATGAATTCACACAGTTTGTTCTTGCAATGTGTAATGCCGAACACAAAATCCCCTTCGTCTCATTGTAATTGCTTTCTGTATCACATTTCGGCTGTATTGCACACTTTACTTGCTATTGTCTGACATGAAGAACGCGATTAGTATGCACGTCCAACCTGTTTGACAAATTAACAACCAAGTCACATTCTCAATATCAAGGAAAACTGATTGCCCCGGACGTGTCACAGTATCCAGTATTTGTGTAGCGCGTTATGTGCTTGTGGCACTTAACCTTTTATCATCAATAATACATACTATGTGTGATTTGTGTACAAATTTAATTTTTAGGCTTTACGCTGTCATCATGAAGATCATGAGTTATTGGTTTCACCACCAGTGTGATTAAGAGATCCCACATTTTACTGGAATGTGAACAAACACCGTTTTGTGATAATGCCTCTTCGATTGAACGATAAACCCACCAAGATGATTTGAAATTGGTTTTATGCTCTGTCAAAGTGTTTGGCCTTTGAGATCAATTTCTCCGCAAACATCTGAGCAGTTTTGATTACATTAATGTGTCATTGGTTTGGTGCTAAAGTACAAAATTACCATTGTCCATTGTTCCTGAGTTATACCTTCCTTTCAAGGTAATTTTACTCCTTTCGTAAACAATGACACTGGATCCTGCCCTGGGTAGATATGATACTGGAGCAGTGTGCAGAAATTCCGTTCTATTGATATATGTTGGCTGACGGGTCCAGACGGACTTTATGTTAATGGATACAACCACCTGGCACCAGAATGTGTGTAGACCTGCACCTCATTCCCTGCCTAGCAGTGTCTGGTTCTCGAGTCTCCGCAGCTATCTCGGACCCTGATATAAATATATCACACCTGATATACACCCATATATTGCTTGACTTATCTTCATGTTCAATATGCTGTGGCTGGTAAATTGAAATTCCACGAAGCCAAGATTGGGATAGGTTGAGACGTCTGTTATTGATATTCATCTATTGTTATCATCGGATTATAATTTACAATAACATTTATCAGCGTTTGAAGGCCAATGGGATTGATTGAGTCTCTCCCAAAAAGGGTTTGCTGACGTTACATTCGACTAGTATTGGAACATCAGCGGGGAAATGATGTGAGAAATTGAAAGTGAATTGCAAAAGAAGGATCATCACTCAGACATTCTCATAACAAACGAAATAGAAATTGATAAACACTTGCATTTATGATATGGTGAACAGCTAAGTTATACATACAGGGTGTTAAAAAAGTCACTGTGCAGTGGCGTTATACGTTTATTTTCAGTCAGTACCAGGTAGCATTCCAGTTTATACGTCAATTCGCAGTGTTTACACACAAAATACATTACTGATGAATAGGGATATACATGTGGTATGTGGAACAATAATAATTGTTAAATTTTGCTGATTTTGCCTGCAGCAATTGCTTCATGTATCTTCTGTGTTCAAAGCACAAAACGACCCATTTCTGCAAACCTGTTCATTAACACATGCAAATTGTGCTATTTGGTACTTTCTGGTCAGCATATTATTGTCTAAAGTATTCTTTCAACTCTATGGATTATTTTCCTTCATGACTCGGTACCTGGTGGACCAAAAAAAAATCTTACTTGCGAAAGAAGACACACACTGACCCCATACCTCGCCTGGAGTGCATCTCCAAACTCCCAATTTACTTTTTTCTTAGAAATGAACCGGTATGACTTGTTAATATTGTGTTTTCGTGTAATCATAATAATGTCATAATCATCCGATAAATATTCATGTTCACGCAACACATTTTATCCACTTTCGTGTATTTTTTCACATGGTACGATTACGTATCCATGCCTGACAATGTTACGAACTGCACAGTGATTTTTGAACACGCTATATAAACATAGCAACCTGAAATGGCCCAAATGATTTTATTTCGTATGACCTATTTAACACCAGAACTGAGCTACCACTATATATGATGTCTAGAATTTCATTCCACTCCTGTCGTTATTCTGGTTAATCGATTGGTGAATAGCCACGAAATTGCAGCATGAACTTCATCAAATATGTCACATACCTTTTGCTTTCTACCTGCCATTGCTCATTTGATCCAGGGATTACAACGATAGTAGTGTCTCACACTGTTCTCAGACGGTGCTGATTGATGTCTTAGTGTACAATTTACTCCATTTGTGACCAAGACATCCATTCCGATTTTCGTTAGATCTCCCGCTGAAATACATCGTATCCACTTTGCAACCTTTAGTACAAGAGACAAAACTACATGTATGGAAGCCCATTGTTAATTGAGTTTATGATGCATTTTAGGGCTAGTATTGAGTGGATCTAGATCAGATAGCACATTTTGTTCCATAGACGAGCGTAGAAACATAATACATCTGAACAAAGCTGAATTATAGTAGACTGCGGGGGGTACATGCCCACCTGAAAACTCAATTCTAGCGTCATTTCATGTTTTGCTATGGTAATTTGCATGTAGCATTTAGCCTTCTATCATCTATAAACATATCAGGTGTGATTTGTGTACGAATTTAACTTTCAGGTTTTACACTGGTAATATCAAGATCATGTGGTATTGTTATCATCAGTAGGGGGAGTCAGAGATCCCCACATTTACATAAGATGTAAACAAACACAATTATGAAAAATGTCTATTCAAGTAAACGATAAATCCACTCTGATAATGTGAAGTTGGTTTTTATGGTTTGTCAATACTGTTGGCTTCTGAGATCAATTTCCCAGCAAACATCCGTGTAACCTTTATTACATTGATGTGTCATTGGGCTGTTACTGAAGTAAAAAAAAATTGTATCTGTAACATTTTTATTCACATGGGCAAAAGTGGGCAGGGGGATATCGGTAGCTGACATCATCAACCTTATGGCGTATAGCTCATTCAGTATATTAGGTTATATGGCTATTGACATACTGACTGTCATAGCTTCAACTTCCAAGGTAAAGAATCAATAATTGATTATATTACATTTCCAAATGTTTCTCTTCTGTGCGAGATATATACGTCGCCAATGATGAACTGATTCCAGCTTCCATTCCACCTGAGCCAACATCAATATACATTTGGGATATTAATATGTGACTTTGTGCTCAATATGTACACAAAATGAAAGTCAAAACACCTACACTCGATGAAGGTAAAAAAATATACATCTAGGACATGAATTTATTATTCCAGATCCAGTGCCAGACTCAGTGATTGTTAAACATATCATCGCACTTGGTCGGTATATGAAGTGTCAAATATCTCCATTCATCCATCATAACACTACCATTTCAGCTATGTTCACCACTCAGAATGGGCCATCATGTGGAGCTATGGTTTCTAATATCGGGTCACTGAAGTCCCTCGTTTATCGCTGTTGTGTGACTGACACGCGACTGGTGCGATTTAGTTAGAACAACCAGTGATCGTGGGACATCAATTCAATGGTCAGTCGCTTCTTGAGAAAGATGATAGTATGAGACTGGTCTCTCGGTAACTGGTCATTCTGCAAGATCGGAGTTATAGTTGTAAATAGTTCAATATATATATATATATGAAGCTGTCAGATGATGTATTACCTTGATTGTCAGTAGATCACCTCACGAGAAAAACTTGGCATATTGGCTAAACTCAAGTGCTAAATTTATTCATTGAGGAACCATCTTTCCTTCCTTCCCAGCATTATAATCGCCATCATGCTGTTTCATACAGATATACTTTAATAATGTATGTTTGCACAGCTCACAGCCCATCCCACCATTCATTCCTATTTTGTTTGCGGACCACAAGGACCCATCAAGCACGGGTTTGCCCTTGTCAGTCGCGTGTCTCTTAACGTAGTCCGCTACAAACAGTGAGGTAACGGAGAGTCAAAATTTAAAAGTCATTTCTTGAATATTATCTCGTCAAAATGACATTATTTTATAGAGTAAATGATCAGCATCCTAATACTGAAAAGAAAACAGGGGGTCACCGTGCTCGTTCATTCTACATATTCGATCAAAAGCACACATATTTACCTAAAATGACATAAATTCTGGCATTTTTGCACGTTTTTTGGTCCATATTCACATCTTGCATCGTATTTTCCATGCAAACGGATACGGTGACCCCCTATTTTCTTTTTAGATTTAGGATGCTGAACAGTTACTCTATAAAATATATCATTTTGAAGCTCTAGATTTTGTTGATACAGGTATTTATTTTTTTAAAAACCCTTTGACCCCCTTCCCTCACTGTCTGGAGCGGACTAACTTAACGATGATTGAAATGTGGGAAAGGCATTCTTGTTTCTTACATTTTCATACGAGCAAAGCGGAGTTGGTACATAGAACTTTGTACAGTTTGACGTTTAAATCTCAGGCCAAACATTAAAAGAGTACACGGATTCCCTGACGCAAATTAGTAGGGTATATTGATCATACAATAGGATGTGGTAATATCCAAATTAAATAATCTGATACAAGCGTAAACTCAATGGAAACTGTTGTTCATTGTAAACATGCGCAGTCTCCTTGTCTTCCGTGTGACAATGTTTGTATAATATTATAAGTTTTATTTCTCACAAGCAATTACTGGATAACATGGTTATCCATACCACCAAGTATAATACCCCGGTTTATGTTGTGTACAAACATCATTTCATCTAACATGGGATCACCAATGCTATTTTGGTCATACATCTATCCAGGCACCAGTAATGAAGTAATGCACTGTTGTCCAATGGTTCACGGACGGCACTGGTGCATGACATTTCGCTCCAATTAGACCCCAAGCAGACTTTTAAAGGCATAAGAAGCATTCAATATGGATGAAGACGAAACACAAAATGCGGAATGTAAAATCACCAGCAGATATAGTTTCCTGGAAACAACAGCACAATCAAATCGAACCATTAGAGAGCAAGTGCTTGCATTGTAAACTTGTACTGTAAAGATGAAGAACCTTTTTGTGAAGCATGGAATTTTCTGCTATTTAATTCATGACACTGCCCACTACGATATCGGTGGAACCATTCCATGCGAAGTCGTATGGCGTTTAACGTCATGAATTCGTACAGTTTTTTTCTGACACTGTGTAATTTATAACACATCCTGTCCGTCGTTTCGTTGTTGTTGTTTTCTGGATCATATTTCGGTTGTATTGCACACTTTACTTGCTATTGTCTGACGTGAAGAACGCGATTAGTATGCACATCCAACTTGTTCGACAATTTGCAACCTAGTCACATACTCAATATCAAGGAAAACTGAATGCCCTGGACGTGTCTCAGTATCTAGTATTTGTGAATAGAGCGTTTCATGTTATTTCCATGTGGCAAACAACATTTTATCATCCATAAAACAAAATGTGTGTGTGATTTGTGTACGATTAATTTTACACTGGCATCACCCAGATCATGTGGTATTGTTATCACAAGTAGGGTGAATCAGAGATCCCCACATTTTATTGGGATGTGAACAAATACAATTATAAAAAATTGCCTATTTGAGCGATATATCCGCTCTCATAATTTGAAGATGGTTTTATTGTTTGTCAACATGTTTGCCCTTTGAAATCAATTCCTCCAGAAACATCAGAACACGTTTGATTACATTAATGTGTGACTGGTTTGGTGCTGAAGGAATGAATCATCATGCGCAGATGGATGAGATGGTTTTTGTTTCTGCCACATTTCCTATGACATGGGCAAAAGTGGGTAGGAAGATATCGATAGCTGACATCATCAACCTTATAGTGCAACCTTTTGGTGCATTCATTATATTAGGTAATATGACTATTGACATGCGGACTGTCATAGCTACAACCTACAAGGTATAGGATCAGTAATTGATCAGAAAATATTGTTCCTGAATTAGTTTCATGCAGTGTAACAAAGACTGGTAACACTTTCCCTTCAAGGCAATTCTACTGCTTTCGTATACATTGACCCTTTCAAGCTTGTCATGTATACACATAGTACTGGAGCAGTATGATCAATAATTATGTTCTATGAGTGGGCTGAGGGGTCCAGACGAACTTGATGTTAATGGATACAACCACCTGGCACCAGACTGAGTGTAGACCTTCACCCCGTTCCCTGCCTAGCTGTGTCTGGTTATCGGGTCTCTGCAGCTGTCTCGGACCCATATATTGATTGATCGCATCCAATATAGTCCCATATATTGTTGTTCAATATGAAGCTGTTGGTAAAATGAAATTCCAGGATTGGGGTAAGTTGAGATGCCCGTCATCGAAACATCGGATCACGATATTTAATAACATAGATCAGCGTTTGAAGGCCAGTGAAATTGATTAAGTCTTCCCCAAAAAGGGTTCACAGACATCTCATTCGCCTACTCTAGGAACAACAGCGGGGAAATGACGTGAGAAATTGAAAGTGAATCGTAAAAAAAGGACCACCAGTCCACCACACATACGTTCTAAAAGCAAACGAAATACATAATGATATACGAGTGCATGTATAATACATATGGTGAAGAACGTATACATATGAGCAAAGCATCGTGAAATCGCACGAACAATTCTAGTTCTTGTGACTCAAATATTAATCTGGTTATTACGATCGAATTGCCACGAGATTACAACATGAACGTTATTAAGAATACCGGGTACCTGTTGCTTTCTATATCCCGTTGCTCAATATATCCAGGGACAACAGTGATAATAGAGACCTCAGACGTTGCTGATTGATGTCTTGGTGAACAATTTACTCCATTTGTGACCAAGACATCCATTACCTTTTTCGTTAGATCTCCCGCTGCAATACATCGTACTTCGCAAGCTTGAGTACAAAAGACGAAACTACAAGAATGGGAGTTCAATAGTAATTGAGTTTATAATGCATTTGTAAAGCTGGTATTTAATAGATCTGGATCAGATAGCACATTTTGTGCCATAGGCGGTTTGCAGAGACATAAAAATATGGCACGACAAAGCCGAATTTTCAGCCGAAACTCAGGGATCACACATGTCGACCTAAAATATCAATCTAGCGCCATTTCCATGCTTTGCATTGGTGATTCGTGAAAAAATAGAGGGCATCATAGGCTTAGCTTCATAGCCCTATAATACCAATGGTACACAAAGCTCAACCATGTTCAATCGAGAACAAGTTAACTGAACAAATCAATGTGGTGGATGAAGAAACAAACTTTCGCCAGGCATAAATCAACCATTTCCCTACCAAAAGTAGGAATTATATTTTCCGATTTTCTTTCTAGAAGAATTGAACGTTTAATAAAACTTCTGCTAGGGCACACACCGGTCAAATTCTCAATGTGGTGAATTCTGTTCAGTTCGACAATCAGCATCTTCGAGATTAGAAAAGGACTATCTCGATGATGATAACAGAAATACAATATATAGGGAATGGAAACAAACCCAGACCATCCAAACATAACTCGAAAGCACCCCCCCCCCCCCCACAAGTTTTTTTTCACTGCTTGCCATGTTAAGTACAAATATGGATAATTCGTGCAGTTCTCTGATTACATTACGCCGTGGGAGTATTGCTACACATGCTGGGATCATCCACCATTTGTCATATTGGTGTTGACAGCTAACGTCTCTGTAGAATTAGTTCTGCAGCCACATGAACATTATAGTCGCTTTTCGATTCTTGCCCATTATTTCCAGTAGGAGGATTTTATCTCAGAAATAAAATCCACATTTGTTGCTATAGGGTATAGCGGTGTTTGCTTCTCGATAGACAACTGGTGTTTACATCGATCTAATACAATTATTGAACTATATATAAAACGTAATGACGAACATATAATCAAAAGCAATTCATGTTCAATGACATATTAGAATGAACAGAATCAATGAGGCAACCTCATGGAAATGTAACACCAACTACATTCAATATTTCAACTTTGATTTTACCGTAATTCTAATAATATTGTAGGAGAACTATGGTAAAATAGAACGCTCATTCCTTCGTTTGATCTTCGTCAAGGTATATATCAGTGAATATTCGAACGGGTAGAGTAACCGAATATACATACAGTCACCTCCAACGTTTTTTTCACTGCTTGCCATGTTAAGTACAAATATGGATAATTCGTGCAGTTCTCTGATTACATTACGCCGTGGGATTATTGCGTCACTTGCTGTGATCCTCCACCATTTGTCAAATTGGTGTTGACAGCTAACGTCTCTGTAGAATTAGTTCTGCAGCCACATGAACATTATAGTAGCTTTTCGATTCTTGCCCATTATTTCCAGTAGGAGGATTTTATCTCAGGAGAACTATGGTAAAATAGAACGCTCATTCCTTCGTTTGATCTTCGTCAAGGTATATATCAGTGAATATTCGAACGGGTGGAGTAACCGAATATACATACAGTCATCTCCATGAGTTTGGGTCCACCTACATCTCATGCCATGGGCATTGTGTTCTGTCCATGATATTCATAAAACAAAAGTCATATGTAACTGGTATTTATGAGTATGATGAAGAAGCATAATTTCAGTCCCCATAGGAAACAGTAAGATGCCCCAAGTGTGAGTTTTAATGTAAACTTTAATTTAAACTGGAAGTAATGCAAATCACAGACACCGTTACAAGACGATACACACAATTCTTTGACATTTACCAATTATTATTATCACTTTACTCTCAACAAAAACATCTTGCAACATGCTCCTGACCATGGCTGAACTGACCGGATTCAAACGACCCAGATGTGCGCACACCATCAGCAGGGAAAGGGTTTGGGGCTATAGCAGTTGAAGTTGGACACTCCTGTAGGGCAGTGAGGCTTGCTATAGCCTGATACGGAGGAACGGGATACGTTGGGGACCATCCAAGATCGGGAATAGGAGGGATGACCTGCCACTGCAGGGATGACCGTCCTTGGTGTGACAACCGAAAATTCGTTGCCCAGATCGGGGATTGAACCCACGATCTCTGCGTCTTGAGACCGACGCTCTACTAAGTGAGCTAAAGGGATATCCCACTAGCTAAGCTAGTAGGAGCGAGGTCACATATGGTGGCAGCGGTGGGACACATCGTCCTCGATGTGTGGGGTGTCCTTATCCGTTAATCCCCTGGAATATATCCATTTCACACCGATCACATGCCCTAACTGCACCCTACCAACCTACCCTGCTCGCAGCGCCAAATGTGACAACCGAAAATTCATTGCCCAGATCGGGGATTGAACCCACGATCTCTGCGTTTTGAGACCGACGCTCTACTAAGTGAGCTAAAGGGATATCCGACTAGCCAAGCTAGTAGGAGCGAGGTCACATTGGTATGCCACCGCGAGCCAAATGGACAGGCCACTTCCTGAGTTCGCGATGATGTCCGTGCTTCTCGAACAATGGTGCGACAATGTCTGCAAGCAGCCAGTTTGAATGGCAATTGCCAGTAGGAAGCCGAAATTCACTCCAGAGAACAAGCAGCTAAGGCTCAACTTCTGTCGTCACTACGTGAGTGGTTTTATCAGTCACTCTATTCACGAGCAATTCCAAATTCAACCTTTACTTTAAAAGTACGGGTTTCCATGTCCGCCACAGAGGTGGGGAAAGAGCATCTGTCACAGCGCCTCGCCGTCGAAATAGTAAAAATCGGCAGTGGTGTTGATAGTGGAGGTGGTGTTGTCATGCTGTGGGGTCAAGGGATGCATGTCATTCGGGGGGGGGGGGGTCCTCTGCTCCACACAATCAACGGGACATGAAACGGCCAGGGGCATTCTGCGTGACAGCATGGTGCCTTCAGCGCACATGCTCGAGTACAGGACCAAAACAATCTTCATGATGATAGCACATCCTGCCATCGCACTCGCGTCGTCGCTCGCAGAGGTGTGAGGACTTTGTGCGATCCATGACAGCCCGGATCAGGCATGTATCTAGGCTCCAGCCGGCCAGTGAACTGTGTCATATTGCTTTCATTTTGTTATTTCCAATGTTATTGCTGATTTGGTTTGCCTTTTATGTTGTTTTGACCATGGTTACCATAAAGATACGAACTTTTGTTGAAAATTAGTTCAAGGTGGATTCAACCTTTGACAATTGTTGAATTGTGCATTTTAAATTCCTAGAATTCCTAGAATCCTAAAATCCTTTCCGTCATATTGGCACATATATAAATTACACTCATGACTGTGTTCAACTGTAAACGCATTCAAAGGGGCATACAACGGAATAATAACTCAAATGGGCCCAAACGTTTGAAGTGACTGTGTCTGTATGTACATATCTGTAATATTCCAAATTTACTCTGTATGCAGCACATAGTTATATGCAGTACTAGTTATATAGAAACATTTTTTCCTGGCCGTATACTGGAAAATGTATGGAGCGGGTATCCAATGTCCAAAACATCCAGATTCACACCAAACAACATGCGATGAAGTCAATACATCTTCCCCTACTTGGATGGCTGATCAGTGAGTGTACTCGGCGATAGTCGAATCATTTGCTAGATACTAGCCATACAAAAGGGAAATTGTCTGCAGTATAAATCTTTGTAGTATTTCATAACACAAGGTTTTACCATAAATTCTTCAATTTGACACCCTTGAATAAACTGCATGAACCAGTCACTAGTGTGTTTTCTCCAGTTGGTGTTTTGAAATCATTGTCATAATTAAACGAGGGGCCATAGGCCACACACTTGCCGGAATGAGTACCTAATTATGACGTCATTTGTCGTCAATTCTATACTGCAAACTTACTGTGAATGGAGTTTTTGAATAAGCATGATAAAATCGTGTTTATATATGTTATATTATAACCGGACAAGATCATAATATCTTCAAATAATGAGTTTCCTTTGAAATTTGTTGCCGAAAAAACGTCAATTACGTCAAAACGGATATATCGATTGAGCTAAAAATTGATAGAAACCATCAGAGGACGAGTCCACATCGTTTGCATATTCTAGATCTGCAGTAAATGTTATAACTTTGCACATCTGACACTAAAAAGGCCTAAATGTCAGTCTGAAAACACATTCGTCATTATGACGTCAATTGACGTCCGACTCCAAAAATGACTATATATTTGGAAAGTACTCTCGAAGACCTTTCAAACGAGCTACTACTCGATATTTTTGCAAAAGGTCAAGGTCATTTTTGAGGTCAACTTCGACCTCGGGCGCCTGCAAAGGCTATCGGTCATACGCCTCAGGTGTAAATGCAAAAGTTGTTAGGCTAAGTGAGTGCAATAGTGTGGATTTACTTCCGTGTCTCTATCTTGCTTACTTCCTGAGATATAGTGACCTACAGGGTTTTCACTTGCGGGTCAATATTGACCTTGACTTCCGACATTTGACCTTGAAATTCCCTGGAACAAAAGAACTCATCCTTGGCTATGAACGGGTGTATCATTAGACTTTTACGCACATTATTGACACTTTCATCAGCATGGACAGCTTGACACATGTAATTTCGCTTATGATGGGACCGATTTCGTTGCCATAGAAACGTCAATTACGTCATAACGAATTGGCCGATCGGGCTAAAAATTGACATTGAGCATGAGGGACCGGTTCCACATCGTTTCCAAGCATCAGATCGAAAATCGGAAGAGGTGACGTCCAAGGTCAAATATTCGACCTAGGTGAACTTCTCAAGGTCAAGGTCAAATGTCAAGGTCAAGGTCACGAAAGATAAAACTCGAGTTTATCTACAATATGAACTTGATTTGAAGTCTCTAGGACCATTAGAACCGAAGTTATGGCCACTTATGTGTTTTCGACATTTTGCTTGCCCTTTGACCTAGACACACCAAAATAGGGCGTTTTCTGGCCGGTGTCCTAGAGAATATGCACATCAAGTTTGAGGGAAATCGGGTAAGAATTGTGGACGCTAGGCTAGACACAAACAAACAAACACATACTCAAACAAATCCACGAACGAACCCACATACTTGCCGAAATCTTTAGATTGCGGCAAGTAATAAATTTGCTGATAGTCAAAGCATCTGAACTCGACGGATGTCAAAATATCTCTTCCACACTCAGTGCTGGATTCAGTGGTTGATAGCGTAACAGATCGTACATGGTCAATATCTAGTCGGCCTGATATCTCCAGTCACTGACCATTACATTAACATCTCCTGCTATGTCCACACTTGGAATGGACCATCCTGTGGAGCAATGGTTTCTAATATCGGGTCGTTAAAGCTATCTCATCAATCGCTGTGGTGTGACTGACACATGATATGGCGGAGGTTAAGTGAATCAGCTAGAGCCACCAGCTGTGACCGTTGGACATCAATTTCCTAGGCAGTCGTTTTTGGGGATGGTTTAATAACTGAGGATGGTCTCTCTGGGACTGCTCTTTCTCTTATTGTACATTTAAAAGCCAGTGATGAACCTGAATGGCACTTATTTCGGAAGAGAAATAAATGCACGACCCAATATGTAACACGCAGGCATCATCAGAGACATTGTGTGAAATCAGGACCAGCTTGTCCATGCGCAGACAGGTTATTACAGAGTTGAGCCCATGATAGACTATGTCACAATACAGTACAATAGTAGCAAATATTGAGCTAGGAAACAATCACCATGGTTCTTTTTGAATTCATGACCAGTGCCACGTGAGGCAGGAAATGCTCAATCTTTTTGGAACACCTGATTTCACCTCCGTATCTCATGAGGTTGTTTATAAGCTTTGTGAATGTGTTATGTACATAATACATTTTTTCACATAGGACTCACCATGGCCCCTGGGTTGCTGAGAATACATTTCTCATAGTGGTGACAACGTTCACTAACAGATTCTGGAAAAAAATGGTCGATGTTTCTTGTTGAACATTTTGCGTTATATTATCTGGTCGATTTCGATCCTTCATAATAGTTTGGGTATACCGTATGCAGCATCTTTACTTCTCACTATATATTTCATGGCATTGCTACAGAAAGCTATATTAAGTCATTTCGTTCGAATAGTTGCTTGTGGGTATAATTTACAACACATCCTGTCCTTTGTGGTAATTGTTTTCTGGATCATATTTCTGGGTTTTTTGTTCACTTTCATAACGAAGCAGTTATTGTCTGTGTGGGGGATATGATTAGTATGCACCAAGGAAACTGTTTCACATATTAACATCTCAGTCACATACTCAATATCCAGGAAAACTGATTGCCTCTATATTTCGGCAGTGTGTATGTAGCACTTAACACCAACAAAACAGTGTGTGATTGACATCACCACTATAAAGGCATCTATAACATCATTCTGCATTGGGACGTATTTGTTATCAGCCATGTTTCAACCGTTCTGTACTGATATGAAGTGCAGTACAGTACGTTCTGTACTGTACGGCACAGATCCATGAAATTCCCATAGTTTGGTCAACACTTCAAATTACTTGGTAATGTGGGTGGAAGAATATCGACAGCTGACATCATCAATCTCACGGTACAGAACCCATTCATCATAATTATTATGTCACATTATTATGGCTTTCCAGAAATAAAAAACTATGGAATATGGAGCTGTTATCTACATGAGCCGGGTGATATACGTGAGCTAGTGAGTGACTTGTAAACACAGGTACAATATTCAGGTCTGTTGAGTTTTTTTGGCAAAATACAGTGCAATGGATTTCGTGCAGTGAATCACAGATTATTGACGTTGACAGATAAATTCTTTGAATATTGCTTTAGTGATACTATAAACTCTGATTTTTAGGTTACCGGACCTATGGTCCGATAACCTATTGGCATGGCGTTGCGTCCGTCGTCCGTCGTCTAGCCGTCCGTCCGTCCGTCCGTCGTCCGTTCACATTTTTATCTTAAAAGTATATCATCGAATCTTTCTGAAATTTTGCACAAAAATACCTAAAAATATTTCAAGGAAAGCTTTTTTTTTGTTTTTCGATTTTCGCATTTTTTTCAAAATGGCGGCCGTTTTCGACGAAAAATGCCTGATTTTGGACTTTGGCGGCAATTTTCTCAAAAACTGTTCAGTAACTTTTTTTCTTTTTGATACACAACACTCCTCATATGTACTCCTGTGATGTGTATAAGTTTCGTTGCGCTTGAATCGCTCGAAGTGGGCCATTTTGGGCCAAACTTGGCCCAAATGGGACTTTCCCATGTTAAATTTTCCTATGCTTTATAATGGGAAACATTATGCCTTATATCTCACTTCACATTGAGATTAGAGACTAGGAATCAATTGTGGACATATAGGAAATGATATATGCTGAATATTCTCGTGACCTTGAGTTTGACCTCTGACCTCAGTTTCAAGGTCAAAGAACAAAATGGCTAATATCTCGCTTATTATCGACTTTACAGCTTAGAAATCAATCGTGGACATATAAGAAATGATATATACCGAATATTCTGATGACCTTGAATTTGACCTTTGACCTCATTTTCAAGGTCACAGGACAAAATGGCTAATATCTCGCTTATTATCGACTTTACAGCTTAGGAATCAATTGTGAACATATAGGAAATGATATATGCTGAATATTCTCGTGACCTTGAATTTGACCTCTGACCTCATTTTCAAGGTCACAGGACAAATTGGCCAATATCATGCTTATTAGCGACTTTACAGCTTAGGAATCAATTTTGAACATATAGGAAATGATATATGCTGAATATTCTCATGACCTTGAATTTGACCTTTGACCTCATTTTCAAGGTCACAGGACAAATTGGCCAATATCTTGCTTATTAGCGACTTTACAGCTTAGGAATCAATTTTGAACATATAGGAAATGATATATGCTGAAAATTCTCGTGACCTTGAATTTGACCTTTGACCTCATTTTCAAGGTCACAGGACAAAATGGCCAATATCTTGCTTATCAGCGACTTAACAGCTTAGAAATGAATTGTGAACATATAGGAAATGATATATGCTGAAAATTCTCATGACCTTGAATTTGACCTTTGACCTCATTTTGAAGGTCACATGACAAAATGGCTAAGATCTCGCTTATTATCGACTTTACAGCTTAGGAATCAATTGTGAACATATAGGAAATGATATACGCAGAATATTCTCATGACCTTGAATTTGACCTTTGACCTCATTTCCAAGGTCACAGGACAAAATTGCTGATATCTCGCTTATTATCAACTTTACAGCTTAGGAATCAATTGTGAACATATGGGAAATGATATATGCTGAATATTCTCGTGACCTTGAATTTGACCTTTGACCTCATTTTGAAGGTCACAGGACAAAATGGCCAATATCTTGCTTATTAGCGACTTTACAGCTTAGGAATCAATTGTGAACATATAGGAAATGATATATGCTGAAAATGCTAGTGACCTTGAATTTGACCTTTGACCTATTTTCAAGGTCACAGGACAAAATGGCCAATATCTTGCTTATTAGCGACTTTACAGCTTAGGAATCAATTGTGAACATATAGGAAATGATATATGCTGAAAATGCTCGTGACCTTGAATTTGACCTTTGACTTATTTTCAAGGTCACAGGACAAAATGGCCAATATCTTGCTTATTAGCGACTTTACAGCTTAGGAATTAATTGTGAACATATAGGAAATGATATATGCTGAAAATTCTCATGACCTTGAATTTGACCTTTGACCTCATTTTCAAGGTCAACAGGACAAAATGGCTAATATCTTGCTTATTATCGACTTTACAGCTTAGGAATCAATTGTGAACATATAGGAAATGATATATTCTGAATATTTTAATGATATTGAATTTGACCTTTGACCTAAATTTCAAGGTCAGTCATTTTTTTTTCAAAGTCAGATTACAAAATGGCTTATATCTCGCTTATTATCAAATTTACAGCTTAGGGGTCCATAGTGAACATATAGGAAATGATGTATGCTGAATAGTTTGGTGATCTAGAATTTAACCTTTGATCCCATTTTCACGGTTAGAGATATAGCGATTTCAGTGGTCACCTTGAATTTGACTTTCAACTTTCTCGGCTTAACTCTGTATATTTCTCCGGTAACCTTACTAGCCCATTGGGCTAATTTTCTAACTGGTTTACACAGTTTTTCGCTGATATTTTTGCGATGCTAAATGCTATCGTTCTATAAATTGGCATACTTCACCTGAGAGTCCAACGGCAATTATTTACCGAATTTCAGACTTTTATCACGAAAATTGAAGAAGTTGGCAATCTACCCCTATGTTAAATTTAGCCCTGGCATTTAAATTCTGGGTCCGCACACAATTTCGTGCATTTGCTCGGTTTTGTATTGGTGCAATCTTTCAAAATTAACATGTTTGTGTAGAATACACCCCAATGTGTCATCGAGTCTCAAATTACAACAATACTCCGAATCCTGGTGGATGTAAACATGATCAAATCCTCGAATAAGCTCAGAACCTGGAGATCCCGTTTTTGGCTGAAATTTAACATTGGGGTAGATTGCCAACTTCTTCAATTATTGCGATAGAAGTCTGAAATTTGGTAGAAAACTGCCGTTTGTCTCCGAGGTGAAGTATGCCAAGTTATAGAACGATACCATTCAGCATCGCAAAGATATCGTCAAAAACCGGTGTAAACAAGTTAGAAAAATCAGAGTATATTACTTCTTAAGTCTTTTGTGTGTGCAAAATCCAAGATTTGTTCACCATTCATAGTCGATGAATTCTGTCGCTCTGAATATTCCGTACTTGGATATTGGTCCTAAGTTTTTATAAAGTATAATAAAAGTATGATAAAAGTATCATAACGCGCTACTGCCGTGGAATTGTTTCTCTCAAAGCAGACCAATTTGGATGAATGTCATCAAACAGAGATGGAATTGTTTCTCTTGCATACAATCAACATCGTGTGACGATAACTATTTTCTCTTGGAGACCTATAACAGATGGAACAATTTAACCCTTACTGCCTTCATCTTTGCTCATGAATAACAATGTTTATGGGAATTGGGGATTTATATCACATGATATTGCAACATTGGGCACCTGCAATAAAACAACAATGTCCTGACTGATACCATGCATTCGTGAACAGTCACATTCCATATATGAATGGCTTTAGTTCCTAAATAATTATTAGTGACGTATAAAATTTAGTTTCATTATGTCAAGACAAAGAGTTCGGTTGTGCAGAATCATGTTTCATAGCTGCAAACAAGAAACTGAATGATAAATTGATATCATAAAGTTTTGATAATTGAGTATTTTGTAGGATTGTCCCCGATATGTTGAGATATATCAACACCTATGTCTCACTATTTGAATATGTCTGTATTTGTGACAATATGTTGATATTTACATTCATACAACTGAGGAAGTGACACTGCTAGTTGGGCGTTGAATCTGTCCCCGAAGACACCAATAATTTCGTAGCCTTCTGGCTTTTGATTGGGCACTTATGTGTTGTTATGCGTTTCGGTTGACTTTGTTTGGGATTTCGATTTGTTCAGCAGTTGTATACTAATTCCATCCGGAGTTCAACAACTACCTTCAACACACTGTTTGCCACTGATGACGCCTGTGTAGTCTTGGCTACATTATTTGGTCGGGTTTTGCTTTCCTTCCACGATGTTTTTTGTTGTTGTTATTGTCATCATCACAATCTGCTTGTATCGACGGTAATGGGTCGATACTTATATTTTATTTGCAACTCGATTCTAATTTAAACCGCATGTACGTATCATTTCCATTAATATCGTACTGTCACTCACCAGTGTTGTTACAAATGTGTTTCAAAGTTTCAATGCTTTAATAATATTGAAGATGAATTACTTTATGCCACTCATGCTGCTACCATCAACACCCCATGGTTCAATACAATGTAATAATGACACCCAAATGCATTGTATTTTAGTATATGAATAATCCGAGATCAACATAAAACATGTGAGTTAATGCATGCCTAATCATTATTTGTATAGGCTTAGGTTAGCTGACTACAAATTTGACTACACATTGTATAGAGTATATCAAAATATAGTAGGGCGTTCAATATTGACTAAAAATTATAGGAAAATAGGAAATTTTCTTCCGAAAAGATAGGAATTTTCATTTAAGTGTGGTTGAAAAATAGTGCTTTTTAATGTCTCCTGGTATCCCTACAGCCAGCCCGATCCGCCACAAATACGGATATCGTCACAATTGTTTGTAGTACCGTGACAACCGAGCTAAGTTACGGTCCCAGTCGGGAGAGATGCCATGTGAGTTGGGAAAAATAGTGCCGGAACGACAGAAAATACCCCATGAATAGGGGCAAATACTGCTCAAACAGGGGAAAGTACCTGCTGAATCGGGAAAAATATCGTGAAAACGTTCATATTCTTTGAAAAAATAGGAAAATATAGGAATTTGTCTGAAAAAATAGAAATATAGAAAACTACCCAAAATATAGGAAAATAGAGGATTCTTGACGCCATGTTCAGACATTATATACAACTGCATATGCTCTGTTAATAGTAATCCTAAAATTTATGTTCCATAGCACTGTTTTGGTTAGCATGTCAGATATCTCCAATCATGGACCATATCAATGTTATTCCCTAGTATAAACCACTCAAAATTGACCATCATATTGAGCAATGGTTTCTTATTTCTTCAACATGTCTATATACACGTGTTTTTATGGTGACTAATAAGCCCTCTGTGGCAGGAGGTATCAAATGTATTGAATTGTTATATTGTTATTGTATTTATTTGTGCCTTGGTCACTCTATTAAATGATTCAAAATCAAAAATCAAATCAATATCGAGTAGAAGTGTCCTCATCGATCGCTGACACGTGATAAGATGAGTGTGATGTGAATCAACCAGAGATACCAGCTGTGACCGTAGGACATCAATTTCCTGGTCCATTTCTTCTAGAGAGAGACTGATGATAATAAAGTAATCTTTTGGGAAGAGTTATTTCCACAAGATCAAAGGTATAGTGTCATTGTCAGATGATGTACAGTTACACGTGTCCCAATATCAGACGACGCCTAAACATAATCCGCGATACTTATGGACCCATCCGTTCTTCTCTCCAAACATTCGCAACATGTCACGTATGTGCCAGAACAGATTCGGGGAGTGCCCAATTTGGTAGTCAACATTCCTACTTGCTCGGCTTGTGGAATATCCCTTTAGTTCATTTGGTAATGTGTTGGACTATGGTTCGTCGGGTCCTGGGTTCGAATGCCTTCTCAGGCAACTGGATTTTTCCGCACCCTGTAACACAGAAGCTAATCACTAACACAATGTCTAACACAGAGATACTCACGGTTTATATGTCGAGCTCACAAGGCCACCACTCCCATTTTGTTTAAAAACAATCAGGGCATATCAAGTTAGCACGGGTTTTCCCTTAACCATTCATTTCTGTAACCTCTGTTGCTGGTGAATGGAATGTGTATAGACAATTTGTGATGGAGTTGTCATCAGGATTGTCAGTGAATGACTGGACTATGTTGATTCCATGATAGCTGACTTGTTCCCATGCAACGTAATAAAGATCGGAAATACCTGAATGAAAAATCAGAACTACTGAAGCACTTACTGCCCCAGACACTCACGCATGCATGTTGAAGAAGCGTTATCGGGACAGTGTGTGGGCTGTGTGGAGGTGTTACATTAGCGTTATCATGAAACGAATCGGTTCCGTGGTGCTGGATGTGAATTCAACCGTAGAACGAATGCACAACGTGTGCCATATAACGTGGAATTATTGCATATTGTGTTCTTATAATGGACAATTTGTTCATTAGCATCGCCAGCTGACTGAAAAAAAATGGTTCTACCTGTAAACCAAGCAGAGGAAATTTGGCAGAACAAATATTCCTGTTGCAGCACAAATCTATTCTGTGCAGCACAACTATATTTGTATATTTTTTCGACAAATCAAACATCATCCTTGTTCTGGGATGCCAACCTTTTGAAAATGAAATATATATAATAGGAGTCACTGTACCCAATTGCTCTTGTTCCATGAATTTACTCATTGCGAACGAATGAAATTCGTTATTTGTTCGAATATGTGTAGCTCTGGAAGAGCAACGGTTCGAAAGTCAATTATCATTCACTGTGATAATTATACATGATATGCATGTAGTATGGATAAATATGAGAGTATAATATATTATACACCCTTGTACATATCATATCAAGTATTATAATAATTACGAGGCGTATGGGACTACAGTATCGACCACAAATATTGCTCTTGGAAAAGTCAACTTGGAGACATTCCTGCAATAACGGGAGTTGAAGTATAGGCGACTATTCTAAGACACCAATTATCAGCAAAACTCATGTGTACGGACATATTTTATGGAGGTAGTAAATGTAATATTAAAAGGTATGATAAAATACTGGCGACGTGTTTCTCTCAAAGTGGTCTGGTTTGAGTAAATATCATCAAGCAGAGATTAAATATTCACCATCGCATATAATCACCGTCAAAAGCACATTCCAGTACATTTGTCTTCCTTTCATCTGAAGAGCTATAACAAATGTGACGAGGTGACCCTTACTGTCGTCATATGTTATCATAAATCACAATGCTGATGGGAATTATGGGGATTTTTCCTACATAATATTACAGCTTTTGTCTCCTGAGACAAGACATCATTGTTTTGACTGATATATTAAGCTTTTTTTAATATCACTGACATTTGGCTACATTTCATATGTTGTTTATTGCATCTGTCCTCCAAATTTCTTAACCATGAGACAATATACAATTACATGTAATTTTTTTATCCCAAGCTGATGAATCAAGTTGTGCCAAATCAGGTTTGATGGCTACATGAAAGAATTAAATGTGTTATATAGGTATTACCTGATTTCACCTCCTCATAAACATGTATGTGGTTCATTACGTTCTTGAAACTAATAATTGGGAAATACGTTATATTTGGTTATTGGTTCGATGTATATTACGTCTATATAGCATGGTGTTCAAATGTTATTGTTCACTCTTGTACGTACTGTGTATGGTAAACCATATTGTACTTAAATTATCACTGTCTCACATATGAACACTCTTACGGTTGTATTGAGACTTAAAGTAATCTAAGGCATTGTACTGTTATCACTCTGGTTTAACATCGTGTGAAATTGACACTTATGTATCAATGCAGCACTGGAGACATCTGAAATCAACAATGAAAACATACTTTCTGCTGGCGATTAGCATTCAAAATAACAAATGGAATGAAAATTGTTAATGGCAAAAAGCCTACGCGGGAGTACAGGAGCGGAGTACAGTCAAACCTCTGATTAGTGAAAAATGTTCACTATACTGTTCTCTAATCGGAAAAAGTACCATCAAAATGAAAAAAAACATCGAACATGTAATCTTGTGTCACAGACTCATTGTCACATGTTACCAGTGACGTCGTCAGTGATTTGGCGAGTGAGGCCATGACTACTGAAAAACATTTTTGGTTTCTGAGAAAGAAACATCGACGAAGTCCGATATACATCTGGTATATATACCCTCTTAAGCAACACATTAGAAACCTAGAAATCTGCTCAAGTACTGCATGTCATAGACATAAATATCACACTGGGCAGGCCCCATAAAACAATGCTATGTCAAGCTGATGATAAGCTGATGATAAGCAAGATGATAAGCAAGGTAGGTCACCCTACCCTGCAGTAAATACTTGTGGCTTCCTATTGTATGATCTAGGCTGTGGAAACACCAGTTAGGCTGAATCTGGGTAAGATGCAATCAGGCATAACAGTGTGTGAGACCCCAGTCAGTGGAGCCAGGCCAAGAGGCAACCAGGCACAACAGTGTGTGAGACGTGTTAATTACCTTGTTGTTGCCCAGAAGACAGATTTCTCTGCCCTGTGTGATTACAGTGCATTTGCTTATGTACACTAAGTAGAGGGTCATTTGTATTGCAAATTGATATTTGGGACCATGAAACAGTCTTCACAGTAGGGAGTTTTTCATTGTATAGAGGTGTTCACTAATCGGAAGATCTCCTCAATGTTAAAAGATAGGCGTTCATTTGGGACCGGGAAAAAGTGTTCACTAACTGGAGTTGTTCACTGACCAGAGGTGTTCACTAATGGAGGTTTGACTTTACATGCTTATATGACTGCATATGATGCATGCAATATCAGTCATACAGGATTGTCAGGGAACATCTAAGTCTCTACTGGAAAGTGTATCTTTGTCCCAAAATATCGAAGAGATAAATGAGGTATGCATGGTCAGCATGTGCGGCATCGGTGTGATAGCTCCAGTCATTGACCATCACTCTGTCATTTGTCCACACTTAGAATGGGTCAGCATGTGGAGCAACGGTGTCTGATATCGAGTCGTTAAAGCTCCCCCTCCAATCGCTGTGGTGTGACTGACACATACTATTAAAGAACGTGATGTGGATCAGTTAGCTGGACATCAATTTCCTGGTCAGTTGCTTCTGGGAAAACATGATAATATTAGGATGATTTATCTGGTAATTGCTGTTAGGTGTTAAATGTTTACACTTGGTGCTATTTTTGTTCTTTTTGCCGTGTTGTTAAGGTTGAAATATTCCCAAAACAGTTGTCTTTTTCCAAGGGAAAAAAAACAAATTTCTGTTCCTAACGCCTTCATGTTCTACTGAAAAGTGTCTTGTGGCTGTGCACGTTTCCTTCTGCCGTGTCATACTTTTGCATTCAGAATGAGAGCAGAAGTAGTTCCGTCATTCTTTGACCTCTACGGATATCCATGTGTGCCATACTGAAGCTAACACCACTCAGATTGTCCAAACTACTTTCCAGACAGATCACGTAAATTAAACAGCATCAGTGTGTCTTACTGAAGAGTATGTATTTCGAGTTTATATACAGCGTATTCTCCATTCACCGATAGCGTGATTGAAAACATCACTGCCATTTAACACTCCATTAATGCTGATTGAAAAGTGTGCCTATTGTTACAGTACATTGTCGTGGCTTAGTATAGGAGCCGCGAATGAAGATACACAGTTGGGAGGCCGTGTCTTTCATTCGTCCCTGATACTACAGAATTTTGTGAGCGAGTAATGTTTGTCAACGATAGTGTATTATATTACAACATTAACAGATAATACACATTTGTTGCGTGAGTCGTCATTTGAAACTGACCTCAAATCGTCTTGTTTTTGTTGTTGTTGGATATTTCAGATGGAAACACGTTATTCCCAATCCAACTCATTCTATGGTTTTTCTTATGGTTAATTGAAAATGTTGGTATTACGAGGAGCTGCGAGATACAGTTGAATACATATTTACATGCAAGCATATATATGAAGCAGTGTTGAATTATAATTACGATATCCAAGATAGAACTGATATATTCACCATTCAGAAGTGAGTAATTCAACCCTCAGAATTGTAATAATTTCCTGTTCATTTTACTATACTCACACGATGTTGAGGGTTATCTGGGCCTATTCCCCTCCTGGTAGTGGCAATGGGAATGATTGAATCAGGTCTTATGTTACACAAATATATCCTGTGTTTTGGAATCATGACCCCTGTACGTAAAACGATGTTGGTACAGACGAACGGGAACTACTAGTGGAAGCAATCCAGTTTCATGGTTGGGCTATACTTCTGAGCTAAGACACACATTGTAGAAATGTCATTATAATTTTTTTTTATTCGATATTTTCAACCGAACAAATCACCTTTATTTCCTTTGTGTTATGATACCTAATCTTCGCATCTGAGCCAGTTTAAAAATATCCGATGCATTAAGAAATATCAACTCTCATGATAACGACTTTTTATCATCAAGTCATGAACATAATCCAAATATTAGGTGATAATTACAAAAAGTCGATAAATGGACTATTGTCGTTTTATCCTATAATTATTGACAAAAAGCTAGACATTTTCTGAGTGTCTTCTTGGAGTTAATTCCTACTAGTATTCTCACAAATTATCTATCAGCTGACTTGTATTCTTTGATGCTGCTGATGTCCTATGGATTCCATCAAGGAATTAGTTTGTATGTTCACACAGGAAACATATCACCGACTGTGACATTAACCCACTTCTATTTCTTATTTCAGTTCCAACGTCAGTCATAGGCTTGCTTAAAAGTCTGAGTATGACTTTTCTCCGGATATTTGCCCAATTTGATCCCATTATGCACTGTCACTAATGCACTTTTGATTAGCGTTTGATTGTCGCTATGTTTATATATACCGACTAGTTTTAATGCAGGCGGGACATGATATATTTCCACAAGTCAGTAACCTCTCCTAAATAACGCCCACGGGGATCTCTTGTATTTGAACCCACGGTTATCCAGGTATGTGTTCGCTGCAGATAATTCAGATGATTGAAATTAAAACTCACCATTTTTTAAATTGACTGATATTTGCTTCGATATTGTGGCAACCTGCAATGTCGGCAAGCTAATCATTCTCTGTCCAATATCTTCATGCAATATTAACGGTTATATTCTTAGCATCTGTCACCAAATTTCATGTACATATTCTTGACACCCCCAAGATTACTTTATCGTATCCATGAAAATCAGGAACACTAGAATTTAAGCTGATCTTAAAATTTGTTCCAACGTTCAACCTAATCAGTTGGAAGTTAGTGTATGTACGTGGAACCACACATCCCTAAGCAAGCATATGTCCCCACATCTGGCACTTGACAACCCCGCGATGTAGTTGCGATGAAGTTTAATACAGTATTGTATTAAGTGAGAACTTTTCTTGGATATATTTATCGATTGGATCATGGTGATAATATATGTTAATACGTTCCATACAAGTGTCACGAGATAATACCTATCTATAAATAAATATTTCATGCACGTCAATAAAAAGACAATTTTGCACACACTTGCCGACTCTCACAAACGACAACATTAACCTTCTATGTTGGTTCTCATATTCCCTGTGCAATGTGGTGAAAATTCTCATTTAGCGTGCTTTCTCCCACTAAAATACACCTCGTTAAGATGCGGATGTGCGAATGCGACATGGACTATCGCGATTACAGAGCTATATTTTCTGATATCATCAGCCCAGTGGGAACGAGAACGGGCACGCACAAGGTCGAAGGTACATCTGTATCAGCGAGACGACGTCAGGAACCCGGCCGTCTCGGCCACTCGGGGACCTGCTGACCACTGTAATTATGTAGATAAATCTGTGGGACGGCGAATCGACACAGCAACAGTGACAATATTTCACGTGTAGTTGAGATAAAGCACTATCGTGTCAACACATATGAAGAAGCGTAGGTCTGTAATGACTTACAGTCACGTTGTGTTGGTTTTCTGTACGGGCTATACACCCGTACAGTATCAATAATGAATTGATACTATTATCGTTTCTTTTTGGTATTTGAACATTAACAAAGTGTTCACATCCCGTTGGATCTCTAGTTCAGCCTATACTCGGATTTTTCTAACTCGTTTACACTGTTTTTCGTTAATATTTTTGTGATGGTGAATGCTATCGTTCTATAACTTGGCATTCTTCACCTAGGAGTCAAACGGCAAATTTCTACCAAATTTCAGACAGCTGTCGCGAAAATTGAAAAAGTTGGCAATCTACCTCAATGTTAAATTTCAGCCCAAAACGGGATCTCGAGAATCTGAGCATTTTCGCGGAATTGGTCCTGTTTACATCCATCAGGATTCGAAATATTCCTGTAACTTTGAACCAGAAGATACACTGGGGTGTACTCTACACAAACATGTCGATTTTGAAATATTACTCCGTTACAAAACCGAGCAAATGCACAAAATTGTGTGCGGGCCCAGAAAATAAATAATAGGGCTAAATTTAACATTGGGGTAGATTGCCAACTTTTTCAATTTTCGCGATAGCTGTCTGAAATTTGGTACACGATTGCCGTTTGACTCTCATGTGAAGTATGCCAAGTTATAGAACGATAGCGTTAAGCGTCACAAAAATATTAGCGAAAAACAGTGTAAACGAGTTAAAAAATCCGAGTATAGCCGTGCACTCGCCAAGGACACGCGCTAGTTACTAAAACCTCTACCAAGGACGATTTGGTAACAGTACATTCTTCAGAGGGTTACGCAGCTGTCTTGTGGGCAGTTCGCGCACGAAATTTCTCGCTGAGGAACCAATTTAGGGGAGATACCAAATATGGCTGTTTAAACCTACAAACGTATTGTAGTGTAAACGTGCAAAAATGTAATCTAATCCGTGCCGGGGATTACTTGATAGCCCGTTCATTATCATAATAATATTCATTATTAAGGGATACATTTTCATCATCATCCAATATTCAGAATGGAGAATAGTATCCTAAATGCAAAATTTGGCGTGTGTATTTTGGTTATTTACAAAGGCTTTGATCATTGTCCAAGTTTTGGACAATGTTGCAATGGTTAGTTTATTCCGCATTATTGACACAAATAAACGCTAAACTATACTACCTGGCTATAGTAATTCAGGTTTAGAAATACCACCACGCTGGCTGCATTTATATCAATGAGAAGTATTGAAGAAACACTACACCCCATAAAATGGGATCTCTGTATTGCATACCACATAGTCCTCGTTCTGTTCCTTATTTCCTGGGGCGGGATCCGTTCCTGCAAACTGACAGGTCCGGTGTACTTGACCTCGGCCGGAGTGTTGCGATATTTCCGGGCAGATCACCCAATAAACTATAGCAGACCCTGGAATATGGACCCACTCTGTCGGTGAATATCCACCGGGCTGTTGCGCTCCTTGACGGACATCAACCGTCACTCTAGGTCCCTCTCCTCCCTGTCCCCCGTCAGTCCGCCTCTTCGTTCCATCCCCTCCCCATGATGTCGGCACGCACGAGGCCCTCGCCCCAACCCTACATCGCGTGCGGAGCTGGTCGATGGCGGGCCATTCCTACCCGAACCCGCGCTGTGAATTAAAGGGGGGATCATTTGAGGGAACTGCATCATTCCGGACAGGCAATTAAGGGAAAACAAGCCGCGAAAAATATCGACACTAAATCCGCTAGCTGAAGTTTGACGACAAGTAGACTGCAAAATGCACTTTATGGATTTGAAGCTCAAGGGACATGTAATGGAAATTGTTTCCATATAACTTTACATCTAGTCGACATGAACATTAGTTCCAGAAGAAAGTTTTGGAATAATGGATGCGCGCATGAGCAAATTGAGATTTCGTTTGTTGGAATACATGTATATATATATACATATAAATATATATTTATCCAATTGTTTCGTTCGTGTTCTGTCTGCAAACTCCGAGAAAGCCATTCAAGCGAAGTGAAGAGAAGACTGCACAGTGTAGTCTAAGCCGCGGACGGTCCCGGTTGAAATAAATGGAACATATAGATCCGCACGAGATTCCCTGATATATCTCCACTTTGTCAATCTGCACTTGACTGTTGGCCGGCTATTGTGTCTTACGGCCGAGGACCTGTGATTGGACTCCGAGGAATTCCCCGCCAACAATCAAGTCTTTGGCAGCACAATCCCCCGCAGTCGGGGTATCGTGGCCTTAAGCTCCGCCAGTGTTGGCAGTTCTCACACTCTTAACGGTGAATAAAGGAAGCCGCCATCGGGGCTTCATTCGCAGTTCGGGATAAAACATTTGCGGATGTAAAAATGACGCCGCTGACGCAATCGACATTGTACATAGAGACAGTAGAGTGCGGATTACCACCTGCGTTTTAAAGTTTTATTGTACTGGCCTGGACTTACGTATAAAATGCAGGGTAAAAAATATGTCCCCGTCGGACAGTAACCAATTGTTTGGATTTCATGAAGAGTGGATGCAAGAAAAGGACGGCGGAGTGACATCCGCCGTTACGTGAAGCGAAAGTGTAAACATCCTCGTGCTAGCAGCTGCACCACGCCACACAAATGCAATGCCGGTTATTTTGTTATATTTTATTGTACTCGGTGCACTTGTGACGAGTCGTTTTCGTACAGCTGACGCCTACGACACGACCTCGGAGCGCCCCTCGGACCGGGTTCACCCGAGTGGAGACCGCTTTGCCAAATACGACTTCAACAATGCTTCATCTGACGGCCACTCTCTCGGAGTTGCCCTCTCCAGGGGTCCTCCAGGATCCTCGACCCACGCAGCAGATCCAAAAATGGATACGTCCGGGCCGTTGGGAAGCCCCCACAGGGCATATAAACATGATATGGAACCTGGCATCGGCGCCGATACTGCCGACTCTATCCCCGAAACCCCCAATTACCCGGAGTCCAGTGCCTCAACAACCCACAGGCGTCCAGTCCCCACGGGTATGGAGTACTCGACAGTGTTTCACACCGACAAGGGGTCCTTCAAGTGGCCCTACCGGGAACAAGTGGCTTCCATCCCGGGCAATATCACGCTGGGCGGTCTGATGATGGTGCACGAGAGAGACGAGAAGATGATCTGTGGTAAAATAATGCCCCAAGGTGGCCTACAAGCCACCGAGGTGATGCTGTACACCGTGCAACAAGTCAACAAGATTAATCTGATTCCCGGCGTCACTTTGGGCGCCCGAATTAAGGACGATTGTGACAGGGATATATACGGCCTCGAGCAGAGCGTAGACTTCATTAGAGGTAAGCTAGATACATGGGTTCTCTTTATAAAGATCACCCACAACTGCTTTCATCTCATTGGCTGACTTTGTGCATCGATCATTAACTGTAATACGTTTGGAATACTATGACATCAATTACACTATAAACTGAATGATGGTAAATTGGTCTAGTAACAAATATCACATGACGACTGCTTCCTCCAAACTCCTATATGATCTGACAAATGCAGTGTGAGACTACATCCGAACTCAATCACTGAGTTAGTTTTGGAAAGTGATAAGCTGTCAGGATCGATACGAATTCAGAATCTGATAAGTCTGGGTTCTCGCCTGCAGCAGACACTTGAGGTTCGGCAGGAGGAGGCAGTGAGCCGTCAGAACCAGGCACAGTCCGCACGACATGTCATTACTCGTGCATCAACATGTCAATTCGTCCCCGCCTGTCTATCCAGGCCTGTTTGCAGATGTAACTGGATCAATTTCCCAATTATTCGAGCCCCTTCTCTGTGACCTTGAGTACCAGTTCAGTGACCAAAGCCTTCCACGTTTAGCGCCGCCAACAGGGGCATTAACTGATGGTTGACTTAAATAGAATTGCAAATGTGTAGCCGCCCACCTGTGAAGGAACTGACCCCGCCACGCAATTTTCCAATAATTGTACAGATTTCTTCCGTGATTATCTGATATGAAATATCGTTAGCGGGGTTCTACAAGCTCAGTGGAGTTGATGCCCGGCGCAGGTTCACGTTGATATGGTAATTCACAAAATCTGGTTTGGCCTTGCGGCTCCAAATGTGCGGCTTCTGTTCTCACGCTACTGCGGTCTGCTTTCTCTGAAGGACACTGCTTGAGAATCTCAGAGGAGTAGAAAAAGAAGAAACATTCCGCAAATTGGTGCAATATTTGTCGTATCTTCCTTTCACAATGACGTTACGAGGCGGCAGATAAAACGTCATTGCATCAATGGTACTTTGGCACCGATGGTATTGGGTGAACGACCATTGAACGAGTGGACCCCAGAGCAAGGCCAGAGCAATGCCTCCATTGACTGAAAGCGTATACACGAGCCATATTTGCACTTGGGGACACATGAAAGTGCAAATATGAGGAATACGTAGAGCACCAGGGAAAACGTGTAACATTCCTTTCTATTAATAAAAGATTATTTTTTTTGGATTATGAACGAAGGTCCTACTTACATGTAGTATTTTGTTACATATGAACCCATCATGACAGCCCACTTTATTTTTTTAGCATTTAATGGTGTATCTTCTGGCTTATTTTACTGTCATGGTCTATTGAATAACTGACTTGCTTGTTCCAACTGTTTTTTTTTTCATACGGATGTATCACAAGTTTCTTCCCTACGCAATGTTATGTCATCTAATGTTCTTGCGTATATATACATGTACAGAACATTGTGTATTCGATGCTCTTGATTTACCGTCCATACTTACGTGTGGGCACATATAATTCACAAATTCTATAGGTGCTGTTTAAGTGTGTATGTGTGTTCCTTCAGTGTTCATGGCGAAACCCATTGTTTGGGTGCACTTGCATGGCCATGAACATATTGAAGGGGAAAACCACTTTTTATCGTTTGATATTGAGCTGTGTTCCTTACATTTTTAGTCCCTTACTTTTCTTTTTCAGTTTTTTTCTTCTTGTTGCTGATCATATCGGCTTTCCTCCATCGGGAGTTTAAACGCATAGTTTTCTTTAGATCCTGCCACAATCAATGACACTTCAATCATTACGCGTCACCATTCCTCGGGGAAATAGGCCTGCCATTGTCGCAAACTCCTTCTGATGCAGTTTTCTCGGCTCGGCGTTGTTGGCGGCGGTGTCCATGGTTTGATATTTACAGTTCCAGTGGATGGACCAGGTCGAGATGTCGCACAATTAGGGTGCATGATCACAGGCCACGGAGCCCGGTGGCAAGCGTGTCAACCATCCTTGCACGAAACCCGTCTAGCATGTAATAGAATGTTTGCTTTGATTTCTTTCATTTATTTCCTTTTATCATTGAAGCTGACTCGTCTATAGTCGGATTTCAACTCATCGATGTGTGGTGAAATAGAGAAACCCAGAGGAACAGGGTAGTTAATCAACATGGTCGAATGAACGAAACAGGGTATTGTCCTGTATATTGAAAATGGTCGTGGTTGAATTTCAGATTGGGCTCCACGTGTCACTGAAGTGTGTACACTGGGTGGGAGCTTGCCCATGATTCTTGACGAGTCAACTCGGTAAAAATCTTTCCTCGCAGGGGCTTTGCTTGGCAAAAATCTTTAATCACAGGGGCATCTCAAAGCCTATTGGACAAAAAAAGATTTTTACCGAGTTGACTCGTCAAGAATCATGGGCAAGCTCCCATCCAGTGATTTATATGCATAAAAAGTGGGGCCAAGACGAGCTAAGCACCCGAAGAATGTGCGGTGGCATATACAATTTTACGTAACGTGTACACCATACAGGCATAGTCACCCCCTGTTCGCGGCACAGCGGTAAATCAATTCTTGACGTTATCGGTTCTAAATTCTTGACGTTATGTGCGAAATTCTTGACGTTATGTGTGAAATTTTTGACGTTATCTTTGTTTACGTTTTTTCTTTCGCGATTTTAGCATGAATTAACTCATTTCGATCAGGTAATTGGGAAAAGGGTGAATATATATTCGCGTTATGTGTTAGAGCAAGCATTATGACATCCCAATAACCCAACGAAATGTAAAAAAAAATTGAATCATGCTTCGTAGCTATTTGAATGTAATATATGCAGTTTGTTCCCATATAATGATTCCGATATGAACTCAATTTGAGCTTAAATATAATGGCAGCTAATTTATGAGTAAGCACTGGAAGGGTCAATGCCCAGATTATAAATTAAACATAATTGTTAGTCGTTTTCAGCCAGCAATGAAAAGTTCGGTATTCTTGACGTTAGTTCGTCATGCTTTACGTTATTGATAACGCCAATAATTTAGCACCATGCAGAAATGGGAATGCATACATGTAGATTCCCTCATTAAAAATAATTGTTCCATATCAGCTTTATATAATTATTTAATTCATTTCCAGTCCTTTCCGCTGATATACAAAGCTATACCATCAAGAACCATATCCATATCGTCAAGAATTTCCAACATAACGCCAAGAATTAAAAACCGATAACGTCAAGAATTTATTTACCGCTGTGCCGCGAACAGGGGATGAGGCATAGTGCTCTCAACACATCCTATAATTTAGCACTTAAACTTGGTTTAGGGCAATAGTACCGTAATATTGCTTGCTATTAATTAGATTCGTCAACTTAAGTTTCCTCGCAAAGATTCATCAACAAAACTCATAGCACATTTGAATTTTCGAAACTTCTGAGATATGTCTTCGGCATTTTAACTTTACTCTCCATATGCGTAGAAACTACTGACGCATGTACTACAAAGTCCAATGATTCTATGATATAGCATGTATTGGTAGTGTCGAGGTCGAACCTTTTATTAGATTTGTCGGCAGGTAAAGCTCCATTGCGTTTTATCGGTTTCATATGATGACGCAAGGTACCAAATCGTCCCTAGCTGCTCTGAAATTGCCACATTAATAATATGCACTAAAATCCCTGATTACATGATTACTTGTCCAATATTCGGCTTCTAAACCAGTTGAGAATAGGCAATGATTGGGAGAATTTATGGTCTGATAACAGTTCTTTGCATTGGGGACGAAATAAAGCTGGAAACAGGTCAAAATTTTCCCGTAAGAATATATGGTTTCGGTTATTCGGCACACATCTCTGCACAGGTACGTGTGGATAGCCTGCTGGAAATGTTCATATTATTGATTTAATGCTGAGCTTCTACTGTTGGCACAAATTTTATGGGTGTGCATGTGTACTTTTTGTGAAAATTGTTTCTTCACAGTTAATATCCATTGTATTAGACTGCAGTATGCCTATTGTCGACACTATGATCTGGTTGTAGCCTATGCCTAGTCTATTACACATATGATGGAAAACATATTTTTTTCGACGTTTCAGCGTGGATATCACAGCGGCTGTCACATGCTGGGGTACGAGATGCTCACTCTTCCGTCCATCGTCCATGGATTCTATCTTGGAATTCGAACTTTTCTGTTTGTGGTATCCATTTGTGCTCCTGTATATTCTAATTGTTGTGATATATTGATGAAAATACCAGCGAGACCTAGCCTTTGTGAGCTCTCGATCTTGTCTCCCGTTAAGACATTAAACATCTTGAGGCCTATTTCACAAAGAATCCAAATCAACTTTAGCCGATTAAAATAGGATTTAGCCTACTATCTACCATGCTAACTACCAAACTTAGTCGGCTAAAATAGATCTAGATTCTTTGTGAAATAGGCCCCTGATCATTCATATTTATGTAACCGCCCTTTGTAGCTCAAATGAACGGCAAGAAACATGACTGTACATAATATGATATTACTAAAAGTGGACTCCCATTAATATTGCTCCTTTCAATAAATCCGTTTTCAAAAACAGTTTAACACAGGATATGATATGATTCTTCATCACTCAATAGTGTAACTGCTATTAAAAATATACTGTTGTTCATTGTCATCCTAACATACCCCTGCCATTGATAGTGTATCGATTTCGAACATAATTTCCTGTTCTGAACGTCCATTTGCAAGTTATCGGCGAACTTACAGAAAAGGAAGATTAGTTTAATCTTTGCAAAGACTGCAGTCATAAAAAACTAGATATTGCCACAAACGGTATTAGGCATGCAGACGCCAGTGGTGACAACTTTCCAACAATCGACATGGCCGAACTAGAAATCGAATTATTTATCATTAGATATTTGGTAGCACTCCCTCATGAATTAAATTATATAGGGTTCTTTGATTCATTGCCGTTCATTGCTTTTCTGTCTGGCCAGTCTTGTGGGGGCAGTCTTATCTACACTTAGACGCTGACAGCAAAACACTTAATTTACCTCGGAGAAATCGTCAGCGAAACAGTTTTGGCATGTTTTCTGTGGTGTGTTAATTCAATACAGACTGGTATCTTATAATATTTGGGCCTGTGTATGTACTTTTATTTTTCTATATGTCTGGTTGGAATAATGTGTGTATACATCACGCCGTCGTGTCATCGATCATTAATGACAGTCCCAGTCATTCTCAGGTAATACATAGGTCAGTTTACAAATATGTCGGAGCTGGTCCTGTCTGAAAACTTCTGGAAACGATCGTGTTAGTTTATGTAGAGTAGCATTAATGGAAAGTCTTATTGTGTGGTTAAGACTTATGGAAACGATAGGTGCGTGTGGTACATTGTCAGGATGTCCATCGATATATCACGTTCTAAATGCCTTTTGTTTTCTAGCAATTGAGGAGATAAGTGTTAGTGCATGCACAAAACCTGTTAATCCGTAGTGCAAGTTGTACATGAATTATCCTTATACACTAATATCCTCATATACTATTTTTCTAAATCTACATTAGTAAAGAAGTGTTCATCAATGAAGAACTACCATTGTAATTACAGTAATGTACATATATATGCATGGCTACCACGTGTGGGAAATCATCATGATCATCTTTGAGATGTGAACTATTGTCTCACGTGTCTACAAATATCTTTGAATTGTGAATGTATGGCCCTTAGTAGCTTCATGAGGTAGACACCTAGATTGCTCCATCATCAGAGACAACTCCATGATTGTGAAACTATCAACGTGTTAGGATCCCTGCCCTTTGAATTTTTGAATGGCTTCTTCCAACTTGTTATTACGAACGTCTTACAAGTTTCTCACAATTTCGTGTCACCAGCTGAAGTTCTTGCATCTATATACTATACCGCACTGCACACTGAATATTCATGGAGTCTCATCCGTAATTCATGTGTGGGTATTCCACTAGTTTTACATACTAGTAGTTTTTCGTCAAAGTGGTAGAGAAATCAGATGCTCTGGTGCACCTTAATATTCATAAATAATCTGAAGCGAAAAATCCACGTGTTTGACTTTATACTGAGCTATATCCGAGATTTAGTCAGTCTGTTACTTTTTTCTCATTGGATTTATGTTGCTGATTATATAGTATTATCGTATTTGGGAGTTCAAACGTATACTTTTTCTTAGATCTCGCCACAATCAATGACACTTCAATCATTACATGTAGCTCTTCCTCGGGGAAATAGCCGTGCCATTGTCGCAAATTTCTTCTGATGCGATTTTCGCGGCTGCGTTGGCGGCGGTGTCCATAGTTTGATATTTCCTGCTCCATCGAAGGGACCAGGTCGAAATGGCGCACAATTAAGGTGCATGATCACATTCCACAGAGCGCGGTGGCACACGTGCTAACTAACATAGCACAACTTCTGTGTTCTAGTAATGGAAAGTTTGCTTTGCTTTCTTTCATTTATTCCTTTTTATCACTGGAACTGACTGGTGAATAGCCGGATGTATGATTTCAAGTCGTGAATGTGTGATTTTTATATGGGTCAATGGTGCCATAAACTACAACTGTGAAAATTGAGTGAATGACACAGGGTAATGTCCTATATAATAAAACTAGTCGGAGTTGAATTTCCGATTGAGCACCACGTGTCAATGAAGTTTCTATATGCATATAAAATGGAACCAACATGAGCAAATATGCATAAAAAGAATTGGCATACACAATTTTACATAACTAAACACCGTGCAGACACAGGACGTCAATACTCCTTAAATTTAACACCATTTTTTTTTATTACGGCCCAAGTATCGTCATTTTGCTTGAAATTCATTAGATTCCTCAACAAAAGTTTCCTCGCAAAGATTCATCAGCAAAACTCATACCACGTTTGAATTTCCAAAATGAGATATTTATATATAAATTCGGCATTTCACTAACTTCGTTCCCCATCTGCGTGTACATCAAAACTTCTGACGACATCGCTACAACGTCCAATGATTCTATGACATAGCAGGATTTGGGCAGTGTCCGTGTCGAACCTTTGAAATTTCTCTGCTGTAGCACGTGAAGCTCCATTGCGTTTTATGAGATTTCGCCGTTTTCTACGATGACGCAAGGCATCATTTCATCCCTAGCTGCTCTGGAAATGGCCACATTAACACACAATAAGAGCTCTAGTTAGGCCATAAAATATGCAATATTAGGCTTCTAAATCAACAGAGAATAGGCAAAGCTTGAGAGAATTAATGGCGTGATTCATCCCATTGCTCTCAAAGGAATGCCTATCGAAATATGATTTAAAAAACAAAAAGGATATCTTATATTAAACATGTGAAATTATCTAAATCGGACGTATTCATAGCAAGTATTATGACTACAACCACTCCTAAGGGAAATTGTACTCGTTTAACAGGCGTTTCGCTCGGAATTTTGATTTTAGTTACAAGAACTGTATCCATCACAGGCATATTTGAACAAAGCATAGAAGTCCAAAGTGGACTGAATATTGAACACACACTAAGGAGAATCACCGCTTTTTCTCTTGTATCTATCCTATATATGCAGGAACAAACTGGAGATAGTACTTGATGAGGGTTATTTTGGGCATTTGTTTACATTCGGGTTGATGAATATATGGACACCTCGTTTGTTTATATACGAAACTCGCATGAATTGTGCGTTCAAACAGATAGAAATATGACTCGGATGGAGTGTAATAACCAAACTCATGATGCACATGTTTTGTTATCCTGTATTATCCTGCGTATTCTCGTAGGCAGTTGCTTTCACGGAAAAAAAATAATCAGAAAGGTATCATAATCGGTTTAAAAAATGTCTGGTTTCAGGTAATGAGCACTGCGTTGCTGCGTACGATATTGAAAACTAATAGAATACCTGTATATGTACGAAGCAAATAGCAAAAGAAACCTGTAAAAGATTACGTTCTGCCAATTATGGCGAAATGTGGGTAACAACGATGAAAACCACACATTCCTAATATGTACATTCCACATATGTATCGGCACTCATATGTGATAAACGCTTTAGCTTAGCATCATTTTTGCCAGAAAAAAACATGTGTACCAAGCAGGTCTACCTCCCTCTAAAAGTCTCCCTATTTCGCTAATGTCTCTGAAAACAGCCCTTTTTATGGCGCCCCGTTCATGCCACAAAAAAGAGAATTTTTTTTTCTAACTCATACGTATGAGATAGTATCTCATACGTATAAGTTACTAAGTCATACGTATGAAATAAAAAGTCACACATATGAGATAAAAAGTCATACATTTGAGATACTAAGTCATACGTATGAGATAATAAGTCATATGTATGAGATACTATCTCATACGTATGAGATACTAAGTCATATGTATGAGATAATAAGTCATACGTATGAGATAGTATCTCATACATATGAGTATGTCATAGTATCTCCTACGTATGACATAGTATCTCCTACATATGACTTAGTATCTCATACGTATGACTTAGTATCTCCTACGTATGTCATAGTATCTCCTACGTATGACTTAGTATTTCATACGAATGTGTTAGTATCTCCTACGTATGACTTGTTATCTCATACGTATGTGTTAGTATCTCCTACGTACGACTTTTTATTTCATACGTATAAGATAAATAAAAAAATAACTTCCCTTTTTGGTGGCACGAACGGGGCGCCATATCTTTTATTGTTTCCTAACGGCACAAAAAACCAACTGTGAGCCAGGTTTATGGCAAAGAGATATCCACTCCGTCATTTGCAATTCAAACATTGTCAGACAGTCATACAAATCCGTCTACATAATATATATTTGCTTTGCTGTACGCAGCAAATGTTAATTGCAGCAAAAACCAATGTCGGTTTGTGTGATCATGAACGCGATTATACATAGATTTCACTGCCTTGATTGTGAAAGGTTCACAAACCTTGATTATGATGAAGTTTGTGTGTCCAGTAATTGATGTGACCAATTCATCTGAAGATATTCTGGTTCACTTGAATTATATGCGGTTCTTTGATTTATTACGTTCATTGCTTCTCCGTGTGGCCAGCCTTGTGGGGGCAGTCTTATCTACGCTCGAACACTGACAGCGAAACGATTATTTAACCTCAGAGAAACCACCAATAAAGTATTTTTGCCTTTGTAGTTTTCAGCTTTGGAATCTCTGTCATGTTGACATGGTGGATTATCTGATTGGCTTGGCCATATTTGTTGTTAGACTATTATGAATTTGATATTCGCAGCTGAGGTGTGATAATGAATTCGTCGTGTAACATAGGTACAGTACATGGAATATCCCCAACCGCTTGTATTTATCGTAGGACGTACATGTATGTGCGTCAATTTCTCTACATGTCTATTGCAGATGATGTCTGCATACATCATGCCCACACGTGATCGATCACCAATGACAGTCCTGCCATTGTCTGGTAACACGTGGGTCAGTGTATATTGGGCGAACTCTGTCGTGTCTGAAAACTTTGTTCACGTGAAAGGCAGAGTTAGGATATCAATAAATGGCAGGTCTTATTGTGTGTTCCAGCCTGATGGAAACAATAATTGTGTGCTGTACATTGTCAGGTTGTCTATCGATATATTGCATATCATCTGAACAAATGCCGCTTTCTGACCAATTGATAATAACTATTAGGTGATTCCTTTGAACAAATTTTGCTTTTCGAACAATTGACAATCAATATGTTCACGAGCATGTAATCGAAAGGGCAATATGTACATGGATTAACCTCATCTACTATTTTCTCAAATATATATTCATAATATATATATTTCAATGAATATATATCAATGAATCAATATTATCAATGAATCTAACTGCCCGTTTTGATAAGTTCCGCCAGGAACAGACAACGAACTTGACTATGTTAACATGTGATCGTGAAACTATTATGTACCATTAGCTAATGTTCTTGCACCTATATATATAGAGTGTTGATTATTGAATTTTCCCGACCTATATCCATATTCATGTGTAGGTATTTCACAAATTCCATAGATATCGACGAAGTGGTTTTTTGTTTCAATATACATGTGAAACGCATTGTTCGGGTACACTTGCCTGGCCATGAAGATATCGAAAGGAAACTCCGCTTTTTACGGTTAGATATATTGAGCTATGTACTATTTTATCAATCTCGTACTTTTCTTCTTCATGACATTTTTGTCACTGATCATATCATCTTTCCTCCATTGAGTTTTTCTTAGATCTCACCACAATGAATGCCAATTGCATCATAACATGTCGCCTTTCCTCAGGAAAATAGACCTACCATTGTAGTAAACTCCTTTGAATACCGTTTGATCGACTGCTTTGTTGTCGTTTGATATTTAAATATCCGTGGTTTGATATTTACTGTTTCAGTGATGGGACCAGGTCGAGATGTCACACAGTTAAGGTGCATATCATGTGGCAAGCGTGTCAACAACCCTTTCACAAAACTTTAATTGGATGTGATATTTACAAATATACAAGAGGTTAGAAAATGCATGTGTGAGAATCGAGTGAACAAACATGGTATTTTCATATATTGATTGAAAATGGTGTGGTTGAATTCGAATTGGGCGCCATGTGTCACTGTAATTTGTATATGCATTTAAAATGGGATTAAAAGGAGCAAAGCATCCGAATGAAATCATATAAAATTATACAAAGCATGTACATCTTCACTGAATTTACTCTATATCTGCGGATTCATCAAAACTACTGACGACATGGCTACTGACTTCGCTATTAACTCCACAGAATCTATAATTCAGCATGGACTTGGCAGTATCGCTGTTGAACCACTGAGGTTTCGCTACACGTGAAGCTCCGTTGCGTTTTATCAGATTTCGTCGTTTCCGACGATGACGCAAGGCATTAAATCGTCCCTAGCTGCTCTGAAATTACCACCTCAATACACAATAAAGGAGCTGATTATGTCATGAAATATCCAATATTCGGCTTCTAAATCAGATGAGAGTTGACTATGCTTGGGAGGATTAATGTTGTGATTACATTCCGTTATTCTAACGGCAAAAGAACTAGAAAGAGGCTAGGTGCATTTTGTAATAATATCTGGTTTCAGTTAATGAACAAACATCTCTACATTGGCAGAAAGATTGCTGTGAATTTTCACCATTAAATATTGATCTTGTACTGTTTCCACAATTTTATAGGAGTGCATGTGTACATGTTTTTGAAATGTGTTGCTTGACAGTGGATGCCACATATTTTATGACCGAACAGTATTTAACAAATCCCTGCTTGGCATATATATTATAATTGTTGTGATATATTTAAGACAATATTGCACTAGCCCTAGCCTTTGTGAGCTCCTTGTATTGTGTCCTGATAAAAGCAAATTGGATGTCAATTTTCCGATTAAACAAATTTATCAGTTTCTTGTAGCGCGGATGAACATCATTCGGTGAACGACAAGATAGTGACGGGGCACAATATGATACTATATCTCAGTTGACCCACAATATTCCTTTCAGTAAATCAGTTGTCGGAGAACGTCGTATGGAATGTAACATGGAAAGTAATGTGATATAGATTTTTGTCACTCAAGGGTACGACTGCTAGTGAAAACCTACCTTTGTTTATCGTCATCAAGGCATACCACTGCAGCTTTTAGAGTGTCAACCCTAAACTCAATTTCCTGTCCTAAATGTTTATTTGCATAATCTCATCAACATCACGGAATTGCAAGATTACCTAAATATTGCATTCATATGAAAACTAGATGATAACTTAAACAGGCAATTAGGCATAGAAGTGCCTGTGATGGCATCCACATACTTATTTTTGGGAGATATTTTGGCACATTCCCTCATAAATTTCATTATATGCGGTTCTTTGATTCAATGCCGCTCATGGCTTCCCCTTCTGGCCGGCCCCATGGGGGCAGTCTTATCTACACTTAAACGGTGACAGCAAAACAATTAATTTACCTCAGAGAAATCGTCAGCAAAACATTTTTTGCCGTGTTTTCTACGGCAGATTCTTGATCATGTTATCATGATGGGTTATTAGATTGACTTGACGTTTATTTTTATCTACAACAAAATTCGACGTGCTATTGTGAATATGATATTTACTGCTGCGTTTGTAAAACGCACTTATACTCTCTCACTGAACGGCTGGAACCCCCCAAAAAAATCCGCTGCAATTTGAGCTTTGCTTCTATCTACGAGAAACCTATTGGTGACGTACATAGAATACTCAAAGTCGCTTGCATTTATCCTAATCCTGTGTCAGGTGCACATGTAAGAATAAAGAATAATTTCGTTCACATTACAAGGTGGCCTATGAAATCCCATGTAGGTTTCTGATATTTAACGCAATGTGGGCCTACGTAACTCCAATCCACTTTGTATGTCTGATTGATGCAAAGGACTCTCCATACGCAAATGCCCATACATGAAACCTATCATTTTCGGGAATATTCGGTAAATGTAAATTATGTTAATGAGTCAACTTATGACAGCTGTTTGGAATATCCAGTTTGAGGCCTGTGATCTTACCAGTTGGTTGTGATTCAGAAACAAATGGCTCAGATGACCATCAGTGCTCATCCTCAAAATTATGCCTACCCTAAGACGTGTACATGTAAATTAGCCATTGGAGACAATATACTTGAAGATTACTCGGGGAGCATAGTCATGAACATGGGCGTAAATGGAGTTTTGAACTCAAGGTGCCCGGTTTGCAATCTTCCCCTTGGGCACATGTTTTCCCAGTGTATCAGGAGAGACCCATTGTTCGGGGGGGGGGGGGATATCGAAGGGAAAATCCAATTTTTACAGTTTGATATTGAGCTGTGTCCTTTATTTCTTAATTCCCTTAATTTTATGTTTTATGAGTGTTTTGTTGCTGATCATAACCGATACGTCGGTTCTCCATTGGGAGTTTACATGCATATTTTTGCTTGGATCTCGGCACAATCAATGACACTTCATTACACGTCGTGATTCCCCGTGGAATAGACATGCCATTGTTGCAAGTTCCCTCTGATGCTGTTTGTTCGGCTACTTCATGGACGGTATCCATGGTTTGATATTTACTATTTCGGTAAAGTGACTAGGTTAAGATATCGCCCGATTAAGGAGGGTGACTAGGGGCCATATAACACTGTGGGGATTGTGTCAACCAACCTTGCACGAGATGCTGGTTGTTTGTAATGGAATGTTTCCTGTCTGTTTTCTTTCATTCATCTCCCTCTATCATTGGTAACCATATTCTTTACCAAAACCTATGTTAAAGGCAACTCCAGGAAAGTAGCAAACTTCACTAATTCTAACTCTATGATTGCTCATACATCAAAATCACTAACGACTTGGCTACCCAGTCCATTGATTCTATAATCTAGCACCCTGTAGACAGTGCCAATGCTGAACCTTCGGGAGGGTTTAGAACGTGAAGCTCCATTGCGTTTTTAACAGATTTCGTCATTCTCTATGTTGACACAAGACACCAAATCGTCCCTAGCTAATCTGGAATCACCACATTAATACACAATAAAAGCTCTGGTTGTGCCGTAAAATGTCCAGCGTTTGGCTCCTCATTCAGCTGAGAATAGGTAACGCATGGGAAATTGATGGCATGATTACGTTTCGCTGTTTTAACGGCGAAATAAATAGCAAGGGACCAAGTTCATGTCGTAAGAGTATGGCACCCCGTTCATGCCAGAAAAAAGAGAAGTTATATGTTTTCTAACTCATACGTAGGAGATACTAACTCATATGTATGAGATATCAAGTCGTTGTGAGACACACTATGATATTATATATCAGTGGACCTCCATTGTCTCACTCAACGAATCCGTAGCTGCAGTGTAAACATGGAATATAAGTGATCATTCAGTAATGCCACTGTTGTTGAAAATACAGCTTTGTTATTGTCAACAATCATACCGATCCTGCCTTTATAGTGTAAATTCTTAATTAATTATCCTGTCCCATATGCTTTATTTTTCGTGTATTTTTTTTTATCTTTTCGTGTCCACATCCTGGAATAGAAATGTTATTGGCGTCCTAACACTGACGAAAAACAGTTAATAACGAATGGGCGTGCAGACGTCTGTGATGTCATCTACATATCCGACGATATACGTGACTGAACTAAAACACAAATTATCTATTGCGGAGATACTTTAAAATATATTAAAATTAAAATATATGCGCTTCTTTCGTTGCCCCTTCATTGCTCCTTTGTCTGGCTAGTTTGTTGATGAGATACACAAAATACTGTGAGATGATAGCATCCATGAAGATTTTGTGTCCGTTGCTAAACATTACACAGTGGACTGTCACCAAATACCATACCATCCCATGTTTGTTTCTCGAACTTGATTTCTAGAACAATGTAAATACGAATCATTATTTAATTATTTAATACGGTATACGTGTGCACCCTGTTTTCTATGCATCTGTTTGAGAATGGTATTAACGTACATCGTGCCTACATGTGATCGATCACCAACGACAAAACCATCATTGTCTAGTAACACGTTGGTCAGTGTTTGTTGAGCCTGGTGGCCTGGTCGTGTCTGAATACTTTGGCAACATGCGATTTTCAGTGGAATATCAATAACGGCGAATCTTATTGTGTGTTTCAGCCTGATGGGAATAATAACTACATGTTTTACATTGTCAGGTTTGTCTATTGATGTATATGATATTCCCTCTTAGCAAACCCCACGTTTTTAACAATCGACAAGTTAAGTGTTCGAGACCATGCATTTGCCTGTCCGTGTTATATGTGATATGAAGATTGTATGGAATCCTGTGATCAAATATATTATTTGTACATGATTTATTCCTCTTGAACTATCTACCCAAATTCCACAGAATATCAGTGTAATAGTTTTTGTGGTAAAAATTACCGTGAAATTTTTTTATTTCTAATATTCTATTGGCACTTTTTTCGCTTTGTGAATATGCGGATCTTTTTAACAATTATATTCTTGTATATGGTTTCATCATGACAACCAACTTACTTATTTCAACATTTTATTGTGAAAGGATTTTGGATCCGTGCTGATTGGATGAAGTCCTAGCATGTTGTTTCATCAGCCAATGTTCTTGCATGTATAGCAAGGAATGAAGAATTTTCACGACCTAAGTTTCGAAGTGGAGTTTATTCGGTGTACATGGAGAAACCCATTTTCGAGTACACTTACATGGACATGATAAAGTCGAAAGGAAATTCAAAATTTTACAGTTTGATACTGAGCTGTGTTCTTTTTTTAATCTCTTTGATACTGTTTATTTTTTCCCTCGGATCTCGCCTCAATCAATGAGACTTCAGGCAATACACGTCGCCGTACCCCGGAAAATAAACCCGCCATTGTCGCAAATTCCCTCTGATGCCGTTTGCTCATCTATTTTGTTGGCGGTGATGTCCATGGTCTGACATTTAAATGATTCAGTTATACGACCAAGTCAATATCTCACACCATTAAGGTGGATGATTACACATTACACACCACACATTACACGCGATTACAGAACGCTATGGCAAGCATGCTAACCAACCTTGCACGAGACCCGTCTTGTATGTAATGGAACGTTGATAGTGTTTCCTTTCATTCATTTTCCTTTATTATTGAAGCTGACTGATGAAGAGCCGGATGTGGGATTTTAAATCGATGCATGATTATTACGTCTACACAATGTACAAGAAGCTGTAAATAGGGTATTGAAAATGATAGGGGATTGACTTTTTGATTGGACACAATGAAACTGAACTTCATACATGCATATCATCAAAATATATGAATGGGTCTGACATGAACAAAACATTTAAAAAAATATATTTGGGTCTGACCAAATGGGTCATAAATAGGTCTGACATAAACAGCTCAACACCAGGTCTTTAGATGATGCGAAATTTGGGAGGATAAATGATGTGTTGAAAAATACCGACTGGTCTTTCCTGCTTAACCTATCAGTTGACGAAGCTTATGACACATTTGTTGCTAAGATATCCAAAGTGCTCGATAATATTGCCCCTCTAAAATCTCTGAAAATTCCTGCAAAAAAAGTTATTAGGAATAAGTGGATAACAAAAGGTTTACGAAAATCAAAGGAAACAAGGGATAAATTATACCGTAAAAGCCTTGGCAAACCTAGCAACCATCCCTATCGTATAAAATTCCTAACACACAGGAACATCCTAAGGAATTGCAGCGAATCACAAAACAGCAGTACTATAAAAAATATCCTGGACTCCTTCAAAAATAATGTAAAGATGACCTGGAAAACCCTAAACATACTCATCGGCCGTGAAAACAATAAGCATAATGTAACCAGTGCTTTCAATATAAATGATAGACAAACTACTGACAAAAGTCTTATTGCAAATGGATTCTGTGACTTTTTTTCTGACATTGGGAAAGAATATGCTGATGAAATTGATGCTTCTGGACATTCTCCTAGTTACTATTTAGGGTGTTCTGGTAATAGCAAATCGATGTTCATCAATCCAACAAACAAATATGAAATAATGAAAATTGTATCCTCATTTAAAACTAAATACAGCACAGGACATGACGGATTCAGCACGCATTTCTTAAAGCAAATTATCACATCTGTATCCGATCCCTTATCGATAAATATCAATAAATCGTTTGAAAAAGGCAAAGTACCGAAGTCTATGAAATTAGCTAAAGTCATTCCCATATTCAAAGCAAAAGATTCTCAAAACCTTAACAACTACCGCCCAATATCACTACTTCCCTGTGTGTCCAAAATACTTGAAAAACTAATGCATAAAAGACTATATAATTTCTTAGAATTAAACAACATATTATACAAAGGTCAATATGGCTTTCGACCAAAGCACTCAACGATTGATGCCGTCACTCAATTTCTATCAGATACGTTAACTGGTTTTGAAAATAACGAATATACTCTTGCTCTGTTTTTAGACTTATCAAAAGCTTTTGATACGATCGACCACTCAATTCTTTTACATAAACTAAATCATTATGGAATACGGGGGGTAGGGCTGGACTGGTTTAAAAGCTATCTCGGTCACAGGGAACAGTACGTTGAATTTAAAGGCACCAAATCTATTTATCGCAACATCGCATGTGGAGTACCACAAGGATCTGTATTAGGCCCTCTCCTCTTTATCATCTATACGAACGATTTGCCCCGTAAACTCACGGAAGTGAACACCATACTCTTTGCTGACGACACAACAATCTATCTAACTGGCAAAAATATTGATTCTATGGCCAATATGCTGAACGAGGAATTAAAAATCCTAGCTGATTGGTTCAAAGCAAATAAGCTGTCGCTCAATATCACTAAAACTAATTACATGCTACTATATGATCAACGAAATGAACCAATATATAATTCGAAGATAGAAATCGACAATTCCGTAATCAACAAGGTCAATTCAGTTAAATTCTTAGGATTGCATATAGATGACAAGCTCAACTGGTCTGATCATATAGGTGTCTGTCAAAAGAAGATCAGAAGTGGACTATATGCAATAAAAGCGGCTAAAACATATTTAACACAAGAAAACCTGACCTTGCTTTACCATAGCTTGATACATCCACACTTATCATATGGAATTCTCCTATGGGGTTCTGCTAAAAAGTCACGGCTCAATAAACTGTATGTTTTGCAGAGAAAAGCGGTCCGCATAATAACTGGTGCACCATATAATGAACACTCACCACCACTATTCCGTAAGTTGGCAATTCCAAATTTCATCGATATGTATCGAATATCACTGTGCAAATTTATGCTTGGACAAGAACAATCTATCCTACCAACACCACTCCTGTCTATGTTTACAAAAAATAAGAACATACACAACTTTAACACGCGTCAACGCAACAACATACACTTAAACCCGGTCAAACGTGATATCGTTCACAGGAGTCTCCTGTATCAAGGTCCAGTCTCGTGGGATCAACTCCCACTGATTATAAAAACATCACCGAACTCTCGAGTCTTTGGTTCACGACTGAAACAACATTTCATCTCAAATTATGTTTGATCACTTCGCATGTATTAAACGTACAACCCCAGCGGCGACGGGGACGGCCCATTTTGTGGACAACGGCTCTGAGATGGGACGGGGGGGGGGGGGGGGGATTTCTGGGCTTGCATCAGTTGGGGCTACCTATTGGGGTCTATCGGGGAGGGTTTTTTTTTTCTTCATTATTTCTTAAGGGGTTGGATCTGTTGAGGGTGTTCTCATTGTATACATAAGTTTTTGTTAAATCACGTTCGGTTCAGTTATGTTGACTGTGATATACTGTACATTGTGGGGCTTAAACCAACTTCTAGCATACGTTGTCTTTGTGTGTGGGTACTATGTGTTATCACTGGGAGTATACAGGCACCATGTGCCTTGGTTTTTCTTACCCCAGGATCAGATATTTTTTGTTTGTCATATGTATTTCTATGTATATATGTATATATATTTGATCTGAAATAAATTACCTACCTTTCCTACCTACCTACCTGACATGAACAAAACATTCAACAAAAGTATTTGCATAGAAAATGCTGCATGACATCCTCATCATGCATATGGATTTAATATATGTGTCAAATAAATACCTCAGCAGCAGAACCTAAATAAAATGTAAATTATCTCCATTTTCAGGGCAACTTGTTGAAATATATCAGTTGGAGATTCATTAACATTGTACATAATATCTGGTCAGGAGAACATCATTCGCATTTCAGTGACTTACTTACGGTCCCATGATCAAAATCACAGTCGTCACAGGCGACGTTGCTACCAATCCACTGAGTAATTTCGCAGGCGGTGCCAGTGTCTTAACTTGGAGAAAGTTTCTCTGCACGTGAAGCTCCATTGCGTTTTATCGGACTTCGAAATTGACGCAAGGCACCGAATCGTCAATATCACCCATTGATATACAATAAAAAAAACATGACTGTTCCATAAAATGTCCATTATTTGGCTTCTGAATCAACTGAAGAAAAGCAACGTTTGGAAGAATTAATGGCCTGATTACAATTCGTTGCTTTGTTGGAGAAATAACATGAAAGGGACCAAGGTCATTTTGTAAGTATATCTGGTTTTGGTAATAAGCCGACATTTCTACACCGGTAAGCAGACTGTTTTCATGGACTGTTTTCATGGTTTAAATGTTGATATTTTACCGTTGTCTGAAATTTGTAGAAGGGCATGTGTGCATGTCTGTGAAGTTTGTTTCTTTATAGTTGATGCCTCATGTGTTATGTCAAACAACATGATAGATTTCACTGATATGTATATATGTTCTGATCGTTGTGATATGAGAAAGAAAATATTGCACCAGACGTAGCCTTTTGGAACTCCTAGGATTGTGTCCAGATGAGAGCAAATTGGATGTCATTTTCCTGATTAAACAAATTTATCAGCTCTTTGTAGCTTGAATGAACACCATTCGTCGAACGACACGAAACGTGACAGTACACACTATAATATTATAAATCAGTTGATCCCATTGTCCCTTTCAATAAATCCGTTTAAGGAAAAGAAGTGTAACCTGAAATTTATCGTAGTAGTGCGACTGCTATTGAAAACACACCTTCGTTTGTTGTCATCACAGCATGCTCCAGCCTTTTGTAATGTAATAATTCGGAACATCATTTTCTGACGTTTGTCTTTCTTGCAAATTCTCTCCCACACTACGGTAAAGAAAGTTTAGTTGAATCTTCGCATCGGCATAAAAAGTAGTCATTAATACAGGCAAGCGGACGCCTGTGATGGCATCTACATACCCAATGATCGACGTGACTGAACTGAAAATCAAATTATTTTCGGGAGTTATTTCGGTGCACTCCCTCATGAATTATATTATATGCAGTTCTTTGATTTATTTCCGTTCATTGACTCTTCTGTCTGGTCAGTCTTGTGGAGGCAGTCTCGTCTACATCTAGACGTTGACAACAAAACACACCTCAGAGCAATTGTCAGCAAAATATTTTGGCGTGTTTTGTTTGAAGGGCTTCTTTCAAAGTGTGGGTTCTTGCATCCACGGTGTTGTTGTGATCAGCTAATGTTCTGGCACCCATGTATCGAAGGTTGTATACTGAATTCTCTTGACCTAACATCTATCTCCAACGCGCGTGGTTTCTTTACAAATTCTATACATATATACATGAATGCTGTCGAAGTTCCATATGTATATATATTTTTTAAAGAAACCCATGGTTCGGGTGCACTTGCGTGGTTGTGAAGGTATCGAATATCTTTTACATACGACCTTTCTTCCAGGTCATATCTTCGTTCCTCCACTGGGAGTTTAAATGCTTATGTTTCCTCAGATCTCGCCATAATGAAAGACACTATAATGACACATTTATTATATGCCACCGTTCCTCTGTGTGAAACAGACCTGCAACAGACACTGTAGCAAGTTTCTTGTGTTTGCTTTGTTGTCAATGGTGGCGCTCTCTGTGGTTTGGTATTTACTGTTTCAGTGAAGGGCCAGGACAAGATGTCGTACAATTAAGGTGCATGATCACCAGCCACAGAACGCCGTGGCAAGCGTGTCAATCAAACTTACACGAAACTCGTCTTCCCTATAATGGAGTGTTCATTTCCTCTCATTATTGAAGCTGATTTCAGCTCACCGATTTGTGATTATGACGTGTGTTCATGATGCAAGATCTGATATTGTAACTCAGTGAAAATCTGAGTGACCCATGCAGTGTTTTGTCCTTTATAATGTAAACGATCAGGAATTAAGTTTCTGATTGGAGGCACAGTTTGCCTTGAAGTTTGTCACTGCAGTACAAACTTATTTACACGTGAACAAAACATTCAAGGAAAGTATTTGCATATAAAATATATTCTCCATAACATATTCTCCATGCAGGCAAGGGCAAATACTCCCCAAATGGCTAGACATGTGAACCTTTCAACATAAAATGTAGTACCTCATCTTCCTTATCTGAGTTCAGATATCCTGATATTTCTTGAAATGAAATATCGTCTCTAGCTGCTCTGACACAATAAAAGCTCTGCTTGGACCATAAAGTGTCCAATAGTTGGCTTCTAAATCAGCAGAGAAAGGGTAACGCTTGGATGAAATAATGGCCTGATTACGTTTCGTTGCTTTAACGGCGAAATAACTGGAAAGGGACCAAGATCATTTCATAACAGTATGTGGTATCACTTCATCGATTGAATATCGATCATTCACCCTCGCACAAGTTGTAGGAGTGTACATGTTCGTGACACCTGATGGTCCATGTGTTATGTCAAACAGTATGATACATTTCACTGATGTGCCTACATATTATAATTGTTGTGATATATTAGAATATTGCACTAGACTTAGCCTTTGGGAACTCCTAGGATTGTGTCAAGAAGAGAGCAAATTTGATGTCATTTTCTTGATTAAACAAATTTATCAGCTACATGTAGCGTGGATGAACATCATTTGGTGAACGGAGAGAAACGTGACAATACATATTTTTTTTACTAATCAGTTGACCTCTATTTTTTTCCTTTCAATAAATTCGCTTGGAGGAAAGAAGTGCATCTCGGAATACACCGTGATGCGGTGCATCTGATATTGAAAACATACCTTGGCTTACTGTCGTCGGAGCCTACCCCAGCTATTTTTAGTGTGTCAAATCAGAAATTAGCTTCCTGTCCTTAGCGATTCTTTGCATATTCTCGTCCAATCTTAGCTTCCAAATAGAAAACAGTTAATAACTAAAACAGAATCAGGCATGCTGACGCCTGTGATGGCATCAACGTATCCAGTGATCGACGTGACTGAAGTATCGGCCGAATTATTTTTTTCCGGAGGTATATGGGCGCACTCTCTCATGATTTATATTATATATGGTTCTTTGATTTATATCCATTCTATGCTTTTCTGTATGGCCAGTCTTGTGGGGCAGCCTTATCTACACTTACACACTGACAGCAAAACAATTAATTTAAATCACCAGCAAAACATTCTCGGTGTGTTTATTGTGGGTGACTCTAAGAATAATATTATCATAGTGGGCTATCAGATTAACTTGACATGTTCACTTTTATGTACAACAATTTGACAATTTTTTTACGACTGTGATCTAGTCACTGCTGATGTGTGTGACGTTTGGTAATGACTTGTTTTCGGTGTGGCCCAAAAAACCTGGTTTCTCTGATCGTATAGACTTTATGTAACTCCCGCTCGTTGTGATTCGAGAGCCGTCACTAAATTGGTGTCCCCCAACGCTGGTGTATCATCACTCCGTAGCTCACCGGCTTCACTTAGGCAAGAAGCAACTCAGATGTAAATAAATTGAAGATTTATATACATCAAATCAACTTACAATTGTATGGCTGGTCACCCACGTGACGTACAAATATGAAGTTCAGACATGGAGCACTGTATGATCACATTTCAAAAATAAATAGTGCACGAGGGCACAACTAAAAAGAGTTCTTAGCCGGCGGCGTCTCTCTGTCCCTTCCCGTTGAAGTTTCCCGTCCCGTTTAGTCGAATGGTTTCTCCAGGTAGTCGGTCTAATCCCGGTTGACTCTAAGGCCCTGAAGAAGGAGTCGTCCGCACGGAGTTCGTCGAGTCCCTTGGCTGTGGCGGTGACGATCTCCCCACGGTCGATGTCGCTGTTGCAGTGCTCCCAGAGCGGCCGTCCGCTCTCCCTTATATAGCCAGGGTGGCTGCGCGCGCATCTTCGTCCGCGAACGTATCTTCCGCACTCTTCTCCACGTGGTGAAGACTGCGTCCGCGAACGGTTCTTCCGCGAAGGCTCCTCTTCCGCGAACGGTGCTTCCGCGACTGATGCTTCCGCTGATGATGCTTCCGCAATCGTGCTTCCGCGAACGGTTCTTCCGCGAACGATGCTTCCGCTGATGATGCTTCCGCAATCGTGCTTCCGCGAACGGTTCTTCCGCGAACGGTGTCTTCGCAAGTGGACTTTGTAGATCACGTGACCGTTCCTAACGAACGTTTCAGCGCGGCAGTTGCATGGTTTTGTTACAACTCCACCCTTTCTGGAGATCAACGTCCCCGTTGATCCTTTCTCTCTCTTCTTTTCTCTTCTTCCTCCTTCTTCGTCTTTTCCTGCCTGTCTGATGTTTACAGGGCTCTCTCCCTCCACTTCACTGGCGATCCACCTCGCTTTTGGACGTCTCCGCCAGCCTGTCTCGAGTGTCTGTATATGCTCGGAGCTGTTCCCGGAGCAGCTTGGTCTCTCGGACGTGGGCTCGCAGCTCCTTCCGGTGGCTCTTCTCTCGTTGAGAGGCCTCCCCTCGCAGCTGCAGCACCTCGGCCTCGAGCTGTCTCTGCTCCTCCTTGGCTTGGAGCCGAGCCTCCGCTTGGGTGAGGTGGCGTCGTCCCATGGCTATCGTGGATGCCAGGTCCTCCAGGGCCTTCTCTCCGGCAGTGACCGCTCTGCCCAGGCCCTCCACATACGGTCGCAGTTGGTCCTCCTCCTCCGGAACGGGCTTGAGGTACCAACTCAGGTCTAGGGGCTTGTAGGTAGGGGCCGAGTCTCTGGGAACGGGGGGTCCGTCGTCCTCGGGGGTGGGGGCCTCCGGGGATTCCGCCTCTCTCCGCTCCTGCTGAGACTCCGGTTCCTCTTCGCTATTCGGGGGGTCGTCCTCGGGGTCTGGGGCGTCCTCTGACCTGGGGGCGTCCTCCCGGGGGCTTGACGGCGTGGAGCTGGTCGTCCCGCTGGCCGCAAAGCTGACAGTCTTCAGCTCAGGGGCAGACACAGTAGTCGGACCATCTCGGGGGTCGGACACGGGCGTGTCGGTCGTCGTCCTCCTCCGTCCTGGCTTGAGGGTGTTGCCGCTGGCATGCGACGTCTCATGCCGGTCTCTGTCAGCTCGGCGGGCGAATCGCTGGCTGCACATCTTGCAGAGGTGCCGCCCCTCCTTCTGCGTGTGTTTGGTCGCCACGTGTCGGCTAAAGTTGGATGCCGTCACGTGGATCCGGCAGGGGCTGCACCAGCGTCGCCCTCTCTCGGTGGACAACTTCCGGGCAGGGGACCGTCGACCTCCTCGGGGCTCCTCACGACGCTCCCGGCTCCTCGAGCGCTCCCGCTTCCGGTCAGGCTTGGTAGGTGGGTCGCTCATCTTGTCGACTTCAAGGGGCAGAAAGTCAGCCAAGTCGAAATCTGGAACGTCCCCGAAATCTTCGTCTGCAAATGCGGGTATCTCAATGATCTGCAGAGTTGGTGTGTTCATGGTTGAAGTGATGACGGAATCGTAGGCCGGCCTGCTTATATAGAAAAGGCGCGGACCAGGGATCTGGGGGAAAAAGCATTGTCGTGGAACGAAATAACGTTTTTCGCTTGCTTCCGCGAACGGTTCTTCCGCGAACGCTGCTTCCGCGAACGTGCTTCCGCGAACGGTACTTCCGCGAACGCTGCTTCCGCGAACGCTGCTTCCGCGAACGGTTCTTCCGCGAACGCTCCCGTCATCGTTTACATCGTTTGGACTGCATTCCCGCTGTTTTCCACTCGTCCCTCGTCATCACTGGGGGTCCGGACTGGGGTCACATCGTCCGGATTGGGTATCCAGGCGTCGGTTTCAGGGGTGAACCAGCACCTTTTTATATTGTCAATGTGGACATCTTTAATCTTGCCACCGGGTCGATCTTGTATGGACACCATCCATCCGAGATGAGACTTCACAACGAGATAAGGTCCCGTCCACCCTAGTCCTAGTTTTGGTCTAGCCTTTGGAGGGTACCAATACATCACCCAGGTGCCCACCGGAAAATGTCGAGCGGCTGATTTTATGTCATGATGGCGCTTTTGTCGCACCGTAGCCGTCTTCAGGCACTCTCGGGCAGTCTCGTGAGCTTGTATGGTGGCTTCCTTCACCCATTCGACGTATTCGGACGCACACTCGGGGACTGGTCCTCCCAAATCGTCCGGTTTCGTCCGGTACCTCAGGTCCAATGGGGTGGTTGCCTCCCGTCCCATCATCATTCGAAATGGTGTACACCCGGTGCTTTCGTGTACTGATGTTCTATAAGTCGCCATCACGTAGGGCAGATGGTCGTCCCAGTCGTCATGGTTCTCGTCCACGACCACGGCCAGAAGGTTCAGCAGGGTCCGGTTGAATCGCTCGACCATCCCGTCTGATTTGGCGTGATAAGGGGTCGTCCGAGTCTTCTCCCCTCCTAGGATCTTGATCATCTCAAGGAAAAGCTTACTCTCGAACTCTCGTCCCTGGTCGGTGTGTATCTTGGCTGGCATTCCCAGGCGGCACACGAACTCAGTCACAAAGACGTCCGCCACCGTCTGAGCCTCATGGTTGGGTAGAGCGTAGGCCTCAGTCCACTTGGTGAAATAATCACCCACGACCAGTATATACCGGTTCCCAGAATTGGTGATCGTTCCAGGCTCCAAAATGTCCATGGCCACCCTTTCTAGCCGATCGCCTACCGGTAGATTTCCCATGGGGTGGTACTTGGGCCCCGGTCGCGGCTTTCTCCCACTACACTTCAGGCACTCCCGGCACCAACGCTCCACGTCCTTCGTCATACCCGGCCAGTACATTCTCGCTTTTAGTCGGTGGACTGTTTTGGTGATTCCCTGGTGGCTCATCAGCTTGCCGGTGTGGACCTCCTTCATGACGGCGCGTCTCAGGACCTGTGGAACGACCAGTTGATGGATTGGTGCGTTCTGGCAAGCCGCTTGGTACCGCCGGTACAGAAGCCCATCACGTAGCTCCAGCTGGTCCCACTGTTGCCACAGAGTCTTCATTTGCTGACTTTTTGTTCTGACTTCGGGCCATGCAGGTCTCTCAGTGAAAATATTCTTCCACCCGAGGATGCCTCCAACTTCAGGGTCGGCTCGTTGAAGGGTCACTAGGTCCTCCTGGGAATAACCATTCAGGACCTGGGCCTCCGGGGCTCCCTCCATCGGATTCCGGCGTCCTCCCGTAGCCATAGCCCGCGTGACAGCTAGCATTTGTTTGTCTGGATCTCGGAGCACAGGGTTGGGGCATGGGTCCAGGAAGGGCTCCTCTCGGCAGCGCATCCACACGTCGGCCGTCGCGCCGATCGCTGCTCCGGCCACAACCTCCGGTCCCAAACCATGCAGTGCGAGGAGCATCATCAGGAGAAACCAAACCCAGGCAGAGGGGCGGAGCTGATGCAGGGTTCTGCAGACGCTCCTGGCTCCTTCCTCCGTCTGTGGGGGGCTCCGGTCAGGCAGGCATTCCTCGGTCGGCTGGGTAGTCGTCCTCGGGTCCTCCTGGCAGCGCACCTCCCAGATCTGGAATATCCCGACTCCATCTCCGCAATAGTAGTCCTCCGTCCAGGGCTCCACAGGGACCTCCCGCAAGATGTTAACTTGAGGTCCTCCGGGGCTCCATCCTTCTCCGCTGATCGGTGGAAGCAGATCCTCGTCAGAGAGGTCCTCCAGGGGTAGGGGACACTCCTCCTGAGTCGGACAGGCCTCCTCTTCTCCTTCGGGTCTTGTGGTGTGGCGAGGGGCGGGACAATCCGGTCTCCGGCACTGTCGGCATCTGGACATCCCGTCTGCATTCCCGTGTTGTACTCCCGGTCGGACCTCACACCTGAAGGCGTAGCTGGCGATGCGAGCTGCCCATCTAGCGATCATTCCTTCCGCATCCCGAAAGTTCAGTAGCCACTTGAGAGAGGCGTGGTCGGTTCGTAGTAAGAACGCTCTCCCCCACAAGAAATGTCTGAAATGGTGTATCATACTGACGACGGCCAGGAGCTCCCGCTTGGTGGTGCAGTAATTCCGCTGGGTGTCCCTCAGGGTTCTGGAAGCATAGGCGATCACCCGCTCTCGTCCGTCCTGCACTTGGGATAAGACGCCTCCCACTCCGTAGCCGCTAGCATCAGTATCTAAAATAAATTCTTGGTCCATGTCAGGGTACACCAGCAGGGGGTGCTCGGTCAGGGGTTGACGCAGCGCCTCGAACGCCTGCTGATGAGCCTCGCTCCAATGGTAGTTGACTTCCTTCTTTAACAGGTGGTTGAGGGGTCCCGCTCGGGTGGCAAAGTCAGGGATGAATCTGCGGTAGTACCCCACGAACCCAAGGAAGCTCCTTAGTTCTGTCAAGGTGGTCGGAGGAACCATTTTTGTTACAGCTTCGACCTTGGCAGGGTCGCACTGGATGCCTCGGTCGGACACGACATGGCCCAGGAAGTTGACCTGTTGTCGAAACAGCTCACACTTGGCGGGTTTCAGCTTCAGCCCGGCAGCCTGCAGTCTCCGGAACACGTCCTCGAGGTTGTCCACGGCTTCTTGGAAAGTCTTTCCAAGACAGACGACATCGTCCAAATAAATTAGACAACGCTTCCATTGGAGTCCCCTCAGTGCCAGCTCCATTAGACGTTCAAAAGTAGCCGGGGCCGTCGCCAATCCAAACGGCATCACTTTAAATTGATAGAGTCCACTACGGGTAGTGAACGCCGTCTTCTCCTTGTCCCTGTCGTCCATCTCGACCTGCCAGTAACCACTAGCCAAGTCTAGCGTCGAAAAATATCGTCCTCCTGACAAGGTATCAAAACTCTCGTCGACTCGAGGCAGGGGGTACGCATCCTTCCGGGTGACATCATTTAGACGGCGGTAGTCGACGCAAAATCTCAGTGCACCATCCTTCTTTTTCACTAGCACGATGGGAGACGACCATGGACTGTCACTTGGCTCCACAACGTCAGCTTTCAACATCTTGTCGACCTCGTCCTCGATCAGCTCTTGTTGGTAGTACGGGGCTCTCCTCAGAGGCTGCTTGATCGGGGGGTGATCTCCCGTGTCGATGACGTGTTTCGCCAGGGACGTCCGGCCCAACCTCCCATCTGGTCCCATAAAGACCTGCTGGTGGCGTCGAAGGAGATCGCTGACGACCTCCACCTCCTTTTCCGTCAAGTTCGGATGCATTCCCTCCAGGAGCGGTTCTAAATGCTCCGGGCACTCTGGTGTCTTCGTCGACGATTCTGCGTGCATGGCGTGCACTCTGGTTTCGGGCTGCTCAGGCGTCCGGTTCCGCCACTTGGTGGAGTTTGGTGTAAGGGGCTCATGCTCCCTCCCGCTCTCCTCCCGGTACCACTGTTCCCTTTTAGGTTCATTCTGGGTTGTTTTCCCTCCATCGGGACGAAATCCCAGGTCGATCACGGCCTCTATTCCGTGAAGCTCGGCTAGGATGGTCCCCATCAGCACAGTGCAAGCTCCAGCGCCGGCGTTCAGAAGTACCACCGGTACCAGGCGTCCTCGGGGTCGTACCAGGGCTCGTCCCACTACGAGGGGGTCGTCCTCCAACGGCTCTCTTGCGGACTGCACGAGGCCGGCCTTCGGAACTCCTCCCTCACTTCCTGTCAGCTTGAGGTCCACCATCATCTCTGAAAAGGGTGGCAAGACGACCGTCTCCTCCGTCACCAGTGTGTAGACGGCGCCCTCGTGGCCCGAGCTCATCACTACGGTAGTGTCGCCCACCTGCCACTCGCCCTTACGCAGATCCAGCTGTCCCCCAATCTGTTGAAGTACATCAAGCCCCAACACTCCCGGGATCCCTAGTTTGGCTACCAGTACATCTGCCGACACGAGTCGTGTGCCCAGTAGAAGTTGAACTGTCATCTCTCCTTGAACCTGTAAGTAGTCTCCGGTTGCTGCCCGTAACCTTATTCTCGTCTGCCTTATCATTGCTTTATGTTCGTCATCCTTTTGGTCGAAGAGACACTCGTCCAGAACGGTGGAAGAGGCACCCGTGTCCACCAACATACGAGTCGCCTTCCCCATAACGTGGCACGCCGCATACCACGCCAATGTGCCTCGGGCACCGGCTGACAGCGACACCACCTGGCCATTTCTGTCAATCTTAAGAGAGCTGCCACTCTCCTCAGGGACGCCGCCCTGGATAAGTACTGAGTCGTCCACCCACAGTGATGCACCACCCTGGTCCTCTCTGTCAGTCTTAAGGGAATCACTCCCCTCGGAACCGCCGCTCCGGATAAGTAATGAGTCGTCCACCAGCAATAGCTGCTGCGCTGGCCCCTTGGTCATTCCGCTCCACCGGCCCTCCGTCTCCTCTTTCACGGCCGCTTGTGGTTCAGTTGCATAGGGGGGTCCCTGCTGTTTCGCAGCCTCCAGCCTCAAGGTTGTAACCTGTTGGTTCTCCTTGCTGCTAGCAGAAACCTCGTTGATGTCTCCGTGGGTCCCCAGACGCTCCACGGCTCCATCGGTCTGCATTTCGTCGACGTCTCCGCGGGTCATTAGACGCTCCACGGCTCCATCGGTCTGCATTTCCTTGACGTCTCCGCGGGGCATTAGACGCTCCACGGCTCCATCGGTTTGCTGTACATTGGCACTCCCGTCTGTGTTGACAGGCTTGCCCTCCAAATAGTCGAGAATTCGATCCTCGAGCTCCTCCTGCGCCCATCCAGTTACTTCGGATGCACACCGGAAAAACCTATTAAAAATCTGTGAAACTAAAAATTCCCCCCTGGCAATGTGTTCTTCACGTCTTCGTCGAGCTTCTCGCCTGTGAAGCCGTGCACACACCTGCCAATGGCCCATACGGTTGGGGGCTGGTATGAGCCCTACTGGTTTTCCGACACCTCGTCTGTCAAACTGTTCCGCTCACCAATCTCCTCGATTAGTCGACTCAAGCGCTCCTCCTTGGTCCGAGGTGGCGGCCGATCTGGACACTGGTACTTCCGATGACCCGGCTTCCCACAGTACCAACAGTCATCTGGTCCCGGCCTAGCGCTTGGTCCCTTGTTCTCAGCAGTGGCGGCCCTCGGCTTGATGGATAGCACCTGCTCACACAGCTCGATTAGTCGATCCAGCTTCCTGTCTTGGCTCTCAAAGAGCCCCTTGAAGTAGGGAAGTCTGGGTAGACCCGCTACGTTCGGCTGGTTGCTCTGCTGCCCACTGGTGGTAATCTCGCCTCCCTGCTGGTTCTTCAACAGCTGTAGGACCCGTCCTAGAGCTGGCTCGGAGTCCTCCGACTCTATGGACATCACCGGCTTCCCAGGCTTGGGTTTGACACATTCGTACTGGGTCACGAACGCTATGGCCTCCTCCATGGTCTTCATCTTCCTCATGAGCGCCATCACCTTCATGTCCCCATCTGGATGGCCCTTCCAGAAGTGGTCTAAGGCGATAGCCTCCTGAGCTGCGGAGTTCAGATCCGGATAACCACGGCCGGCCAGTCGCTGCAACTCATAGCCGTACTGCTGGGGTGTCTCTGCCTTCCTGCGGGTTCTTTGTCCCAAGGTCGCCTTGTAGGACTCCTCCTGACAGTCAGGGTCGAATCGTAGGGTCAGCTTGTCGGTCAGAACGTCGATGTCCCTCCGGTCTGCAGGACTCAGGCTGGTCAGCATTCGTCGCGCCTCTCCTGTCAAGCTCCCGGCTAAGTAGACGCCCTGTTCCCGCTTGCTCCATCCGTTGACCTCTGCGATGACGTCAAAGTGGGCCCGGTACACCGGCCACTCTATGGAAGTCCCATCGAACTTGTCAGGGGTCAGCATCTTCCGGTTCCTTCTGCCGTTCTGATTCCAGGCTGTGCTGTCCTCGGACGACGAGTCCTCCTGCCTCCGTCTCGGCCTAGGGCTTCGTCGGTGCAGCGGCGGTCCCCGCCTCGGTGGTCTCCTCCCCCGTCCTGGGTAACCATGGCTGCTGTCGGTCCCTCCATCAGATGAAGGCCCCTCATCGCCCGATGATGAGAAAGGGTGCTGTCTCCGGCCTCCCTGGGTGACTGAAATAGAAGCTGGATTTCTCCAGGAGGCTGGCTGTCTCGGTTGTCGACTGGGTGAAGACCTCCCTCTTCCGCGAACGCTGTCTTCCGCGAACCCTCCGCGAACACTGTCTTCCGCGAACCTTCCGCGAACGGACTCCTCCGCCAACAGCTCCCGAAGAAGTTCTTCCGCGAACAGGCCTCTTCCGCGAACGCCGTCTTCCGCGAGTCTTCCGCGAACGGGCTCGTCCGCCAAGATGTCTCGGAGACGTCCCTCCACAAAAGATGCACGTCCGCGAACGCCATCTTCCGCGAGTCTTCCGCGAACCGGCTCATCCGCGAATGGTCTTCCCCGTCTATTCTGAAAAACTGGAAAGGAAGATTGGTCGCCTGGATCACTCCTTTCGTCGAGCCGCCGTCTGGGTGAAGACTCCTCTCTTCCGCGAACACTCTCTTCCGCGAGTCGTCCTCGTCCGCGAACGTGGTCGTCCGCGAAGGGCCCTCCCCGGTCACAAGCGTCCTCGTCACCAAAGACTCCCCCTCGCCCACGAGCCCGTTCATCCACGAAGGATCCCCGGCTGCAAGCGTCCCTGTCGCCGAAGAATGCCTCTCGTCCGCGAATGTTCTCTTCCGCGAAAAGTCCTCTCCCTCTCGAGCTGCTCTCTTGGGTCGGAGCCCAAGTAACCCGTCCTCCAGTCACTCCCGTTTGTCGACTCGTCACACCCGACCGCTGCCCTGTTGCACCAGACTGCTGCTCTGTTGCACCAGACTGCTGCTGGGACTGGTCCCAAAGCCGTCTCAATGCTGCATTCTCTGGAGGTGCCACACTTGGACTCTGCTCCGGTAGCTGTAGCCGATCCCTCCTCGCCCAGATTTCGCCGTCCTCCCCGTCCAGATTGACGTACTCCGGTCCCAGCACTCGTCGGAACTCGGGGCCCCTCCTAACGCTCTCAAGGTAGGTTGACCTCTCCCTGTCTCGATCGTGCTGCCACCCAGAGTCGTGTCTGAAAAGAAAACGGTTGTCGGGTGTCTGGCTCCGGGGTCTCTGTTGACTAGTCGACTGGCCCATGGAAGGTCTCGACCTCCCTGGTTGCTCCTCACTCGTCGAAACGTCCCGTCTACCCCTGGCTGTGAAGCTGCTCTTCCGCGAACGGTCGTCTTCCGCGAACGTTGTCTTCCGCGAACGGTCGTCGGCCTCTTCCGCCAAGGTCGTCTTCCGCGAACGGTTGTCGTCCGCGAACGTCTTCCGCGAACGGTCGTCTTCCGCGAACGTCTTCCGCGAACGGTCGTCTCCCTCTTCCGCAAAGGTCGGCTTCCGCGAACCGCTGTCTTCCTCGTCCGCAAGTGAGGCCGTCCGCGAAGAGTCTTCCTCTTCACCTCCTGTCTTCCCTGGGGCAGTTTCGTCGTTTTCGCCGGACATGAGTGATGCTGAGGTTCGTTCCCTGGCAGTAGACCCTCGGGGATCCTGGTCACGTGCACCAAGTTGTGACGTTTGGTAATGACTTGTTTTCGGTGTGGCCCAAAAAACCTGGTTTCTCTGATCGTATAGACTTTATGTAACTCCCGCTCGTTGTGATTCGAGAGCCGTCACTAAATTGGTGTCCCCCAACGCTGGTGTATCATCACTCCGTAGCTCACCGGCTTCACTTAGGCAAGAAGCAACTCAGATGTAAATAAATTGAAGATTTATATACATCAAATCAACTTACAATTGTATGGCTGGTCACCCACGTGACGTACAAATATGAAGTTCAGACATGGAGCACTGTATGATCACATTTCAAAAATAAATAGTGCACGAGGGCACAACTAAAAAGAGTTCTTAGCCGGCGGCGTCTCTCTGTCCCTTCCCGTTGAAGTTTCCCGTCCCGTTTAGTCGAATGGTTTCTCCAGGTAGTCGGTCTAATCCCGGTTGACTCTAAGGCCCTGAAGAAGGAGTCGTCCGCACGGAGTTCGTCGAGTCCCTTGGCTGTGGCGGTGACGATCTCCCCACGGTCGATGTCGCTGTTGCAGTGCTCCCAGAGCGGCCGTCCGCTCTCCCTTATATAGCCAGGGTGGCTGCGCGCGCATCTTCGTCCGCGAACGTATCTTCCGCACTCTTCTCCACGTGGTGAAGACTGCGTCCGCGAACGGTTCTTCCGCGAAGGCTCCTCTTCCGCGAACGGTGCTTCCGCGACTGATGCTTCCGCTGATGATGCTTCCGCAATCGTGCTTCCGCGAACGGTTCTTCCGCGAACGATGCTTCCGCTGATGATGCTTCCGCAATCGTGCTTCCGCGAACGGTTCTTCCGCGAACGGTGTCTTCGCAAGTGGACTTTGTAGATCACGTGACCGTTCCTAACGAACGTTTCAGCGCGGCAGTTGCATGGTTTTGTTACATGTGTAATAATGGATTCAACGAGTGGCATGCAGTGATGATTCCCTGCTGAATGGTTAGCATCCGCAAAAAAACTCCCACTGCAGTTTGATATCTGCTTATTCATGGCTATGAGCAAACTTTTGATGACGTACATAAAGCACTCCAAGTCTCTTGCATTGATCCAACCTAGTCTCAGTCGTTAATATACTCAGTAAATATATGGTATTAACGTACATCGTGACCAAACATAATCGATCACCAATGACAATCTCTACATGGGTCAGTGTTGGTGGTTCCCTGGTCGTGTCTGAAAACTTTGCTCGTGTGAATGACTGAGGTTCAGTGGTATATATGGCAGGTCTTATTGTGTGTTCCAGCGTGATGGAAACAATAACTGCTTGTTGTACATTGTCATGTTGTCTATCGATGTATCACATTTCCTCTGAACAAATGCCGCTTTTTCTCCAGCAATTGATGAGATAAGTGTTCGAGACCGTGCATTTGCTCGTCTGCATCACGGAATAAGAACACTGCGCGGACCTCTGTACTACTTGTATAAGAAATATATTCTATGAAATATCTTCCTACAGTCCACATTAGTGTAGGGAAGCGTTTACCAAATACAAATTACCATTGTCCATTCAAATATGTGGATCACCTGACTTGCATTGCTGTATTAATACATATAAGCATGGAATCAATACCCAAGTACAAAGTATTCCGAGCGAACAAAACCAAGTCCGTTATCCAATCTGTCAGGCAATATCGATAAAATTGTATGGAATTTCATGAACCTCCATTACATGGCCACTAGGAGGTGGAGTCAGGTTTTCCGGGAAGAGTGAGCATTTCCTTCCCCACATGTGGCACCAGTCATGAATTCCAAAACATTAACATGCAACAGGTCTTGCTGCATACTGATGATAGATTTTGTGTAAATAATAAACCAGATTGTGATGACGTCCATAGAATTTCTTGAAAGTGGCTATCAGTAAAACATAAATGTATATCCTTGTCGCACTAGCTTGAAGACTAGATGAGTAATTCGGTGAACAAAGTCCTCATGTCTGCAACTAGCTCTGGAATAGCGCCTACATTGTGAGACAACACGCCATAATTATGCTGGCGACATAGAAGTGTTGCTGCTTAGAAAAGCTCATCATGTTTGTTGCTCACACAAAACAATGTCAGGTTGATTGTCTTTGGATTTTGACATAATTCAACTAATATTTTGTTTTCAGGGTCGGTAACTAAGCTAGCCGGTACCATGGAAACGTGTGAGGACACTGTGCCGCAGATGATAGCGGGAGTGATCGCAGCCCCCTCTAGTGTCACCTCCATCCAAGTGGCCAACCTTCTCAAACTCTTCAAAATACCACAGGTACTTGTACGAGCCACGGCTTCAAAAGATGATATACCTGACCACAATCGCACTTTTTGAACTATAACGTAAATGATGAGGTGACTTACTTGAATGGCTGTTTTTTATTTATAAATAAATTAGATTTATGTTGTAATGTCCGTATTTGTTTTGTGATCTATTGTACGAATTTGTAATTCATGTGTTCCATTCATTTCTCAAACGTCGTGGTTTTGAAAGTTAACTGACCAACTGATTCGCCGATTTTGATGCACCTGTGTGCCGCCCGTAACAATCGGATCCACTGTGATTACCTGCAACCATTTTTGCGTTAATTACTCTTTTAGCGATGCGTAATGGGCACACACAATTTGTTACATTTTTATAGTGATTATCAATCTTTGAACACAACTTTCCCGTCCTGAAATGAGTTGGCGTGGAATACATTGTTCCCATATTTGCAATTCGAACGAGTTTCGAAGCCGATATTAACGTGAAATATGTTCTGATATATCCCCGCGCCGCAGGGAGTGGGCACCAATAATTTGACCTCGGCCGCCTTGAATTACTGTATGTCACTAGCGGTGGGTCCAGGAACCTCATCCGTCAAGTTCAGGTTTCGCTGTAACAAGCTCGAGATGTCGCAAAGATGTTTGTCACAGTAACGAACCCAATCTCGTGGCTTGCTGGATTTCACAGTCGAGGACCTTTTCTCATTAAGATGACAATGGCGTGAAGTGTGGCCCGGCATCACACCACGCACCATTAGGTGACGAGTTGCTGTGCAGTCGGCCGCTATCTTTGATGAATTGCTTGTTTCTCTCTATGGTACGAAGCGTGCTCCGACGTTCGAGGGTACAAAAACTTGCTCCACGTTTGTGGATCTAACAAAATTCAGCACACGCACCACATGGTGTTCTAATCCCAGCGTAATTCAATTAATAATTCTCTTGCCTGGGAGTACTTTTTGTTCCCTTTTTTCGCAACAATTGTCCAGCACGAGTGCCGCGTTATTCCCCCGGTGTCTGATGAATGCCATTGGAAACAAAACTAGACTTCAGAGAGCGTACAATTTTACGAGCATGTTTGTCCTCATCATCCTCGATCAGTCCTTGAAAATCTTGAATGAAACAAGAGAAAAAAACATGACTCATTCGCACTAACCCGCTTAGATATTCGTATAATGGCATCGCGATAGCTCCAGGGACGGATAAGCGTTTATAATACATGTGCACCAATTATACCAAAATCAGATGCACCAACACAAAAAAAAACTACCACAAAATTACAACATTGTCGCACACCCTCTCCTTCCTGTACTATTCAGGTGAGCTTCTTCAGCACGTCCAGCGCCCTGAGCTCGGAGCAGCGGTTCCCGTTCTTCATGCGGACGATCCCGTCAGACAAGAACCAGGCCGAGGTGATGGTGGAACTCGTCAAGCTCTTCAACTGGACCTACGTCTCCATCGTGTACGAGGAGAGCAGTTACGGACAGGAGGTCAGGCTCAAAGGTCAAATGTGCAAGGGGGGGGGGGGGGGGTGAAGGTCAGTCGCAAGGGCAGGGTCATAGGTCAATGGTTTACTAGTGAAAGTGTACAGTCGGCCATTTGTCAAAATTCATGCGCATAAAATATAAATATATTTGTCGGTTAAGAGGTAATATTCAAAGTGGTCGAGTGGATGGTTCCCAATTAAGAGCGATTGAAGTATTTGTTTAGTGAATAACAAAAAGTCCCATACAATGACAGTTGTAGGTTTTGTTGAGTTCACTAACAAGTGTAAGCCTGGCATAAAGCTGTTATTTAATATTTAAATGTCAAACAGAATGAAATTCTTATTGAGTGGATCAAAGCTCACGATACAAAGATTATCAAATGTATGTGTTGCTTGCAGGGGTTTGAGGAAGTGCGAGGCAAACTGAGGAAGGAGGGAATTTGTATCGCCAAGACCGAGACACTTCTAAAGGACTCCGGTGTAGCCAATGCTGAAGCATACGATGAGACAGTTCGCAGCTTGCTTAAAGCCGAGCAAGCCAAGGGTAAGCGGATACTATATATCAAAGGTTTTTTTTCCGTATAATATGTCCACCAGACAAATGTGCAAGTTAGCATGTTTTTATGACAATAACAGAAACATTTCCTGTAATCTATGTCTCCCGGAAGGCTAATTCTTGTCGATTTCCCGTGAATTGTCTGGATAATATTGCTAAACATCTCACCCCTGGCGATAATAACTAAAGTACGGACACTTAACTCAAAAAACGCCTGGGGCTGTCCCGTATATAAGCCGGATAACTCGGTAAATAGTTTTCCCTCGCTCCCTTGATACAACGACAAACTAGCTCAGGAAGTACGAGGAAATGGCCTCTGTTTCCCCTGGCAGGTGTGATAGTGTTTGGCTCGGACCAGGAGGTGGGAGAGCTGATGAAGGCGGTGGAGCGAGCTAACGCCTCGGGACATTTTACGTGGATCGGCAGTGACGGTTGGGGCGGCCGGACGCTCGTGTCTGACGGGAACGAACTGGAGGTCAGAGTCGCCAATCAGTCCGGCTGGCTGGGGTTGTGTGGGGTGGGAGAAGGGGTGATGTGTGAAAATGAGCTAAAGAGTGCGGCATAGGTCACAAATGCGCATGTCTATCATGCAGGTGCAAATGCCAATTTCAACACACTTGCAACTCCGGTAATTGCTTGATCGGTTACTAATGTGCACATTTCCTATTGGCTAATTTGAACACAATTGGATATGAAACAAAACATAAATATACATATTTATTGGGGTACAGGTAGAGGGAGCAGTAACGGTGCAACCATTCGCCCAACCGGTCCTAGGATTCGAAGACTATTTTCTAAACCTAAGACCGGACCACAACACGCGGAACCCGTGGTTTGTCGAATACTGGGAGGACTACTTCCAATGCCGCCTTTCGGACTCCCAGGAAACACCCTTCAACCAGAACTACACTCGCTCATGTAACGGCAGCGAACAACAGAGCCCAGAGAACGGATATGTGGCCGAGGCCCAGCTACAGTTCGTCAGCGACGCCGTCATGGCCTTCGCCGTGGCATTGAAGGTCTCCAAAAACTTCAAATTGCTAAATAATATTTATATATTCACAGTCAATACTAGATCAAGAAAACGGCGACTTGATTTGAGACAAAGAATCACGTATGAAGCAGGGAACGAAACATTTACAGACATCTAACATATATTAACACTTCTTTTTAATGATTGCGCTACGAATGTTCTTTTATGTTGATACAGAACATGCATGAGGACTTCTGTGGCGGCGCCAAGAACCCAGGCCTGTGTCCAGAGATGGACCCTTACAACGGCCCCGTCCTGCGAGACTACCTTCTCAAAGTTAATTTTACCGGTGAGCCGGCGGAGAGCAATATGGGCTCGAAAATTCCACGGTGTATTACACGAGGTAGCGATGTTATTGCCCAGAGGCAGGGAACGACCCCATTTACGTATTATGTAAATTGTCCATTTCAGGTCTTTCTGGCGAGGAATTCCATTTCCTACCCAACGGCGATGGACCACCGCGCTACAGAATCCTCAACTTTAAACAAACGAGTCCAGGCAAATTTGAATGGAAGACCGTTGGAATGTTCGAAAATAACACTTTAATGGTACTGTAGCCCCGACAAACAGGTTTGCTCCCTTACTCGCCAATTGCCTCTTTAAGGTCTGGCGTGAAATTACGTAATTATCTTTGAGAGCAAATGGAGCAGGTTAACTGCTCTCCTGAAATAAGTGGTGTGTAGATCTCACTAGAATTCGTTACTGGCTGATATCCGTGATTCCGAAAGGCTAACGCCGTGCCAAGGTGGTGTATCATGCTAGATGATATATAATAAATGTTTAGGTGATATCGAGTCCTTGGAATATTTTTTTTACTAAAATGACAAATATATGTTCCTTGGTTTTCTCGTGGAACTAATCATAGCTGCCCGGTATATCTTTGGACACAATAAGATGTTAGTACTTGGAACGACAAATTTGGCTGAAGAGGCATGAGGATGTCAGGGTGTCACACACAGTTATTATGGAAATCTATATAAATCAGTCATGCCTTTTCTCCATAAGCCACGAGTGACTGGCATATTCATAGTGGTACGAGATTTCATTATAACCTTCGTCATTTTCATAGCTTTGTGTACATTAGTGCAGATGTGAAGTCACATTGTCATAAGGGGTATTCTCAAATTTAACGTCATACTCACTGGGGGTGAATTTTGGAGGATTATCGATCATATAATCCTAATTTACTCCCATGTCGTAATACATATATTTTGTACGGTTCATAATAAAGAATATCTACTTCTCGCTTCAGATTGATCGTGACGAGCTGCAGTTCACATACAACAGGACGAAACACCCATCATCGTTCTGCAGCAAGCCGTGTGCCTACAACCAAGCGCAGATGTTCAGTAAGAACGGCGATCACTGCTGCTGGAACTGCGCTCCGTGCGGCAAGTACCAGTACCTGCCTACCAGGTTCGCGTGTGTGGCGTGTCCAGAGGGCAGTCTGCCCAGCGACGATCTCAGCCAGTGTATCGACATCCCCCAGGAGTACCTGTCATACGACAGCACCATAGCAATTGTTGCCATGTCTGTGGCTGGTCTAGGGATCATCGTCACTACGTACGTCATCCACGTCTTCACGCGCTTCCAAAACACAGCCGTCGTGAAGGCTTCTGGGAAGGAGCTGAGTTTCGTTCTTCTTGGAGGAATACTTATCTGCTATGGAATGACTTTTGTGCTAATAGCGCCGCCTACAACGATTATATGTGGCGTTCAAAAATTCGGCATAGGTTTTTGTTTTTCAATATGCTATTCTGCACTACTGACCAAAACGAACCGGATAGCGAGAATATTCCGAGCTGGGAAGCGGACCATCAAAAGACCAAAGTTCATCAGTCCACAGTCACAGCTGTTTATATGTTTCACTCTAGTTGGAGTGCAAGTGATGATCAGTGTAGTGTGGTTGATACTCAGTCCACCGAAAGCCGGAGCATACTACCCAACTAGAGAATCTAATCAGCTTGTATGTCTATCTGCGGTGGGCCTCTCATATATGATCGGTTTTGCCTACCCAATTGTTCTAATCATAATTTGTACCGTGTACGCTATTCTCACTCGCAAAATCCCAGAAGCGTTCAACGAGTCCAAGTACATAGGCTTCACGATGTACACGACGTGTATCATCTGGCTGGCCTTCGTGCCAATCTACTTCAGTACGGCCAGTAACATCGAGCTAAGACTGGCCACCATGTGTCTCTCGATCTCCCTCAGTGCCACTGTCTCTCTCGTCTGTCTCTTCACACCCAAACTCTATATCATACTGCTGCACCCAGAGAGGAACGTCCGCCAGTCCATGATGGCCTCTAAGCTGCACTCGTCAATCAAACATTCGACACCCAATTCGTCCTCAGGGCGAGTTGACTCTGGTACACATTCTGATGGTAATCTAATACCAGTATATATCAGTAACTATTTATAGATGTGTACAGTTACATGATGTATTGCAAATCTATTTATCCAGTAATGAAACCTGGTATACGCACAATATTTTCAATGCTGAACGAGATTTGTGGCGAAATGTTTTATAGCATTATGTCTTGTGATTTTTTCAGCCGAGATGGAGTTGCACCAACGATTGAAGCCATCAAGTTCAGTGAGCAGCTGCTTCAGTCGGTCGACAAGCGCCACTCAAACATGCAGTAACGGGACTTCCATTAGCACTCAGACCCTGGACAGCATAGGGCGAGAGTTTGACGATTTCGACGTACAACTCTGACAAAGACAGCTGTCCTATTCTCTGTTGTTTGCTCGAAATTCCTACGTCTGATTGTTTCTCCACTCCGTGTGGTGTCTCCGTGGTCAACTGTCCTCTATGAATATGGAAAAGTTTAAACTGAATTCAACTAGTTCAAGATGCATAGACCTGTGACTAGATGGTGGCTAATGTTTGTGTCTAATGTTTGTATCTTTGATGTATAACTTTCGTCGAAGATTTTTGCTGTATGGTTTCTTTTTGAAAATTGTATAGTTGAGTTTGTATTCTAGAAGTTCTGTCGATTTCACAAAGAAAAAACTTGTAAAACCGATCTAATTTCTTGTAGCGTGTACTATGCAATTAACGTTTGTATCTGCTGGATGAAAGATAAAATTACTAAAAGAAAATAATACTTTCAGACAGTTACTACACAATTCCTGCCACGTTTATATTCATGTATAAATACAATCGAATGTTATATATGCATACGATAAAGTGACATAAACTGGTACCAGATATTTCCCATACAAAATGAAAATATGCCACGTTTATATTTATGTATAAATACAATCGAATGTTATATGCATACGATAAAGTGACATAAACCGGTACCAGATATTTCCCATACAAAATGAAACTATGCCACGTTTATATTTATGTATAAATACAATCGAATGCTATATATGCATACGATAAAGTGACATAAACCGGTACCAGATATTTCCCATACAAAATGAAACTATACCACGTTTATATTTATGTATAAATACAATCGAATGCTATATATGCATACGATAAAGTGATATAAACCGGTACCAGATATTTCCCATACTAAATTATATTACAGGTTGGATACCAGCACATGTAATGCTGCTTACTATTTTAATATTCCCCGGAAAATTCCACCAGACACACGCCTCTTTGTAGGAAGAATAGAACATCTGATTTATTGGATTGAACCATATATCATCCAAGATTCATGGACGCTTTGTTGACGTCACGACTCTGTCTTGTCACTCATACAATGTGCTTTTCCCAACGGATTTACGTGGTGATAGAAACTATGTGGGAATTCTGAAGGCGTATTAGAGGGTTGGACTTCGGGGAGCAATTTTCACAACATCTATTCTGAAAAGTCTGCAGGCACGGATTGACCTGCGTCTGTGACATCAATGCATTTGGATTTGTGACGACAGCTGAGGGACAGAGAGGCATTTTGAGCCATTTCACAGAATGTCCCGCAACAATTACGTCCCTGTTCGTATGGGCTGGCTGCACCAATATCCAACATCACAAATCAACGAGTTTGCAACAGATGCCCCTGGTATTATGTAAAATGCTGAATCCATGTATCAGTAGTCTTGCTCAATATGGCTCGGAAATATATGTCCTCGGAGATGAGATAATCCCATACACGTGGTACGTGCTATCAAGTGGACAGCTTCCTGTGGATATCATGTCTGAAACAGGAAGTCAGCTTCAACGCACTCCGTGTAATTTATCTAAATAGGATATCTTATACCAAAGGACTGGACTTCGTTACCTTCACTGTAACTTATACAGCAGGAAATGCCAGGACCTATGTGTTTCATCTATTGGCATAACGCTTGTAATTCCTCTCTTTCATTCGCGTTAAACTCAGATAGATACAAATGATTAGATTCTCCCCGTTATGTTCATGATATATTTGGTAACATAATTCAATATTCAAACACAAAGCATGGATACAATTTAAGGTAGGAAGAAATGAAACTGTAAATATCCATGGAGGCACCCATGACCGAAATTCCCATAACCTTTATGTTGAACCACTATATCACATGTGATTGCCATGTGAAACCACATCGATATATTTGTGCCTGACAAGTGTCAGCATATTGAGGTTAATAGCATTCATTAAAGACAGGCAGTCATACCAAGTCATATCTCAAAGGTAATAGTTTTCACAATAACCATGTATGATACACGATATAGTACCATGCTGATTGATTTTCGCATTTCGATCCATGAAACTTTGTAACGACATCAGTTTTATTATGTTCTTATACATATTTTATCCTGGAACGCAAAGGATGAATCCAAAGCCTTGAGCATACGGTGAGTATTTATGTTTATTGAACACGCCATATTAGCACCAATATTGTCGCTCTCAAACGGACATTTCCTAAAAGTTGTTTTGCTCTCAAGTATGTCATGCGAACAGGAAATGGGGCTAATTTCCGGTGAAATTTTAACCAGCCTGTTTACCTGCGAGGTTGTAGTTTTGCACATTAGAAAAATTCATTAAAAAACATTAAAATTAAAAAAACACATTAAAAAAATACTCAGTTCTTCAGGATGCTAATTGCAAGCCGTACAGATACAGTAGCATCAGTGTCAAGGTTGAGATGAATAAATTATTCACATCCAAACTACATCATCTATCAGCAGAAATGTCAGTATAGAAGTCCATCTATCTCCTAGGTGGGCTAAACAAGATTTGGGTTGAAAGCTTCTTAGTCCAAATGGCTTTCTGCTTGTGCCATTTATCTTATATTATCATGCATTTGGTACGTATCCACCTTTCACAAAGCTAATATACAAAAATTGTGGGGAATACAGCAACACTAGGGACAGAAAGTGTGTAAAATATATATGTCTTTTTGTACTGTACAATTGATGGAATTAATTTACATCTGTCCTGCCATCCCAACACCCAAAGAAATTGATATTATTCAGAAACAGACCCCATATGCTGAGATTTGTTCAGGAATTGTTCATTAATTTAAGAAACCATTTGGCTAAAGTATGATTGATAGATACGAATGCTGCTGCAGAACGTCCGATATCAAAAGCAGCTCATAAAGTTATCAAGTGGAATTGGTGACATATTATCACCATTAGATACATTCATATACTGTGGAGCCAAGCACCTTTCGTTTTCTTGCAAACATCATCAGATATATTGGAATGAACCATATAGGTTATCCACGATTCATGGGAACCTTCGTTTTGTCATCCGTTTTGTTGTCGAATAGATTTTTATTGGTTTTGAGTGGAAATGTCAGGAGGAATACATGAGAACAGTAAATCTGAAAATTGAATGAATCTACGGCAACAATTCAATTCCGGTTCTTGTGTGCTAGCTTTTGCAATATTCAAAATCACCAATCCATTGACTTGTGACCCACAGTGTACACAAGTATTCTTGCAACATTTGAAGGGCAACATTCGTCGAATACTTTTGCTGTATCGTTTTTTTTCAAGACTATATTTTGTCGATGGATGTGTACTCTAGATTTTCTTCAGTATCACAATAAATTAAAGCTGGGGCACTATTATGCAAGTAATGTAGTAATGTTTGTATGCTGAATATAAACGAAACCATTAAATACCTGATTAAGCACGTGTTTGTGCACCTTTCCTTTCTCACTTATAGTCCTATTGCGTAATGTAGATCTGTTCAAAAGCAAATATCTACTTTCTGTCATGAATTTGAAATAATATATAAGATGAAAAGGATCAACTGGTACAAAAGTAAACACTGGTTGAAAACCAACACACTTAATTCTACATACTACTCTAATATTCCCAGATAATTCCATCAGGTCCAAGACTTTCTGTGGGAAGAATCTGATTTATAGAATTGAACCATATATCATCCAGGATCTATGGACGCTTTGTTGACGCCACGACTCTTCCCTGCCAAACATACAATGTGCTTCTCTCTCGAACGGATTTACTCAATGATAAAAACTGAGTGGAAATTCAGAAGGATTATTGGAAGGTTGGGTTTCGAGATCTTGGCATTTGGGCTTTGCAAATCAACAGGCTCTCTTATGATTTCCTGATTGTGTTGGAAAATACATGCGTACATTCCACAACACAAAATAAAATATTCATCTCCAGACTACAACCTCAATCAACAGAAATGTCAGTACTAGAAGTATTTCCATCTCTAGGGTGAACTAAGCAAGATCAGTGTTGAAAGTCATTTAAGTCTACATTCCGCTCAACATGCTCAACTTGTGCCGTTTAATTTCAAGATTCAAGGTCAACCTATTACCACGAACACATCCAGATTCCGATGATGGTAATAAACCCAAATACATTTGGGGAGATGAAAGCAAAGCCCGACCAAATACCCACATCCAACGTCACACTGCGTCATCAGCGGCAGATAATTATGAATTCGACATTAGCTCGCAAAATAATGAAGTAGTAATAGTAGCATGATATCCATATTGGATACACTCACACATAATGGCACCAAGCATCATTTATTCATGTTGCATAAACCATCAGTTTATTGGGTTGAACGGAGTGTCATTCAGGGTACATGGGCACCTTGTGGGCGTCACCAGACTAGTTATTCACTCTCACTGCATTATGTTTGCCACGACATATTGGAGTGCAAATTCTGAATGAGTATTAGAGGGTTGGGCTTGAGAAGAAATTTCTACTCTGGAAACTCTACGTAAACAAGGATTGCCGTCTGTCTGTAACATCCATGTATTGGGATTTGTGATGATATGATGAGACAACGCATTAGATATCTCGAAATTGGCAAGATTTATCAGCAACAATTATTTTACGGTCCATCTGTGTAATAATACATGATGAACGTGACATTCAGATAATTTATAATGTGTGAACAGTCAACTTCTATACACAAACTAAACGCAATCAATGGTTGTGAACCAATAAATGTACTGCGGCATACTACGTTAATATTCCAAAATTCTGTAAGATACAAGCTTAATATCAGATTTGTTGTATTTAACGACATATCATCCAATACATGGACGCTTCGTAACCAGCACGACTCTTGTCTTGTCACTGATACTCTTGGCTGTCCCACAGTGGAAAAGCTAATAGTTAGCAATTGAGTGGGAATTCCCAAGCAGAAATAGCAGGCTGGGTGATTTGACAGAAACTTCCACAACAATTCCGCCCCTGATCGTGTGGGCTCAGTGAGTCAATATTGAACACCACAAGTCCAAAAGGTTGGAACATGTATGAGATGAAGAATATACACGTCGAATCCATGTATAATTAGTCTTACTCAGCATGGCCCGGAAGTATTACACAACATGTCCTGGGAGATGTGTTCAGTCATAATCCGATACACATGGTACATGGTATGAAATACACAGCTTCTTGTTGATATCATGTTTGAAAAGGGAAGTGAACCTCAGGGCAAAGAGCTTCTGTAAAACGGAAATTTGAAATCACAAACGACTGAACTTGCTTACCTTCACGGATCATCACAGTTTGCCAGGATCTATGTATTTTTATCTTGACATATCTCCTTTTCAATGGCACATTTTTGGCATTTGATGACATTAAGGAGCATACCGATGAATATTCAGGTTAAAAGCCTATTTTGACATATTATCCAGCATACCCTCTAAGTACAACATTTTCAAATTATCAACAATTGAGACAGGTGGTGCGTGAACTCTCAAACAAAATGGTGTGTTTTGTGCAGGTGTTCGATATTTTCACAAAGTCATTTGTCACTCTTTCAAAGACAACCTGTTATATCTACATGTACAGTGACTTACAAAATTACAATCTTGACTGGGACAGACCATAGACGTACTAGGGCATGATGTTATAATATTCAACTGTGCATCGTGTATATATTTTAAGTGATGTTTGCAAAATTTGAACTATACTGTTACCTGTTAACTCACATCATAGTGATATTGTAGTGATGAGTGATAGTGATAAGTACAGGCGTTTCATTTTGGCTCATATTCTAAGGAAGAAATGATGTAGTACTGCACATCAATAAACTGTATGGTCTATTTTCCCTTCTGAATAACCCTGTATATAACACTTGACAATCATATCACAGGAGATATTGCCATGTGAAATCCAATCAGGTCACCAGTGTAATCAAATACTTTTTTGTAAGCTTTTTGTCTAGATGCGTGTTCAGTCGTATTCATACGTGACACAAGTGTGACATTCCGTTATTCGGCAAGTAAGTAATGGACAGCTCGTGAGCTACAGCAGCATACTGCCAACGTTGAGATAGACTCATAAATTTATCACCTCCAGACTACAACATCAACAGCAGAAATGTCAGTCTAGAAGTCCATCCATCTCCTAAGTGGACAAAACAAGATCAGTATTGAAAGCTTCTCAGTCTAAGGTGGCTCAGCATTTGCCATTTACTCTTTAGCACTATATTTCCGCTGCAATATTACTTTAAGTCTGGTGAAGATTCATTTTCCAAATTAAAATGGACAAGGTGCTTTCCAAGGATCATTCCATCTCCGTTCCATCACTCTCTCTCACTCATGGTGTCTGGATGTAAGCAATGAGTGCAAGCAAACATTCTCACTCATCGACGTATAGTGTGCGAGACGAATATGCAAATGTAACCTCTATTATCAAGTTATATTTGTATAGGTACAATTATCCAATATTATGAACATGGGCTAAGGAAAGTTACGGAATGGTCTATTTTGTCCTTATAGTTCATTCAAGGTCACCGAACTCGTAACACAGTATCGCTCTTTGTATGAATACGGCCTCTGCACCATTTCTTCCCATGGACCGTAATTCTAATTACATTCAATACATTCATTTCCTCGTCGACTTGGTGGCTTTTTCGAAGGTCACAGAATGAAACGTCTTTTATTGAAGAACTCTGGTACACGAAATGACTTCTTTGCTTGATTATATGAGAGGTATTTCATACCACACATAATCGAAATCGTGTGGTATTGTGGGTAGGTTGAGTAAGTATTCCCGACGTACCATGTCTGTTTCAGCAGGGTTGACACCACTGTCCTCTAGCACAGCATTATTTTCGGTTTAATCGATCTTGTCACCATATCTGGATAAATGTTCTTGCTGGTGCATTGTGTAATTGGTCAGTTCTCCCATTAAACAGAGCATTATGTTACTCAACATTATGCGATACTAGGACGTAGCAGATAGTTGATGGGATTCGTCAAACGAAATATATCTGGACAAAGAATTCAATCCAACCACATCCAGAATGCTTTTTATTGACGTTTCAATAAACCAGCCAAAACTGATCTTCTTGGCGTTCCATTACAGTTCTAGGTCGATTTTGTGTTAGATGTTAAGGTACTTCTATCAATATGGACACATCAATACGACCTGTGGTCCTTGTGACGCCAGTGTGTCTTTGGATAAATATTTGGTCGGGCATTATTTCTAATCCAATTTGTTGTCTTTAGGGTTGCTATCGGCATCATCCAAATCTTCTATTGGATGTGATAGGTTGATACTTAAATTGCATAATGTACTTATCATTCCTGGGTGTAGAGTTATCTCCATTACCAGCTTGAATTGCTCCGAGTGAGATACTTACGCTCCATCAGCTTTCAGCTAATAACATCGTATGTGTCTAGAATTGAAATTCCAGAATAGTTTGGAATACTATGAATACTGTACCTCCATTCACTGGAAATTAACCAATAGGGGGTTATCAAACATCATTCAACAGAGGGCAGCATTGTACTATCAGTCCTTTTTGGCGCCAAAATCATAAACGGATATCGTCTGTAATCATTAATGACGTACATTTTGGCGGGAACATTACGTTTATATTGATAACGCCAGCAAAAACAATATAATGACGTCATAAGACAGCAGTGATAAAGCAGTGTTGCCAGCTGGTGATTGCAAATATTTCTGATAACCCCTCATTCAAAGCATGATGCCGATCATCAAACCGACATATTTTCAGACCATAATGAGTTAGTTAATGCTTATTTGTATGCAAATACTTACATTTGTTATAGAATGTAGAATTATACTGTATAAGTTAGGTCTTTGTTGTAACAATACTTTTACAATGATTATTTATATACATGTTGATTGCTACTGCAGCATACTTGAATTATACACCTCCAGACAACAACATCAGTGAGCTGAAATATCAGCCTAAATGTCCATCTCCAAAGTGGGCCAAACAAGAGCAGTGTTGAGAGCTTCTCCAGCGTGAATGATTTTCAGCTTGTGCCATTAACACCGTATATATTCACACGTACTATATTTACGCTCAACCATCACATAATTTTCAATGCTGATATATATTTATTGAGCAACCACAGAATGCTTTGAACCTTTATTCCATCTCGGATGAAATGATACATGTGATGTAAATGTATATTTGAAACAAATCAACAACAGTGGGGTTGGATACAAAATGGCTGAAATCAAAATTTCCTACTCAAAGTAATCACTTGTAAACAACAGGATACTACTGAGTGATCCATAGAAATTCGCGTCAAGTTACAATACAGTGACATTAGAATGGTAGCAATGTTCATTATTCGCTTTGGTTGACATTTCTGTCGACACTCGTCACCCATTATATTCAGTGGTTGATTGCTAGGACTGAAATGTCAAGGCCACTCTCTTACGTTCGTTTTTTCACTTTCACATTGGGTTTGATGTCCGTGCAATAATCAAACATATCCTCCATGGCTGCATACAGTCGTATATTGTATGCAATAATGTGAATGTCCCCTCTATTGTCAAATTAGACATTGTTGCCAATCTCAAAAGTTGAGAACATATTAATGAAAGTAGTACACGAAGGATGTACAGGGGTTTCGAGTCAGTTCTGTATCATCTGTATTGGGATCGAGCAATATATGGCACATCCGTATTTCATAGGTTAATACACTGGAGAACGAAACCAATCCTACTAAACATGTCCATGACTGACGACAATAAGACTGACTGAAACAGACATTGTGTTTGTCGGATATTAAAACCCAGCATTACCTATTCGGATTTGACACTCCACAACAGTTAATTACTTTGCATACGATATAACACCTTTCGGAGGTATTCCTCTGTTCAGAGATATCACATTCAAGTGACATACTTTATGCATGTACAAATACAAGAGTAATATTGACATAAAAATATGTCAATGAGTAATACTACCAAGTGTCATTGGTCATCTTGTCTTCTGAAACGATTACATGTCTATGTATGGCTATGAATATCTCGTTGCTTCACAGGTACTGCACAAGGAGATTTACCAAGTAAAAATAGCTGTACTGAAGGTCGCGCTGTTTCTCTATCAAAATCTAATCAACGAAATCAATAGTAACACAAAAGCCACATTGATAGGATAGATTCACGGTGAATGGCCTCAAATAAGGACACGAATAAGACATGAAAGAAAACGGTGTGGCTTCGATTGATGGCTCACATTGTTCGTCTCCTTTATAGGTGACATACACGTACACCCCCAAGTTCCTCAACTAAATGCTTCCCAGCTTGGTATTGTGTTTCAATTGTTTTGTCCAATAGCAAACTCACATAGAATAACCATTTTCCGACACACATAAAGATATCAAAATTGATAGGTTCGTTTTCATAAACTATTTCCTGACCTTGGCATGTCAGGTGGGTAAACACAATTTGATGGTATAGATTGGATGACAAACACTAAGTGCCATGAATCAGCCTTGAGAGCATATATACATTATTGTCTTTATCAATGAAACCGAACTCCATGCTGTCGACTAGACCGATATCAGCATTTTCATGGCACATCATATTGACAAATATGATTTGGGATTCCATCTTTTCATGCTTTATCTGCTTTCATTTTGTGGTTGATGTAATCATAACATTTAATAGCTTCCTTAACAATATCAAATCACTCGTGCTTATTAATTACATGTTCATAGCGATTAGAGAACACCATTCTTGGACACTACATGGAAACCAGACTCCCCAATCTCGGATGAGAAGAGGTATCTCAACTCACAGCTTCAATTATCCTTCGAGTGAGATATCTACGCTCCATTAGCTTACAACTAATAACATCTCATGTGTCGGGAATCGAAACTGCAGAGCTACCCTGATTGGAAGGCCTGTATTAAAAACAGAATTGAGGTCACACATTTCAGTCAACAGCTATGCCATAATATCGTTGAATCTGATATACATGTTCACTTTTTATATTTGGCGGAGCTGATGAAAATTGACGTTCCCAGAATGCAAAGCAAATATTAAAGTAATGTCGAATGAATATTTTGTGTGCAGCGATTCGTGTATGCATATCACTGTATAAGCCTGGGGTGGCCTTCCGTTAGCATTAGTCTTATGAAGTAAACACAACGGTTGGTCTGCAACGCAATGCAACGGCTACAATAACCGTTGGCGTATTTAAACCCATGACAAAGTGTTCCATGGTGGTTTGTGAACATGTTGAGCCCACCGAATGGTCTTTCAGTTTACACAGTAGGCATGTGCTAGGTTATACCATGATATCAGATGCAGATATTCCTCATAGTCTCCAATATTTTTAAATTATATTTAATGGAGGCTCAGTATCATTCTAGCAGACGTATCTGTTTCATTAAGTTGAGAAAAAATCTGAGATATATTTACGTATCAGGCATTTGAATGAAGTAGGCCAAATTTTTCATCAATAATATATGGAAATGAATTGGAATCATGTTGGGGAGGGTGTTGGGGTTAACATTGTGTAAAGTATACCTTCCGCTGTAGTGGTGCTAATGATGTGCTCCAGCTCGGATGTCGTTCCGCAGATAGCAGCATTTTCTTGTCTATGAATAGACCCCAGAGAAGTGACTTCCATAGCTCTGATATTCGGCCTTGCTGCAGATTTTCGACGCACGACGTTCACGCAATTAACATCCGTGCTGAAGTGAATACTAGCTGTCAGCACGACAGTCGGTAAGACCTTGCAATGCATGGGCCAAGGTTAGTTTGATTTGTCTTCAATTATAGGTTCATTGTGGCTTGAAGGGAAGGAGACAATATGATTTCCGACCACGTGGATTTTCTGACAGTCGAAATGGGTATCTATCGAGCATGGGCTGGCATAAGTGTGCCAGGAGCGGTTGTACATAAAATGTAATAATACCAGACAAAGTATCAGGCTACTGGTTTGCAGGGTTCTTTGAATGATAACTTGTTTAGACGGGAAAATGCGACGCAACTAAACAGCCATGCACATTTACAAAAATATGTAAAGTTGGCCAGTGACTGCACTAAACACAGCAAAATGGTAATTCCTCATTGCATTTTGTTAGAGGCAAAAGCTGGAACCTTTTGTAAGTTACTGGCATCTTCAATCATGTTAGGAGTCCAAGCACGGCTATATTTAATCCGTTTCCGTTATAGGAGTTACATCCATCATTCAATGTGGAAACTAATGATGTAAAGAGTCATCACATCTCGTGTAAAATGATGAAGTAGGAACATCAGGTGAAATGCAATAGTGGACCCCATTACAACTGCAAATGTGTGCGTATTTCAAATGCATGAGTGGCAGGATTAATTGGCACTGAGTGTTGTTACCGCTCAGTTGCAGATACCTGGATAGACGTGGAATCAATACCCAGTATTAAGTATTCCAAGCAAACAAAACAGGGTCCGTTATCCAATCTCATAGTCCGGGGACAGAAAGTCATATCAGGCATACGAAGTGAGAGAAAACAAAAATGACAGGGAAACACAAGAACCCCCAAAAATGGCCATTAGGAGGTGAAATCAGGTGTTCCGGAAAGAGTGAGCATTTCCTGTCCCACTAGTGGCACCCGTCATGAATTCCCCAAAATTAACATGAGAATAGATCTAGTTGCATGGCAGACATGGATTTGCTGTATTTATCAACCGGATCATGATGACGTCCATAGAATTTCTTAAACGCAGCTATAAGTCTTGGTAAAACATATCCTTGTCGCAGCAATTTAGAGACTAGCTGGGCACTTCGATAGACAAAGTCCTCATATTTGCAACTAGCTCTGGAATAGCGTATAAGTTGAAAAACAAACACACCATATGCCGGTGACATAGGAATGTTGCTGCTTAGAAAAGGGAAATTGACTATGGAAAAATTGAAATCATCACGTTTGTCATATACTCTAGTTGACAGGTTAGAATCATTATCAATCTACAACCTCAGGTCTAGATAGTTGGAAAAATTAGCGGAGTCTGTAGTATCTTTAATTTCAAGTTCCTTAGGATTTATGACATCCAAATAATCACCAAACTTGGGATTATTTAGCGACAATACATTATCTATGTATCGGAAAGTGTAATTAAAATTACATGTTAAATTCTTAGAACCTCCTCGTTGTAAATGTTGGATACAATCTGATTCATATGAGTATAAAAACAGGTCTGTCAATAATGGTGCACAGTTTGTACCCATGGGAATACCAATAGTTTGTTGAAATATTCGACCACCAAATTCCACAAAAAATTATCAATCAGAAAATTAACCATATTTACCACATCTATTTCAGTATATTTGTATGGGGCATCAGAGTCGCCTTTAACAAAATAAGCGGTATTATATTTAACTACAATATAGTGGTACCGACGTTGTCCCTTTTTAGAGAAACATGAATTATTGATTAGTTTTTTAAGCTGAGACTTTAGTTCAGAATGAGGTATAGTTGTGTACAAAGTGGAGAAATCAAATGTTTTGATAGACGTTACTTTTGAAAGTGTGTGAGCATGTAGATATTCCAATAAAGATTTGGAATTTTTTAATATCCACATTTGGTTTATACCACTTCTAGAATAGATGGTTTCAGAGTACTTTTGGAGACAATGTTTAATTTTAGACAATATAACAGTTAATATTTTAGAAAGGGCTTTGGTAGAACATGACGCTGAACCTGAAATATATCTTTGTTTGTGTGGATTTTTGTGCAACTTTGGGATCCAATATAAGTTTGGTAGATTAGAATCTTTACAGGAGGTAGTAATACCAAGCGAATGCAATACAGACACATGATTTGATAAGATATCCTGTTTGGGCACGGTAATGGCTTGGTATGTACTATTGGAATTAGTATTGTTGGCAATACCCAGTTCGTCAAACAGACACTGTATCTAGTATACTTTACAAATAAAAACATTATTAGAAGCTTTATCTGCAGGGACAATGACGAACCCAATGTTCTAGGTCAGAGATTGTGAATCAGAAAGTTGGAACCAATTTGCTTGTTGCGGAGTACAAAATTAAATGCATGTGTGGATGTTTGGAATTTACTTCACAATTGCATCACTAGCTTTCGTCCAATATTGCTTCTGTATAAGTAATGTTATACTAATATTCTTCGGCATGGAATATAAAACGAATACCTTAAATTATTCACAAAATATTACTGATTAATATGATATAAAGATAAAGACAATATTGTGGAATATCATATTTGATGAATATGCATTCAAGATATCTGTGTGGTCTACTTGCGATTCACAGGACCAGAATAAGTGTTCACACACGAAACCCCGCAAAATTCGGAATACGTGTCGGTCACTATTTGTAAAAGAAATACCACACAGAACTGCGTTGAATGCCATATGTTAGCCTAGAGTGTCCCTACTCCTGTTTTTTTAAAAACGCCTGAATTGACTATTTAGAACATATTTCAATGATATACACCGGCATTAACGACGTGAACCCTGGATGTATGTTTCATTCATAGGGCCTTGATTTCAAACCTCGAGCCCGATATTTGGTATGTGCATTTCAACCAATGTATATGATGTGCAGCTCGCCTCATAATAATGCAGTGTTTCGGGTTAGAGTTTTAAGGTTATGTCAATGTGGCGAGATGTGATGTCAATGTGGCAGGTATTGGCACTGGATTGTGGATGATGCATGTATCAATTTCCCCCTGAAATGTAATAATAAAATAGTCAAAATAATTTGTGTGTAAGTTACTAAATAATGAACAGAAACGTCACATTTATTTCAGAAGAAGAAGAGTAAACAAAATGCAATCTTAAAAATTAATAGATCACTGTGACATCAGAATATCAATAAACATTATAGATCTATAGATTAATATACAGATCCACACAAGTCCATTAAATGCCTAGTTATTGCACCAACCACAATTCCGCAGTTATCCACGTGCCAGGTAATGTCCATTCAACTCCATTGTTAACAAAGATTGGGAGTTATACATAGATTGTGAATTATTAAAAGATGGCTCGCTAATTGCATGCAACAGCTTCCACCAGGCCGGATACTCAATTCTAAAGCATTCAACGCCTTGCATCAATGATGAATGCGCGTGCATTTGAAGAAATTGACAAACATGACTAATTGGTATAGAATCTGGTAACATGGAATTTTGCATAAAGAGATGTGCAAAAACTAATGGGGTACCGACGACTACGGCAAATTGGTAGAAACCATTCAGTAGAGACCTGACTTGCAATTCATGCCTTCTTTGGGGGAATCAGGCATGCATTGCAAAGTCAGTGTTTGGTCATCCTATTGGTCAGTGCTGATCAGCTCCTATGAATATTGGTTTAGTTATGCCTCGGTAATTTTTGGACATTAAAAAAATCTCTGATAATGGCAAGTCGGTTCTGAGTACAGAAAGGTAGAAATAATTTGTAGCTTCCGATAATGTACAACATTGGTATAGAATCTTATACCAAGATTCTCATACCAATTCCAAAAATGAGCATAACAATTGAGAGATCGCTCTCACACCACAACTGCTCAACTGCTTTATGTATCTGAGTAATGTTGATTGATATGACATATTTACAAATTATGCATACTTTCTGAAACATCATCAATCAAACCAGGTTATCAAAATGGCTTGTTTATGCGTGTGTTACTCACGGAATTGCCTCATCAAATGTAAAAAAAAATGTGCTGCACGAATGAGACTTTAGCTAGAAAAATCACCTAGCTCATTGCAACTTCTGATCATTAAACAAAAGTTCCTTCGGTATTTTCACCTGTACTGTTCACGCCACAGCGCATATCAGATGGGTTCGATTTTAGCAGTATACATCATGTAATATTGCCAGCACTGCTAAGTAGAATTTGTTGGTAAAAGAATAGAGTTATTATCTCATGGAACATCAAAGAATATTTTTATTTTTTGCAATCACAAGTTCGTTAGTTGTGATGTTGAGCAGCAGAACGAACGAGAACTTTAGAACGAGACACCACGTGCGCAGGATGCCCCGATTCAGTCCCTTTTCTTCAGGAGTAGGCGAGGATTGGAACACAGAAACTGTCTTCGATTTATATGACATCCACAATGCAGACCATTACTGAGACTCCATGTATCAAGGGATAACAAGGGAAGAGTGCGGGTCCCCACGTATTATGTTCACGGATCCGGTCTCCGGCCCTACAATTCAATAAGCCTGTTAGCGAGTGGCTGCGAGTCTCAGACAAACACAAATAATAGAGATAATTTAAACATTGTTTATATCAAATGAAACATATAATTTACGAATACACAGAAATACACAAAACACACACATACACACAAAACCCCGACAGAAACCCCAACCCCAGTGTTCACAGCACAGTTCTTGGCGACATTCCTAAAACACGAAGTCCCGAAGCTACGACGAGGACACAGACGACGACGACATGGTGACAGTTCTAACCACACGCCGTGGTGCTACGACGAGGACAACCGGTGACGATGACGACGGTGGCGAAGCTTGCGACGAGTAAGACGAGACGAAGACAACTACATGTACGTGGATGCTGCTCTCAGCCTCGCACGGCCATGCTCGTAGTTTGACGGCGTTCAGCACTCCGTGGAAAACAGCAACAGCGTCACGAGAACTCAGCACAGCTCAGCTGGTGTACAGGACACGTCCCAGAACCCTCGGGTAAACGAACTTGCAAGGTGAAAGAAACAAGTATAAATGCACTATTCACGTAAATACTAATTCCAACGTATTTACAATTTGTAATAGACAGATATATCCTACAGATATATCCTACCAGCTATATGATACGTGTGAAAATAACAATATTGTGGTCACACAACATTAGTGACTTTACAATTGAAATACTGCCGACGAATATATATATTCAGACTGCCGGTATACAATATAAATATTAAAGAACAGCGAGTGAAACTGTTACTTACAATAACGGCAGCACAACATCCTATAGAGATTGCATACAGCACAGGTTACTTGCCAACTTGACAGCCCAGAGACGAGTGTACAGACCATACTTGGTACTTGTACTAGGGGTAAGGGGGTGCCATAACTTGATGATATACCCCCTAGACAGAAACCCGGGACCGGGGAGATCCCCTACTCTTTACGATAAATCCCAAGGGATCTTTTAGGTGCCAGACACCATAGACAGTCTCTGACACCACCCGGCCTTTGTTTTTACCGCCAGTCGGGCTGCACTGGCGTGGGAGGTTTTCAGGCACAAGTGGCGCTGAGCGGACTCGAACCCACGACCTGTAGATCATGGGCCGAGCGCTCTGCCACTGCACCATCCCGCCCCCCAGTGTACAGACCAGATTGCCCAGCCGCACCTAGGAACCACTGTCTGACCACTGTCTAGAAACAAATACACCGTGAAGCAAAAATATACAATAATCAGGAAAACATGCCTTTCGCAACAAATCCCTAGTCATCTTAAGTTGTAACACTCGGCAAGGCTGCCATCTCTCCCTTTACGACAATACGGGCAGTACTAAAAATGTCCACTCTGACGTGCTGAGACAACTGTCTCCGCAGCAGACGATCGGCTCTGCACTCCGCGGAGTAGAAGGAAGTTTACGTAGGCATGCGGAGACACCCGACGATGGACTGCCTTGGGCTAAGTTTTAGTTAGACTGAAGCCAATGCTAGATAGCTATTTGTGTAATTAAGTCATACCTTTATTTTCCGATCCATTTCGGAAGGTTACCATGACATAATACTTTATTTATTGGCAACATATTTTTCATACCAAATTGGTTTGTTCATATTATACCATTCATCAAAATAGTCAGTTAAGAGAGTGATTATGGTTTAGGGCCTATGGGTTATGAGACAATCCAATGTCATTTTCATAGACCCATGTAGTATAGAACAAATAATATAATACAATGATATTGTTTCAAGACATAGTGATTATGTTGACTGATAGTTGTTTTGCTATCGTCAAGCACGCTGAACGATGAGCCGTCCTGTCACGCATACGGACATTGTGAAGGGAGATTAATTAGCATTTATATGCACCACGTATTATTATTACCATGGAGTTATACCTGTGCAATTGTTATATGGTACCACACATGGTACCGATTTGCAACGAACCAGATAAAACTAGTAGTCTACTGGCTATGTCTGGAACAATATGCACTGGTCCTTACCAACTTTAATGGAGCTCCATGTAATGACATTTTATTGCTTTGGCACGTCCACTATTCTGATGTCTCGTTCTGAAGTAATGCCAAAAACGGATAAATGTGAAAAGTCTGTAAAATACCAGGAACAAGCTGAAGGCTGTAATTTGGAGTAAGAAGCTTTCAACGCTGATCTTGTTTTGCCGACCTCAGTGATGGATGGATTTCTACAGCCTCTCTACTGATTGATATCGTCGTGCGATTTAAAGCTCCATGATAATTCTGATTTGACCTTTGCGATTATTGGGCCAATGAACCAACTGAATCTGTCAATATTCAGTAACACCTGTTTCATCTTGGTCCGGAGATCTCGTAAGATTATGTATAAGGAGCCTAATCACGACTTTCAAATTACTCAGAGTAATTTAGGACAGACAGAGTACACCGGGTTTATATCGGTCTTGACATACCCTATGTTGGTAGCTGGTCACCACATTGTTGTCATATTAAAGCAGTGAATGCAAATGGGATTGTTTTTTTACCATCTTGTTTTACCATGTATCGTTATATTTCGAAACCAATGCATTTTAATCAATCATTATAACTACAGACAAGTTTTGACAAATCAATAGAACGTTTTGTACATCACTCCGGGATGGAACATGCAATTTATATAGGACTTCCTATAATGCTCATAGTTTTAAGTCTTATATACAAGCGTTTTATCTCCTTTCACGTCTGATGTGTGTCTTTATTTGAGGTTACGTTAGCGTGATGGCAGATGTTTTTCAGATTATGATCCTATCTAAAAATGTGTTGACGAATTTTACTAAAATGTGTATTGATGTCGGTCATAATTGATAGCTAAAAATCATTTTGCTTCTCGAGCGACTACGCATAACCTGAGTGATGTGGTCACTGTTGTTTAGTTCATGATGGTGCGTCGATGCCTGGTGCTAATAATAATCTTGGTGACGCAAGGAATTATGGGACCACTATCCGAAATGAATACTGCATGGCATTCATCATGTCGTCTTTTGACATGTTTGAATTAAAGGAAATGACAAAGAAATATTGCATGCAGTCTCTAAGCTACCACGCTGCGTTTTAATATCCGACTAAATTGTGAATGGTTGATTTCTCATTTCGAGGTTTATCCTAGGTTCTCAAAACTCTATATGGTTTATATAGCTATAGAGTTCCAGGATGTTGCAACGCACGTATATTTCAGTTGAAGTATGTTTATGAAATTTGTTCATGAAATGATTGCATATATGTTTGATGAAACAATCCAGTATTATTTTATGACATGGTTGAGTATAATCTTAAGGACTGATTGCACGTAACATACCGGTCACTGCACTGAGGCACTTTTCCACTGACTTATAATGTGAAGGTAATGGTAACAAAATCACCAAGACAATACAATCCCCTGAAAACTTGTCCCCTAAAACAATCCCCTAAAACTTGGCTAGCACACACATATATACTCATGAATGATGAACCGAGACATGGTTTCATCAATGATATCACGCAAGCTGTGCAATTTGATGATTAGATAAATCATTTTATAAGTTTCACCAAACGAACATTCGTGTGTTCCGCTTGACAAACACTGGTTGCTGCGTATATGTATACTTTGTTGTGGTCAGACTAATGAGACTATCTAGGGCTCTACTTTCTGTGTGATGAATACAATGAGATGAACATTCATAATCCCAAACATCTCGGTGCACCCGAGTGCATATCACCAGTGAGTTTTACTGGCCCCGCTAGCTACAGTGTTTGATGTACAGCATAATCATTTCGCTCACCCTGTTGTGAGTGTATTTTGTATACTGAGAAATAGATCGGAATATGACATATGATAATGATGGTTTAACTAATTTAACATTGTTTAGTAAGTAACGGAGTCTCGGTTGGTAATCCTTGATGGCTAACAATCAGAAAGGCAAAGTTTCACGCTGATTGGAAGTGTGTAAATTCAGGAATTTGTCACCTTCATATTTCCATTATAAATGAATGCACAGCTGGTCAATTCCAGGTTCATGATCATTACATGCAATCAATCCTTAAGTGAAGTGGTAAGATGCATGCATTGAGCGATGGGCGTCATCACCTATTCAAGATCATGAGTTGATCAGCTCGTTAAAGAGAAATACTTCAAAACCGGCAAATTATATATCACATCAATAACTGACAAGCATTTACAATGAAATTGTTATGTATCAAAATGTCACATTTTCCGATTAGGGATAATTGCAAATATTTCCAAACAGTATGTATTTATGGTGGTTCATATATACCATTAATATAAAGTTCTTACTGGCGGCCTAAAACTAAACATAAATGAAATTTTCGCATAATACAATTTGTATTTGTTTATAATGACGATTTCATAAGATGAAATGATTTTAAATGACTATTATGAATTTATTACTATATCTATCATATTTAAACAAACTATTTATTAGTTATGATGTCACATATGGGTCGCCAACGGTATGCGACTCTCCTTCATTTGAAAGTGCTTATTTGAAGGTTATGGACGTCTGGACTGTAATACCAGTGTTCGGTCACTATGGCTCAAGGTTCATCAAAGGTATGATTCCACACGTAAAACGAATTCATTAGGGGTACTTTAATGTATCACTCAAAGAAAATGTAGAATTCATGTTAAGGGAACGCCATACATCTACAATTCGCCGGTGTTCCTTTTCAATTCCTTTTATCTTATCTTATGTTAAGAGTATGATAAAAAATCATATCATTCAACTGGCATTAAATAAATATATATCCAATAGGAAGCTCGCTCAACAGGTCACCCAAGGTCTGCCTCAAGGTCAATGAAAACGTTCCACGTTGACTGAGACATTGTACAGCTGTTATTATTGGCGTGGTTGTCAATGTGCTAATGAAACACATTGGGTTTCACTCGAAAGGCACAAAATATGTGTTTGCATAACGTTCACTGCTTGAACACAAATTTCCCAAATAGTGGATGTGGAACAGGAATCGGTTATTGCTCAATGAAAGAAGAATATACACATACTGAACTGAAACCAAGCTGCCTCAGTCAGCCAATTACCTGAACCTTCTAAACACCGCGCTCTAAATCGAATGCAGTGGGCCAGGCTAGCACAACATCAATCAACTGCAAGAATCTCTTCCTCTGGATGTACATCCATCTTTGTGTTTGGCACAAAAAGAGGACTGTTGAAAGCTTTTTAGTCCTAATTGCATCCAGTTTGTGTCATGTATTTTAGGACTATTTCGATCCATTTTTCCTCCTACGTTAGAGAAAAGCACTGTAAGTGGGGTATGTATAATGCATGCACAAAAAAGTCGCAGGCTGTGGAATATACTTTTGCAATGTAAACAAACAACCAAATAGCTCAGAATTTAGTATACACAAATCCTATATAAAGGCAAGCTTAAATCCATGGATGATATTGAGTTTTATCTATTGTAATTATCTTGCACGGCTTACCTAACAAATATTATCCTGCATTTTGCGTTTTCCATGCAAGATTTCCAGTCATTTGCCAGTAATGCCGCTGAATTAAAACAGCTATGTTTCCTTCAAAATGATGACAAATACCTGATATATAATATATGATTAAAACATACATGTATCACCGAAAATTTGACAGAAGCTAATTGATTTTACTGACAAGCTCATTGACAAATAGTCGAAACCATATGAAAACAAGAATGTGCAATAGCACAAAGTAATCGTGTAATTGTGCAAAACAGTTAGCGTTCGAGTAGGTGAACTACTATTATGCTTATGCTACTTTTCATAAGGTGGGGTGATTTAAGGGACAATCTTCTGTAATAATGCATATTCCTAGTTTACATTTCAATAATATACTTAGCACGCCTCTTACAAGAAAAAATAGTGATGTGGAGCATTTACATGCAGTGACTGTGTGTGCAAATGGGCAATGAATCTCAAGCACGTACCTTTATTTTTGTTACCTGCAACAAATGCTGCGAATTGTTAATTGTATTTACACTCGTCAAACCATTCGAGCATTCCTTGATGTCTTTTTGTGTGTACAAGCACATGCCTTGAAACTGCAATATGTTTACTACATTCAATTTCACAATTTGAATTTGGAACCTAGATTGTGGTGGTGGATATTATTGCTGGTGGAATTGCCTCCAACAAGTCGTTATGCAACGTAGCGAAGTAAATGGGAACATAAAACGACAGGCAGTAATCATTCTTAGAATGATCGTGTTCCATGAGAATTCTCGCCTGTTCCACGGGGGTCATTCCCAGACTAATGTGGTGAGACGACGGCAGTAATTAGGCTTTCAGGGCCTCGTGTCTACTTGTTGCATCAAAGGTAGGACATTTACGTTATCTTCAAACAATAGCCCAGTTGCATAATACAGGGTGAGCCAGAAAAAGAAACTATACCGAAACTACTTACTGCGAGTTTGTTTTAATTCAGGGCTCATTCATATTGGAAGATACTATTTCTGATATGCATTGGTAAATATATAATCTTTTTTGCAATAGAAACAATACTGCCACGAGAAGTTCTTTGACCAGTGACCCCAGAATAATTTGTGTCACATCATAGTAATTGTCATGACCACCAGGTGACTCGTCTTCAAATTTCTCGGCTCGATCTTGTAAAGTAAACCTCACAATTCATCATAATCCCTCGAATCACAGACGGTGAATGCTCTTGGGCATTCCAGGAGTTTCTCCTCACATTGCAATACCTCTGGTTCTAAGTCCACTGGGCAGTCACCCCTTGTGGTATTGTCAAAACGAGTGTTTTGGTGATCCTTAATGAAGAACGAGGCTGGGAATTGATAGGAATGATGCTCTTGCTGAACATATTTTGTGTTGAACTGAATGTGGACTATCCATTATGTTGAGTTGTTTCTATATTTCACTATGTATTAATTCTTTTTGCTCTCTATCAGTAAACACCAGGCTTGGTTGTTTCGGTATAGTTTTTCTTGGTTCACTTTGTATTGATTATACCACCTCGTAAGCAAAAAAAACTGGTATGCAATTGGGCCATTATTTGATGATGACATAAAAGACCTACATTTGATGCAACAAGTAGACAAGCATAAAAACTAAGTAAATTACACCCATCCACTTCGATTACAACGAAAATTTAACACACTACTCTAGTAATTTGTGGTCCAGTCCAAACATAACCGTCTTGCTATGAATATAGAAGAAATCTTCATATTCACTTCTGTTTCCATGGACAGTAAATCGTAGTAGCATTATCACACAGTCTGCAATCAAACCTGGGTGACAAAATGGCAATTTTCCATATTGTGAACGAATTTATTCAAACTGTATTCGCATACTTCTATTGCGATTTTGTAGTCAAAATACATTTTCTATGAATAAATCCCAGAGAAGTGACTACAATAGCCCTGATATTCGGAGCAAGTACTGGAGCAGATTATTGACGCGTGGCTTTCAGGCAATTAACATCCGCGATGCAGTGAATACGAGATGTTAAGCGCGACAGTAGGTAAGACCTTATAATGCATTGGTCGACAGTAGGTAAGACATTATAATGCATTGGTCAAGGTTAGTTTGATTTGTGAGCAATTATATGTCCATTGTGGCTTGGAGGGAGGGAGACAATATGATTTCCGGCCATGTAGATTTCATGACAACCACAATGATTATCTCGGGTGGACATTAGTGTCGTTCGTACGAGTAGCTCAGTGCCAGACATTCTGTCTGGCTACTAGTTTCAACTGACTTGCAGGATTTCTTTGAATGGAAACTTGATTTAATGCATGTGTGAATGTTCGGAATACATTTCACAATTGCACCGCTAACTTCTGTTCAAAATTATCATTTATAAGTAATAATATTCTTCGGCACTGAATACCAATACCAAAACCAATACCAGGAATTTAGTCTCATAATTTTGATGCACCTTACCGAATTACAGTATAAGATAGTAGGGAAAATGGATCGGAATAGTCATAAAGTAAAAGACACGCTGCGTTATAGCTGCGTTTAAGAAATTCTATGGACGTCATCATGATCTGGTGGATAAATACAGCAAATCCATGTCTACCATGCAACTAGATCTATTTTCATGTTAATTTGGGGGAATTCATGACGGGTGCCACTAGTGGGGCAGGAAATGCTCACTCTTTCCGGAACACCTGATTTCACCTCCTAATGGCCATTTTTGGGGGTTCATGAGTTTCCCTGTCATTTTTGTTTTCTCTCACTTCGTATGCCTGATATGACTTTCTGTCCCCGGACTATGAGATTGGATAACGGACCCTGTTTTGTTTGCTCGGAATACTTAATACTGGGTATTGATTCCACGTCTAACACAAGCGGGATGCAATTAGGACAAAGAAGCTTTTAGCAATCATCTTGTTGGGCCAAGCAAAGAGATCGATGTGTGTCTAAACGAAGTGGTTCCTGGATTCAGTGCAGTATTTGTATGTGCGTCTTTAAATTCCAATTGATATATATGCACTATTTGAGAAGGCTTTGTTCAAGTAGTAAACTTTGTGCAAAAGTATATTTTAAGCATTTTGAGTGAAAGCAGAGTATTCTCAAATAGTGAGGAATTTATTCAGCTATAAACTATCGAAAAGGCACATGGACGAATTGTGGATATATGGCCTTCCCTCCAACATGGATTCCACATCTTCTTTGAGTGATAGATTAAAGTACCCCTAATGAATTCGTTTTAAGTGCAGATTCATTCCTTTGATGTACCTGAAGCCATGGTGAACAAACATTGGTATTAAAGGTCTAGACGCCCATTACCTTCAAAGTAAGCACTTTAAAAGAAAGAGGTTTTTGATGCAAATGGCGGCCCATATGTGACATCATACACACTACACACTGGTTTGGTTAGACAAATAGAAAATTGAACGGAAAATTGAAAGTCATTTCAACTGCGACAAAAATACTGATTGTCATATGCTAATTTCATTTATTCTTAGTTTCAGAGTGATAAAAAATAACCATATATCGGCGGGATACGAAAGTGGCATTACTGGAAGTTGTACAACCTTTAGGCTTTGGTCCATACTAAGAATAGCAATAACCACTAAATAAGCTACCAAAGTTCCCCAATGTGTAAAATCCTATATATGCTAATGATACAAACCTTGATGACCAATATGTTCACACTTATTGGCCATCAAGGTCACGTGACGAAGATTGACCACTCATTGCATCTTAGGTAGAATTTTACGTCACAAAAAGACCCAGCATGATTGGTTTCATATATGCATACGATACAGTCCGAAGCTCTATCGACATATCAGCAGAGGATCAACCCTGACCTTGGGATTTACCAATCTAGTTCTTCTGAGGTCAAGCTCTTGGTCACCAACATACCCTGTATGCGACTATATGCACTTCTATGTTGGCCCTGGAGTGATATGCTCGTGTAAAATTTAAAGATTATTGAGCAAACCAAATATACATCCTTCAAAAGATGTATGTTCTGGCAAATTTCCTGGAAGATTTAGTGAGACAAAATTGTAAATCTGGTTTTGACGGACGATTGCTAGACAGAAGCAAATTTGCGAAATTGTCAGCGGAGCAGGGTTATGTTATAGTCGCCAGGATTCCTATAGTTCAGCTGACAAAACTGCGGATATTGAGCAAAGGATTGCTCAATGATTGATTGGCTTATGAATGTATCCTTTCAGACCCGTGGGAAACTCTTGAGATGTGACATTACGTGTTTATCGATAGGACAAAATGACAGTCAATCGAAGCTGCATCGTCTTCATTTACGTGTCTTACTATTAGGCCGGTCATCATAAAGTCCGATTGTAAGTAGGAATTTCATGATCCTGTATAGAACTATTTTCACTGCTTAATGTCTGTGTCAATTCGAAATAGTTAAAAATGATATTGTGGCTCGAGCAATTATGAAGGATGATGTGATGTGACTCAACTGCTGTTGAGTTCATGATGATGCGTCGATGCCTGGTGCTATAAATAATCTTGGTGACGCAAGTAATTATGGGTCTATTCTTCGCAGTGACTAGAAGACGGGGTAGCATTCATCATGTCGTCCTTTGACGTGTTAGAATTGACGGAAACGACAGGGAAATACTGCCTGCTGTTCCCAAGCTGCCACACTGGGATTTAATATCCGACAAATGTGACAGGTCGATTTCTTATTTCTAGGTTTACCCTGGGTTTTCATAGCTTAGCTATTTAGTCCCAGACTGTTGTTCATGTATGTTGTTCATTAAATATCGATGAAAATTCAAGGGAAAACTTCAGCAATATTTCTTGAATTTAGCAATTGATCATTCATTAAAAGTGGCTTTACTGCAAGGAACCAGTCGGTTGTGTGTTCGATAATATTGCTTTTTATCAGTCCTGATCGAATTGATGTGATATTTGCCTTAAGAGCTTGAGCCATCGCCTATCAAAGACCATGAGTTGATCAACTGCCTGACAGAAATCATTCCAATCCGTCAACATGTATGCATGTATACATATGTGGGTACTGATCATGACGAACATAAATCTCATCTTGACGAGTCAGGCTCATATAGTGATGCCGTACATATGTCGAAGGATATATCTTGCTTGTTACAAACTACCCGGATAATTCGTGAGTAGGTTTAGTTCAAACAATAAACGAATATCACCTAAAAAGTGAAACATGTCATCAATGTAGAGCCCTTCATCAGTCATTGCATTTCCGTTCAATATTCAAGTGTAAATAATCTTTATATGGAAATCTAAAAGGTGATTCCAGCAGATTTATATTTGATGAGTAGTATGCTTCATTTAAAATCAACATTTTTATACCTGAAGAAAACTTCCAGCATTCGAGCATTCATAAGGCATTGATACTCATATACTGATAAGCATTTACAATGAAATTCCTTCCCATCAAAGGCCACATTCTCCAAATGAAGATGACTGCACAGATGGTGGTTCTAAGTATCCATGGTGGTTCCATGTATCCCGCCGAAATATGGTTATTTGTTATCAATTTGAAACTAAGATTGAATGAAATTGGCATATTATACAATCAGTATTTTTGTGCAGCAGAAATGATTTGACATGACAGATATATTCTTTATTTGTCGTATCCAAACAACAATTTGGATACGTAAACAAAGACATGAATTTTCCTATATTCTCGTTATTTGCAATACAAAAGAATCAAACTAAATATTTCTGTCCCATCACTATAATCTACCATACATGTAAGTGTTTCAAGTGATGGGACTGTGTATTTTTATATATTTTCAGTTATTTTTGTTAATTTGGCATATTTAATTTGGTATATTATAGTGATAGAACCCCAAATATCCAGTTTGATTCTTTTGCGTTGCATATGGAAATTTGTGTCTTTGTTGATGTTAGCGCAGATGTAAACAATTATATATTTTCAGTTATTTTTGTTAATTTGGCATATTTAATTTGGTATATTATAGTGATAGAACCCCAAATATCCAGTTTGATTCTTTTGCGTTGCATAAGGAAATTTGTGTCTTTGTTGATGTAAGCGCAGATGTAAACAATTCGTTCACATCATGCGTTTTTACGGTTTGATCAAACTCCACTGCAGGGTCATCCGGACGTATTTTGGGAGTTGTAACGGTGCTATGTCATCTACTGTATGCCAGTCAATTGATTGATGATGAATTGCAGAAACCGATTAATACACTTTAAAAGAAAGTACTTTGGTTTCACTCAAAATTCCCAAAATAAACGTTTGCATGATCACTACTTGAACAAAGCTTGCCCAAATAGTGGGTATATATTAGCAGGAATGTTGAGTTATTGCCCAAAGAAAGACGCGTATGCACATACTGCACTGACACCAGGCTACTTCTAGCCATTTACCTGCACTTTCCAGACACCACACTTTAAACGTAATCGAGTGGGCCAGACTAGCATGACATCAATCAACTACAGGGACCTAGACGCACATCCATCTCTGAGAGCTAATGAAGGCTTCTTAATTCTAATTACATCCAGCTTGTGTCATTTATTTCATGACTACTTCTATCCATTTTTCCTCCCACGTTTCAGGAAAATATTGTAGGCTGGTTAGGTGCAGGAATTGATACTCATTGTAACTTCGGTTTTATTGTGACTTTGTCTACAGAATACAAAAACTCTATTTTCTATGAATAGATGCCAGAGAAGTGACTACCATAGCCCTGATATTCGGTCCTAGGGGCATATTATCGATGTATGGCCTTCATGCAATTAACATCCTTGATGCGGTGAATAAGAGCTGTCAGAACGACAGTCCGTAAAACCTAACAATGCATTGGTCAAGGCTACTTTGATTTGTCGGTAATTATATTGTCCATTTTGGCTTTAAGGGAGCGAGACAATCTGATATCCAATCACGTAGACTCTCTGACAAAGGTACCTATCGATCTCGGGTGCATATTTGTGTGTCAGTAACCGTGAGCCACATGAAGTGGTGATTATCCATGATACCAAGAAAATATCCATGATACCAAACATTCTGTCAAGCTACTAGATTCAACTCACTTGCAGGATTTCTTTCAATGAGAACTTTTTGTGACATGAAAATGCTATGTAACTAAAAAGAGCCAGGCACACACTCACTGATAGGTAAATGTGTGACTGAATTAACTGCTAAAAGATTATCCTTATCACATTATGTGAGAAGCAAATGAATGGAACATTTTGCATGTAATGAGTATCCGCAATCACATTAGGAGCTGCATTCTTCATTGCAAACAAACAAAGTCATCCTATCTTGTGTGAAATAATTAAAACGACGCAATAGCTAAAATTCAATAAAACGTATCACATTTGGAAGAGCAGAACGCATGGTATCTCAAGAGAATGCGTTGCAGGACTAATCGACACTGATTTTTGTTATCACTGAGTCGCAGATACTCGGAAAATATGCAGAACACAGCCTCACAGGTCGCGTCAAACCACCAACGTCAGATACTGTAAATCAGAAATCCATGATCAGTTGTAGAGTACAAGACTAAATTAATGTTTGTCTGTGGAATTTACTTCACACTTGGGTCACTAGCTTTTGTACAAAATTATTGCTTCTGTATAAGTAATGTCAGACTGATATTCTTCTGCATGGAATATAAGAAAGAATATCATTCATTATTCGCATAATATTAAACATGAAGATATCAAAATAATGATTACAATATATATACTGGATTATTAGACTTGATGGAGATGCATTCACAATATCTGAGTAATATGTTTGTAAATTAAAGTTAAGTTATTACTGCCATATTTATTGCACACCAAAAAAGCTGAAAATTTTTGTGTTGGTGTATTGTTTACTATTTGTAAAGAAAATATATACCATATAGCTCGCAATATAATGAAGTAGTAATAGTAGCATGATATCCATATTGGATACACTCGCACATAATGGCACCAAGCATCATTTATCCATGTTGCATAAACCATCAGTTTATTGGGTTGAACGAAGTATCATTCAGAGTCCATGGGCACTTTGTGGGCGTCACTAGACTAGTTATTCACTCTCATTGCATTTTGCTTGCCTCGACATATTGGAGTGCAAATTCTTAATGAGTATTAGAAGGTTGTGCTTGAGAAGGAAGTTACCACTCTGGAAACTCTATGTATAAAACGGATTGCCGTCTGTCTGTAACATCCAGGTATTGGGATTTGTGATGATATGATGAGACAACGCATTAGATATCTTGAATTAAGCAAGATTCATCAGCAACAATTATCAGATTATGTTACGGTTCATCTGTGTCACGAAACATGATGAACGTGACATACAGATAATTTATAATATGTGAAAAATCAACTGCTATACAGAAACAAAACGCAATCAATGGTTGTAAACCAATAAATGTTTTGCGGCATACTACGTTAATATTCCGAAATTCTGTGAGTTACAAGCTTAATATCAGATTTGTTGTATTTAACGACATATCATTACACTTCGTAACCATCACGACTCTTGTCTTGTCACTAGTACTCTTGGCTGTTCCACCGCGAAATTACTCAATAGTTAGCAATTGAGTGGGAATTCTCAAGCAGAAATAGCAGGTTGGGCTTCGTGGAACAATTTTCACAGCATCCATTTATATAAAAAAATCTACCATCACGGATTGCTTGAGAAAATAATCTTGAGTGATTTGACAGAAACTTCCACAACAATTCCGCCACTGATCGTGTGGGCTCAGTGGATCAATAGTCAACACCACAAATCCACCAAGTTGGAACATAAGAATGTATACGTCGAATCCATGTATCATAATAGTTTTACCCAGCATGGCCCGGAAGCATTACACAGCATGTCCTGGAAGACATTTTTCTGTCATAATTCAATACACATGGTACACGGTATGAAATACACAGCTTCTCGTTGATATATGTTTGAAAAAGGAAATGAACCTCAGCGCACAAAGTTACTGTAAAACGGAAATTTAATATCATAAACAACTGAACGTGCTTACCTTCACGGTAGTTCGACCATCATAGTTTGCCAGGATCTATGTGTTTTTGTCTTGACATATCTCCTTTCCAAGGCACATTTTGGGCAATTGATGTTGAAGTTCGTGAGGAGCAAACCGATAAATATCCAGGTTAAAAGCCTATTTTGATATATTATCCACCAAACTCTCTAAGTACAACATTTTTGAATTATCAGCAATTGAGACAGATGGTTCGTCAATTCTCGAACAAAATGGTGTGTTGTGTGCAGGTATTTGATATTTTCACAAAGTCATTTGTCACTCTTTCAAAAACAACCTGTCCCATCTACTTGTAGTATGTACAGTAACTTACAAGTTTACAATCTTGACTGCAACAGACCAAAGACGTACTGAGACATGATGTTATAATAGTCAACTATGCATCGTGTATATATTCTAAATGATGTTTGCAAAATTTGAACTATACTGTTACCTGTTAATTCACATCATAGTGATATTGTAATGATCATGTAAACAGACATGTAAAGTACAGGCGTTTCATTTTGGCTCATATCCTAAGGAATAAATTATGTAGTACTGCACATCGATAAAATGTAAGACCTATTTTCCCTTCTGAATAACCCTGTATATAACACTTGACAATCATATCACAGGAGATATTGCCATGTGAAATCCAATCAGGTCAGCAGTGTGATCAAATACTTTCTTTGTAAGCTTGTTGTCTAGATGGGTGTCCAGTTGTATTGATACGTGACATATAAAAATGTAACATTCCGTTTTTCGGCAAGAAAGTAATGGGCAGCTCTTGAGCTACAGCAGCATACTGCCAACGTTGAGATAGACTAATAAATTATTCACCTCCAGACTACAACATCAACAGCAGAAATGTCAGTCTAGAAATCCATCCATCTCCTAAGTGGACAAAACAAGACCATTCTTGAAAGCTTCTCAGTCTAAGGTGCTTCAGCTTTTACCATTTGCAGTTTTGCACTATATTTCCGCTGCAATATTACTTTAAGTCTGGTGAAGATTCATTTTCCAAATTAAAATGGACAAGGTGCTTTCCAAGGATCATTCCATCTCCGTTCCATCACTCTCTCGCTCTCTCACACTCATGGTGTCTGGGTGTATGAGTGCAAGCAAACATTCTCACTCATCGTCGTATAGTGTGCGAGACGAATATGCAAATGTAACTTCTATTATCAAGTAATATATGTATAGGTACAATTATCCAATATTATGAACATGGGCTAAGGAAAGTTACGGAATGGTCGTACTTTTCGACAAAAAAATATTTTGTCCTTATAGTTCATTCAAGGTCACCGAACTCGTAACACTGTATCGCTCTTTGTATGAATACGGCGTCTGCACTATTCTTCCCATGGACCGTAATTCTAATTACATTTGATACATTCATTTCCTCGTCGCCTTTGTAGCTTTTTTGAAGGTCACAGAATGAAACGTCTTTTATTGAAGAACTCTGGTGCACGAAATGATTTCTTTGCTTGATTATATGAGAGGTATTGTATACCACACATGATCGAAATCGTGTGGTATTGTGGGTAGGTTGATACGTATTCCCGACGTACCGTGTCTGGAAGTATAGCATTATTTTCGGTCTAATCGATCTTGTCACCATATCTGGATAAATGTTCTTACTGGTGCCTTGTGTAATTGGTTCAGTTCTCCCATTAAACTGCGCATTATGTTACTCAACATTATGCGATACTAGGACGTAGCAGATATTTGATGGGATTTGTCAAACGAAATATATCTGGAGTTCACTCCAACCACATTCAGAAATATGTAGTAGATAGAGCACGAGCACCCGTGGGTATGGCTCATACACGAGGTTATTCTCGAGACGTTAGCCGAGAGATTACCGAGTGTATGAGCCATACCCACGGGTGCGAGTGGTCTATCTGACTTGTACCACGGGTTCACTCAAGCGTGTTCTTATATTCCACGGCAGACAGTGGTGTATGTTGAATAGACCACAGTCTGGCCTATTGTTGAAGGTGTCAACCGTGGTACAAGTTTTATAACAGAATGGAATTGATGTTCCAATAAACCAGACTAAACCTATTTTTTGGCGTTCAATCATTGTCAACGTACTTCTATCAATATGGACACTTTCAATACGACATGTGCTACTGGTGAGGCCAGTGTGTCTTGGATAGAATATTTGGGCGGGCATTATTTCTATTCCAATTTGTTGTCTTTAGCTTTGCTATCGGCATGATCCAAATCTTGTATATTGGAGGTGATAGGTTGATATTTAAATTGCATAACGTACTTATCATTCTTGGGTGTAGAGTTATCTCCATTCACAGCTTGAATTGCCCCGAGTGAGATACTTACGCTCCATCAGCTTTCAGCTAATAACATCGTATGTGTCTAGAATTGAAATTCCAGAATAGTTTGGAATACTATGAATACTGTACCTCCATTCACTGAAAAACAACCAATTCAAAACATGATGCCGATCATCAAACCCTCATATTTTTCAGACCATAATGAGGTAGTCAATTTCTATGCAAATACTTACATTTGTTATAGAGATCCCTACGGAAGATCAAACATGATCGACCCGGGACATCCATTAAATGCATTCTTCATAAGCAAGCAATGCTGTTGTCGAGTTTGGTATATGTTGTACCAATACTTTTCCAATAATCATTATAATGTTGTTGATTGCTACTGCAGCATACTTGAATTATACACCAGACAACAACATCAGTGAGCTGAAATGTCAGCCTAAATGTCCATCTCCAAAGTGGGCAAAACAAGATGAGTTTTGAAAGCTTCTCCAGTGTGAATGATTTGTCTTGTGTCATTAATTCCGTATTCTTACGTACTATATTTACGCTCAACCATCGCATAATTTTCAATGCTGATATATATTTATTGAGCAACCACAGATGATTTGGACCTTCATTCCATCTCGGATGAAATGATACATGTGATGTAAATGTATATATTTAAAATATATCTACAAGTTTTACAAATGGGTAAAACCAACAACAGTGGGGTGGATACAAATGGCTGAAATCGAAATTTCCTAATCAAAGTAATTACGTGTGAATAACAGGATACCACTGGGTGATCCATAGAAATTCGCATCAAGTGACAATACACAATTACATTCGAATGGTAGCAATGTTCATTGTTCGCTTAGGTTGACATTTCTGTCGACACTCGTCACCTATTATATCCAATGGCTGATTGCTAAGACTTAAACGTCAAGGCCACTCTCTTACGTTCGTTTTTCCTCTTTCACATTGGGTTTGATGTCCGTGCAGTAATCAAACATATCCTCCACGGCTGCCTACAGTCGTATATTATATTCAACGATAATGTAAATGTTCCCTCTATCGTCAAACTAGACATTGTTGCCAATCTCAAAAGTTGAGAATATATCAATGAAAGTAGTACACGAAGGATATACGAGGGTTTCGAGTCAGTTCTGGATCATCGGTATTGGGATCGAGCAATATATGGCACATCCGTATTTTCATACGTTAATACACGGAAAAACAAAACCAATCCTACTGGACATGTCCATGGCTGACGACAATAAGACTGAGTGGGACAGACATTGTGTTTGTCGGATATAAAAACCCAGCATTACCTATTCGGACACTCCGCAGCATTTAATATCATTACATACAATATACCACCTTTCGGAGGTATTCCTCTGTTCAGAACTATAACATTCAAGTGACATACTTTATGCATGTACAAATACAGGAGTGATTTTGACATAAAATATGTCAATGAGTAATACTACCAAGTGCCATTGGTCACCTTTGTGGTATTATTGACATGTAGTATACTTTAGTACATTATGGCCTTCTGCTAGTATAGTTTAGCCTTTATGTATGTAATCTATTTCCGGTACAGTTGTACTGACGTCCATGTGCTTCTCGGGTGTGTGTGTGTCGATACTTTTAATAAACTACATTTATATGAACCACAGAATATTATATGGTGTCAGAAGTGGAGAAACTAAACGGAACTCGACTCGGTAAAACTCTCAACGGTGCAAACTCGGTATTAAATCTATACCACGGTGAACTCTAAGTGACTGTATCTGTGTGTATTTTCGCCCTCAGTGCCATGGCGTCGCTATTTCTGCCACCCCCCGAACCACTCAAACTGCAGGGCAACCTCAGTCAGAACTTTAAAAAGTTTGAACAATCATTCAAAACATTCATGCAAGCGATGGGCCTTGACACCAAAACTGACAAGCAGAAGTCTAGCATCTTGCTGCATGTTATGGGGGAAGAGGCTGTAAAAATCTACAATGGTTTCATCTGGGCAGAAGGGGAGGATAAGGAAAAGGTTGATGTGATCCTCACGAAGCTCAAAGCCTACTGTACACCTCGCAAAAATCTCACGTTTGAACGGACCAAGCTCAACGGTCGAACACAAGGCTCCTCAGAGACATTCGACGAGTTCTACTCAGACTTGTGTAACCTTGCAAAGAACTGTGAGTTTGATAACATGGAAAACATGTTGATCAGAGACAGGATCTGTGTGGGTGTGAGGAACAAAGACTTAAAAGCCATACTCATGCAAAAAGACTGCACACTTGAAAAAGTCGTCGAGAAATGCCGTGCATTCGAGTCAACTCACAAGCAGGTGACCGAGCTGGCAGGTCAGCTGGAAGCGTCCAGTATCGTCAAGGAAGGCCGTGGCGGAGGATATCCCTCACCCTGGAGAGATAGAGGCCGAGGTTCATACTCATCTCGCGGATCGTTCAGAGGTCGTCAACGTGGCAGTCATTCTCAGACTGGTAGTCACGGCAGTTATTCTGGTAGTCGTGGCAGGGGCCGAGGTCAAACTGGTCAACAATACTCGTCACAAGGTCAAGGTCATCGTCAAGAAAATCAGGAAAACAGTCATCATGGTCATAGCCAAGGAAAATTCGAGCGTGTCTGCATCTACTGTGGGAAAGAACCACACGATCAACCACATTGTCCAGCACGAAACAAATACTGTGACAATTGTGGCTGGAAAGGTCACTACAGGTCGATGTGTCAACAACGTCGATCGAGACAAGTCAACTATGTAGAATCAGAACAACAACCTCAAGATGGCCCAGAGGACAGACAGTTTCTTGGCAAAGTGAGGGCAGTGACACAAAACTCTGCCGAGTCAGCTGCATGGCAAACCAAACTAGAAATGAACAATACTGATGTACTCTTCCGCGTGGACACGGGGGCTGATGAGACGTGTATCTCAGAAACACTGTACAACAATAAGTTCAGAAATTGTGACCTCAGTACTGAACACCAGAAGCTCTGCGGACCAGACGATCAGGCGATACCGACACTTGGAATTTTCACGGCCCAACTCAAACACAAAAACTACCTCATCACAGAGAGAGTGTACTGCATCTCAGGCGGTACAGCGTTACCCAGTCGTAGGGCCAGCATCAAACTTGCTCTCGTGAAATTCCTGGGTGAAGTGAGCAGCGAATCAGCATCACAGAAAATAGTGGATCAGTACAAGAAATTATTCACGGGCCTTGGAAAGTTGAATACAGAGTATGTCATCAAGTTGGATCCAGAAGTAGCTCCATACTCAGTGTATTCACCACGTCGAATACCTCTACCTCTGATGTCAAAAGTGAAAACTGAACTTGATCGTTTGAAAGACTTGGGTGTAATCTGTCCAGTGGAAGAGCCAACACCATGGTGTGCACCAATTGTGGTGGTACCAGAAGCCTCAGGAGCTGTACGTGTGTGCGTCGACTTAACTCATCTGAACAAGGCTGTGTTACGTGAGAAGCATCTCTTGCCATCAGTCGACGGCATCTTGGGTCAGATGTCGGGAGCAAGAGTATTCTCCAAGATAGATGCAAACTCTGGATTTCACCAAATCCCTCTCAGCCAACAATCACACCTCCTAACAACCTTCATCACACTGTACGGAAGGTTTGCGTACACCAGACTTCCATTCGGAATTAGTTCAGGTCCAGAACTATCCAGCGGATCATGTCGAGGCTACTGGAGAACCTCGAGGGAGTAGTTTGCCTCATGGATGACGTCGTAGTGTACGGGCGAGATCAAGCCGAGCATGATCAGCGTCTACAACAGACACTCGAGAAACTTGCACAAACTGGCATCACTCTGAACAAGGAAAAGTGCAGTTTCGGGAAAACATCAATCGAATTCCTGGGTCAGTGCATCAGTGCAGAAGGTGTGAATCCCTCACGTGGAAAAATTCAAGCAATCGAATCCCTAGCTGCACCCACAGACATCCATGAACTCAGGAGATTCATGGGCATGATCAATCAACTTGGAAAGTTCATACCACACTTGGCAGATCTCACAGGTCCCATCAGAGGTCTACTCAGCAAGAAAGTCACATGGATGTGGGGACCAGATCAAGAACTAGCCTTCAACAGAATCAAGCAAGCCCTGACAAGTGCACCTGTACTTGCGCTCTATGATCCCAATCTCCCAACCAAGGTCAGTGCAGATTCATCATCCTACGGGCTAGGTGCTGTGTTGCTACAACAGCACACTGGAGATTGGAAACTGGTGGCCTATGCATCAAGAACTCTATCTCCAACCGAGACCAGATACGCCCAGATTGAGAAAGAGGCTCTGGCGTCCACCTGGGCATGTGAGAAGTTTGAACAGTACATACTTGGCAAGAAATTCCAGTTAGAGACTGATCACAAACCACTCATCTCTCTACTTGGCATGAAAGATTGTGACCAACTACCTCCACGAATCCAGCGATTCAGGCTCCGACTCATGAGATATGACTATGTCATCGAGCACGTGCCAGGTACCAATCTCAACACGGCGGATACACTATCAAGAGCGCCACTCTCACAAAGGTCACCCTCAGATGATATTCTTCAGCAGGAAGTCACAAGCTACATCAATCAAGTCGTCTCAAGTCTCCCAGCATCAGACAAGCGTCTCGATGAAATCCGAGATCATCAAAGCCGTGACCAGATCTGTCTACAGATCAAGGACTATTGTGTTTCCGGATGGCCAGATCGATCACAGATCAGTGGACTCATAACTCAGTACTGGCGGCATCGTGCCGAGATCACCTATGTCAACAATCTTCTGATGTTTGGCGAACGAATCATCATCCTGTCATCTCGTCGAAAAGATATCCTCTCCAAGATCCATGAAGGTCACCAAGGCATAACCAAGTGTCGTCTTCTCGCAAGACAGTCTGTGTGGTGGCCTGGCCTGCGCACAGTCATCTCTGACATGATTTCCCAGTGTGAAACATGCTGCAAGAAAAAAAAAAACAGTCCGGAACCGCTCGAAACAACAGACTTTCCTAGTGTTCCCTGGCAAAAGCTTGCCACTGACTTGTTCGAGTTAGACAAAGTTGTTTATCTCCTGGTAGTGGACTACTATTCTCGTTTCATCGAGGTGGCCAGACTCAACAGTACGACTTCAGCTAGCGTCATCAACCACATGAAATCTATGTTCGCTCGATTCGGAATTCCTCAAACTCTCATCAGTGACAACGGTCCACAGTATGCTAGCCAACAATTTGCCGACTTCGCAAGTGACTATGGTTTCACTCACATCACATCATCCCCAGGACATGCCTCTGGAAATGGGGAAGCGGAACGTGCTGTTTGCACCATCAAACAACTGCTGTCAACTTCAAAAGACTGTTATGCTGCACTACTAACCTATCGTGCAACACCGCTGTCCAATGGCTACAGTCCAGCCGAAATGCTGATGTCACGGAAACTCAGAACAAAAATTCCAACAGTGGAATCCACTCTCAACTCAAAGACACCAGACCCTGAAACACTTCAACAAAGGTAGGCCACCTCAAGGATGAAACAGAAGTATAATTTTGACCGTCGCCACAGAGCTCGACCTTTACCATCCCTGAAAGGAGGAGACAAGGTGTGGCTACCAGATAGGCACGAGCCTGGATGTGTGACCAAACAAGTTCACGACCGATCATACGAGGTTGAGACGGACACAGGAACATTCCGTAGAAACCGTCGACATCTGAATGTCATCCCAGATGTGCCAGATGTGGTACAGTTCCAAGACGAAAGTGACACTGAGGACCAGGCACCTCCAGAACCAGTTATGCCAGAACCACAAAATCAGCAAGGTGGTATACCTGGTCACAGACCTGTCACACGCAGCGGACGTGAAGTCAAGATACCACGGAAATATCAGAACTATATATAATGAACTATTGAATCAGTCATGTCTTATGATGTTGTGTGATCACATGGTGTCATGATTGCATAATTTGCATTTGTATTGTTTTGATATATGCATGAACATGTTCTGTTGTGTTATGGAAAAAATGGAGATGTGGTATTATTGACATGTAGTATACTTTAGTACATTATGGCCTTCTGCTAGTATAGTTTAGCCTTTATGTATGTAATCTATTTCCGGTACAGTTGTACTGACGTCCATGTGCTTCTCGGGTGTGTGTGTCTCGATACTTGTAATAAACTACATTTATATGAACCACAGAATATTATAACCTTGTCTTCTGAAATGAGTACATGTCTATGTATGGCTATGAATATCTCGGCGCTTCATAGATACTGCACAAGGAGATTTACCAAGTAAAAATAGCTGTACTGAAGGTCGCGCTGTTTCTCTATCAAAATCTAATCAACGAAATCAATAGTAACAGAAAAGCCACATTGATCAGATAGATTCACGGTGAATGGCCTCAAATAAAGACACGAATAAGACATGAAAGAAAACGGTGTGGCTTCGATTGATGGCTCACATTGTTCTTTTCTCTTATAGGTGACATACACGTATACCTCAAGTTCCTCAACTAAATGGTTCCCAGCTTGGTATTGTGTTTCAATTGTTTTGCCCAATAGCAAACTCACATAGAATCCCCATTTTCCGACACACATAAGAGATCAAAATTGATAGGTTCGCTTTCATAAACTATTTCCTGACCTTGGCATGTCAGGTGGGTAAACACAGTTTGATGGTATAGATTGGATGACAAGCAGTAAGTACCATGAACCAGCATTGAGAGCATATAGACATTATTGTCTTTATCAATAAAACCGAACTCCATAGTTAATCAGGGTATTAATTAATCAATTACCCTTCGAACTTTTGGCTTGTGATTAGGTACTTATGTACTTGTCATATATCTATTCCATGGGGTTTGTCTCGGATTTCTAAATTATTTTCATAAGTTGTTGGGCAGTTGTATACTAATTCCATCAGGTGTACAGTAGAAACAACTACATTTATTGCCGAGCATACCCTGATCGGAAGACGTGTATTAAAAACAGAATTGAAGTCACACATTTCAGTCAACGGCTATGCCATAATATCGTTGAATCCGATATACATGTTCACTTTTTATATTCGGCGAAGCGGATGAAAATTTACGTTCCCAGAATGCAAAGCAAATATTAGAGTAATGTTGCATATTTTGGAGAACACTATATTTTGTGCAGCGATTCGTGTATGCATATCACTGTATAAGCTTGGGTGGCCTTCCGTTAGCATTATGAAGTAAACACAACGGTTGGTCTGCAACGCCATGGCTACGTGCACCGTTGACGTATTTAAACCCAAGACAAAGTGTTCCATGCTGGTTTGTGAACATATTAAGCCCACATGTCATACCTACCGAATGGTCTTTCAATCCACAGAGTAGGCATGTGCTGGGCTATACCATGATATCAGATGCAGATATTCCTCATAGTCTCCAATATTTTTAATTATATTTAATGGAGGTTCAGTATCATTCTAGCAGGCGTATCTGTTTCATAAAGTTGGAAATAAATCTGAGATATTTTTACGTATCAGACATATGAATGAAGTAGGTCATGTTGTTCATCAATACTATACGGAAATGAATTGGAATCTTGTTGAGGAGGGCGGTAGGGTTAACATTGTGTGTTCTGCTGTAATGGTGCTAATGATGTGCTCCAGCTCGAATGTCGTTCCGCATTTTCTTGTCTATGAATAGACCCCAGAGAAGAAACTTCCATAGCTCTGATATTCGGTCCTGCTGCATATTTTCGACGCATGGCGTTCACGCAATTAACATCCGTTCTGCAGGGAATACGAGATGTCAGCTCGACAGTCGGTAAGACCTTGCAATGCATTGGTCAAGGTTAGTTTGATTTGTCTTCAATTATAGGTTCATTGTGGCCTGAAGGGAAGGAGACAATATGATTTCTGACCACGTGGATTTTCTGACAGTTGAAATGGGTATCTATCGAGCATGGGCTGGCATGCTCCTGGCATAAGTGTGACAGGTGATTTGCAGGGTTCTTCGAATGATAACTTGTTCAAATAGGAAAATGCGACGCAACTAAACAGCCATGGACATTTAAACAAATGGGTAAAGTTGCCCAGTGACTGGACTGAACAGACTAAAATGGTAATTCCTTATTGCATTTTGTTAGAGGCAAAAGCTGGAACCTTTCGCAAGTTACTGGCATCTTCAATCATGTTAGGAGTCCAGGCACGGCTATATTTAATCCGTTTCCGTTATAGGAGTTGCATCCATCATTCAATGTGGAAACTAACGATGGAAAGAGGCATCACATCTCGTGTAAATTGATGAAGTAGGAACATCAGGTGAAATGCAATAGTGGACCCCATTACAACTGCAAATGTGTGCGTATTTCAAGTGCATGAGTGGCAGGATTAATTGGCACTGAGTGTTGTTACCGCTCAGTTGCAGATACCTGGATAATATGCAAAACTCACAGATCGCATCATACCACCAATGTTCTAGGTCAGAGATTGTGAATCAGAAAGTTGGAACCAATTTGCCTGTTGCAGAGTACAAAATTAAATGCATGTGTCGATGTTTGGAATTTACTTCACAATTGCATCACTAGCTTTCGTCCAATATTGATTCTGTATAAGTAATGTTATACTAATATTCTTCGGTATGGAATATAAAACGAATACCATAAATTATTCACAAAATATTATTGATTAATAAAATATAATTAATAAAGACAATGTTGTGGAATATCATATTTGATGAATATGCATTCAAGATATCTGTGTGGTCTATTTGCTATTCACAGGACCAGAATAAGTGTTCACAGTCATATTCACTGCACACGAAATCCTGCAAAATTTGGAATACGTGTCGGTCACTATTTGTAAAAGAAATACCACACAGAACTGCGTTGAATGCCATATGTTAGCCTAAGTGACCCTACTCCTGTTTTTTAATAAAACGCCTGAATTGACTATTTAGAACATATTTCAATTATATACACCGGCATTAACGACGCGAACCCTGGATGTGTGTTTCATTCATAGGGCCTTGATTTCAAACCTCGAGCCCGATATTTGGTATGTGCATTTCAACCAATGTATATGAATGATGTGCAGCTCGCCTCATAATAATGCAGTGTTTGGGGTTAGGGTTTTAAGGTTATGTCAATGTGGCAGGCATTGGCACTGGATTGTGGATGATGCATGTATCAATTTCGCCCTGAAATGTAATAATAAAATAGTCAATAATTCGTGTGCAAATTACTAAATAATGAACAGAAACGTCACCTTTATTTCAGAAGAAGAAGAGTAAACAAGATGCAATCTTAAAAATTAATAGATCACTGTGACATCAGAATATCAATAAACATTATAGATCTATAGATTAATATACACATCCACACAAGTCCATTAAATGCCTAGTTATTGCACCAACCACAATTCCGCAGTTATCCACGTGCCAGGTAATGTCCATTCAACTCCATTGTTAACAAAGATTGGGAGTTATACATAGATTGTGAATTTTTAAAAGATGGCTCACTAATTCCATGCAACAGCTTCCACCAGGCCGGATACTCAATTTTAAAGCATTCAATGCCATGCATCAATGGTGAATGCGCGTGCATTTGAAGAAATTGACAAACATGACTAATTGGTATAGAATCTGGTAACATGGAATTTTGCATAAAGAGATGTGCAAAAACTAATGGGGTACCGACGACTACGGGAAATTGGTAGAAACCATTCAGTAGAGACCTGACTTGCAATTCATGCCTTCTTTGGGGGCAATCAGGCATGCATTGCAAAGTCAGTGTTTGGGCATCCTACTGGTCAGTGCTGATCAGCTCCTGTGAATATTGGTTTAGTTATGCCTCGGTGATATTGGACATTGAAAATCTCTGATAATGGCAAGTCGGTTCTGAGTACAGAAAAGTACAAATAATTTGTGGCTTCCGATAATGTATCACATTGGTATAGAATCTTGTTAACATCGAGTGTTTCATCCCAAAAATGAGCATAACAATCGAGAGATCGTTCTCACACCAGAGCTGCTCAAAGATACTGTGAAAAGAAAGTAGTTTCTGGATCATGCACGTCTGCAGAGCACCACGTGTGATCATTTTATGTATCTGAGTAATGTTGATTGATATGACATATTCACAAATTATGCACACTTTCTGAAACATCATCAATCAAACCAGGTTATCAAAATGGCCTGTTTATGTGTGTGTTACTCACGAAATTGCCTCATCAAATGTAACAAAATGTGCTGCACGAATGATACTTTAGCTAGATAAATCACCTAGCTCATTGCAACTTCTGATCATTAAACAAAAGTTCGTTCGGCATTTTTACCTGTACTGTTCACTCCACATCGCTTATCAGATGGGCTCGATTTTAGCAGTATACGTCATGCAATATGGCCAACACTGCTGAGTAGAATGTGTTGATAAAAGAATAGAGTTATCATCTCATGGAATGTTAAAGAATATTTTTAGGGCAACACCATAGACGGGAAACGTCAACGAGAAGAGAAAGGAGTGGAGCCACCATTGAAGAACTTTCTAATTTGTGCCCTTGTGCACTATTAATGTTCATGTGATTCATGCCGATCATCAAACCGACATATTTTCAGACCATGATGAGGTAGGCAAGCATATTTCTATGCAAACACTCACATCTGTTTTAGAGATCCCTACGGAAGTTCAAATATAATCGAACCGGGACTTCCATTAAATGTATTCTTCATAAGCAGGCAATGCTCTTGTCGAGTTTGGTATTTGGTGTACCAATACTTTGACAATAATCATTATAATGTTGATTACTACTGCAGCATGCTTAAATGATACACCTCCAGACAACAACATCGGTGAGCTGAAATGTCAGCCTAAATGTCCATCTCTAAAGTTGGCAAAACAAGATCAGTGTTGAAAGCTTCTCCATTGTGAATTATTTCCAGCTTGTGCCATTAACTCCGTATTCTTACAAACTGTATATTTACGCTCAACCATCGCATAGTTTTCAATGCTGATATATATTTATTGAGCAACCACAGAATGCTTTGAACCTTTATTCCATCTTGGATGAAATGATACATGTGATGTAAATGTATATTTGAAATATATTCACATGATTTACAAATGGTTAAAAAGACAAGTATGATACCAAACACCAAACAATCCGCAAGACTAAACTCAAAATCCATGGACAAAATTTTCACAATCGGTATGTTAATGTTGGACAAAAATTCAAAATTGGCAAAAACCAACAACAATGGGGTGGATACAAATGGCTGAAATCAACATTTCCTACTCAAAGTAATCACATGTAAACAACAGGATACCATTGGGTGATCCATAGAAATTCGTCAAGTGATGATACACAATGACATTCGGATGGTAGCAATGTTCATTGTTCGCTTTGGTTGACATTTCTGTCGACACTCGTCACCAATTAAATTCAATGGTTGATTGCTAAGGCTGAAACGTCAAGGCCACTCTCTTCCGTTCGTTTTTTCACATTCACATGGGGTTTTGATGTCCGTGCAATAATCAAACATATCCTTCATGGCTGCATACAGTCGTATATTGTATGCAATAATGTGAATGTCCCCTCTATTGTCAAACTAGACATTGTTGCCATTATCAAAAGTTGAGAACATAGTAATGAAAATACTACACGAAGAATATACGGGGGTTTTGCATCCGTATTTCATAGGTCAATACACGGAAGAACGAAACCAATCCTACTAAACATGTCCATGACTGACGCCAATAAGACTGACTGGAACAGACATTGTCTTTGTCGGATATTAAAACTCACATTACCTATTCGGATTTGACCCCCCACAACAGTTAATTTCATTACACACCATTTAACATCTTTCGGAGGTATTCCTCAGTTCTGAGCTATAATATTCAAATGACATATTCTGTGCATGTACAAATACAGGAGTAATGTTGATTTATAAACAGTAATACTACCAAGTGACATTGGTCATCTTGTCTTCTGAAACGATTACATGTCTATGTACGGCTATGAATATCTCGTTGCTTGACAGATAATGCACAAGGAGATTTACCAAGTAAAAATAGCTGTACTGAAGGTCGCGCTGTTTCTCTATCAAAATCTAATCCACGAAATCAATAGTAACACAAAAGCCACATTGATAAGATAGATTCACGGTGAATGGCCTCAAATAAAGACACGAATAAGACATGAAAGAAAACGGTGTGGCTTCGATTGATGGCTCACATTGTCCGTTTCTTTTATAGGTGACATACACGTACACCCCAAGTTCCTCAACTAAATGCTTCCCAGCTTGGTATTGTGTTTCAATTGTTTTGCCCAATAGCAAACTCACATACAATCCGCATTTTCCGACACACATAAGAGATTGATTGAAAATTTATAATTCGTTTTTATAAACTATTTCCTGACCTTGGCATGTCAAGTGTGTAAACACAGTATGATGGTATAGTATGGACGACAAACAGTAAGTGCCATGAGCCAGTATTGAGAGCATATATACATTATTGTCTTTGTCAATGAAACCGAACTCCATGCTGTCGACTGGACCGATATCAACATTTTCGTGGCACATGATATAACATATTGACAAATATTATTTGGGATTCCATCTTTTCATTTCATATCTGCTTTCATTTTGTGGTTGATGTAATCATAACATTTAATAGCGTCCTTAACAATATCAAACCACTCGTGCATATTAAGTATACGTACATGTACATAGTGATTAGAGAACACCATTCTTGGATACTACCTGGAAATCAGACTCCCCACTCTCTGATGAGAAGAGGTATCTCAACTCATAGCTTCAATTACCCTTCGAGTGAGATACTTACGCTCCATTAGCTTACAGCTAATAACATCTTATGTGTCTGGAATCGACATTGCAGAGCATACCCTGGTCGGAAGGCGTGTATTAAAACCAGAATTGAAGTCACACATTTCAGTCAACGGCTTTGCCATAATATCGTTGAATCTGATATATATGTTCACTTTTTATATTTGGCGGAGCCGATGAAAATTGACGTCCGATGAAAATTGACGTTCCCAGAATGCAAAGCAAATATTAGAGTAATGTTGCATATTTTGGAGAAAACTATATTTTGTGCAGAGATTCGTGTATGCATATCACTGTATAAGCTTTGGTGGCCTTTCCGTTAGCATTATGAAGTAAACACAACGGTCGGTCTGCAACACCACGGCTACGTGTACCGTTGACGTATTTAAACCCAAGACAAAGTGTTCCATGCTGGTTTGTGAACATATTGAGCCCACATGTCATACTTGCCGAATGGTCTTTCAATCTACACAGTAGGCATGTGCTGGGTTATACCATGATATCAGATGCAGATATTCCTCATAGTCTCCAATATTTTTAATTATATTTAATGGAGGTTCAGTATCATTCTTGCAGACGTATCTGTTCCATAAAGTTGGAAATAAATCTGAGATATTTTTACGTATCAGACATATGAGTGAAGTAGGCCATGTTTTTCATCAATACTATATGGAAATGAATTGGAATCTTGTTGGGGAGGGCGGTGTTGGGGTTAACATTGTGTGAAGTATACATTCCGCTGTAATGGTGCTAATGATGTGCTCCAGCTCGAATGTCGTTCCGCATTTTCTTGTCTATGAATAGACCCCAGAGAAGTGACTTCCATAGCTCTGATATTCGGTCCTGCTGCAGATTTTCGACGCACGGCGTTCACGCAATTAACATCCGGGTATCTATCGAGCAAGGGCTGGCATGTTCCTGGCATAAGTGTGACAGGAGCTGTTGTACATAGAATGTAATGATATCAGACATTGTGTCAGGCTACTTTAAACAGCTGGTTTGCAGGGTTCTTTGAATGATAATTTGTTCAAATAGGAAACTGCGACGCAACTAAACAGCCATGCACATTTACACAAATGGGTAAAGTTGCCCAGTGACTGCACTAAACAGACTAAAATGGTAATTCCTTATTGCATTTTGTGTGAGGCAAAAGCTGGAACCTTTTGCAAGTTACTGGCATCTTCAATCATGTTAGAAGTCCAGGCACGGCTATATTTAATTCACTCCGTTTCCGTTATAGGAGTTACATCCACCATTCAATGTGGAAACTAACGATGGAAAGAGTCATCACATCTCGTGTAAAATGATGAAGTAGGAACATCAGGTGAAATGCAAAAGTGGACCCCATTACAACTGCAAATGTGAGCGTATTTCAAGTGCATGAGTGGCAGGATTAATTGGCACTGAGTGTTGTTACCGCTCAGTTGCAGATACCTGGATAATATGCAAAACTCACAGATCGCATCATACCACCAATGTTCTAGGTCAGAGATTGTGAATCAGAAAGTTGGAACCAATTTGCCTGTTGCAGAGTACAAAATTAAATGCATGTGTGGATGTTTGGAATTTACTTCACAATTGCATCACTAGCTTTCGTCCAATATTGATACTGTATAAGTAATGTTATACTAATATTCTTCGGAATGGACTATAAAACGAATACCATAAATTATTCACAAAATATTATTGATTAATAAAATATAATAAATAAAGACAATATTGTGGAATATCATATTTGATGAATATGCATTCAAGATATCTGTGTGGTCTATTTGCTATTCACAGGACCAGAATAAGTGTTCACAGTCATATTCACTGCACACGAAATCCTGCAAAATTTGGAATACGTGTCGGTCCCTATTTGTAAAAGAAATACCACACAGAACTGCGTTGAATGCCATATGTTAGCCTAAAGTGACCCTACTCCTGTTTTTTTTAAAAACGCCTGAATTGACTATTTAGAACATATTTCAATTATATACACCGGCATTAACGACGAGAACCCTGGATGTATGTTTCATTCATAGGGCCTTGATCTCAAACCTCGAGCCCGATATTTGGTATGTGCATTTCAACCAATGTATATGAATGATGTGCAGCTCGCCTCATAATAATGCAGTGTTTGGGGTTAGGGTTTTAAGGTTATGTCAATGTGGCGAGATGTGATGTCAATGTGGCAGGCATTGGCACTGGATTGTGGATGATGCATGTATCAATTTCCCCCTGAAATGTAATAATAAAATAGTCAAAATAATTCGTGTGCAAATTACTAAATAATGAACAGAAACGTCACATTTATTTCAGAAGAAGAAGAGTAAACAAGATGCAATCTTAAAAATTAATAGATCACTGTGACATCAGAATATCAATAAACATTATAGATCTATAGATTAATATACACATCCACACAAGTCCATTAAATGCCTAGTTATTGCACCAACCACAATTCCGCAGTTATCCACGTGCCAGGTAATGTCCATTCAACTCCATTGTTAACAAAGATTGGGAGTTATACATAGATTGTGAATTTTTAAAAGATGGCTCGCTAATTGCATGCAACAGCTTCCACCAGGCCGGATACTCAATTTTAAAGCATTCAACGCCATGCATCAATGATGAATGCGCGTGCATTTGAAGAAATTGACAAACATGACTAATTGGTATAGAATCTGGTAACATGGAATTTTGCATAAAGAGATGTGCAAAAACTAATGGGGTACCGACGAGTACGGGAAATTGGTAGAAACCATTCAGTAGAGACCTGACTTGCAATTCATGCCTTCTTTGGGGGAATCAGGCATGCATTGCAAAGTCAGTGTTTGGGCATCCTACTGGTCAGTGCTGATCAGCTCCTGTGAATATTGGTTTAGTTATGCCTCGGTGATATTGGACATTGAGAATCTCTGATAATGGCAAGTCGTTTCTGAGTACAGAAAAGTACAAATAATTTGTGGCTTCCGATAATGTATCACATTGGTATAGAATCTTGTTAACATCGAGTGTTTCATTCCAAAAATGAGCATAACAATCGAGAGATCGCTCTCACACCAGAGCTGCTCAAAGATACTGTGAAAAGAAAGTAGTTTCTGGATCATGCACGTCTGCAGAGCACCACGTGTGATCATTTTATGTATCTGAGTAATGTTGATTGATATGACATATTCACAAATTATGCATACTTTCTGAAACATCATCAATCAAACCAGGTTATCAAAATGGCTTATTTATGCGTCTGTTACTCACGGAATTGCCTCATCAAATGTAAAAAAAATATGTGCTGCACGAATGAGAGTTTAGCTAGATAAATCACCTAGCTCATTGCAACTTCTGATCATCAAACAAAAGTTCCTTCGGCATTTTCACCTGTACTGTTCACTCCACATCGCTTATCAGATGGGATCGATTTTAGCAGTATACATCATGTAATATTGCCAACACTGCTGAATAGAATGTGTTGATAAAGAATAGAGTTATCATCTCATGGAAAATCGAAGAATATTTTTATTTTTTTTTGTAATCACAAGATCGTTAGTTGTGATGTTGAGCAGCAGTGTCAAGTTTCAGAGCATTAATTTTAAAGTTTTCGTTGATATTTTATTGTTTGTTCACAAACCAAAATGCACTGAGGTCACAAATATAGTCAATCCGTACCGGCAAAGGTTTCTGAATAAATTTAGTGAAACTTGCTCTTTGAACCCCAACGTTAATACTGCTTCGGAGTTCCCTCTCAGTTATCCTTGAGTGATTCACCTGAAGAAAGCATACTGTACGAGTGAAAAAAACATCGTGATAGCCACAAAGCGTCCATGAATCATGGATGATGGTGATATGGTAAAACGCAATGAATCAGTTCTTGTTCTTGATTCAGCAAGAAAACATTGCTCTGTGCATGCAGTATCTGGCCATTAAACTTATTTTTATTTGTTCCGTTATTCTTATCTGCTCAGAAAGGCTAGTATGGATATCATAGGTTTGCTTTGATATCAAAACAAGTGTCCCATACACGCATTCCCTGTATTACCAGCAAGAACACTGTCTCCTATCTGAATTGAAATTATTCTATCGTTTTATCCTTTCACCTTAAATACGATACGAACTCGATCACCAACTGGGTCATCTACAACACTAGGATATTGACTATGAAACATAAGTGACACTTGACAAAACAATACATTTTCAGAAAATCCTGTTGAGATGTTTGAACCATAATCAGTTTCCAATCATAGATATAAAATCAGGGGCTTGTTCATGTATACACTTTTTTCAACAACATGCATTAAGCCTTTTTACATCTTGCGTATGTTGCCATGATCAATATCTTATATAGAAATGTTCACCTGAGCTTCCTGAAGCAAACACGGGATCAACAAAATTGATCCACCATTTAGATAATAGACTGCCTATCAGTGATACCTGAACACCAGATGGCATTACTCATTATTTGTCCACCTGTAGGCGTATGGCGCTGAATACAAAAGACATATTGACAACTGAATATCAGAGATAGTTTCATACATATGAACCAGTTCTAAGCGGTTATCTATAAAACGCTGGTCTCTAGTCACTCATATGTGCCGGATAATGTTACATCATATTACAAGAGTGTCATGAATATTCACCGAAACTTGCCGAGTGGAATTTAGGCAAGTTTAATATTTAGAAACTATTATATGTACAGGTTATGGACCGGTATCGATTTTCCTTATATGGTCAACACGGAGGTACTATATTATTTAAAAATCATAGTTTCTGCTCAAAATGCACAGGTCATGATGTAGGAAGGCTTCTTATAGTGTGTATGCTTGTAGGACAACCATTTCCCTTCCTACATGTGAGTTTTCAAGATGAAATAAGCCTTCTGGGCGGAAGCACACCTGAGTGAATCGGCCCTTCATTTTGGCGTGTGTTTCTCGAGGTATTCGCTAGGTGTCAGTCAAGTGCTCATAGCGAACGATCTATTCCTACAGCTTATGCTGATTTTTATAAGATTTTAGAAGTCATATGCAAGGCATTCACATAATAAATTCATCCGGAGCTTGAAAATGTTTTACCAAGTATTTTCCAGCAAAACTTTACAATGGAAGTGACCTACAACAACCTGCCTATGGAAGTCACGTGTTCTTCGAAAAACCATGTGTCCAGAACTTTCCACACAATCGCAGAGACTGATCGCGTGCATAGCCGAAAGCACGTGTCGGCGAAGAATGCAGCATGCCGCGCGGAGATTCCCTCAGACGGCCAGAGCTCTCTGAGAGCTCAGTCAGGACGAGATACCACGTGCGAAGGACGCCCTGATTCGGTCCTTTTTCTTCAGGAGCAGGCGAGGGTTGGAATTTAGACACTATCTTCGAGTTATATGTAGTAATTTTAGTGACTGTTACTCCCGTCCCTCCCGCGCACTACACATTTCCACAACAAACATTCATTCTACATGACTTACATACAGGACAAGTACACACTATACGATCACAGCCATAAACTCCATGTAGTCATGGTTACACACACAGGTCAAACCACGCACCTGCGGCCCCACTTGTTCAGTACACTCGGCCCCGTATACTCGGCCTTGACCTTCACATGCACTGACTTCTAAACATAGAACTTGACACACATACTCCACACATCACGTGCACAGATACAGGCATTACAAGTATTGACACGAGCCGGGGAAACCCACTTTCCCGGTGAGATCAGCACATATCAGCACATACATAGCCAATGACACAACTCCGCTCACACTTGGCGGGAAAATACATCTACTCTGTCCCACGGCCCTGCAAATCTGCGCAGTGGAGAAGAGACTTTCACGGTGAACAGACGTGTTGGATATAGCAGAGAAAATAGCCGTGATTTAGTAGAAGTGAATATATTTGTGAACTGTAAACTGTGAGACATATACGAAGGACTATAATATAGGATATATATAGAAATATAGACTGGGAATATCACCGGACATAGGTGTGATTCGGCCCTTGAATTGTGTGTGATTGGACATCGGCCTTTTCCATTGGAATAAACAGTTGAAATATAACTGCCGGCTTGTTATTAGCACAACGACCCCGGAATAAGTCGGCTTGATATCGGCCATGAACGATATTCTTCACATTGGCGCCGTTCGACCAGGATCTGAGCTAGTCTCGGATTATCGACCCCGATTCGACCGGCAGAAATGGCGATGGCTCCGCCGCTCGACCCTACGGATGACGAGGTAACGTTCAATCCGAACCCGGCCTTCCGACCTTCCGGCCCCCGCTCAGTTGCCATGAGCGACACAGTCCCGTTGTCACAGGAGCGACAACCGACCGGCCTGTTCGACTCTTTCGGTGACCAATCGTCCCTGACTTCGTCCTCACCACCTGAAGACCGCATCGGAGCGTACCTTGACGAAGACCCGCTCGCGCCCTTACACACAGTGAGTGACATTATAAGTGCACACGCTAGGGCGTACTCGGCCACGCCGGCCAGAACGACCCAGAAATTACGAAGTAACTTTACCGGCAGAGACTATACACGCTCACGTCAAAGAGCGAGTGTATGTGATCGTATCGTACATTCTACAATGAACATTCGGCCTGTAACCATGGATACATCAATGGTTACACACTCGCCAAGCGACCCTCGGATACGGCAGTGGGTCTGTGACAATGATAATGTTACGGAACTGGTACCGCCGAGTGCTTATTCGGCAACCCGACCCCGGGCGCCATCAATGACGCCAATGCAGTACGACCCAGTACCAGCGATGTACTCTCGTCTACCGACCGAGCCGACCGTGGTAGAGTACATTCGACCCAGCCAGGAGAGAGCGACTACAGGGAGCATTCCAGTGACGACTACTGTCCAGATCGCAACATCTCCAAGTCCGCAACGACCCAGCGACGCGACAACAGAATATCGCGCCTCCACACGACCAGCGCGACCTCGGCAACCACCATCTACATCAAGTCGCCGACCCTGCGACCCCGACACGCCGACTTCCGACACACGCGCTCCCGCGCCGACCACGCACCGACCATCGCCGACTACCGGAGAACAACCGCGCTTCGATCCGTCACAAGATCAAGTTGTGTCTGCTCCGGCAGAGAGTGTTGTGCCAATGATCGGACCTCCGATCTCACAATCAGTCGGAAACACCAACGGATATGGTGTACCGCCAGTCGGATACCCTGGCGCAACAAGCGGTGTTCCAAATGGAGTAGCTGTCGGATACTATTCACCGCATGTCGGCTACGCGAACCCACCGCCCGGATATGGTGGCGTTCCCAGCGTGATAGCTGACACCGGCTATCATGGTACACAGCCTGGATTAGTGTACCATGGTGTATGCCCAGATGGATCGGTATACCGATATCCACCACCGGCTGTATTCCCACCCTCGGTCGGGATACCATGGGTGACGCCTCCATACAGTCAACCGGCCCCCGCTGCACAAGCACCACACGACCCCAGTCCCACGACGGCACCACCCGCCGCATCGCTCGCCGTCTCCGCGACGACAGCACCGACCGCCCCCGCTAACGCGACCCCGATCGGCCCAGATACGACGGCTCCGGCGACTTCGGCTGTTCCGACTCCGACGGCCACTGCAGCGACTACACCAGTTGCGGTGAGTGTTGACACGCCCACGCCACAGAGACTCACGTCTGAGCCCCAAACGTTGGCTACGGCTAAAATGGCTCAATGGCGTGCGACCTTCAAGGAGGGCAATCTCACTCAATACATTCGGAGTTTCGAACAATTCACCGCGGCTTTCACTTACTCCGACCTCAACAAGACGACGACCTTCCGGAGCACGCTGCGCGGCCGCGCTGAAGCGCTAGCTCTAAATATCCCGGTCGCGACTCCCTGGGGAGAGTTCCGTCGCCAACTTCTAGAGGGCTGGGAACCCGAGCCCCGTCGACAGTCCAAACGGGACGATTTCCCGTTCCTCAAGCGGGAACGAAAAGAGGACGCGGAACACTACATGGAGCGACTCCAAGCCCTGGCGGAGCAAGTGTTCGATGACGTTACGCCAACGTCGCGGCAACGAACTGTAATTGCACAATTTGTTAACGGCCAACCCGACCCCATTGCCGATAAACTGTGTGCCCTCACTTTTAACAGTTACAGTGAGGCACTTACGGCCGTTCTCAAGGTAGAGAGTCGTCAGCAGAGGGCAGCCAGAGATCGACATCGAGGCACACGACGTGCCGACATTTCCGCAAGCGGATACGCGGAAGACGACCCTGTCAATGAAGAACTGTCTTGTGCCATGGGACAAGTCACTCAGGGGGAAACACTAACCCCAGAGCAAATTGCGGCCTACTACGACCCCGCGGACAGTGACACTACCGGCCTACAAGGTTGCGACGAACATTCAGTGCCGGCCAGCTCACGCGAGTGGGTGGCTGAAGCTTTCCAGTGCGTCCTTAGTGACGAGAATGGACTATGTGAGGAAACGGCTATCTTTTCTGTCCTGCGAACAACGGCCCCGATGAAAGGTGATCGACCCCCGCAACCCGGACGACCCATGGTTTGCTTCTTTTGCAAGAAGCCCGGCCATCGCTGGATGCGGTGCTTTCGGCTTAAGGATGTGCTAGTACGCAACGGCATGAAACCGCTAGCATTTCGGCCTAATGGTCCCGGTACTGACAGAAGGACAGCTCAAGTGTTGTCAGTACCTAATCAAACCGGTAACCAAACTAAACCGGCCCCACCAACACCTCCGACCCCGTCGTCAAACCAGTAGGGGAAGGTGCTGAGGAGCAAGGGCCTTCCAGACAACAGGACAACGTTCCCCGCTCCACATCTGCGGTTGTCACGACTACTGTACCGGTAACGACACCAATAACGACCCCGCAGCCGGCCCAGCCCACACCTCAGCTCCTTGAAGGGGTGTGTACGAAATGTCAAGCTCCGACCCCGAAACCGGCCTCTTTTCATGAAGGGGTGTCCGCACCGCGACCACAGCGGCCACCACGTGGAAACCGTCGTCCTGAAGGGGTGTCACCCCCGACCGCCAACGGCACCGGAACGGACAGCATGTCCGAGATTGAGTGGATCTCCGACGACGGAGGATTCTACGCCTTTCCGAGTGGACCGGAATCCAAACTGCCGCCCCTTCACACACTCTTCAGGCCACCGCCAGACGACCCTGAAATTCCGGCTGTCATCAACAACTCCAGCGCCACCAATCACAAATGCTGGAAGTTGCCGGTACACGTCGGAAACAAGACGATAAAGGCTGTACTCGACTCCGGAGCGCAGATCTCCCTGCTCCGACGCGATCAGCTACGTCACGTCCCCGCCGACCAGCGACATTTGCGATCTACTTCGGCTATTATTCGTGACGTCACTGGACAGTCAAGCCTGATCGATGGACTGATCGACCTTTCAATACAGGTCGGAACCAACCATATGGTCGTAACCTTTTGTGTGGCTGACATACATGACGACATGATTCTCGGCATGAACTTTTTCCGGCAAGCTCACGCTGTGGTGAACTACGGTGAAGGGACGATACAGGTACACAAGGAGATCCTGTTCGCACATAAAGACATTGAGGCCAATGTTGTCAGAATGGCCGTGCGACGAGCTGTCACCGTCCCCGCACGCAGCGAAGCAATAGTGGAGCTGGTCCCGACTTCCCGGGTCCGAGTCCGACAACACCCGAGGATAGTTCAGCCACTAACGACCTTTCCCGAGGAGACCGACCTCATCATGGGAAGAACACTTACGACCCTGAATCGGCAGTGCGTAAAGGTGTCGGTAGTCAATCCAGCAGATACCGGCATTACGCTCACCCATTCCGACCCTGTCGCCATAGCAAGCCCTGTCGAAAGTGTTGTCGGAGCTCTGCCACGACCTGGAGAGGAGCCCGACCCGGCCACGGTAGACGCCAGCCACTACTGCGACCTACCGCCACATCTACAAGAAATGGTGGATCGCGCCGGACTAGCGCCGGAACAGCATCGGCGTTGCGCCAACCTGGTTCACCAATACCAGGACACATTCATGCACCCAGACGGCCAACTGGGACGGACCCAAGTCGTCCAGCATAGGATCGACACCGGCAACTCGGCCCCGATTCGACAACGACAGCGACGCGTTCCTCAGGCGCAGCAAAGCATCATCGACGAGGAGGTCGACAAGATGCTCCGCTTGGGGTGTATTGAGCCGTCAGATTCGCCCTGGAGCGCACAGGTAGTGCTCGTGCGGAAGAAGAACGGACAAGTACGCTTCTGTGTCGACTATCGGCTCCTGAATGACGTCACCCGCAAGGACTCGTATCCCTTGCCCAACATTCAGGACACTCATGACGCCCTGGCAGGCGCCAACTACTTCTCGGCCCTAGACCTGGCCTCCGGCTACTGGCAGGTCGAAGTCGACCCTAGCGACAGACCGAAGACTGCCTTCGCCACAAGGAAGGGACTCTATCAGTTTAAGGTCATGCCATTCGGCCTTAGCAACGCCCCGGCAACCTTCGAACGGCTTATGGAGACCATACTCCGTGGTTACTTGTGGACCCGGTGTATGTGCTATCTCGACGACGTGATAGCTTACGGCAGAACATTCGATCAGGCACTCGCAAACCTGGAAGCGGTCCTGGATCGGATCAGATCGGCAGGCCTGAAACTTCAGCCCAAGAAGTGCGAGTTGTTCCAACGGGAAATCTTGTACTTAGGGTTTATAGTGAGCGGCCAAGGAATCCGAGTCGACCCCAACAAAGTTAAAGCCATCAGAGAATGGCCGACCCCGTGCGAGATCACCGACGTCAGGGCTTTCCTTGGTTTCGCCAACTACCACAGGCGATTCATCAAGGACTACGCTGAGATCGCTGAACCTCTCGTAGCGCTTACCCGAGGTGAATGCCACTTCACTTGGGGACCGGCCCAGCGACGAGCTTTTCAGCGACTCCGCGACGCCCTCATCAAGGCGCCCAAGCTCGCTCATCCGACCCAGAATCCGGACGACTACTTCATCCTCGACACGGATGCAAGCGGCTTTGCTGTGGGAGGTGCCCTCTCACAAAGGGTTAACGGGAAGGAGATCCCCATCGGGTTCGCCAGCAAAACCCTTTCCCGGACCCAGCGGAATTATTGCACCACCTATCGGGAACTACTGGCAGTAGTTGAGATGGTGCAACACTATCGGCACTACCTCTGGGGTAGGAAATTCCTCCTCCGGACCGACCATAGCTCGCTGAGGTGGCTGAAAAATTACAGCGACGCCGACGGCATGCTCGCTAGGTGGCTCGCCAAGCTACAGCAGTATGACTTTCGGATAGAGCATCGACCCAGTAAACTACACGGTAACGCCGACGGCCTGTCACGGTGCCACAGTTGTAAACACCAAGACTGTCCCGGACGACTCGTCACACCTCCGACCGACCCAGAAACAAGTTCCGGAGAACTTCCAGTTCGTCGGATAACTGTTGTTCCGACCCAGACAAGGGCAGACCTCCTGGACAGTGATTCGATAACATCACCGGTCTTGCCCCAGCTAGTTTCGGCACGCCAAGTTGTTCGAGTCCGTGCTTTGGACGCCACACTTGATGGACAAAAGTGGCTTTCGGACTATTCGACCCAGGACATTGTCGCGGCACAGCAAGCCGACCCCAGCGTCGGAAAAGTGCGGCAATGGATGTTAGCCGGCACCAAGCCCGACTCTAGAGAAGTCGCCCGCCAAGGAGAGGAGGTAAAGACACTTGTTTCCCGCTGGAACCTCCTGGCGCTACAAGACGGAGTGCTGGTTCGACATATAAAACCCGACTCCGCCGGCCGGCCTGTGGTGCAAACCGTGCTCCCCGTAGCACTCAGGACACAAGTTCTGCACCAACTACACGACCTAAAGATTGTCGGACATCTCGGCATACAGCGTACCATCGAGAGAGTCAGGCGCCGATTCTACTGGCCCGGCTTGGCGTTGGACGTCGCCCGCTGGTGTGCCCGCTGCCCGCAATGTGTGACCCGCAAGGGTAAACCGGCCCCAAAAAGATCGCCCCTGACACAGCTACCGACAGGAGCGCCGTTCGACAGAATAGCGATGGACATCCTCGACACCCACAAGATCACGGGAAGAGGCCATCGGTATGTACTAGTCGTGTCGGACTACTTTACGAAGTACACTGACGCTTTTCCGCTACGGCGACATACGGCCAAAAATGTTGCCGACACCCTGGTGAATCGGTGGATAGTCTACCACGGTGTCCCCAAGGCGATCCATAGCGATCAAGGTACTGAGTTTGAGTCGTCCCTGTTCCGGCATGTTGTGCGTCTACTGGGCGCTAAGAAGATTCGTACGACCTCATACCGACCCCAGAGCGACGGCCAAGTTGAGCGATTCAACAGGACATTGCTCAACATGCTGAGTGCGTTCGTCAGTGATCGTGCAAACGATTGGGACTTGCACCTGCCATATGTGTTAATGGCCTATCGAACCTCAGTACACTCGTCCACGGGATGCACCCCGCATCTGATGGTGTATGGACATGAGTGTAACTTGCCAGTCGACCTCATGTTTCCGACCTACGACCCTGAGCCTCTACCTCCGTGTGGTCCGGAGTATGTGGAGTATTTGCGGCAAGCCATCAGGACGGCCCACGGTTTCGCCCAAGACCATCTCGAAAAAGCGGCAATTCGGCAAAAGATGGGTTATGACGCCCACGCAAAACCACGACCCCAGTTTCAACCAGGCGAACTGGTCCGGTATTATTATCTGCCACTCACGCAGAATAATAAGTTCGCTCGGCCCTGGACTGGTCCCTGGAGGATCATCGACCGTGTAACCGAGGTGGATTACCGAATCGCCCTGGTTTCCAACCCTCGGAACACTCGTGTTGTTCATCTGGATGTGCTCAAGCCATACGAAGGTGACAACCAAGCGGCCCACATCTACTCCGACCCTGTACGACCCACGTCGTGGTCAAGCAAGTCCGACCCAGAACAGACACCCGACCCCATGGGACTTCTCAAGGAGTTCTATTACCCTTGGGAGGTAACAGTCCAAGATCAGCATACCGATTCAGACCAAACAGCTGAGTCTGATTCGCCCACGACCCAGAATCGCCAACCGCGATCTCCGACCTCATCCGGCTCAAGTCGACATCGGCAACGGAAAAGATCACGTAGATCAAGTTCCGACACTCCAAAACCGGCACGCAAGACACGCAGGCAAAAGCCTGTGGTATCTTCCGACCCTGAGACAAGCGAGGCTACGCCCCCGCCTGCACGACCAAGTCGACCCAAACGCAACGCACGCAGACCGGCCCGATATAGATAACCCCGGCCTGGTTATCTGATTGATACCATTGATGATGAATTATGCATGTCTAATGGACTATGATATCATGTCATTCACAATAATAATATATTATATTACAATAACAATATATGCATTTAACATGTACAAGATGTCAGTGAGGCAAATTCGATATATATACACTTGATATGATTTCATAATTATGATGCTGGTGAATAATTGGTTTCGCACTAACTAAAATATCATGCAAATTTTCTATCCATGTGTCAGCCGAAGAGGATAATAACCAGTCACACCGTGAGTAAGGCCACTTAGTTGTCGAAGAGGTGATAGTGTGATTCGTTCCGGAGTATGCGTCGACAGAGCCTCTACTCACTCCATGTAATATTCGGAGGAACGGCCCAGTGGTACGGGAACCAGTCACGGAAAAGCTATCATGCCAAGATGCGGCCTGTCACCAAATTCATCACCCAAATATTCAAAGCGCCACGGTGTGACCGACCCAGTTCATTGCAATTTCGATCCTACAATATTAGCGGCCCCGTCGTCTTGTGAACTGGCTGAAAATGAACGGAACGATGTCCGCCCCTGTGAGTGATTGATATTAATATCTCAGCCTTTAATCACTGTGTGTCGTCTGCTAAACCGCAATTCGACCCCGTTAGTCTACTGTGCGCTAAACTTGGAAAGAAAAGGAACGATAAACTGTGCAGGTCACAAGGGTCGCACGAGCGCAGGTAGACCCTGTAGCTGTTCACAGCACCTCCATGGACTCCCCTTAATAATTTCAATAGTGAGTCGTCGGGCAAAAAGAGCCCATTAATTTCAACAGTCGATAAGTACATTTAGGATATGTTTTGGAACGTGTAATCCAGGGGACGGCAGATGAACATTCGGAAAACTGGACAGTGTGTGGACGCCCCTGCTGTCGTAACGGACCGGCCTGGTAGGTCGGAGAAGGATCGTACCCGCGTTTCCCTGACGACGGCCCCGCCTCGCGGCACACACCCGAAGCAACAACACGCTGCATGAGGATCGGATTCGAACAAGTATAAGGCCATACTTCACAAAACATGGCAGAATTCGACCCTGAACAAACCCGAACTATTTCCACAATCGACCCAGTGAACTTGTCGGCCTCACATCACAGCGGCCCCGCCGTCCCCCGCCAGCAAACGTGGTCAGGAGTAGTAACGAACTTCGGCCTTGAACTGCCGGCCCTGTTGTGTCGGCCCCACAGGATAGTGACTTGGAAATCCTGGTCACGCTGATCTGCTCGACCCTGAACTGTCGGCCCAGCATCGTGTCGGCCCTATAGTGACACGGGAGAAGTAATCCTGGTCACTGTAATCACCTGGGTCGTGTAATTTGTCCATTCTACTAGAGAATGTCGAGGAGTTTTGTTTAATCATATCATATCATCTCATACTCGTTGTTGTGCATGTATTTGTAAATGTATCATCGTAGTGACTGCTGACGGACTGACTGCTGACGTTTATTTTGACGGTTAGGAATTTTTATTGTATGAAGTGTTTTCACATTGTCGCGCGGCGAGTGTGTGTGAGTGTTGGGGTTTGACCTTTTAGGACTTCTTAGCTTTTTATTGTTTAGTTTTGGCGACGGTAGGGTCCGGGAAGGGTAATCCCGAGGGCGTAGGATTAATGAAGGGGTGTTATGTAGTAATTTTAGTGACTGTTACTCCCGTCCCTCCCGCGCACTACACATTTCCACAACAAACATTCATTCTACATGACTTACATACAGGACAAGTACACACTATACGATCACAGCCATAAACTCCATGTAGTCATGGTTACACACACAGGTCAAACCACGCACCTGCGGCCCCACTTGTTCAGTACACTCGGCCCCGTATACTCGGCCTTGACCTTCACATGCACTGACTTCTAAACATAGAACTTGACACACATACTCCACACATCACGTGCACAGATACAGGCATTACAAGTATTGACACGAGCCGGGGAAACCCACTTTCCCGGTGAGATCAGCACATATCAGCACATACATAGCCAATGACACAACTCCGCTCACACTTGGCGGGAAAATACATCTACTCTGTCCCACGGCCCTGCAAATCTGCGCAGTGGAGAAGAGACTTTCACGGTGAACAGACGTGTTGGATATAGCAGAGAAAATAGCCGTGATTTAGTAGAAGTGAATATATTTGTGAACTGTAAACTGTGAGACATATACGAAGGACTATAATATAGGATATATATAGAAATATAGACTGGGAATATCACCGGACATAGGTGTGATTCGGCCCTTGAATTGTGTGTGATTGGACATCGGCCTTTTCCATTGGAATAAACAGTTGAAATATAACTGCCGGCTTGTTATTAGCACAACGACCCCGGAATAAGTCGGCTTGATATCGGCCGTGAACGATATTCTTCACATATATGACATCCGCAATGCGGACCATTACTGAGACTCCATGTATCAAGGGATAAAAAGGGAAGGGTGCGAGTCCCCACGTATTATGTTCACGAATCCGGAACATCTTAAGTTGTAACACTCGGCAAGGTTGCCATCTATCCCTTTACGAAAGTACGGGCAGAACTAAAAGAAGTCCACTCTGACTTCTTTTTGCTGAGACAACAGTTAATCGGCTCTGCACTCCGCGGAGTAGATTGAAGTTTATGTAGGCTTGTGGAGACACCCGACTGTACCCATGGAAGAGGGAAACCTCTGCAGGCATGCGGAGACACCGGTCTTTGCGAGTGATGAGCACTCAGCACCTGCAGAGCAGAGGGACGGCCATGACGGTCAGATCAGTGGCACTGACGACGGCCAAATCCCTGGCATCAGAGACAAACAACCCAGCTCCGGAGAAATCCAGAGAGCCTTTGCAGGAACGTAGCCTCTGCAGAGACAGAACCTCTGAAGAGACGTGACGTCCACAGAGACATCACCTCGGCAGAGATGTTACCCTGCACGAGGCGATGACATTGCGGCTCCGCAGGTACCACATCTGCATGCAGACGATTTGCAGAGCCTGGACTTCGTATCTTTGCATGGACTCCATCGCAAGACGAGGCAGACGCTAGTACAGCGCATTAACGCAGACAGGGTCTTGGCCACTAAGAGAATATGTATTAAAGATTTTGCATGTGTTTGGTGGCGCCTCGAGGGATGGGAGAATACACATACCTAGGCCCTAATATATATGGAGGGTCCTATTATATATTAATATAATATAATTAATAAAGACAATATTGTGGAATATCATATTTGATGAATATGCATGATGAATCGCACACTGACAGGATACTCCAGAAAAACTTCCAAACCATACTCAAGGAGCTTCCACAGGGCAATCAATTCCGAGTCACGTCGAATGGGAAAGTGTTACGCAAAGATGATCTCCGCACGGGTCCTTGGTCTAGAGGTAGTCCAGTCCAGACACAACCAGGAAACAGTTATCGGTCACCGCACTACTACTAGGACAGGTCCCAGCCCAGGCAACCAGAAAATGTTGACTCTCTACAAGAACGCTCACAGGTTGACGATATATTGTTGCAAATTTCTTGTTGGAATATTAATGGGTGGACGAATAGTAATGCAGTTCTCAGACAAAATATAATTTGTGACAAAAATTCTGATATTATGTGCCTTTGTGAAACCCACTTAGCAATACACCAAGATATATCAATTGATGGATATGTATGGTATGGTTATAACAGAGAAACAAAACACAAGAATGCCCCAAAGCCATCAGGTGGTGTAGGAATCTTAGTTAAGGAAAAATTGCTGAATAGTTACAATATCTGTGTAGAAGATAAAAGCTGTGATGGTATCTTAGGTATTAGGTTAGTTAAGAAGGTTACTGAAATGTCTGTAGTTATATTTGTGTGTTACCTCCCTCCGGAATCATCTCCGTGGGGGCGAGACGCAAATGCGTTTTTTTCCCACACGTTGTGTTGTTTATATTCATGTGCTGAAACAGATTATGTCTTTCTTTGTGGTGATTTTAATGCTAGAACTGGCGAGCTTCAGGACACTATAGAGGTTATTGATCAAGTACCACCAAGATATTGTATAGATAAGGTTAAAGCTGGTCATTGGGAATGTTTCATAGAATTTGTGAGATTCAAATATGTGTATCTTGAATGGGCGTGTAACGCCTGAAGTAGATAATTACACATATGTCTCTGGTCGTGGCAAATCTGTTGTTGACTACTTTATTACTGCTCATGAAACTGTCTCTAGCTGTTTGTCATGTAGTGTCGAGCTTACTTCAGAATTAGTTGAAAAATACAAATGTGCACACATGATCTCTGATGTATGTAAACCTCCGGACCATTCCATGGTAACAACAATATTTCAATGTGAACACATATTCACTTTAAAAGAAGACTACACACATGTCTCACACTCTGCAGAAGAAAAAACTAATTTATGCACAATGAAAAGGTATAATTTTGACCCTTGTCCAAGTTATTTCATGAATACACCAGAATGGTCATGCAAAGCTAATTGTCTTGTCAATGAAATATTATGTTGTGACGAGTCCACTAATATTGATGTGTTATACTCTCATTTTTGTAAATTGATATATGATGAAATGGACATGCATCTGAAGTTGGAAAAAAGGTCATTATAGTGAATGCAAGTCCCAAAAATGTAAACCTTACTGGTCACAAGAATTAACCACATTATGGAAGCAGATGTGCAAGGCAGAAAAGGAATTTTTAAAATGTGTAGATGATAGAGTTGCAAGAAGTGAGTTGAGAAATGTTTTCGTTATTGTACGTAAAGAGTTTGATAAATGTCTAAGAAAAGCAAAACGTGTATTTTACAGGAACAAAATAGTTGAAATAGACGAAATCTGTACAAATGACCCTAAAGCATTTTGGATGAGTCTGAAGAAATTGGGACCACAGAAAAAAAGTATGATTCCTATGTGTGTTATGGTTGATAATGAGTTGATCACTGACCAGGAGAAAGTTCTGAATGTGTGGAAAAATGATTTCATAAATTTATATAATGTATCAGGCGAGGGAAATGGTGAATTTAACTCTGAATTTTTGGAATTAGCCGCATTACTTGTGTCACAGCATGAAAATGAAATGATGCATGATTGTATTGGAAATATTGAGTTGAATTGTGATATTGGTTATGATGAGGTAGAATGTGTCTAGACTGAGGTGTCTAGACTGAAGTGTAAAAAGGGCTGTGGAGTTGATGCTATACCAAATGAAGTTTTAAAGAACAAAAATATTGTGATTATATTGTGGCATTTTTTAAATTTGGTTTTCAAAAACAATTTGCTACCTGACCTGTGGACTAAGGCTATCATTTGTCCTATTCCAAAGAGTGGCATTAAGGATCCACGAATCCCTTTAAATTACAGAGGTATAAGTTTGCTGTCTTGCGTAATGAAGGTATTATCTGGTATTTTAAACAAACGGCTTTGTAAATATTATAACATGTTAGATTTGATGGTAGATGAACAAAACGGCTTCCGCAAGGGTAGATCGTGTCAAGAACACCTATATATCCTATCAAATATTGTCAGGATTAGAAATGCTCAAGGTTTGTCCACTTATGCAGCTTTTGTAGATTTGGAGAAAGCTTTCGATGTAGATCGAAATCTACTATTATTATGTTTGCTTATGTATAATGTAGATGGTAAATTTTATAATGTTATCAAAAGTATGTACTCACAGAGTAGCGCATGTATTAGAATTAGCAATTTATTAACAGAGTGGTTTGAGGTCGAAAATGGGGTTAGACAAGGTGATAACTTATCACCCACTTTATTTGGCTTATTTGTAAACAGTCTAGCGATATGTATTAAATCACAGAATGTAGGAATCAAGATGGGAGTTGATAGGGTTGGAATATTGCTTTATGCAGATGATATGGTACTGTTATCAGAGAATGAGAAAGGCCTACAACTAGTTTTAAATATAGTGAATGATTGGGCTTCCAAATGGCGATTGAAGGTAAATGTTGAAAAAACAAAAGTAATGCACTTTCGCCCAAAACGAGTTCCTTGGTCACGTTTCAGGTTTAATTACGGTCAGGATTTATTGGACTATAATGAATGTTATAAGTATCTTGGTATATATGTAGATGTTCATTTAGACTTCAAAATGTGTTCCAATGTACTTTCCCAATCAGCTAGCAGAGCACTTGGTGGTATAATAGCAAAATTTAAAACATTTAAAGACTGTGGGTATAGAACTTTTACAAAATTGTTTGATGTTGGTGTAATGTCTATTTTGAATTACAGTTCCGAAATTTGGGGGTTCGGTGAATATCCAAAATGTGATTATATTATGAACAGGGCAATGAGGTTTTTTTTAGGGGTCCATAAGTTTGCTCCCACTGCAGCTGTACAAGGTGATATGGGTTGGGTTTCCTTGAAATACCGGCGATATGTAATAATGTTACGTTTTTGGAATAGATTAATCAAAATGGAAGATACAAGACTAACAAAGAGGATATTTATGTGGTGTTATGGAAATCCCTGTGATAATTGGTGTAAGGACATAAAAAATATTGCAAGTATGTTAGGGGTCACACGTGTGTATGAAACTAGAAGTCTGTTTAGTATTAAAGATATTGAGAAAAGATGTTTGGATTTGATGATTAGGGAATGGAAAGAAATTGTTAGCCTTAAGCCGAAACTTCGCACTTATTCGATATTTAAAGAGTCCTTTACTGTTGAGTCTTATGTTAGAAACAACAACTTATCTAAATTTCAAAGGTCCATTTATGCTCAATTCAGAACAGGTATATTAGCTTTACGTATAGAAACGGGAAGGTATTTAAATGTTAAAGAAAATTCCACTGGCTTATTTAGGGAAATGACAGTTGAAGAACGTATTTGTCCGTTATGTTTGAGTGATGTAGAAGATGAAAAGCATTTTTTGTTTGAATGTTCAGTATACAAGGATGAACGTAAATATATGTTAGATATGTGTAAAAAGTGTTGTCCAAATTTCCTGTCTTTAGATGAAAATTAAAAATTTAAGCTGGTAATGAAAGATGAATGGAAGATTGGCTTGAAATATGTTGTGACATTTTGGGAAAAAAGAAAGAGTTTGTTGTATGTATAGAATATTTTATTTAAGTGTATGTGTGTAACACAACCGTCCACTGGTTTTAAATTTTGATTTGGAGTCACTTGTAAGCCCGACCTGGGCTGGATACAAAGTATTTGTATTGTTTGTGTATTTAATTATAATTGTATATGTGACTATAATAAACAAGTATCATATCATATCATATATATGGCGGGGTATTTTTGTGATTATGATGTGCTTGTCACAGCGTGCTTGTAATGTTGTGCCTAAAATTTCATCTATGGACTGCCTTGGGCCAAGTTTTAGTTAGGCTGAAGCCAATACTAGAAAGCTATTTGTGTAATTAAGTCATACATTTATTTTCAGATCCATTTTGAACAATATTAAACTGCATGAACGATTCTCGATACCATTCTCGAGACCATGGTTACCATGATATAATTCTTTATTTATCGGCAACATATTTTTCATACCAAATTGGTTTGTTCATATTATACCATTCATAAAAATTAGTCAATTAAGACAGTGATATGTCACATTTTGGTTTATGGGTTTATGAGGCAACCCAAAATCATTTTCATAGACCCATGTAGTACAGAACAAATGATATAATAGGATGATATTGTTTCAAGACATAGTGATTATCTTGACTGATAGTTGTTTTGCTATCGTCAAGCACACTGAACGATGATCCGTCCTGTCACCCATACGGACATTGTGAAGGGAGATTTTAATTCGCATTTATATGCACCATGTATTATTATTACCATGGAATTTTACCTGTGCTATTGTTATATGATATCACACAAGGCACCGGTTTGCAACGAACCAGATAAAGCTAGCAGTATACTGGCTATGTCTGGAACAATATGCACGGTCCTTACCAACTTTCATGGAGCTCCATGTAATGACATCTTATTGCTTTGGCACGTTAACTATTCTGATGTCTCGGTCTGAAGTAATGCCAAAAATGGATAAATGTGAATAAGACTGTAAAATACCGGGAACAAGCTGAATGCTGCAATTTGGAGTAAGAAGCTTTCAACGCTGATCTTGTTTTGCCGACCTCAGTGATGGATGGATTTCTACAGCCTCTCTACTGATTGATGTCGTCGTGCGATCTAAAGCTCCATGATAATTCTGATTTGACCTGTGCGATTATTCGGCCAATGAACCAACTGAATTTGTCAATATTCAGTAACACCTGTTTCATCTCGGTCAGGAGATCTCGTAAGATTATACGTATAAGGGGCCTAATCACCACTTTCAAATTACTCAGAGTATTTGAGGACATACAGATAACACCGGGTTTATATCGATCTTGACATACCCTATGTTGGTAGCTGGTCACCACATTGTTGTCATATTAAAGGAATGAATGCAAATGGGATTGGTTTTTACCATCTTGTTTTACCATGTATCGTTATGTATCGTTATATTTCGAAACCAATGCATTTTAATCAATCATTATAACTACAGACAAGTTTGGGCAAATCAATAGAACGTTTTGTACATCACTCCAGGATGGAACATGCAATTTATATAGGGCTTCCTATAATGCTCATAGTTTTAAGTCTTATATACAAGCGTTTTATCTTCATTCACGTCTGATGTGTGTCTTTATTTGAGGTTAGGTTAGCGTGATGGCAGATTTTTTTTATCAGATTATGATCCTATCTGAAAATGTGTTGACGAATTTTACTAAAATTTGTATTGATGTCGGAAATAAAGATCATCTAAAAATCATTTTGCGGCTCGAGCGACTATGCATAACCTGAGTGATTTGGTTACTGTTGTTTAGTTCATGATGGTGCGCCGATGCCCGGTGCTAATAATAGTCTTGGTGACGCAAGGAATTATGGGACCACTATCCGAAATGAATACTGCATGACATTCATCATGTCGTCTTTTGACATGTTTGAATTGAAGGAAATGACAAAGAAATATTGCATGCAGTCTCTAAGCTACCACGCTGCGTTTTAATATCCGACTAAATTGTGAATGGTTGATTTCTCATTTCGAGGTTTATCCTAGGTTCTCAAAACTCTATATGGTTTATATAGCTATATAGTTCCAGGATGTTGCAACGCACGTATATTTCAGTTGAAGTATGTTTATGAAATTTGTTCATGAAATGATTGCACATATGTTTGATGGAACAATCCAGAATTATTTTATGACATGGTTGAGTAAAATCTTAAGGACAGATTGCACGTAACATACCGGTCACTGCACTGAGGCACTTTTCCACTGACTTATAATGTTAAGGTAACGGTAACAAAATCACCAAGACAATACAATCCCTTTACCTATAAAGTGTCTAGTACACACAGATATACTCATGGATGATGAACTGAGACATGGTTTCATCACTGATATCAGGGAAGCTGTGCAATTTGATGATTAGATAAATCATTTTATAAGTTTCACCAAACGAACATTCGTGTGTTCCGCTTGACAAACACTGGTTGCTGCGTATATGTATACTTTGTTGTGGTCAGACTAATGAGACTATCTAGGGGTCTACTTTTTGTGTGATTACTACAATGAGCTGAACATTCATAATCTCAAACATCTCGGTGCACCCGAGTGCATATCACCAGTGAGTTTTACTGGCCCCACTAGCTACAGTGTTTGATGTACAGCATAACCATTTCGCTCACCCTGTTGTGAGTGTATTTTGTATGCTGAGAAATAGATCGGAATATGACATATGAAAATGATGGTTTAACTAATTTAACATTGTTTAGTAAGTAACGGAGTCTCGGTTGGTAATCCTTGATGGCTAACAATCAGAAGGGCAAAGTTTCACGCTGATTGGAAGTGTGTAGATTCAGGAATTTGTGACCTTTATATTTCCATTATAAATGAATGCACAGCTGGTCAATTCCAGGTTCATGATCATCACATGCAATCAATTTTTAAGTGAAGTGGTAAGATGCATGCATTGAGCGATGGGCGTCATCACCTATTCAAGATCATGAGTTGATCAGCTCGTTAAAGAGAAATACTTCAAAATCGGCAAATCATATATCACATCAATAACTGACAAGCATTTACAATGAAATTGGCATGTATCAAAATGTCACATTTTCCGATTAGGGATAATCGCGAATATTTCCAAACAGTATGGATTTATGGTGGCTCATATATCCCATCAATATAAAGTTCTTACTGGCGGCCTAAAACTAAACATAAATGAAATTTTCGCATCATACAATTTGTGTTTGTTTTTAATGACGATTTGGAAAGATGAAATGATTTGAAATGACAATTTATTACTATATCTGTCATATTTAAACAAACTATTTAATAGTTATGACGGTGTGCGACTCTCTTTCAGTTTAAAGTGCTTAATTTGAAGGTTATGGACGTCTAGACTGTAATACCAGTGTTCGGTCACTATGGCTCCAGGTTCATCAAAGGTATGATTCCACACGTAAAACGTATTCATTAGTAGTGGAGCAGCAGGGAGCAGAAAAGAGCAATATTTGAGGAGTTACCTAAACCGGCGGTACAACATTTGTCCACATGGCTAAAATTGATCATTAGGGTCCCCAGGTACCGAATCTGGTTGATGACAAGCTGGGAAATTGGTACGAGCTGAGAATTTGACAGTTTTGTAGACCTACCCTCTTTTCGGCCGAATTTTTCACTGAAATTCGTGTTTTTGCACATTTCATTCTATCATATTTCTATGCGACCAAAATAATGCCTACATGGTTCAATTGAAATCTACACTTCTAAGTGGGTGTCTCTTGACACAATTCAACAATAATAAATGAACTAGTGACCAAATACCCAGCACAAGATCGAAAACCAAACACTCACCCTTAATGTATATACGATAAGGATGCAAATTGTAAGAATTTTCTACATATTTCGTTTAATAATGTTTCTATGTAACCTGAACAATGTAGAAATGGTCCAAATAACATTTGCATATCCAGGTAGACGCCTACAAAATCTGCCCAAAATAAATGTACTGGAGGCCAACTGACCATCACAACAACTAAAACCAAACACTATGGTGGTATACACATGTGACGAATATATACATGTTTGGGCATATATCAAGGATCTGTGGGCTTCGCCACTCAGTTCATAATATTCTCGTTCACTTCCCGCTTAGTGTATCTACATATTACAAAGTGTTATTGAAATTTGTGTTACTTCTTTACTTTATAGGAAATTTGGTGGTGACATGGTTTATCTGCAACAAACGTAAACAAGAATATGATGAATACACTAATTAGTCAGACATGTACAATAGTGTGCCTGCACCAAACTTCCCCCCCCCCCCATGATCCTCTGCAGCCAGGTTAATTTTCATAATACTACTGAATAGAAGGTATATGTTCAGAGGCCCATTCTTTTCAAAGAGATTTTCTGGACTTTTTTCAAAATGGTCGTCGTCGTTTTTCGTCGTCGAAAACTATACCTCAGTTTCTATTATCGGTACAGACATGATTTTGTTGTCTAAACCCATGTTTATGATGTTGTGGAACCCATTGGTGTCATTGCTGAGTATCTGTGACTGTTGGTTGCCTCAGAATTCAAAATGGCTGATAATTGGCTGTGACAATGACTGCAGAAATGATCGTCGTCATGAAATTTTGTGCCATGGTGCGACTGATATCTGTAAAAATCTTGAGACGGAGGAGGGTAGATAGATGTTAAAAGCCTTCCACTCCTACATATCAAACTCCAAACAAGATGGATTGTCTTGATTCCCTGGATACATGACCCGATTCTGTGTGAAATATTTTGGTAATTTGACCTTTTTTGGTAAGATTGTGATTAATGAATATAAACCAATAATTGCGATACGCAGAAGCGCTCATTACTCAGTTAAAATCAAACAAAGTCAAATAAAATCAAACAATGCAGTAATGGACAATATATATCTTGTGATCTCCTTTCTATTGCATTGCTATCAAGGCGCCACAGCATGCAAGTAATGTGTATTTCTATTATGTGTTTGTTTGTTCTGTCATGAACATGGGGAATATTCTTGCTCAGTGTCAACACACTCCATCTTTGTTCTGTGTGGCAAACGGAGCATGTTCATCATTGAAGATGTTTCCTGTTGATAGAGTAAGACAATCATGGTGATCTGTTTAAAAAATTAAACAGTATATACCTTTTGTATGATAAAGAAATGATTAAATGCTTTTCGATCAGCACGGTATGACAGTGAACTGAACATATGTTGAACACCAATGATAGATTTGACACCTAGGCTCACGCAGGAAAATTGGATGTGTACAATTATGTCCATTCCTAACAAGACCTTTTCATTCACAAGATGAACCGGGTTTTGTGCAATTGCATTTGACATCAAAATCAAAAGACCCCTGACAATTAGTCTGTAGTGTGTATTTCAATGATTTTACCACTAATGACATAGACGTTGACCTCGTCCAGATAAGGGTTATCTGTCACAAGACCAGGGTTGCATAAGTGGTGTGCTTGAACGACATATCAGAATTATTTCAAGCATGCATAAGGACTCGAACCCATGAACCACTAAGTGTGAACCCCCACGGACCATGGGTGGACTGAGAAAGAAGGCAAGATGGTTCCCATTGAAACTACAATACCTCTTGTCAAGGATAGCTTCCTTGATGTCAAATGCCATTGTACAAAACCCTGTTCATTTTGCGAATGCAGGTTTAATTTGACATGCATGTATGCGCAAATGCAGTTTAGCTGTGTAACCATTTATGAGACTAGAAGTCATATCTAGCATCGGTGTTGAACGTTATAAGTTTAATATATGTGTAAATGTATTAAGTGCACCAACATGATCATGCTAGTTTGTCAACAAGGAACCTCAACGAAGAACATGCTTCATATCCATGCATGAGCAAAAGTGGAGGGTGTTGACAATGAAGTGGGGATCCTCCCTTGCTTATGACAGCTGGCAGAACAAACAAACAAATAATGGAAATATACATTACTGGCATGTTATGGTGCTCTGATACCAATGCAATAGAAGGGAAATCACAAAAAAATCACAAGATGTGTACTATTTATTATTAAATTGTTTGATGTTTCCATCACCAAAAATTGTTATTCAAAGTTCTTACTTTTATTCAGATATTATCAGGCTGTGATGACCATCTTGGAATTCCCTTGCTCTTTTGAAGGGGAAAGTTGTTGCACGGCATGCACAACAGAATCATGATCGCTTCTGCAGACCCCAAATACTGATTGATAATCATTTATCACTATCTTACACAAAAGTAAAATCACCCAAAATGCAATATTTCACACAGGTGACAAGCATTTGGCACTATATCAGTGCATTATATCTCATATTCTGAGCTTGATATGTGAGAATGAAAGTGATTTTACTATCTATCTGCCCCCCCCCCTCCCTTCAGGATTTTTACACATATTAGTCACATGAGTCATTATTACAGCCAATTATCAGCCATTTTGAATTCTGAGGCAACCAACAGTCACAGATACTCAGCAATGACACCAATGGGTTCCACAACATCATAAACATGGGTTTAGACAACAAAATCATGTCTGTACTGACAATAGAAACTGAGGTAGAGCCCATAACAGTTTTTTTCGACGACGAAAAACGACGACGACCATTTTGAAAAAAGTCCAGAAAATCTTTTTGAAAGGAATGGGCCTCTGAACATATACCTTCTATTCAGTAAAAGTAGATAAATTAATTTTGAAAAACCCCTTGATTGCAAAGGATCATGGCGGGGGACGCTGGGTGCAGGCACACTATTGTACATGCCCGACTAATTAGCGTATTCATCATATTCTTGTTTACGTTTGTTTCAGGTAAACCATGTCACCACCAATTTTCCTATGAAGGTAAAGAAGTAACACAATTTTTTAATAACACTTTGTAATAAGTATACACTGAGCGTGAAGTGAACTAGAATATTATGAACCGAGTGGCGAAGCCGAAAGATCCTTGATATATGCCGTAACATGTACATATTCGTCACATGTGTATACTGACATAGTGTTTGGTTTTAGTTGTTGTGATGGTCGGTTGGCCTCCAGTACATTTATTTTGGGCAAATTATGTCAGTAGGCATCCACCTGGATGTGCATGTTATTTGGACCATTTCTATATTGTTGAAGTTACATAGAAATAGGATTAAACGAAATATGTAGAAAATTCTTACAATTTGCATCCTTATCGTATGTACATTTAGGGTGAGTGTTTGATTTTCGATCTTGTGCTGGGTATTTGGTCACTAGTTCATTTATTATTGTTGAATTGTGTCAAGAGACACCCACTTAGAAGTGTAGATATCAATTGAACCATGTAGGCATTATTTTGGTCGCATAGAAATATGATAGAATGAAATGTGCAAAAACACGAATTTCAGCGAAAAGTTCGGCCGAAAAGAGGGTAGGTCTACAAATCTGTCAAATTCTCAGCTCGTACCAATTTTCGAGCTTGTCATCAACCAGATTCGGTACCTGGGGACCCTAATGATCAATTTTAACCATGTGGACAAATGTTGTACCGCCGGTTTAGGTACCCTCCAAATTTAGGCCCCCTGCTGCTACACTATAGGGGGTACTTTAATGTATCACTCAGAGAAAATGTAGAATCCATGTTAAAGGGAATACCATACATCTACAATTCGCCGGTGCTCCTTTTCAATTCCTTTTATCTTATCTTATGTTAAGAGTATGTGTCAGTTAAAGAACACATACATAACACTCGATCTTGTACTTGGTCATATTACATATTTGGCACCATCATATTAATTAATTGTGACAGATAACCCTTATCTGGACGAGGTCAACGTCTATGTCATTAGTGGTAAAATCATTGAAATACACACTACAGACTAATTGTCAGGGGTCTTTTGATTTTGATGTCAAATGCAATTGCACAAAACCCGGTTCATCTTGTGAATGAAAAGGTCTTGTTAGGAATGGACATAATTGTACACATCCACTTAGAAGTGTAGATATCAATTGAACCATGTAGGCATTATTTTGGTCGCATAGAAATATGATAGAATGAAATGTGCAAAAACACGAATTTCAGCGAAAAGTTCGGCCGAAAAGAGGGTAGGTCTACAAATCTGTCAAATTCTCAGCTCGTACCAATTTTCGAGCTTGTCATCAACCAGATTCGGTACCTGGGGACCCTAATGATCAATTTTAACCATGTGGACAAATGTTGTACCGCCGGTTTAGGTACCCTCCAAATTTAGGCCCCCTGCTGCTACACTATAGGGGGTACTTTAATGTATCACTCAGAGAAAATGTAGAATCCATGTTAAAGGGAATACCATACATCTACAATTCGCCGGTGCTCCTTTTCAATTCCTTTTATCTTATCTTATGTTAAGAGTATGTGTCAGTTAAAGAACACATACATAACACTCGATCTTGTACTTGGTCATATTACATATTTGGCACCATCATATTAATTAATTGTGACAGATAACCCTTATCTGGACGAGGTCAACGTCTATGTCATTAGTGGTAAAATCATTGAAATACACACTACAGACTAATTGTCAGGGGTCTTTTGATTTTGATGTCAAATGCAATTGCACAAAACCCGGTTCATCTTGTGAATGAAAAGGTCTTGTTAGGAATGGACATAATTGTACACATCCAATTTTCCTGCGTGAGCCTAGGTGTCAAATCTATCATTGGTGTTCAACATATGTTCAGTTCACTGTCATACCGTGCTGATCGAAAAGCATTTAATCATTTCTTTATCATACAAAAGGTATATACTGTTTAATTTTTTAAACAGATCACCATGATTGTCTTACTCTATCAACAGGAAACATCTTCAATGATGAACATGCTCCGTTTGCCACACAGAACAAAGATGGAGTGTGTTGACACTGAGCAAGAATATTCCCCATGTTCATGACAGAACAAACAAACACATAATAGAAATACACATTACTTGCATGCTGTGGCGCCTTGATAGCAATGCAATAGAAAGGAGATCACAAGATATATATTGTCCATTACTGCATTGTTTGATTTTATTTGACTTTGTTTGATTTTAACTGAGTAATGAGCGCTTCTGCGTATCGCAATTATTGGTTTATATTCATTAATCACAATCTTACCAAAAAAGGTCAAATTACCAAAATATTTCACACAGAATCGGGTCATGTATCCAGGGAATCAAGACAATCCATCTTGTTTGGAGTTTGATATGTAGGAGTGGAAGGCTTTTAACATCTATCTACCCTCCTCCGTCTCAAGATTTTTACAGATATCAGTCGCACCATGGCACAAAATTTCATGACGACGATCATTTCTGCAGTCATTGTCACAGCCAATTATCAGCCATTTTGAATTCTGAGGCAACCAACAGTCACAGATACTCAGCAATGACACCAATGGGTTCCACAACATCATAAACATGGGTTTAGACAACAAAATCATGTCTGTACCGATAATAGAAACTGAGGTATAGTTTTCGACGACGAAAAACGACGACGACCATTTTGAAAAAAGTCCAGAAAATCTTTTTGAAAGGAATGGGCCTCTGAACATATACCTTCTATTCAGTAAAAGTAGATAAATTAATTTTGAAAAACCCCTTGATTGCAAAGGATCATGGCGGGGGACGCTGGGTGCAGGCACACTATTGTACATGCCCGACTAATTAGCGTATTCATCATATTCTTGTTTACGTTTGTTTCAGGTAAACCATGTCACCACCAATTTTCCTATGAAGGTAAAGAAGTAACACAATTTTTTAATAACACTTTGTAATAAGTATACACTGAGCGTGAAGTGAACTAGAATATTATGAACCGAGTGGCGAAGCCGAAAGATCCTTGATATATGCCGTAACATGTACATATTCGTCACATGTGTATACTGACATAGTGTTTGGTTTTAGTTGTTGTGATGGTCGGTTGGCCTCCAGTACATTTATTTTGGGCAAATTATGTCAGTAGGCATCCACCTGGATGTGCATGTTATTTGGACCATTTCTATATTGTTGAAGTTACATAGAAATAGGATTAAACGAAATATGTAGAAAATTCTTACAATTTGCATCCTTATCGTATGTACATTTAGGGTGAGTGTTTGATTTTCGATCTTGTGCTGGGTATTTGGTCACTAGTTCATTTATTATTGTTGAATTGTGTCAAGAGACACCCACTTAGAAGTGTAGATATCAATTGAACCATGTAGGCATTATTTTGGTCGCATAGAAATATGATAGAATGAAATGTGCAAAAACACGAATTTCAGCGAAAAGTTCGGCCGAAAAGAGGGTAGGTCTACAAATCTGTCAAATTCTCAGCTCGTACCAATTTTCGAGCTTGTCATCAACCAGATTCGGTACCTGGGGACCCTAATGATCAATTTTAACCATGTGGACAAATGTTGTACCGCCGGTTTAGGTACCCTCCAAATTTAGGCCCCCTGCTGCTACACTATAGGGGGTACTTTAATGTATCACTCAGAGAAAATGTAGAATCCATGTTAAAGGGAATACCATACATCTACAATTCGCCGGTGCTCCTTTTCAATTCCTTTTATCTTATCTTATGTTAAGAGTATGTGTCAGTTAAAGAACACATACATAACACTCGATCTTGTACTTGGTCATATTACATATTTGGCACCATCATATTAATTAATTAGTTCATGCAAAAAAAATTCAACTAGCAAATAAATAAATATATATCCAATGGGAAGCTCGATTAAGAGGTCACCCGAGGTCCCTCTCAAGGTCATTAAAATGTTCCACGTTGACTGAAACATTGTACAGCTTTTATTATTGGTGTGGTTGTCAATGTGCTAATGAAACTTTGGTTTCACTCAAAATGCACAAAATATGTGTTTGCATAACGTTCATTGCTTGAACAAAAATTTCCCAAATAGTGGATGTGAAACAGGAATCGGTTATCGCTCAATGAAAGAAGATTATACACATATTGGCAGCGTTCGCTAATGTACGTGTGTCTTAGTCACCTTGCGCCAATAGCTGCAACATATAGGTAATTGTCAATGGACGGTGGTCGGAGAGTGGTTCCAGGCCATAAAATCGGGGGTAATAATTGTAAAGCGCTTTGAGAATGTTGGAAAATGTTGAAAAGCGCTATATAAAAACCTACAATTATTATTATTATTATTTTTATCATTATTATTATTATTACACATACTGCACTGAAACCAAGCTGCTTCGGCCAAATACCTGAACCTTCTAAACACAGCACTCTAAATCGAATGCAGTGGGCCAGGCTAGCACAACATCAATCAACTGCAAGAATCTCTTCCTCTAGATGTACATCCATCTTTGTGTTTGCCATGAAAAGAGGACTGTTGAAAGCTTTTTAGTCCTAATTGCATCCAGTTTGTGTCATGTATTTTATGACTATTTCGATCCATTTTCCTTCTACGTTAGAGAAAAACACTGTAAGTTGGGTAGGTATAATGCATGCACAAAACATTCGCAGGCTGTGGAATATATTTTTGGAATGTAGACAAACAACTAAATAGCTCAAAATTTAGTATGCACAAATCCTGTATAGCAAGCTTAAATCTATGAATGATGTTGAGTTTTATCTATTGTAATTATCTTGCATGGTATGCCTAACAAATGATATCCTGCATTTTGCGTTTTCCATGCATGATTTGATTTGAAAATTATTAGTCATTTGCCAGTAATGCCACTGAATTAAAACAGCTCGTTTCCCTTTAAAATGATGACAAATACCTGATATATAATATATGATTGAGACATACATGTATCACCGAAAATTTGAAAGGAGGTGATTGATTTAACTGACAAACTCATTGACAAATAGTCGAAACCATATGGATACAAGAATGTGCATTAGCACAAAGCAATCGTGTAATTGTGCAAAACAGTTAGCGTTCGAGTAGGTGAACTACTATCATGCTTATGCTACTTTTCATAAGGTGGGGTGATTTAAGGGACAATCTTCTGTAATAATGCATATTCCTAGTTTACATTTCAATAATATACTTAGCACGCCTCTTACAAGAAAAAATAGTGATGTGGAGCATTTACATGCGGTGACTATGTGTGCAAATGGGCAATGAATCTCAAGCACGTACCTTTATTTTTGTTACCTGCAACAAATGCTGCGAATTGTTAATTGTATTTACACTCATCACACCATTCGAGCATTCTTTGATTTCTTTTTCTGTGTACAAGCACATGCCTTGAAACTGAAATATGTTTACTACATTCAATTTCACAATTTGAATTTGGAACATAGAGTGTGTTGGTGGATATCATTGCTGGTGGAATTGCCTCCAACAAGTCGTTATGCAAGGTAGCGAAGTAAATGGGAACATAAGACGACAGGCAGTAATCATTCTTAGAATGATCGTGTTCCATGAGAATTTTCCGGGGTCATTCCCAGACTAATGTGGTGAGACGACGGCAGTAATTAAGCTTTCAAGGCCTCGTGTATACTTGTTGCATCAAAGGTAGGACATTTACGTTATCTTCAAATAATAGCCCAGTTGCATAATACAGGGTGAGCCAGAAAACAACTATACCGAAAGTACTTACTGCGAGTTTGTTTTTATTCAGGGCTCATTCATATTAGAAGTAACTATTTCTGATATGCATTAGTAAATATATGATATTTTTTGCAATAGAAACAATACTGACATCGAGAAGTTCTTTGCCCAGTGATCTCAGAATAATTTGTGTCACATCATAGTAATTGTCATGACAACCAGGTGACTCGTCTTCAAATTTCTCGGTTCGATCTTGTGAAGTAAAGCTCACAATTCATCATAATCCCTCGAATCACAGACGGTGAACGCTCTTGGGCAGTCCCGGAGTATCTCCACACACTGCCATACCTCCGGATCTAAGTCCACTGGACAGTCACCCCCTGTAGTATTGTCGAAAACAAGTGTTTTGGTGATCCTAAATCAAGAAAGAGGCTGGGAATTGCTCGGAATGATGCTCTCAATGAACATATTTTGTGTTGAACTGCATTTGGACTATCCATTGTGTTGATTTGTTTCACTATTTCACTATGTATTAAAATTTGTTGCTCTCTATCAGTAGACACCAGGCTTGGTTGTTTCGGTATAGTTTTTTTGTTCACTCCATATTAATTATACCACCTTGTAAGCATAAAAACTAAGTAAATTACACCCATCCACTTCGATTACATTACAAAAAAAACGAAATTTTAACACACTATTCTAGTCATTTGTGGTCCAGTCCAAACATAACTGTCTTCATATATTCAGTTATATTCACTTCTGTTTCCATGGACAGTAAATCGTAGTAGAATTATCACACAGTCTGCAATCAGGCCTTGGTAACAAAATGGTAATTTTCCATATTGTGAACGAATCCGAACAAACTGTATTCGCGTCCTTCTATTGCGATTTTGTAGTCAAAATACATTTTCTATGAATAGATCCCAGAGAAGTGACTACCATAGACCTTATATTCGGAGCAAGTCCTGGAGCAGATTATTGATGCGTGGCTCTCAGGCAATTAACATCTGTGATGAAGTGAATACGAGATTTTAGCGCGACAGTAGGTAAGACTTTATAATGCATTGGTCAAGGTTAGTTTGATTTGTGAGCAATTATATGTTCATTGTGGCTTGAAGGGACGGAGACAATATGATTTCCGGCCACGTAGATTTCATGACAGCCGCAATGAGTATCTCGGGTGGACATTAGTGTCGTTCGTACGAGTAGCTCAGTGCCAGACATTCTCTCTGGCAACTAGTTTTAACTGACATGCAGGATTTCTTTGAATGAAAACTTAATTAAAGGCATGTGTGAATGTTTGGAATATATTTCACAATTGTACCACTAGCTTCCGTTCAAATTATCATTTATAAGTAATATCATACTAATATTCTTCGGCACTGAATGTGGCAACCAATACCATGAATTTATTCCCATAATATTAAAGGAGGGAAAATGGGTCGAAATAGTCATAAAGTAAAAGACACAAACGGGATGCAATTAGGACTAAGAAGCTTTCAGTAATCATCGTGTTGGGCCGAGCAAAGAGATGTATGTGATTCCTAGTGGTTCCTGGGTTCAGTGCAGTATGTGTATGCGCGTCTTTTATTGGGCAATAACTCAAGATTCCAACTGATATATCCCCATTATTTGGGAAGGCTTTGTTCAAGTAGTAAACTTTGTGCAAACGTATATCTTGATCATTTTGAGTGAAACCAAAGTATTCTCAAATAGTGAGGAATTTATTCAGCTATAAACTATCGAAAAAGGACATGGACGAATTATGGATGTATGGCATTCCCTCCAACATGGATTCCACATCTTCTTTGAGTGATAGATTAAAGTACCCCTAATGAATTCGTTTTAAGTGCAGAATCATTCCTTTGATGTACCTGAAGCCACGGTGAACAAACATTGGTATTAAAGGTCTAGACGCCCATTACCTTCAAAGTAAGCACTTTAAAAGGAAAGGGGTTCTGATGCAAATGGCGGCCTATATGTGACATCATAAACACTACACACTTGTTTGTTTAGACAAATAGACAATTTGAACAGAAAACTGAAAGTCATTTCTACTGCACCAAAAATACTGATTGTCATATGCTAATTTCATTTATTCTTATTTTCAGACTGATGAAAATAACCATATACCGGCGGGATACAAAAGTGTCATTACTGGAAGTTGTACAGCCTTTAGGCTTTGGCCCATACCAAGTATAGCAATAACCACTAAATAAATATGTTTGTGCTTTGAAAGCTACCAGAGTTCCCCGATGTATAAAATCCTATATATGCTAATGATACAAACCTCTATGTTCACACTTATTGGCCATCAAGGACATGTGACGAACATTGACCACTCGGTGGCATCTTGGTAGAGTTTTAAGTCACAAAAGACCCAGCATGATTGGTTTCATGTATGCATATGATACAATCCGAAGCGCTATCGACATATCAGCAGAGGGTCAACCCTGACCTTGAGATTTACCAATCTAGTTCTTCTGAGGTCAAGCTCTTGGTCATTATATCAGCAGGTCGACATGTCAGCAGAGGGTCAACCCTGACCTTGAGATTTACCAATCGAGGTAAAGCTCGTGATCACCAACAGACCCTGTATGCAACTATATGCAATCCTATGTTGGTCTTGGAGTGATATGCTCGCGCAAACATTATTGAGCAAACTTTGAAATTTGTATTTGCAATATAAATATCCACCAATTACAACGTTACATCCTTCACAAATTTATATTCTGGCAAATTTACTGGAAGATTTAGGGAAATAAAATTGTGAATCTGGTTTTAATGGACGATTGCTGGACAGAAGCAAATTTGTGAAATTGTCAGCGGATCAGGGTTATGTTATGGTCGCCAGGATTCCTGACAGCTGACAAAACTGCGGATATTGAGCAAAGGAGAATATTGATTGATTGGTTTATGAATGTATCCTTTCAGACCTCTGAGATGCGACATTACGTGTATCCTCTATAGGACAACATGACACAGTCAATCGAAGCTGCATCGTCTTCATTTACGTGTCTTCCTATTAGGCCGGTCATCATGAAGTCCGATTGTAAGTAGGAATTTCATGATCCTGTATAGAACTATTTTCACTGCTTTAGGTCTGTGTCAATTCGAAATAGTTAGAAAATGATATTGTGGCTCGAGCAATCATGAAGGATGATGTGATGTGACTCAACTGCTGTTGAGTTCATGATGATGCGTCGATGCCTGGTGCTATAAATAATCTTGGTGACGCAAGTAATTATGGGTCTATTTTTCGAAGTGACTAGAAGACGGGGTGGCATTCATCATGTCGTCCTTTGACATGTTAGAATTGACGGAAACGACAGGGAAATACTGCCTGCTGTTCCCAAGCTGCCACACGGGGATTTAATATCCGACAAATGTGACTGGTCGATTTCTTATTTCCAGGTTTACCCTGGGTTTTCATAGCTTAGCTATTTAGTCCCAGACTGTTGTTCAGGTATGTTGTTTATTAAATATTGATGACAATTTAAGGGACAACTTCAGCAATATTTCTTGATATTAGCAATTGATCATTCATTAAAAGTGGCTTTGCTGCAAGGAACCAGTCGGTTGTGTGTTCGATATTAAAATTGCTGAATGAAAAAATGGAATGAAGACGTAGCATGAAAACAATATTCCTCCTTATCAGTCCTGATTGAATTGATGTGATCTTTGCCTTAAGAACATGAGCCATCGCCTATCAAAGACCATGAGTTGATCAACTGCCTGACAGAAATCATTCCAATCCGTCAACATGTATGCATGTATACATATGTGGGTACTGATCATGACGAACATAAATCTCATCTTGACGAGTCAGGCTCATACATTGTTGCCGTACATATGTCGAAGGATGTATCTTGCTTGTTACAAACTACCCGGATAATCCGTGAATAGGTTTAGTTCAAACAATAAACAAATATCACCTCAAAAGTGAAACATGTCCTCAATGCTATGTAGAGCCCTTCATCAGTCATTGCATTTCCGTTCAATATTCAAGTGTAAATAATATTTATATGGAAATCTGAAAGGTGATTCCAGCAAATTTATATTTGATAAGTAGTATGCTTCATTTAAAATCAACATTTTTATACCTGAAGAAAACTTCCAGCATTCGAGCATTCATAAGGCATTGATTCTCACATACTGATAAGCATTTACAATGAAATTCCTTCCCATCAAAGGTCACATTCTCCAAATGAGGATGACTGCACACATGGTGGTTCTAAGTATCCATGTTGGTTCCATGTATCCCGCCGATATTTGGTTATTTGTTATCAATCTGAAACTAAGCTGGAATGAAATTAGCATATAATACAATCTGTATTTTTGTGCAGCAGAAATGATTCGGCATGACAGATATATTTTGTCCTATCAAAACAACTGTGTAATGTTGTTTGGATACGTAAACAAAGACATGAATTTCCCTATATTCTCGTTACTTGCAACACAAATGAATCAAACTGAATATTTCTGTCCCATCACCATAATCTACCAAACATACACGTGTTTCAAGTGATGGAACTGTGTATTTTTCTATATTTTCAGTTATTTTTGTTAATTTGGCACATTTAGTTTAGTATATTATAGTGATGGAACCCCAAATATTCAGTTTGATTCTTTTGCGTTGCAAATAACGACAATATAGGGAAATTCGTATCTTTGTTTATGGTAACGCAGGTGTAAACAATTCGTTCACATCTTGCGTTTTTACTGGATTGTTCATACTCCACTGCAGGGTCATCCGGACATATTTTGGGGGTTGTAACGGTGCTATGTCATCTACTATATGCCAGTCAATTGATTGATGACGAATTTCAGAAACCGATTATTCCATTTTAGGAGAATGTACTTTGGTTTCACCCAAAATATACGTTTACATGATGTTCACTACTTGAACAAAGCCTGCCCAAATTGTGGGTATATATTAGCAGGAATGTTGAGCTATTGCCCAAAGAAAGATGTGTATGCACATACTGCAACCAAGCTACTGGCCATTTACCTGCCTTTTCCAGACATTATGCTCTAAACGTAATGACGTGGGCCAGACTAGCATGACATCAATCAACTACAGGGACCATTTTGTCTAGACGCACATCCATCTGTGAAAGCTGTTGAAAGCTTCTTAATTCTAATTACATCCAGCTTGTGTCATGACTTATTTCATGACTAATTCGATCCATTTTTCCTCCTACGTTTCAGGAAAATATTGTAGGCTGGTTAGGTACAGCAATTGATACTCATTGTAACGTTAGTTTATCGTGATTTTGTTGACAGAATAGAAAAGATCTATTTGCTATGAATAGATCCCAGAGAAGTTATTACCATAGCCCTGATCAGTGCTGATATACGGTCCTGGACGAAAATTATTGATGTATGGCCTTCTTGCAATTAACATCCGCGATGCGGTGAATACGAGTTGCCAGCACGACAGTCAGTAAAACCTTACGATGCATTGGTCAAGGCTACTTTGATTTGTCGGTAATTATATTGTCCATTTTGGCTTGAAGGGAGCGAGACAATATGATATCCAACCACGTAGATTCTCTGATAGGGTACCTATCGAGCTCCGGTGCACGTTTGTGTGTCAGTAACCGTGAGTCACATGAAGTCGTGATTTTAGAGACAAGCAAATATCCATGATACCAAACATTCTGTCAAGCTACCAGATTTAACTCGCTCGCAGGATTTCTGTCAATAAGAACTTGTTTCGACATGAAAATGCGACGTAACTAAAGAGCCAGGCACACATTCACTAATGGGTAAATTTGTGACTGAATTAACTGCTAAAAGATTATCCTTATCACATTATGTGAGAAGCAAATGAATCGAACATTTTGCATGTGATTAGCATCCGCAATCTCGTTAGGAGCTGCATTCTTCATTGCACGTGTACCGACAAACAAAGTCATCATATCTTGTGTGAAATATTGAAGACGACACAACAGGTAAAATTTAATAGAACCTATCGCATTTGCAAGAGCAGAACACATGGTTTCTCAAGAGAATGCGTTGCAGGGCTAATTGGCACTGAGTTTTGTTATCACTGAGTCGCAAATACCTTGATAATGATTATGCAAACGCAGCTTCCAGATCGCATTATACCACCAACGTTCTTGGTCAAAGACTGAAAATCAGAAATTTGAAACCGTTTTGCCTGGGGCAGGGTATAAATCTGAATGAATGTGTAACTGGTTGGAATTTACTTCACACTTGGTTCACTAGCTTTTGTACAATATTATTGCTTCTGTATAATTAATGTCAGACTGATATTCTTCTGCATGGAATAAAAGAAAAAATACCATGAATTTTTTCGCATTATGGTCAAGATTAACATAATCAAATTAATAATTACAATATACAGGATTATTAGACTTGATGGAGATGCATTCAAAAGATCTGTGTGATATGTTTGCTATTTAATGGACCTCAAGTTAAGTTATCACTGTCATATTCACTGCACACCAAACAAGCTTAAAAACACTTTTGTTGGTGTGTTGTTTAATAATTGTAAAAAAAGACCATACAGAACATCCAGTGTATATCCACGTTTTATACCATATGATAACTTGAAGTGTTTTCATCCCTGATTTTTTTAAATACTGTAATCCTATAGTATTAATTACTATTATATTGTATTACTGCTAGAGGATATTTCGATTACATACACATCGGTGTTAATGAAGAGGGCACTGGCGGTATTTCATTCCATTCATAGCCCTGATCTCTAATCCTAAGTCCGATTTTGATATGAGGCTTTTATCCAATTAACGTCCATGATGCGATGGATATCAATAATGTGCAACACAGCTTAATATTGCAGTTTTGGGGTTAGGGTTTTAGGTTATGGCAATGTGGCATGCATAAGCACTGGATGTGAATAATGTAGATATCAATCGTGCCCTAGGAATATAATACCAGATTAATCAAAATCTTTTTTGTGCGAGTGATACATTACATTTCAGAATGGATTAAACAGCATGCAATATTTCATTCATACATCACTGAGACATCAATATATCAATGCATATTTTATATTTATACAAATCCATAAATACATATTTATTACATCAACCTCAATTCTCCAGATATCCATGTGCTAGAAACGCCCATAAAACTACACTATTAATAAAGAATGAATAGTTCAAAAGGTGTCTCGCTAATTACACAAAAACAGCTTTCAAGAAACAGGATACTCAACTTGAAAGCCTTCTGAGCCAAGCATCAATGACAAATGCGCGTATACTTGACAGACATGACTGATTGGTATAGAATTCTGTAACACCTAGTGATAATTATAAACAAATGAGACAAAACTCGAACAGGTGCATGAAGATACTTTGAATAATATATATAATGTTTGAGGCATGCAAACCACGAATGTACAAATTTTGTGTACTTTATGAGAAACCATAGATCAAACTAGCATATCAAAATCACCTGTTTATGGGTTTGTTGCTCACGTAATTGCCTCATCAAATGTCAGAAATGTGCCGCACGGATCAGGGTTTAGCGAGATGAATCACCTAGCTTATTGCAACTTCTGTTATATCAAACAGCATTTCCTTCGGTATTTTCACCTGTTCACTTCGTGTCGTTTATCAGTTTGAATGCAGCAGTATACATCAAGTAATAGTTTTCTGAATAACAGGTGTTGATAAAAGGATTAAGTTCTTATTTCATTGAACTTCAAACAGAATCAGTATTTCTGTAAAGCAGTAAAATTATATATTTGTATATTCTTCTCAGTTGACATCACAAATCCAGATGCATCGATGTCGCAAACATAAGACAATCATTGCCTGCAAAGTTTTCAGAAAAAAAATTAGTGCAAATTGCTCCCCGGAGGAAGCCCGGCCTTGATTTGTAGGAATTCCAACTCGGTTGCTGTCATGAGTGAATCACTTGGGGAACGTACAGTGACAAAACAGAATCGTGACGGCCACAAGGCGTCCCCGAATCATGTATGGTATCCAATGAATCAGTTGTTAAATTATCTTTCAATAAAAAATGCTCTTATTCAATTGTTTACTATTTATACATGTAAGCATCAAGATGATTGAGATTTATCTTACTTTATCAGTATTAAGAAGATCATTGATATACTTTTGCTGGTGGACAGTGTATGCAAGAAGCAAACACGGAACACTGGCAACAAAGTAGATCCACCATTCAGATAATAGATTCCCTGTTACATTCCCTGATCATCGGAAGCTCAACCCCATACTTTCCCACGTGTAGGCGTATATCGCTGAATACATGGGACATGTTGACAACTGATTGTCAGCGATAGTTTCATACAAATGAGCCTATTTTAAACACACATCATGAAGGTGACGTTTCACAAAGTTTGTGTAACTTGGCATGAAACAATATAAATCGAGAACATATAAATTGAACCGTGGAATACATTAGATATGGATGACAGTCTTTGGTTAAGGTTGTGTGTGTTGAAAGAAAATTACCATTTTTACTCTAATTGTTGTTCCTACATATTAATTGAGGTAAAGATCGTGTGTATATGTTATGTTTTATCCCGAGCATACATGTTTCATATACTTAACACTCGGCGAACTGTTGTAAGAGATAATTTCAATTCTGAACGCACCCGATGTTTGCTGGAAACTAATGGGGCATAAGTATCTCGCTTTGGGTGATGACTCAAGCTGTGACGGAGATAACCTTATCACCCACAAGTCTTATATAGCTACGTATACACCTTTTTAACGTAACGGTTTAAAGACATGACGTGTGAGACATTGATTATGCCATTCCACTAGAGTATTCACCATGATGATATTCATCATGACTCGTTTGATATTTCGATTTCTACGGTGTCATAACTTGGCGTGTGCCACAAGTGGAACAATTAAATCTCATTCGTGATGATTTTACACATTATGTTGGTATTGCCTTCACTGTATGTTCACGTACAGACATTGTATTTTATGATAATGTGCATGTTTTCTGAGAAATGTCTTGTGTGTGTGTCGTGGATGAATCGAATCTACGAATACATCGAGAATATACATTCTTTTTAGGAAAGATAACTGGATTCGTAATAGCTTCATGATTGTTTTGTTCATGCTGTATAATTTTTCGATGCATTATGTCTCTCTTTTCACATAATCCTTTTGAAAATCGTTTATGCAGATTTCAGTTCATCCGAGTTTTTCATATGTCACCATGACATAATACCTTATTTATTGGCAACATTATCTTCTGTAACAAATGACCTATTCATATCATACCATCCATAAAAATATTCTCCAATGAAGTCCTGGTCTTATGAGTTGACTCGCAAATCACTGATGATACTGTGCATGGAACGTGCCAACAGCAGTGTGGAAGCAGCATCTGTGTGCATCTGCACATAACCAAATATACAAGTGATTTTGTGAACAAAAGTGACCTTGATGGAATGTAATTGTGAATCGGATACAGAATAGAGGGAAATGTGAAGAAGACAATTGTCTGAGACTAATGGTGTAGAACCATGGTTTGATTTTGTGATGTTGTTAAAAGATCAAATTTATATATTGAATAGGGTGACAGGCTCATTCCTATCCCCCAGTATGCCACACTTTTCTGCCTGTCGTGCATACAGACCTCGAAAAAGCAGCTATTCATACTTATTACTAGTATATACTTGCACATGTATTAGTATTACACACATGGACTTCAATTTCCTAGGAGCCAAATAAGACGCGGTGCGGTATGTCTGGAACATAATCCATTGGTCTTTACCAGCTTTCTATGAAGCTCCATGTAACAACATTTTAGTGTCTTTGGCGCCTTTAGTATTACTTCTGACGTATCGGTCCTAAGTAGTGAAAGTTGGTTTTAACACTGATCTTGTTTTGCGGACCTCAGGATTGGATGGACTTTCACTGCCTATATACTGATTGATGTTGCGGTGTATCTAAAGTGGCATAATTGATTTGCTTTGACATGTGCAAATATCACGTGAGTGTTCGGACAGTGAACGAACTGAATTTGTTAATATTCACTGGCAAACCTATTCCATTTTGGTCGAAAGCTCTCGTAAATTTACTTACAATCATCACTTCCAATCTACTCGCAAACAGATAGCACATGTTAAAATCGATCTTGGCATGTCGTATGGCCCTGTTCGGTCACTACACCACTCTCATAGTAAGGTATGTGACAGCAAATGGCATTGTTGGTTTTATTCATTTTGTTTTTCCATGTATTTTTATTTCTCAAACTTATACATTTTATATACCCATATATTTTCCCCAATTATAAAGCGTTTTGTACAAAACTCTAAGATGTAACATGAAATCTGTATTATACTGTATAAACTACCTGTAAGCTCATACCACAATCCTAACCTTTATCTACAAGCGTTTTTTCTGCAATAGTCAGATCATCTGGCTACCAAAGATCAACGTTTTGTGAATCCTATCAATGCTAATGATACAAACATCTATTTTCAAGCTCTTCGGCCATCAAGGTCACGTGAGGAAGATTGACCACTCAATGTCATCCTATGTACAGTTCTAAGTCACAAAACGACTTAGCATGATTGGTTTCATATATGCATATAATACAGTCCGGAGCTCTATCGACATATCATCACAGGCTCAATCCTGACCCTGAGATATACTAATCTAGTTCTTCTGAGGTCTAGGTCACCAATCATCATCATCATCATCATTTATTTAGGAATCGTACACTTCACATAAATTGTACATATAAACAAACAACATATTTGACTCCATGGAGTACCCATATAGCCTTAAGGCTGTGATTCTTCATAGTATATACGGTTAATAATATTAAAGTGTTGTTTATGGAGAAGAATTGGGACCCCAATACCCACCATCCCACCTTATGCCTCCTAGACCCAGACCCGAAATACTACCCATTACTAAAAACACTTCAACTATACCATTACACTGTTACAGAATAATAAACTTGGGAAAACATGTGAAAAACGCACGCACGCACGCACCCCCCCCCCCCCCCCCCACACACACACACACACTGCTTGTCGTCCACATCGCGTGGGGCCACAACGCCCCTCCCCAGTCCCGCCCGACACGCGCCCCTAGGTGACCAAACGCTAACACCTGGATGTCCACGCACATTTAGGATGGAATCTAAATTGAAATAAAGCTAGATGCTTTGACCGATATTCAAGCACTGATAATTCAGCGACTTAGTATTTATTAAAAAGATTTTTTTTGTATTGTCTGCTGAAGGAGCAACATGTTCTGCAGTTTTTCATTGACTGATTTATACCCAGCCAAAGATTCGGTGCCAAGTGAAGGAATGTTTTTGCGAAAAGATTAGTTCTGTATTGCTTAATATGAGGATCATTTTTGTGTCGCGTGCTATAATTATGAAATTCGTTATTCAGTTCGAAAAGGTTCATCAGCTTAGTTGGTAACTCATTTCGGGAGTACTTAAACATGAATTTAGCCATTTGTAACTCGTATATGTCATCCATTACCAGGATATTATTTTGTTTGAATAAAGGCTTCGTGTGAGTATTATAGCTAGAATTGGAAATTACACGTATAGCTTTTTTCTGCATGATGGACAATGGTTTACGCAAGGTAGTAGCAGCTGTACCCCAGAGCATAATACCATAATCTAGATATGGATAGACTAGAGAATAGTACAACGTTTTCAGGTGTTCCGTAGTTAGGTATTTTTTGACTGAATTGATTAGGTATATCGCACCGGATATTTTGGCCTTACACATCTGGATATGTTTAGTCCATAGAAGTTGGTCATCCAAATATAAACCTAAAAATTTGACCCAGCTTACTTTTTTTATTAATTCATTGTCAATTGTCAAATTGAAGTTAGTTGGTGGGATTTTATTAGTTTTTGATTTAAATATCATGTAATTGGTTTTACTTACATTGAGTGACAATTTATTGGACCGAAACCAATCAGTTAATAATGCTAAGTCTTGGTTTATTGTGTTATAAAGGTCATGTATATCAGTAGCAGTTTTGTAAACCGTGGTGTCATCGGCGAATAATATGCATTTGCAATTACTTAAGCAACACGGAAGATCATTAGAATATATGATAAAAAGCAGAGGCCCCAGGACAGAACCTTGGGGTACACCACACGTTATATCTGAAAGTTCGGATGATTTGTTGTTGTATGATATGTAGTGTTTCCTATTATTCAAGTAACTCTTAAACCAATTATTAGCAACGCCTCTAATACCATAAAACTCCAATTTCATTAGCAATATGTCATGGTTGATAGTATCAAAAGCTTTTGATAAATCCAAGAAGGTTGCCATTGTTATTTGTTTATTATCGAATGCTGTTCTAATATCACTATATAGTTCTGCGATGGCGTTTACCGTGGAATGTTTGTTGCGAAATCCGTATTGGCTGTTGTATAGCTTATTCTTCATGAAAGAATACAAACGTTTGTGAATAATTTTCTCGAAAATCTTTGATATAGCTGGCAATAATGAAATCGGTCGGTAATTTTTGTACATAAATTTTTCTTTAGACTTATAAATTGGTATTATCTTGGCGACTTTAAGTTCATCAGGAAAAATTCCAGTACGCATAGAGTTATTTATCAGAATAGATATTGGATCAGTTATCGAGTCACCAAGTTGTTTTAGTAATTTAGTAGATATATTATCGAAACCTGTGCTTGTTTTGGTTTTCATCGTCATTATAATGGTTCTGATTTCATCTTTGGTGGTTGGTGTGAGATAGAAACTATTACTATTATTAGCTTTCATTTTATTGACATAATACTTGGGATCAAACGAGGCGGGGGGTATTTTATTGGCAAGATCGGCACCAACACGCGTAAAATAGTGGCAAAAACCATTAGCAATTTGGATTGGATCGGTAATAGATTGATTGTTTTCTTCAAAATTGTTGCTCATAACACTTTTGTCGTTCACTTTTGACATTAAACTTTTCATTACATCCCATGTTCGCTTGATATTATACCTAAATTCGTTGAGTACATGTAGTTCTTTATAGTATTCTTGCTTCATTTTCCTCTTTGTTTGGTTATATAGATTACGGTAATTTTTTAGATGTGTTCGGACGGTGACATTATCTCTCTGTTGTATAGATTTTTTATATAGTTTGTCTAGCGTATTTGATGACTTCATCAGTCCTTTCGTTACCCATGGTTCTTTAATTATCCGTTTAGTAGCGATAGTGATAGTTCTTTCTGGACAAACGTGATTAATTATGCCGAGTAATTTTCCTGAAAAATATTTGTACCCTTCATTTACTTCCATGTTTTGCAGAGGAGACCAGTCAACTCGATGAAGCAGATTGATTATTGAGGTTAGGTGAGAGTCAGTCATTTTTCTATGAGTGGTATGTATAGGTTTTCGTCGAGGAGCTGGGGTTTTCGAAACCGATGTTAGGACGGGTAGATGGTCCGATAAATGTGTGGTTAATACGAAAGATGATATTTGCTGGTTTGGAATCGACTTTATATATATGTTATCGATAAGGGTGGACGAACATATTAGTAATGAATGCGTCAAATAGGCGCGATGTGGGTTTGTGCTCGTTTATTTTTAGATAGTCAAAGTTTTGATCAGTTCCAATGATTGTATTGTTTACTTTGTATTTGTTATTTATATTTATGAGTGTATCCTCGTACCTTTGTATGGATAAATCAATATTCGTGTTCGGCACACGATAAATTTCACCATTTATATAGTTATCTGGAGACATTTTCACTTCGATAAACAGGGATTCAAATTCACCTTCAATGTGCTGTGCAATGCTGTGTTTTATTTCGTAATGGTAAGTATTTCTAATATAAATTCCCACACCCCCTTTCGATTTACTAGTCCTGTTCTTGCATATAAAATTATATCCAGGGATGGGACATACCGAAGTCTCATTATCCGAAAGGAAAGTTTCGCACAGTAAGATAAGATCTATTGATATACCAAGTTCTGTACACCTGTGGATCAGCAATTTTAAGTTATTTAAACTACTTTTTAAACCCTGTATGTTCAAGTGTATAATGTTTAGAGCATTCTTGTGGACCTCCAAAGTTGTGATTTCGTCCAATGTCGAGTATTTACTGTCAGTTTTTATGAGATCAGTGACCGTTAGAGTATCGTTTTCAGAGCTGTCAAAATATATCTCAAGTTGTTCCCGTAGTGTATCAACTGAAGTGCCAGAATAGAGGTAATTACTTTTGTCAGTCATATGAAAAATAACACATGTAGGCAGTATGATATACAGGTAGCCAGCGCAAGTCGACCCAGGAGGCGGCCAGCACCGCCGACACGGACGCCAGGGAGACAGCAGCAACACACACAACGAGGACGACAAGCAGGAACCCTGACCCAGAACAAACAAACCCCAACTGGTGAAACATAACACATAACATAACTACAAGGAATATTAACATCGAAGTTGCAGAAATACAAATGTGGAACATGATACCAAATGTGTATGTGCACTCACAACAATATGTACAAGATTCTATACCAGAGCTATGGTCGAGGTGCCTCTGTTAGTGAAGGCAGATTCAATAGAGCACAACACACAAAAATACCCCCCACCCAACAGGTATTTGTACTTGGTGCTTAATAGACATTTTGATAATATTTGCATTTTGATAACGTGGTACCAAAAAGTAAAAACTATAATACAAGGCATCAAGCCAATCCTAAACCACAGATCTTGTAGCTAATGATGCCCCACATGAACGGTATATGTACTTGGCAGTTAATAGACATTATTCACATGGTATGGAAGACAAACAATCAATATTAGAAGGACATAAGACCACACGTCTTGTAGCTCAGCCACAGATACTAAACGTTTGATATCACCCTGTATATGATGTGTGTAGTGGTGGATGTGCATTGTATGGTTCTTAAAGCATGTATCCATATGCCTTTAAAGCTGTGATTATAACAGCAAAATCCAGCAATACACATTACACATAAACTACATGTCAGTATCATCACACCGGCACATACATGTATATGTGCAGTTCATCGTGATCAAGCAAGTTTGTCTTATTCAAACCCATGAACAAACCAAAACAAAACGTTAGACAGTATCAAAGTCGCCATTCTTCCCTAAACACACACAGGAAATATCAGAAATTTTACCAATATTTGGCAGAATATTCAGTGAAAACTCAAGCCCATTAGTCAGATTCTTCCAGGAACCCAAGAACAACACAGGAACAGAATCACACACAATACAAGATATAAGAACTCAAGTCCTGTATCTCATCGGTAAATACTAAGCGTTTGGTGTCGCCCTGTATGTGTGCCATGGTTAATGTGCAATGCATGGTTCAGTAATGCATACATCCAAAGGATCCTATATGCGACTATATGCATTCATATATGCTCATGATATAAACCTAAGCTTTATTAAAAACTGGTGCATTTGAGGCTTTTCTGCAAGGCATGGAGTGAGATGCTCGTGCAAAAAAAAAACAACAATAGGTTATTGTGAAGATTTTGAAATTTGCCATTGCAATGAAAAATGACCACCAAATGGCCAGGAAATCGTCTGTCTTCACACATTGGATTTATATTCTGGTATATTAACAGGAAAATTCGGCGAACACAAATTTAAATCTGATTTGATGGACGACTGCTGGACCAACATCAGTCAATCGGCAGCTGGCGAAGCCACAACGTCATCATTCACGTCTTGGGTGTGTCCTTTTTTTTAGGCCAGTCGTCGTGCAGTCCGATTAAAAGTGGGAATTTTATGATCCTATGTCAAATTATTTTGACTGCTGCATGTGTGTTACATGTGTAGTATCAATTCAAAATAGTTAAAAACAATCTTGCGGCTCGAGTGACTCTGTAGAATAGGTTGATGTGAATAATTGCTGCTGAGTTTATTATGGAGTGTTGCGGTGCTAAAAATAATCTTGGTGACGCAAGGAATTATGGTTCTATTCTCCGCAGAGACTTGAAGACAGCATGGTATTCGTCATGTCGTCTTTTGACATGTTTGAATTAACGGAAACGACAAGGAAATTTCACCTGCTATTCCCAAGCTGTCACGCTGGGTTTTAATATCCGACAAAAGCGACTGGTCGATTTCCCTTTCTTAGGTTTACACGGAGCACACTTCCATTTTGCCTGAAGTTTGTTCGTGAAATGAAATACATATATTTGAATAAACACTTCAGTATTATTTTATGATATTTAATTGTTATGTATTCATGATAAAATATCGAGGGGAGGTGTTCCAAATACGGTGAGGTATTGTAGGAATCGACTAATCAGCATTTTCAGCAATCCAAAGAAAACGTCTGCTTTTCAAACAAAGACAATATAACGAATATTTTGGTAACACCATTTGAGACTTATCAATGGTTTATAGAATCACAAGCTTTTGACTCAACACAGGCCTTCATCAGTTGTGTGGAAACAGAGAACAACAAGGGTATTTATACATGGGAAATATATGTTAGCAAGTTGACTAGAGATTAATGAGCTAGTTAATCCAACGTGTAATGGCTCAGAAAACCTGAGTCTCTGTTCAATCCATTGTTCAGACTGTCAAACATTTTAATGAGTCTCTGCTCAGCAACACGACGAGTGTGGGTGGAGTTGGAGTTTAGATTGACTAGTAGGACCTGTACATTCATATTCATGGAGGTGTGATCAATAGTCAATTAAACCTGCGAATCAGCGATACAATTGAAATTTCGAAATGAAACAAAAAAATTACACCATGTAGAGCGGATAGGATATATATCCCAATTTACTCTCCCAATTCATACGAACTGCTACAGAACGGATGCCATCCGCAAATGATTCCACTCTTTGTTAAAGAGCAAGAACATTGCTTATATCAATCCATCCCACTCGATTAGACGGGAAAGTTAAGAATATACCAGCCCTGTATGTACATTATTATACCACGAGTCAAGTGATATGGAAACACAGATGGTTCATCACAGGGTGGTTTCCATCAACAGTCTCAGCAGTGGATTGTAATGATGCCATCTTTTGAGAACGGAGTCAAGTGATCACTTACTATTTATGGCATTGTGCCACACTCTCATATAAAACGGCAATGAAAACGGAAATCAATTTGATTCCATTTGTATTTTGATCAATCGAAAATAACTGGGAAATTTCATACCCGTTGAAGATTGTAAATCAATATGAAGCGGCCGACATTCACTCATATACTTAATAGTCGCCTAGTTGATTTGGATGAGTGTCAGTATTTTAAATGCATTATAATATTGTGTAGACACAGAAAACCCGGAATCACAAACAATAATGGTTACATGTACCGAATCAGTGAGGAAATACAGAGCGGCAGTATCAATTGCAATCGCCCTGTGCACATTGTTGATATTTGTCAGCTCGAGATATACATCAATGACATCTTCAACCACAGTCATGAAACCACTTAATAGACTCTTCGAATCAGAAACTGATGACCAAAACCAAACCGTATTTTCCAACACGGCTCCTAACTTTATGTACCAACATGTGACACCAACTGGGATTATACATGATATCAAACACGGATTTCCTGCAGAGAATTACACCCAACAGAGAACATTGTCCAACGTCGGAGACCAACACACGATTGTACTAGGAACTCCAGAGTCAAACAACAACATATCAGATTCTATTTCATCCGAAGAAATAGACACTCCAGACAGCCAGGTCAAAACCATCGTGTACTGGACAAAGCGCTTCGGCGAAGACTGGGAAAAATCTTGGGGTCGTGGAAGAGAACCCTTCGAACGTTGTAAGAATTCGAAACAGTGTACAGTGACCAGTGACAAATCAAAGCTCAAAGAGGCGAGCCTAGTACTGTTCTTTCGCATGGAGGACCCCAAATTCCCAGAAGTCCGTTACCAAAGACAACTCTACGCTCATGTCTGCAAGGATCCCCCACGACCGAAGTCTTACACTTACTTGGACCAATACGAAGATATCTTGAATTTCACTGTAAATTATCGACCGAGTGCCGATGTGTTTTTCCCTTATGGGTACTTCCGACCATTAGATAATCCAAGATCTAGAAACTTTCTCCCAGATATACCGTTCAAGAACAGAACCGGCTCTGTTGCTTGGATGGTTAGTCATTGTCTGACCAATTCACAAAGACACCTTTATGTCAACGAACTCAAACGTTACATCGACGTTGACGTATATGGTGCGTGTGGCAACCAGACATGTCCAAAAGACCTTGGTTACAACTACTGTTTCGAACAATTAAGAAGGGATTATAAATTTTACTTGGCTTTCGAAAACAGCATATGTCCTGATTATATCAGTGAAAAGATGGCCCAGGCTCTCAATGCTCAAATGGTTCCGATCGTTTTCGGCATGGCGAACTACACTCACAATACAACATTCGCGCCTCCTCATTCTGTAATTGATGTAAGAGATTTCAAGAGTCCGAAAGACCTCGCAAAATTTCTCAAGGCAATGACAGAGGAAGACTACAACGAATACTTTCGTTGGAGATTGACATACATGTATCAAAGATCCGGCGGTCGTAACGTATTGTGTACCTTCTGTGACATCCTGCATAGTGAGAAGTACAAGAATGGTGGTCCGTTCGCACCGTCATACAAACAGTTTGGAGGATACCGCAGGTGGTGGCAGGATACATGTGATAATGACTTGATTTTGAGAATGAGAGAGGAGAGCGGATGGTAATTGATATTGTGCCTTAACTTTCAAATCAACAAGAGGAGCTCTAGTCGATATGGAACTATACTGTCTATACAGGATTACCATTAAGATGAGACTATATAACTGTCACATGGACTTCCTCTTTGGTCACTATGCAATGGTAAATGTAAATGTCGCATGCGGGCATAACACTTTTGAATGTTGACATTTTGTGTGTTTTATATTATAATACAAAGTAGAACGTGATAATAAGAGCCAATGAATTGTGTCTCACAAATATGATTCCCATATATATGATTGCTACGTGCATACTGTTCGTAATTGTTTTTTTTGTACTTTATGATACATATTTACATTCTTATAATCATCTACTCTAAAATTATTTCACAAAATATACTCATCCCCAAATCACAGCATTCATCCCATCAACGACTAAAAATAGATTTTCAATATCAGTGATGATTGGTTTCTGCGATGTCAAATTGACGCTCAATAAACAGACGATTCGATAGCATATGTGGGATATACTTGTACTTGATTTTGCATTAGCTAAATCAATATGTAAAACCCAGCATCATACGGCTATAGTGTCAAAAACAGACATGATACCTTAAAAACTTCCGAAATTGAAATTACCTGACAATGCACTATATGTGAGGCGAACTTCAGGCTTTGTGTCACCCATCACGCTGGTATATACTGGCAACATTTTCTAGTATGAAGTTTCACGGTTTTCAGTACTTGTGCTGATTTTTTACATGTACATGTAACTAATATGTGTATCCCTAGTCGATGGCATTTATTACAGATGGACATGATATCATGAGCCACAAGCCCATAATCATGTCTTCTGAGCAATCAGCATCAGGAGGGGGGGGGGGGGCGGGGGGAGTAGTTTGTCGACGAAATATATATTATATTTCCCATTCAATGATGTGTTGCTCAGATGGCGTGTCCCAAAGATGGCGATCAACAGATGCGTCTTAATTAAGGCCGGAACACACCTGTCCGATTTCTATCATCATATCATTTGGTTTCCCTCGAAACAATAATTTGGAAATATGTTTGAGAACAGGGTGATCAGTCGTCATTGTGAAATTTCTAGTCAGTGGCCAGGAAGGTACCTGCAATTTATGATTTCCTATATGTCCATAATACATTCCCAAACTGTATCTAGAAACATGTTGTTTATAGAGGCAAATACATATTCCAGGTCAAGCATGAGTTCCCCAGCATGACGCTCATGTTTATCCTCAAAGGTCGTCTAAGCCCCATGTACAATCATTTTCGAATCATAGCGTAGTGTGTGAATATCTGCTTTTTGGGGGGCACATATCGGGGGTTTTGAGCTTATTTTTTTTAGCTTTGCGAGCGATTCAAGAAATTTCATCTTCATAGTAGTCAAGGACCCAATTCAGCATGTTTTGAAACAAAAATCTCAAATCTAATCAGACAGTTTTCGAGAAAACAACCTAAAACTAAATTTTGGCCTTTTCGGCCTTTTCAGCTTAGTTTTCTGGCCTTATGAGCGATTCAAGGCACTCATCTTTATACACAATGTCAAGGACCCAATTAGGCGAAAACAAAAAGGACCCAATTTAGCATGTTTTGAAACAAGAAATCCGAAAACTGAATGTTAGGCTTTCTAGACCTTTGAGCTTAGTTTTACGAGCGAATCAAGACACTTCATCCTTGTGTAAAATGTCGAGGACCCATTTCAGCATGTTTTTTTTCAACAAAAAAAAATTGTTTTTTTCATCTCAAAACTGATCAGATATTTTTGGAGAAAACAGCTGAAAACTGAATTTTGGAAACAAAAGTATCAAAACTGATTGGATATTTTTTGAAAAACCAGCTGGAAACCGAATTTTCGGTCATTTTGGGCATTAGGAGTCATATTTTGGGCCTTTCGAGCGATTGAAGTCACTGCATTTTCATACACAATATCAGGGACCCCAAAAGCGTTTATTGAAACAAAAATCTCAAAACTGATCAGACGGTTTTTGAGAAAGTACAAAATGGGGCATTTTGCAAAAAAAAAAAAAAAAATTGCGAACATTAGAAAAAAAAATAAAAAATACCTCCCTCTTGAAATATTTTTGAACATTCGTGTGCAAAATTTCAGGAAGATTCCATTGTAAACTTCAAAGATGAAAGTGCAGACGGACGTCGACGAACGCAACGCCTTGTCAATAGCTAGGTTATCGGACCAAAGGTCCGTTAAAGCTGTAAGTATGCTATATAAAGAGATAGCGTACACTCCCTTCGAACTCCTGAGACATCCCCTGACCCTTTCGTGCTGCTTGGTGACGTAAGTGGGTGCCTTCGGCCTAGGCCGACCAGGGGGATTTTTGGCCGTATACAAGGAGGGGGCGACTAGCGTACAGTGTGGCATAATCAATAGACCAAGGAGGCATACACATCGTCCTCAATTTCCATATGTAACACATTTTATTTGTGTATCTATATTTCATCGTTTATAGCATATTGGTTGAATTTAGGGTGTAAAAAGACTGGTGCCATCTCTGATGATTTTTTTTGTAATCCTATAACATTGATAGCGTCACCCGTGATAGTCTGTCCAATTGTACATGCTATGTTACATGTATGTACCTATTGGCATGTACTCTAGGTTAGAAATATAGGCCCATATAGCGCAGGTTACTCTTTCTTTTGAATTCATTGACGATTAAAAAATTAGCCCAAAGGCTAAGAGAGGTTACCGGACAATATACATTTTAGATATTAGCCTTTTGTCCAGTGACCTTGAAAATAAAGTCATTAATGAATTCAAGGCCATGAAATATTCAACAAATATATCACTTCTAGTATGTCCACAATCATGACAATAGATTCCTAAGCTGTAAAGTCGATAATAAGTGAGATATTATCCATTCTGTGATGTGACCTTGAAAATGAGGTCAAAGTTCAAGTTCAAGGTCATGAAAATATTTAGCATATATCATTTCCTCTATATTCGCAATTGATTCCTAAGCTGTAAAGTCGATAATAAGCGAGATATTAGCCATTTTGTTCTCTGACCATGAAAATGGGATCAAAGGTCAAATTCTCGATCACCAAAACATTCAGCATACATCATTTCCTATATGTTCACTATGGAATCCTAAGCTGTAAATTCGATAATAAGCGAGATATAAGCCATTTTGTATTCTGACCTTGAAAATAAGGTGACTGACCTTGAAATTTAGGTCAAAGGTCAAATTCAAGGTCATGAGAATATTAAGAATATATCATTTTCTATCTGTCCACAATTGACTCTCAAGTTGTAAAGTCGATAATAAGCGAGATATTAGCCATTTTGTCCTGTGACCTTGAAAATGAGGTCAAAGGTCAAATTCAAGGTCACAAGAATATTCAGCATATATCATTTCCTATATGTTCACAATTGATTCCATAGCTGTAAAGTTGATAATAAGCGAGATATTAGCCATTTTGTCCTGTGACCTTGTAAATGAGGTCAAAGGTCAAATTCAAGGTCACGAGAATATTCAGCATATATCATTTCCTATATGTTCGCAATTGATTCCTAAGCTGTAAAGTCGATAATAAGTAAGATATTAACCATTTCGTGCTCTGACCTTGAAAATGAGGTCAAAGGTCAAATTCAAGGTCATGACAATAATCAGCATATATCATTTCCTATGTGTCCATAATTGATTCCTAGTCTCTAATCTCAATACTAAGTGAGATATTAGGCATAATGTGTCCCATTATAAAGCATAGGAGAATTTAACATGGAAAAGTCCCATTTGGGACCCCTCGAGAGAATGAAAATGGCCGCTACACGCCGACCGGCGATTCAGGGGCAACGAAACCTATACACATCACAGAGGTATGTGAGAGCGATCTTTTGAAATAAAAATCTCAAAACTGTCTGAACAGTTTTTGAGAAAATGGCCGCCAAAGTCAGAAATTGGCCGTTTTTCGGCGAAAATGGCCGCCATTTTGAAAAAAAGCGAAAATAAAAAAACAAAAAAATAAGCCCCTCTTGAAATATTTTTAAGTATTTTTGTGCAAAATTTCAGAAAGATCTGATTGTAAACTTTAAAGATAAAAATGTGGACGGACGACGCCGGCGACGCCGACGACGGACGCAACGCCATGCCAATAGGTTATCGGACCAAAGGTTCGGTAACCTAAAAATGTGCCAGACGGATTAATTATGGTATATATTTAGTGGGCGAGTAGTATTAGTGAAGGTGCGCTACTTGGGCCGAAATGGAGCATACAATGACTGAGCACTGCTCAACAACATATGAGTACAAAATTTGCCAGGTCACAGGGACAAATATGTATGATAGCTATACTGTAGATGTGGCTACATTACCGGGAGATATCTATTACTTGGTATAATACAAATTCGTTACACAAATAAGTTTAAGGCGCGGTATGAGCAAATAAATGATATGTGCATTACGGCGAAGGAGGGAAATAGGTAGTCCTACATATTATATGAGAAATTGTGTGCACGTACGGGAATTATGCAATTAAACTTCTCTGACATCTGTGCTATGTGGACACATCAGTCGATTTCACCATCAACTGCTAAAGTACAGACAATTGCGTTAGAATCCTATATTGTTTTCTGTAATCGACGAATGTAGTATATTTTATAAAGTGGGGTTTTCTTCAACATGCATGTTTTCTTGCTAATATTGCGCTATCGTCAATCAAATTCGATGTGGAATTCATGGGGACATAAATGTTCACGGTATGATCCGTCATAGGTGTCCCTTAGTTGTGCCACACAATTTCGATTCTCGACGCGGGAAACAGACCACGTTCACGCTATGATCTATCATAGCGTCCCTTGGTTATTTATAACCACAGTTTCGGCTCTGGGCGCAAGTACACAGCTGAAGTTGTTTCTTTGATTCTTTAAATACCCAGTATGCAAATGCTTTATGGATATAATAAGCGACTATTGGTCTACGTAAGTTTTGTGAAGTTAGAAAGTTTTGATAATTAGAAGTGTGAAAACAAATTATTAGATGTAAACAGAGGGGCTTCATCAAGTTTGTTACATGTGTTACATTTAATAAAAAAATCACATTTTCATAAAAGCTGATGTGACTCTATCCTATTACGGTGGATAAGTCATTGGATTTTGATTTTAGGAAGTCATGATATATTTAATTTGATTAGTCAAGAACACCACGCACATACATGGCAGTAAAGGAAAAACATAGCACCAAGGGTGCTGTAGCTTACCGGCAATCATGAGAATTGCATCGAATACTGATTTTCCAACATATAAATTGTTACACTGATGTTAAAATCTATTCTTAAAACATGTTCGTAAATGTTGCTAAAAAAATTCTGTATGGACTTTAACACGAAATCCAGTTACATCTTGAAAGATTTTTTTCGTTAATGACATATTTTCACAGACCGTCGATTCAAAAGCAACAAAACTTATACACATCACAAAGGTAATTAAGGAGAATTTTATATATGATTTTGAGGAAAACTGTCTGAATAGATTTTGAGAAAATGGCCACCAAAGACAAAATTCATCGTTTTTTTTCGACAAAAAAGGTCGTTTTGACCTTTCAAGGTCATTGAAGGTCAAATTCAAGGTCACCACGCAAACCGCAATACATGATTTCCCATTTGAATGTGCCAATACTTAGGCTCTATCTTGAAGTATTCTATGAGTTTACTCCTCACAGCTCTCATTATGAAGGAAAAATTTGGTGAAATTTTCCAAGTCCAAAAAAAATTTTCAATGGCCAAAAAAATAATTTTTTGGTGCTGGAAATGGCTCAAAACGAATAGTGACTCGATTTGGGACAAAAATTATTTTTTTTCGCCGACCTGTCAAAAAATTAAAATGGCCGCCACATGCAGACCGTCATTTCAAAGGCAACAAAACTTATACACATCACAAAGGTAATTAAGGAGAACTTTATATATGATTTTGAGGGAAACTGTCTGAATAGATTTTGAGAAAATGGCCACCAAAGACAAAATTCATCGTTTTTTGACAAAAAGGGTCGTTTTGACCTTTCAAGGTCATTGAAGGTCAAATTCAAGGTCACCATTCAAACCGCAATATATGATTTCCCATTTGAATGTGCCAATACTTAGGCTCTATCTTGAAGTGTTCTACGAGTTTACTCCGCAAAGCTCCCAAATATGAAGGAAAAATTGGGTGAAATTTTCTTAGTCCAAAAAAAATGTTCGATGGCCAAAAACATTTTTTTTTTTTTTTTGGCTGGAAATGGCTCAAAACGAATAGTGACTCGATTTGGGACAAATATTCAATCAAAAAAATTAAAAAAAACGTCTTTACATACTAGCCCAAAGTATGTTCTGACAAATTTATGGGGAAATTCATCATGTCAAAAAAAAGTTACAGACCCGGACGGACAACGGAGGAAAAACCACGACAATAGCTTATCGGCCCAAACCTAATGCTCACTGGTTATATTTCCAAAATTTGAAACCTAATGCTTGAAACCTAATGAAACTTGATGCTCGCCGAGGTGTATCCCCTATATTTCTATCATACCTGTCACCTCCAATCAATTATTAGACTTAACTAGGTAAAAATTGGTGTTAGCTTATTTCATAATATGACCATTATTTCTACAACCATCAAATTTTTATGACCAGAGCTTGTGCCCAATAATAAATGCTTTTTCCTCTTAGCTATTTTTATGGTGGTCAATAATAGACTTACCAGGTAACTAGTAAAACGAATATTAACTTATTCGGTTACACCCATGCAATCTCTACTGGACAGAACATTTACCTCATTATTTCTCGTCTTCAACTGTTTTTTTTTTTTTATTGTGGTCAATAATAGAGTCTAACTAGTAAAACTAACGTTATATTATTCATTTACATCCATGAATCTCCAATGGACAAACCTCTACCTTGTTGAGCCCAATAATAGATGTCTTAACTGTTTTAATTGTGGCCAATAATTGACTTAACTAGTAAAACTAATGTTAATTTATTCGGTTAGAGCCATGAAATCTCTACTGCACAGAGCCATAAAATCTCTACTACAGTATACATGTGCAACCTGTGGAGTGTTCACAAGAAAATCTCTACGGCGGACACGACGACAATGCGAAAAAGTCATTTCTATAGAATCCATCGAACTTTGCTGGGGGATACAGTTACATGTACACAACATACAACAAATCTGTAACATCACTTTATTTTGTCAACTTTCAACACACCAAAATCAGAAAACAAACCTAAAAACAACATGTGCAAGAGATCTTGTAGCAGCTGGTTAGATGACACATCTTCTGACCAGCTTCTGTGTGACGAATTAACAAAATATTCCGCCATCAACCTGACTAGAACAGATTTCTAAAGTCCAGTTCAATTTTGTAAAGGACATCACGGGTCAATCTTACATATAGAGTGCATGTATATCCATGAAGACTTTTTTTTTATTCCCTAGATGTCAAATTCACATGTAAACTAGACGTCAAGGCCTAAAGATGCCTTGGAGGCATTTCGGTGTGATGAATAATTTATAATACTAGATATCGACGAAAATGAAAAATGTCGACAAATTTCGGGTCAAGGTCAAAGTTAATCCATAATACCCCTTAGACATGTTTGTCTCGGGCGACGAGTCCGAAAGTAACGTCCGTTTCGCTCTACGACGCACCGTTTCTGAGATATCGACGAAAACGAAAAATGCCGACTCGGCAAAAAAATTTCGGGTCAAGGTCAAAGTTCATCCATAATACCCCTTAGACATGTTTGTCTAGTGCGACGAGTCCGAAAATAACGTCCGTTTTGCTCTACGACGCACCGTTTCCGAGATATCGACGAAAACGAAAAATGCCGACTCGGCAAAAAAATTTCGGGTCAAGGTCAAAGTTCATCCATAATACCCCTTAGACATGTTTGTCTAGTGCGACGAGTCCGAAAATAACGTCCGTTTCGCTCTACGACGCACCGTTTCCGAGATATCGACGAAAACGAAAAATGCCGACTCGGCAAAAAAATTTCGGGTCAAGGTCAAAGTTCATCCATAATACCCCTTAGACATGTTTGTCTAGTGCGACGAGTCCGAAAATAACGTCCGTTTCGCTCTACGACGCACCGTTTCCGAGATAACGACGAAAACGAAAAATGCCGACTCGGCAGAAAAATTTCGGGTCAAGGTCAAAGTTCATCAATAATACCCCTTAGACATGTTTGTCTAGTGCGACGAGTCCGAAAATAACGTCCGTTTCGCTCTACGACGCACCGTTTCCGAGATATCGACGAAAACGAAAAATGCCGACTCGGCAAAAAAATTTCGGGTCAAGGTCAAAGTTCATCCATAATTCCCCTTAGACATGTTTGTCTAGTGCGACGAGTCCGAAAATAACGTCCGTTTCGCTCTACGACGCACCGTTTCCGAGATATCGACGAAAACGAAAAATGCCGACTCGGCAAAAAAATTTCGGGTCAAGGTCAAAGTTCATCAATAATTCCCCGTAGACATGTTTGTCTAGTGCGACGAGTCCGAAAATAACGTCCGTTTCGCTCTACGACGCACCGTTTCCGAGATATCGACGAAAACGAAAAATGCCGACTCGGCAAACAAATTTCGGGTCAAGGTCAAAGTTCATCCATAATACCCCTTAGACATGTTTGTCTAGTGCGACGAGTCCGAAAATAACGTCCGTTTCACTCTACGACGCACCGTTTCCGAGATATCGACGAAAACGAAAAATGCCGACTCGGCAGAAAAATTTCGGGTCAAGGTCAAAGTTCATCCATAATACCCCTTAGACATGTTTGTCTAGTGCGACGAGTCCGAAAATAACGTCCGTTTCGCTCTACGACGCACCGTTTCCGAGATATCGACGAAAACGAAAAATGCCGACTCGGCAAAAAAATTTCGGGTCAAGGTCAAAGTTCATCCATAATACCCCTTAGACATGTTTGTCTAGTGCGACGAGTCCGAAAATAACGTCCGTTTCGCTCTACGACGCACCGTTTCCGAGATATCGACGAAAACGAAAAATGCCGACTCGGCAAAAAAATTTCGGGTCAAGGTCAAAGTTCATCCATAATACCCCTTAGACATGTTTGTCTAGTGCGACGAGTCCGAAAATAACGTCCGTTTCGCTCTACGACGCACCGTTTCCGAGATATGCAGGATGAATCAAGGATGACTCAGCAAAAAATTATTTCGACCTCTAGGTCAAAGGTCGTTTGAGGTATCGATCCCAAAATCAATAGGGTTCTTCCCTGGTGATATATAAACCTCCGTGCAAAATTCTGCAACTATTGCCTGAATATTTTTTGAGTTATCGTCCGGAAACCAAGTTCCTCGATTTCATCCTCACGGACCTCACGGACCTCGGAGCCGGATCAAAAAAAAAAGTACACCCTAGAGATGTTTGTCTAGGGCGACGAGTCCGAAAATAACGTCCGTTTCGCTCTACGACGCACGGTTTCCGAGATATGCAGGAAGCCTCAAGGATGAATCAGCAAAAAATTATTTTGACCTCTAGGTCAAAGGTCGTTTGACGGATCGATCCCAAAATCAATAGGGTTCTTCCCTGGTGGCATATGAACCTCCATGCAGAGTTCTGCAACTATTGCATAAATATTTTTCCAGTTATCGTCCGGAAACCAAGTCTTAAAATTAGCCTTGATTTCATCCTCACGGACCTCACGGACCTCCGATCCGGCTCAAAAAGAATAGGGTTCTTCCTCATATTATTTCTGACTTGCGGTGAAAATTTGACAAGGATCCGTCAAGGCAATCTAAAGTTATCGTCCGGAAACCAAAAGTGGCGGAAGAAGAAAAAAAAGAAAAAAAAAAAAAAAAAAAAAAAAAATTCTGCTAAAACCATAAAGGCATTTCTGCCGAAATGCCTTAATTAACCCGTGAAATTCGACTTCATTCAAGACAGGACCTCATTTTTCCTGCAAAAGGTGAAGTCGTATCTTACAGGGACCACTGTAGGACAGAGTGATTTACTATAATTTCCCTTATATATATAATATACAATCGTGCGTCAGTCACATAATTTTGCCTGCCCTGACGTCCGAAAAAAATCTCCACAACAATTGAGTGTCTAAACTAAGTTGTCCTTCTATTGTTCTGGAGTGTATGGCCCCCATGCATGTATGTACCGTGCTATAAACACCAACGAAAAGAGGTGGAAACAGACAGAGTTTCATGGATCTCCGAGCTATCAGATGACGTTACGATCGGAGCATGGCGAGGAATGATACGGTCATGTTTGATTGGAATAATAGATTTTCCAAAAACTGAATCAAGTGCTTGAATGTACACAGTTTCGACCAATCATCCAAGACAATTGATGATTGATGCCATCACTAATCCTGGACACATTTCACAGTGTCGGAATAACAGCAATATATGACGGAATGAGCTATCATCGGGAAGTCTAGCGAGATCAAGCGAATTGCACACATCTGTCTTGTGTACATGTATATTACTTGCTATGTATACACGATACACAAATCACAAGAATAAATGAGTGTATACAGTATTGATTATGGTAACTACAGGTAGTATTCTACATATCACACATATGGTACTGGGCCTTCACCTCAACATTGAATCAAAAGCAGGGTTTTGTCAAACAGTACTAATTTTAAAGAAAACAAAAAAAGTTAATAAATAGAACATCCTTAATACTACGTGATCCAACTGATTACAGCCCCTCACAAGGATTCAAAAGTATCTGGACCCAGTATTTAGAAGCATGCAACTCAGTTAAACAACTGGTGTGTAGAAAGCAAAAATCAAATAAAACATTTATACTCTGATTTTTCTAACTCATTTACACCGTTTTTTGCCGATATCTTTGCGATGTTTAATGGTATCGTATTGTAACTTGTCATACTTCACCTGGAGATCACACAGCATTTTTCTGCAAACTTTCAGACTTCTGCTCATAGAACTGTGAGAGTTAGCAATCTACTGCAATGATAAATTTTCCCTGAAGTCCTGTCGTTTGCATGTCAACAAATATTGTTTTCCTTTCGCACGTGGTGGGCGATTCTGTTTGGATGATTTGCATAGGGGCGTGGGTTAGGAATTGGAGCCGCCCACGCATGTAAACTGATTTGAAATGACTCGCACGTGCAGGCACCTTGACAACAACTGACAACCCGATCCCCCTATTATGACTAATTTGAACTTGTCCATGTGGATTCCGTCATCAGTTGTCGAGAACCAAGCAATATGTCAGCGCCCATCGAGCAAATCCTCGCTCAAATAAAACTTGTGTGTTTTGAATGAAACAGATAGTGTTCCGAAAGGCAGGTTTGTGTAAATTAAGTGCCGTTTGTACCACAGATATGCAATATTCCGTTGAATAGTTCGCTCGAAGTTACTTGACTGAGTGAACGGCAAAAAACGGTGTAAACGACTTCAAAAAATCAGAGTCCATACACATTTAAATCAACTATACTAATAGGCAGTAATCAACCACTGATATCGCGTAACAGAAACAACCTGGATGAAAATAACAATATAATCCCTACACCAAAAACATCTGCACAAAACACTTGCTAAAGGTTATATTCAAGTCCCAGCACTCAATTTTTGTCGATAATTCACATACTGCCCAGCAGCCCAGAACAAGTCTATGATTAAGAACCTTGTCAATATTATCATTGATACTTTTTCAGGATGATCAAGTAGAAAGACAATATGAACGTTATGATATCTACAGCTATCATAATGCATGCAACATTAGACGTGATTCTTTCATGCAAGCATCAAAAATACCAGAGGAAACATATTGGAACAAGACCAATTAAAATCATGAACAAATCAAGTCACATGACAAGTCTATACGTTTCCATGGTTACAACACCTGCTGCTGTCTATGCAAGGCCATACTGAAGTGAGCAATCAATCTAACCTAATATCTAATACTTGAGCAAACTAATTGCTTTCAGGCCTGGAACGTTCCAACTGCATACAAGCTGTCTACATGAATACTTGGGTGGCTATGGACTAAGACCACATAAACTACAGCTCTGTGCTTGTGAATACTTTTGAGGTATCTACATTACTGTGTACAATGACTGTGCTCCTACTGTACATACTCGTGTGCTTTATGACTAGTCACAATGTGAACGATCAGCACTGTCATATTATATATATATTTTAGTTATCAGTCTCTGCAGGTGAAAGCTGTCCGACAAAGTCTTGGACGACATTTGAAAGCCAGACCCAGTACAGTTCACACTCATGTAAATATTGTCCGAAGTGTTTGCATACACCTTGTGCTGCCACCGAACATGTTATCCCCGACATGGAGCACAAAACAACTCCCGCGCAGTAAACATGACCCCACCAGATGTCACTGCACCACGCAGGCGGGCGTCGCAGCGTTGGACGACACCATCTTGGACGTGGAAGGACGTGACGATTTGGACTTTTTCTCTGCGGATTTGCCGGCCGTTTTGGCTGGCATGGCGACGGTTGAGGGGCTGGGCTGGTCGTCAGGGGGCGGGCCGGCGAGGGGGTACTGGGGAGCCGGTGATAGTCACCTCTGCGAGCTGTCTCGTACACGCACCGGCTTGTTGGCCAGAATGCGGTCAATCTCTGACATAACGGCTGGCGTCAACTTTGGCACAAACTGAAAGGCACACAAACATTATTTTCGTACCAAGCATTTGTATATAATATAATATTAAATAATATATTCATACAATTTAGTCTTAATATTAGTACTTTTTATAATATATGTGCAGGCTATTACCAGATATGCTGTTCCAAAGATACACCATTATGTTTTTACTTTTATATGTTATGTTATTACTTTATACCTGAAGGGATTGCATATTTTCATACAACTGCTCAACAGTTGAAGCTCCAAGCAAGACGCAATGAACAGTTTCGTTTTTGAGGCACCATGCTACAAAGAAATCAACATGACTCATTACAGCTGAAATACTTGAAAAGACACCAATCATTACCAGGTATATTCAATAACACTAGCTGATATACCTGAAATCGAAACGAATTACATCTATTCACAATAATTCAGTATTTTGTTCATGAGTTATCAAGTCTGAAATAATACAAATGCGATCTGACTACCACACACAGTTTTACCTATTGAGAGCTGGGCAAGAGTGCAGCCCAACTTGTCTGCAATTGTGGAGATCTCGCGGAGTTTAGCTTGCTGTCTGCGACCTTCGTCACTCAGGATCCGGTCCTTGAGCCAGTGGTAGCCCTGCAATCATCAAGCCATCACAGCCAGGTCAGAATTTAGCTGGATAATTACTTCTCAGTGAAAGGTGCAATAAGAGTTCTAATAGCCTAGGTGACTATGTCAATCATTGTACTATTGAACTAAACATAATTGATGATATAGTAATTATATACAAATGTTTGGAGGGAATGGCAAACTAGGTTCCTATTGTGTGAAGGTGAGCGAGGAGGGTGTCATGACAGAAGTGTACAACTTGTGATATAAAAAACCCAAATAACCAAAGAAACATCAAACAACAAAAACTTTGTGATCAATTCACAAGCAAGCGTAGCACTGATTGGAATTAGTTCTTGTTCTGATCCATTCCACAGACCCACGATCCAGGTGCCGAACTCACATCCCAAGGGGAAGGCATTAATTACTGTTCCCTTGAAATCATTAGGTTTTAGGTCAATTTTTCCAGAACAAAAAAGGTCCTGCAGCCAAAAATTTGTGTAGAAGAACATTTATCTAACAGAATAGGGTATGGAATAAAGGAAACAAAGTGTGTTATTTCCCTATAGTATGAACTAAAGAAGCTTGGAACTTATCTGAGCATACCATCTTTTTGTTCCTACTCTCAAACTGTGGAGGTTAAATTGAAGATCGGGTTAATTAAGAGTTGGCAGACATAGCTGTTGTGATTACAATTTTGACAAATGCACTATCACTTTAATCTGACATTTAATTGTTAACATGGCATTAAGAAATCATTAGGTATCTACATGATGGCGAAACGTTATGTATGGAAATAGTACATGTATACAAACTTGTTGTGTACACGAATATTAACATTGATTTTAAAACAATTGACACGATCAAGACTAATCACATGCTAACAAAGAGACCCAAATCAAAATAATCCAGCATAAATTCCAGTTGGCTGCGAAAATTCTTAATTTAGATGTGGACCTCATTTTCATAAAAGTCTCCAGTGACGGGTGACAAATAACTTGACCAGAATATGTGGATGAACAGATTCAACAAAAATTGACCTCTGCTGCCCCCAAAACAAGAGAGAGAATGATACCGATACTAGCGTCAGAAGTTAAGCGCTACAAGTGCAGGAGTGCGTGTCTAAGGCAGACCTTGAGTGCGGCGCGGGAGTAGATCGGTACGCCGTCCTCGTATTTGCCGGTGAGAACTCCGCATGCGAGCGGCGACCATGTCATGCAGCCGGTACCTGTGGTGCAACAGAGAACCAGCGGTCAGACATGGGTCATGTACATTCGTGATCCAGACTAGACTGTGGATGTTACAGGGTGATGTTTTGGTTGATGTTATAAATGTTTTATGACATACATGAGGGAATGTTTTAGTTTGAAATCTAATGAATACATGAAACAGAGGATTTAGCCTGAGTTCTGTATAAGTTGGTCACACCTATTTTGTGGTAGAGTTCAGGCATGTGAAGCTCGACTTTCTCACGCTGGAATAAGTGATATTCCGGCTGTTCGGCTATCGGAGGAATCAAGTTGAACTGTCTGGCCACTGAGTAGGCCTCCTGCAGGAGTGGAAAAATATACCAACAATCTTCAGAATTTCATGTAGGTACATTTCATGTAGAATCAGGCATCTGCCGTCACGAATATATTTGATTGAATTGGTCATGCAAAGGCCACATTTGTTTGCAATTTAAGAAGAAGAATTTTATTTCCTCAATTTTATCAATACTTGAGTCATACTTAAACACAATTTTTTGATTTTCAAATAAAACAGTTGAGCTATTCTTGAACTTGCCATAATTTCCATGGTAGACCAGCGTGAAGTTCCCCAGTATAGAGCTGAGCCTTGGTTTATTACGTGTGTGAACGCTCGAACAATCTCTGCGGTAATGAAAATAGTAAATTTTTGATTTTTTTAATAAAATATCATCCACTTTTTCTGTGATGCACCAAATTAAATACAGAACAATTTGTACTATTTTTTGCTTATATGTAGGATATTTCTTGTGAAAAATGCTGAAAATATATTCTTGCTTGAAAGAGATGAATTTTAGAAATAAATGTTAATTCAACATGTAGAAGATAACAACTTCTGAAAATGTACGACAACACACGATAGCTCATCGATAGGAGATACTCACCTTCCATCGGTGTGTGCGGGTCTGGTTTATTGGCAAAGACGACATCAACATACTCCAACTGTAGCCTTTCTAATGAACCCTTCAAACCTGCAAAACACAATGGCAGAAATCAAATAGTGTGCAAAAATTTATCACAAGCCAACCGGATGGATCATTTTTACCTTGACAATACCATCTCCGAGTATCTTGTGTATTGGACATGAAATGTGCTCATTTACATCAAGCTGACTCACCCTCTAAGATATGTTTCCTGGAAAGACCCTTTTCTGTTTCCGCTCTGCAAATTAGAAAGAAAATATCAACTAATTCATCATGATTTCCAGCAGCATTTATTTTCATGATGACCTGTCAGCTTAAATGTAGTTATAACAACAAGTTACGAGGAGAATACAAGTCAGATGAGTATCTTTCAGTCTGTACAATACATCCCTCTCCGGTCAGCCGGTTCCAAGGTAATGACTGGCGACCATTATCACGGTGATGACTACTTTACTCACTTCCCTCCCCAGTATATCTTGGTACTGATGATGTAGCTCGACCGGCGCCAGCCTTTCTTCTGTAATATCTTCCCCAACACAACTTCCGCTCTGTAACAAATAACAATGGTCTCAGGAAATGGAGCTGGCACTGAAACATGAATTCAGTATGGTATGAAATAAATGAAACAGTTGATATCATATTATCGAAACTGATAATTGCTGAGCATTCATACACAGGAGGGCATTGTTGGCAAATGTATCATGTGTCTATATCATGAACATATTTTGAGGATAGCTCATTGTAATGTTATGGACGGAAAATTTCATACGACTCTCACCATAACTACCATGATTACAAAGCAACATATTTTTACATTCAGAATGTGTAATTAGTGAGTCAAGAAACACACTTGAACTTTGACTGCATTCAGAAATGATCGTAATGCTAGTATTCTGATTTTCCACAAATTTTCTTATACAATTATTTTCATGCAGTGATCATGGCAATGAATAACGAAAAGTTAATTATCCAATCAGTCGTGCTTTTACCTCCGAACATTGCTCAAAACAGCTACCGGTAACAAACTTTTATATCAAAACAAAACATATGAAAATATTTAAATACTAGATATCTCACAAGAATTTCAAACTCTGGTCCACAACTGATTCTCTAGCTCCTGGCTCAATTAGCATATTGAAAAAAGAAGCATTTTGGAAGCTGAAATATGCTTTATCTCCATGACATGGCATGCTATGCTGTCCAACACAAATCCAGCCCCCCACCCCCTCCAATCCCCGCCTGAGACTCACTGCCCGGCTGCGTAGACCTCGGCAGTGTCAAACACGTTGATGCCGCTCTCGTAGGCCAGCGTCAGTATCTCCTCCGCCATCTGTAATTAGAGAGGCAGTCGCAGTGATACTAGACTCCGTGCCGCACCGGCACTTCCTCCGCTAAAAATAGCTCATTGTCACATGTTCCACGCCCGAGCGTGACTTGGACATATTCCGCGATTTAATGGTTTCATATTCATGTTGTGTTTTGTGTTATCTTGTCCTGCATTTGATGAGAAATCGGCCTTCATTGTTACATAACCGACTCTATAGATCAGATGATATTACATTCTCTGTTACCATGGTTACTGGCAGGCAATACTTTATTGCTTCTTGATTAATATAAAAGTAACCGTAAATCTTCGCGATGAAAGTGAATATTATAAAACTGAGCACTAATTGCTCCAAGGCTGCTACAGACTTCAGTGGTATGCCTGAATTTTGTAAACATGTCACCAAAGAATTTGATCTGTGTAGTTATTACATTTGGAGGTATAAATAGTTCTGATGATTACTCACCTCATCCGTGATCTGACCCCCGAAGGTCACCCAGGTGCCTGCAGCAGAAACACATCATCGTTACCATGGTTACTACATGTATGCATACATTCACTGCATTTGTAAATTCAGATTTATAAACTGGAAGACAGTTCGGTAATCTGAAAATGTAGTGTATGTGAGCATGGAGTGTTTCAATATAACAAAATAAATGAAATACAAAAAGAAGGGGAAAAAAATACTTCACCTCATGGCAATGACCTGAACCCTTTGGAAAGTTTTTTATTCTAATTTCCATTATTTTGAGACAAGTAGATTACGGACTTTCTGATCAATGCACGTCTTCTGAGCGTAGTGATGTTATCAAGGAATGACGCAGTTGTTTGGTCCCTGAGCAATACCCAGCATCCCAGCCTCAAACCTGATCAGAACGTCCTGGGAGACACGTTCAGTCTCACACAGCACACAATAAGCTGCTTACCGAGCTGGTCTCTTGATGTTTTGCAAAAGCATGGAGTAATATTCAATGGAGTCTATTTGATTATCTGTTTGAAGTCGCTGTGTTTTTCTTTTGTACTTTTGTTTCTCCCCAAGGTCAGAGCAGATTGCCATCTGCAGACACATGTAGAAGCCACAACCCTCCAAGGTTGAGAATATAACCCCTCCCCTCCTGCCCCCCAGTAACAATTCACTACCGGCAGAAACCCATGGGTTTCTGCTAACGGACTGGTACTCACCTAGTCCTATGTTAGACACTCGCAGACCGGATTTACCAAGATTTCTGAAACAAAATGGAAAAATTTAATTATTTTAACAATTATTTTATCAAATGTTTGTTTAAAACTTATAAAGTTTGCCATAGAATTTGTCATTTTAAAACCGATACTGCAGTTACAACGTGCATTCCATGTTACAACTGAGTGATGCAATAGGTTGTATTAATATATAAAGTCCTAGCATCTACAGATACGGGATTATCGCGTATGCTCTGATTCATGTATACATACATGATTGACAAATGAAGGAACCATAAGAATTCAATCACGGCAAATATGCAGCATTTATGTAAATCCCAGCTCATTTATCAGAGAGTGCCGACTTTTAAATAGCACCCAGCAGACAGTCAATTGGCATCACTGTTATTAATATTTGTCTGGCCAACGATGATATCAATATGATCATGTATAAACTGCACTTCTTGATTAAACAGGCCAGCACCGATTGTTCTTCCTGTATTTGTTTTCCATTAAATGGACAAAAAGTTCAGAACATGGGGATAGATGTGATTATCTTTCAGTCGGACGGTGTATAAATATTGATAATAGGCAAGAGCAATCTCCAAGGCATCATAAGTGGAAACCAATCAATATATTACGATATTTGTGACGGTAAAAAGTTTGAGACTACTATCAAATCATCATTGCAGGGGGTATCCTCTACCATACTGGTTTTTACCTGTTCATAAATCCCAGGAAAAATCCCAATATATACACATATCTCATCAAAGGGCTGCAGTTTGATCATTGATGTTTTTTGGCTCATTTTCATTTTCTTCCAAACTTGGAGAATGTTCCGTCTTCAGCATGTTCAAAGTTAACCTGTCTGGTAATGTTTTAGTGAACATGATTAACCATTAACATGATTATCATGATTATTGAGCTTGTATTACTGCATGTGTAACAAATCATGGCTTGATACTGATTATAAGCATGCGGTAGTATGTGTACCCCCAATGAGCATTTGTGATCAATCATGGGTGTGCAGCAGGTTGTTGCCAAGGTTACTTGTTGTCAACGCTTGGCTTTGATCATGATCCCAGAGAACAATTGCAGCCGATTTGTGTGATTGATCACTGCGGCATTGAATTCCGACACATCCTGTTGTGATGACACCTCCCCCACCGCCGCGCTACAACTCCGGCACACTTCAACATACTCCGCAGGCGAGTTCTTGACCAATTATGGTCAAAGTGCGCAGATCAAAGTATCGGCCAGCTTCCTCCATGCTCCTACACTCACTAATGGAGGCTTTATTGATTCCCTCTCCGATTCTGTAATGTGCTTAATGTGGCTAGATCCATAACCAACTGTTCATTGTGGGGTTACAAAGGGCTCGGAGAATTCCGTCAGCTGGGGGCGGTGGTTCCACGCGGTCCACAGCACAGTGTTTGTAGCCTCATCAATGTGGACTTCCTGGCTTATTATTTGAGAGCTGGCACATTCCGTGGCTCAATGGGTGTGAAGTATTGTGCTGGTATGAAAGGTATTCCGCAGTGAACGCCGCTTGAGGTAGATGAAGGACCCCTAGTCATGGAAACTGCACATATACATATACCGGTATGTGTGTGCTGTGTGGGGGCTAGGATGCATGGGCTATAGCAACACCGCATGGGGTGAACCAAACATATCGCTCAACTCGATCAGGTATACAGTACAAAATGCTGAAGTCATCAACTGATCACTCGTGCACATACATGTAATTCACAACTTGAATCTCCTTCAATCACATGCTCAAGGAGCGAACGACAACTCAAGTTACCTGTTTCTATCGACGAACAAAGAATTACATTAAAATATTTAATAAGAATGATAATCTAGCGTAATGTTTTACCATGTTATGTTATGCTTAGAAAGTAAGATAATCTAGTGTAATGTTTTAACATGTTAACGTTATGTCTAGTGTAATACGTATGATGCAGGGGAATTGACCCTAAAGTCCCATCCGAGGAGACACATCCTCATCAGGTATGCAGAGGAAGTTGCTCCTGTCTCGGGTGGTTTGCCATGGTAACTAGACTGTCCCCACAGGTCTCCACAAGCTACTGACCATGTCCACTCTGGACAGTCTGTTCTCAAAGTTCGCTTTATGGAGTATAACAGGTTTTTATGGCCACCCTAAACTCCCAATGCACCATACCAAAATCAATCTGTAAATCTAATAGCCGCGGCAATTCCCGGCCAAATATAGCAGTGGAGAAAGACTCTCAAGGATGGATTAAGTCAGGCTGGGGTATGGAGGGGTGGGGGGTGACGGCTAGGAGCTAAGATAGAGCTGGATCCTGGCAAGCTGTCCAGTTCTGTGGCAGGAAGGATTACCACCGTCCGGAGAAGTGACAGCCAATCCACTGAATCATCAGTCCAGGCGTGTTAAGTTTGCGTAAGGGGCGGATTATTCTTCCGACACTTTTTGTAATATCCTCGAAAAATGTGACGTGTGAAAAGTAGCCTTCTTGAAGCTCATTTCAACTTTGTCACAGAGTTCAGTTTGACGGCTATCATAGCTGTACGGTAATTACATTGTACAAACTGCAACCAGTGCCACAATACACAAGGATACCACAAGTAATTTGTTGCACAAATTCAGCATTAAGTATCTGGTTGTGATGACCGAATCAAGCGCAATAACCAATTTTTTTTTTTTGCTGAAGTCTTCACTGAAATACAAAATTATTTGAAAATGTTGAACTAGTAAAAAATTATTTGAAAATGTTGAAGTACTTAACATGACTTGGATATGATTGTACGTGATGGAGAAACTATGAAAAAATTGTCTTTAGTTATTTGTAACATACCTATCATGATATTAGTTTCCATGGTGACCACATGTATAAACCTTCCATCTCTCTACATAAAATATTTTCTTTGGATTCCCCACCAGTTTTATCCTGATACCTGATGTTGCTGCCCCTGCGGAGGACCGGGGACGGTGTACACAGCTCCCGGGACTGGTGGTTACTGCCGGCGCTGTTCATGAAGGCGGAGAGATCCATGGCGTTGAGAGAACTGTCCAGTCCCCAGCTCTTGTCGCTGTATGAGGCTGTCGTGGTACAACTCATCCTGTCCGTGTCCGTCTGTCCGAGGGAGTACAATACTGACTGATATATCCTGTGTGCCCGGGTTGTATCTAAAATGTTCTTTGTCACCTCTCACTCCATAAACCCTCATATGCGGCCAGCACTAGCTGGAATATTGCCTCAGAGCCTGTCCTCACGCAGGACGCAGCTTTTCATTCTGTCATGCATAAAGTTATTTATGCCGCCAATACATGGCTTTTATAGAGGGGGTATTACTGAAATGTGGAACGGCAGCTTATCCATGAAATCCATTCTTGGTTAAATAGATGACAATGGACGAAGATTACAGCCTCGGCCAATCAGTTTGGCACGGTCACTGGCTATAACACAATACCCAGAATTACACGTAGTAGCACGATATAACAGTTTTATCCCACACGGAAAGATTAATCTCAGTCAACAATGGTTAGTGAAGCACAAAAGAAGATATTCTGATGCCTATATCTTTGTTTACAAGATCGTCACCTATGTGTAGGTCCTATAATCCTATCACTGTTCTCCACTTGCTGGTGTTCTACACTCACACCTTGCACATGTAGACAGCACATATAGTTTTGTAAGTTTGACAGCTCCAGTGTTCCTGTTCCTTGTCACTGGTTCCTCCTTCAGATCTCTAGACTGACACCGTGGAGGTGGGAGTGGTATCCGGTCATGTCTCCAGACTCCTCTCACTGATTGCATGTGCGTGTGTGTAGTCAGACACGTGAAGACACCATTCAGTAAGCCTGAGGGTCCATGGAGCTATTACTTAGAGCCTGTCTGACCCTACTGTGAGGCTAGCATTGTCTACCTAGGACTAGCTTCCTCCCGTAGACCACCGCACGGAGGTGAACACAGCTTCAACTGCCTGCCTGGTGTCTGTCGGCGCTGATCAATAAACAGACGGAGGCCAGCTCCCTCCCTCCGGACTGAGGACACGAGTGTCGCATACCACCGGAGAGTAGTCGTCACCGGGGCCGACCAGATCCCGCCAGACTCCCTCCGTCCCTGTCATGGGGCTTCACTGACATTTGTTTCCAGTAATTACCGTGCTTGTTCGTCTGTCGGGGACCCATCGGACCTGGAGTAATGCGTCTATCTCTGCTACACTATACCACACCCCCCCCCCCCCCCCAACCCACCAACATAAAGTGACGCCCACAGGTCACCCCCCATTGCCATCTCGATCCCAACCCCCACACACCGCTCAAGATGTATCAGCTCCATACAAGGACACTCAATCCGCTAAAGTACCTTCATACCGCAGACAATACCTTGGCTTCTCCCATATAATGGGGAAATTTTATATCTTTCATGTAACCGGTGACATTCCATTACACAGGAGTCAACAAGCATTTGTCATTACTGCTGCTGTTCAAGTGGTAATCACAGAATATGTTCAGTGTCATAAGAACATGAAGAACAGCTGTGCAAGCAGCAATCTTAGCATAAACACACAACGTTGCCACCAGTAATTGAAAAAAATCCTTAATTTCCTGAAAACACACCAATTCATACATTTGAAAAACAGTTTCTATGGCTGTTATCCATACTTGTAAGTTTGGAATCTCTTGGTTGTTAATCATGTTAACAATACCTTGAAGTTGGTACCTGTCAACTTTGGATATCTTGCTTGTCGTTATGAGTAAATGCAGGATTTAAGGTATCTTGATGGTTGATACATGTATCCATAAGTTTGGGTTTATCAATGGTTGCCATGGATACCTGCAAGATCGGGTATATCAATAGTTGCATTGGGGTAGCTCACGAGTTTCTATGATTAAATGTAAGTTTGGGGTAGCTCACTAGCTTCTATGGTTACCTGTAAGCTTTAGGGGTAGCTCACTAGTTTCTATGGTTACCTGTAAGCTTTGTGGTTAGCTCACTAGTTTCTATGGTTACCTGTAAGCTTCAGGGTAGCTCACTAGTTTCTATGGTTACCTGTAAGCTTTGTGGTTAGCTCACTAGTTTCTATGGTTACATGTAAGCTTTGGGGTAGCTCACTAGTTTCTATGGTTACCAGTAAGCTGTGTGGTTAGCTCTCGAGTTTCTATGGTTACCTGTAAGCTTTAGGGTAGTTCACTAGTTTCTATGGTTACCTGGAGGCTTTGTTTTAGCTCACTAGTTTCTATGGTTACCTGTAAGCTTTAGGGTAGCTCACTAGTTTCTATGGTTACCTGTGATCTTTGTGTTTAGCTCACTAGCTTCTATGGTTACCTGTTAGCTTTGTGGTTAGCTCACTAGTTTCTATGGTTACCTGTAAGCTTTGTGTTTAGCTCACTGGTTTCTATGGTTACCTGTAAGCTGTAGGGTAGTTCAAGTGTTTCTATGGTTACCTGTAAGCTTTGTGGTTAGCTCACTGTTTTCTATGTTTACCTGTAAGCTCCAGGGTAGCTCACTAGTTTCTATGGTTACCTGTAAGCTTTGTGTTTAGCTCACTAGTTTCTATGGTTATCTGTTAGCTTTGTGGTTAGCTCACTAGTTTCTATGGTTACCTGTAAGCTTCAGGGTAGTTCACTAGTTTCTATGGTTACCTGTAAGCTTTGTGTTTAGCTCACTAGTTTCTATGGTTATCTGTTAGCTTTGTGGTCAGCTAACTAGTTTCTATGGTTACCTGTAAGCTTTATGTTTAGCTCACAAGTTTCTATGGTTATCTGTTAGCTTTGTGGTTAGCTCACTAGTTTCTATGGTTACCTGTAAGCTTCAGAGTAGCTCACTAGTTTCTATGGTTACCTGTAAGCTTTGTGTTTAGCTCACTAGTTTCTATGGTTATCTGTTAGCTTTGTGGTTAGCTCATTAGTTTCTATGGTTACCTGTAAGCTTCAGGGTAGCTCACTAGTTTCTATGGTTACCTGTAAGCTTTGTGTTTAGCTCACTAGTTTCTATGGTTATCGGTTAGCTTTGTGGTTAGCTCACTGGTTTCTATGGTTACCTGTAAGCTTCAGGGTAGCTTACTAGTTTCTATGGTTACCTGTAAGCTTCAGGGTAGCTCACTAGTTTCTATGGTTACCTGTAAGCTTTGTGGTTAGCTCACTAGTTTCTATGGTTACCTGTAAGCTTTGTGGTTAGCTCACTAGTTTCTATGGTTACCTGTAAGCTTCAGGGTAGCTCACTAGTTTCTATGGTTACCTGTAAGCTTTGTGTTTAGCTCACTAGTTTCTATGGTTACCTGTAAGCTTCAGGGTAGCTTACTAGTTTTTATGGTTACCTGTAAGCTTCAGGGTAGCTCACTAGTTTCTATGGTTACCTGTAAGCTTTGTGGTTAGCTCACTAGTTTCTATGGTTACCTGTAAGCTTTGTGGTTAGCTCACTAGTTTCTATGGTTACCTGTAAGCTTCAGGGTAGCTCACTAGTTTCTATGGTTACCTGTAAGCTTTGTGTTTAGCTCACTAGTTTCTATGGTTATCTGTTAGCTTTGTGGTTAGCTCACTAGTTTCTATGGTTACCTGTAAGCTTCAGGGTAGCTCACTAGTTTCTATGGTTGGTTACCTGTAAGCTTTGTGTTTAGCTCACTAGTTTCTATGGTTATCGGTTAGCTTTGTGGTTAGCTCCATGTTTCTATAGTTACCTGTAAGCTTCAGGGTAGCTTACTAGTTTCTATGGTTACCTGTAAGCTTTGTGGTTAGCTCACTAGTTTCTATGGTTACCTGTAAGCTTTGTGGCTAGCTCACTAGTTTCTATGGTTACCTGTAAGCTTTAGGGTAGTTCACTAGTTTCTATGGTTACCTGTAAGCTTTGTGGTTAGCCCACTAGTTTCTATGGTTACCTGTAAGCTTAGGGTAGTTCACTAGTTTCTATGGTTACCTGTAAGCTTTGGGGTAGCTCACTAGTTTCTATGGTTACCTGTAAGCTTTGTGGTTAGCTCACTAGTTTCTATGGTTGCCTGTAAGCTTTAGGGTAGTTCACTAGTTTCTATGGTTACCTGTATGCTTTAGGGTAGTTCACTAGTTTCTATGGTTACCTGTAAGCTTTAGGGTAGCTCACTAGTTTCTATGGTTACCTGTAAGCTTTAGGGTAGCCGGTAGCAGAGTTTCCAGATGATGTTCTAGCGAGCTCCACCCCAGAGGATGTCGTCAGGCTGTCATTGCGCTGTAACTCATTCTTCTTGTCGTCACGGCTACTGTCCTTGCTGCTGCTGTACCGGTCAGACGAACGCTGAACCATGCTGCCAAGGAAATGAATTGCCCCGATATTTAGTATTTAAAGAAAATAAGTCAGAACACCGCAAGTGACATAGTGCACATTTTAATTTTTTAGAAGTACCTGATCACACTTTCCAACAGTAATCATTTTCATCACAATATTTATTCTATGGATAAATATTTGCCCCATTAAAGCTCATGTTAGTCATACTGTTCATATAGTTCAACATGTTCAATGGTGTACCTGAACTTCAAAACTGAATAAAAAACTTGTAAACAAACAGGTGCATGAACAAGACATGAATAGACATGATAGAACATGGTAGTGAATGAAAACACTGGACACAATATTATTGCTGAACTTCAGAATATGATGTTAATGACAATGAGTCTGAACAGTGTGGAAAAAAATATTAGATAAGTTCAGCATATTTGTACATTTCCCATATGTGTGCACTTTGATAATTTCTTGATTCCCCTGATACCTGCATAATAAACACTATACTAGTAAATGAGAACATTATGATTTTCTATTGCCCGTTGGAACATTATGCTCAAGATGGTTCAACAAGCTGCACACTGTAACGATCAGAGAGAGAATGGATTCTTGTGAATAGTTATATATGTATTGCATTATAATATTGTACAATCTTTAGTACAATTTGGAGGGTTTGTATTTGTTCAATATAAAAATATTATTTGTAATCTTGTAATATGAGGCATCAGAACTAGCGGTAAGTCTAGTACATGCACAATGGACTGGGAACATAGTAGTACGCAGATAGTGAATTTTCAGTGCACACTCTTTATGTTGATGATGCATACGAAAGTCATTCTTGAGTCATGAATATCCGTGATTGGATGAGGAGGCATAAGTGTACATGTATTGTAACATTTGAAACCCCTCCAACCTGTCTGATGGAGGTAACAAATTATTGACATGTAAACGTAAAGTGCCAACTTTTATCAAACACAAAATTTGAATGATTCATAAACATAGCACCTAGAGTGTTGTACATCATGTACATGTACAGTACCGATTTTGCAAAACCTCACCAAAATGCTAGCACAAGTAACCTGGCATTTAGCACGTGTTACCCCAACTTCGCCTGACCTAGCATTGTTCGATTTGATGCTAGCATTGTGTATGTGAGCATTGCTCGATGCTAGCATTGCTTCGTGGCACTGTGGCACACTAAAAGCATTCCGCACTTTTTTGTGAAGGCCAATATATGCTCACATATGCTTGCAAACACATGGTCGAGTGGTTTATAGACAGTCTGTATCATGTAGATCATATGGGCAAATGCAGTGTTTAAGTTCAGCTCATATTGAAGTCTGTATTTGCGTCCGAAATAAAGGATGCGCGCATCTGTGCGAGGAAATTCTCGCCTGTTCAACTAAGACAGCCGCCTGATGGGATGGCATCGCGCCCACTGGTCACACCATGCGAGTTGATGCTAGCATCAAGTCGCACGTAATCGCACAGCCTTTAGCAATCGCATCGCTAGTGAGGTTTTGCGAAATCGGTACTTAGCATTACAGCAGTTTGTTGGGTTGTTTTATCCTCAAAATTTAAATGATTTAAATTTGTCAAAATGATTCAGAGCTCTGTCTCGCCATTCCCAAAATTAAATTTGAACACTCCGCAAGATCATCATTCAGAGTCAAGTTCAAAGTCACCAAAAGACATCTCATACATGTATATGTGACGATTATATTATCATGATTATGTGGTTTCCAAAAGCTCATTGTGGAAATAACGTCCATGCCAAACGATTTTGAGTAGGAAAATTAACAAAATTGACAATTTAAGCACATAAAATGGCTGCCAGATCCACAAAAGCTTTCTAGCAAAACATTTGAGGGTAATAACCCCAGATTGATTCATCAGGTCAAAAACAAGTTATTAGACAGAATGACGGCAACGCTGCATGAATAAACCTAAACATCAACTGTTCAGCCCATATTGGTCAGTACTCAAGTTAAAATATTACACATAATTATATGGAGTTGGTGTACTGTGCACCACAGATAAAGTATTTGATAAAGTGTGTGAACATCATAAAGTGAAATGTATAATTGATACATGTAGATTTGAACATCATCATACTTACTGTGGAGCAGCACTGAAGCTGCTAGCATAATAAAAGCGATACTAGTATATTATAACCTTTTCATTGGCCAGAATTTGCATTCAAGCCCACCGGTGTGTATACTGACAGATCAACATGATTTCAGATTAGACTGACAGGTACTGGTTGTAACCTGTTCATGTACATGTACATGTATCCTGTGAGGACCTACCTGTAGTGGATGAGCGAACTCATCCTGTCTGGTGCCGAGTCAAACTTCGCCACACATCAAGTCTTCTTCAAACACAAGGTGATTGACAGTTCTCCAGTCATGTGATCAATATTCTTCGGATGATTTTCTCCATGAGTCCAGCTTTAAGTCCATGTAGTAGCAGCACAACCAAAGAATCAGTGTCTTTGTCCATCCAACCAAAGGTTTGTCAAACTATACCCGATCCCCAGCAATAAACGTCCCCTGTCCTCGGTCCTTCTGCAACAGAGGAACAGAAATAAACGGAGCTGAAAGTATGCACAAGTCTTATCTGAAACATGATCAAATGTAAATATTATGTATTCATGATCCTGAGAGCTTATTGGAAAACATAACACATAGTGAACTGTAGCACACTTGAGACCCGAACAATGCCCAAATGTTGCCAGTGTAAAACTCCGTATACAAAGCTCCGTCCATGAACCAACATGCCCCGGTAAGCTGGGGAAGCATGTAACGTCAACACCGTCAATACGGCTTGAATGGCTGGTCCCTTTCCATAAATTCCCTAGTCCAAGCAATTACGACAAGGAAAAGGTACATGACCTGCTGGCGTATTCTATAGTTTGTCCACTTACAATGTATGTATGGTGGAGAACTGTCCCCGAGGACATTACTGGAGTATCTCATGCCACAGGAACACGTATCAGCACGCAGATTATCCTCCCCGCACCTCCGGGTGTTTACAAATGTGCTTGGGTATCAGCTGTGACCCGCCCGCCGGCCCACCCCGGGTGGTTACAGTATCAGCACGATTGGGGACGTAGGGAGGGTCAACTTCCCGCGCTAGGGTCACCATCCCATCGCCAAGGTAACCCACCCTCTCCTCCAGGGGACAGCGGCTTCCACCCTTACAGCCACCAGCTCTACTGGGAACTATCAGCGACCATCAAATACCTATCATTAGCAAACCAACCGCAATTAAATACAGGCCGCTGAGCCACGTGAGCCACAACGCTGTGGTGTCCACTGCAGAGACATTATCTCGGGATTACCCAGCCAGGGAATCCTTCCTATAGACACTGTCTTCCGGCTTACTACTGATGCGGCGCTGGTGACTACAAGTATACAGTGTACCTGCATGCATATTGCATGGGATATGTCCATGACTGCCAAATGTATACACATATAATTATACTAGTATACGGTGTATATGGTACACTACCAATATGCCACAGGTAAATCGCTCTGAGCAAATGCAATGGACCTGGTGTTCTTTAATCATACTCATGTATTATGTACTCATGCATGCCTGTACAGTTTATAATGTATGTATAAAACCTAATCGGCTGATGTAAAGATACACGTACACATAGTTGATATACATGTACATGTAACAATTCACTACGCAGAATTAGAGCTTGAAAGAGTAACATATTCTCCTGGATTCAACGAATCAACAACTCTGCAAAAACATGATCAGCCTCATAAGAGTTCCGCCCAAATCAGCTTAAAACCCATCGAATCAATGAGGACACTGATGAAGCCCTCAAGGCTGGAACTAATGAATATTCGTGGGTGGCATCTCTTCATAACTCCACAGACTCAAGCCAGACAACCTGCAATTAGAGTTCTACAGTAAGTGTGGTAGTCGTGAGATGCGGAGGAGTCGCGAGGGTGTGTGCGTGCGCGGGACAATACTTCCGTGAGGGTGACGGTCACTGGTGGTGCGTGGTAAGTGACGCTCTATGAGCTTGAACAATCAGCGAGGGGGCGGGAGAAAAGAGCTAGGGAAATGGACTATCAATTTGTCAAGTCAGGCGCGTCCTATTAGAAATAATCAGCTCATGGCTGAGAGGAGGTAAATGGAGTAATTATGTTAATCCTGATGGTGATCATGATGATAACTAAACCGGTAATGTGTGTAAATTGATGTTTGTGATAGGACACAGACTGGCTACATGACTCAACATGAATCATCAATCACTGTGTCCACGCTATCTTCAACTGTAAACATGCTAAACAGAGACACGGAGAATCAACTTTTTACATGTATGAATGATTAACATTATACATTGTAACAGTAACCATGGTAACAAGAACAACCCAAGTTAAGGCCACTGCGCCCTACTACCGGGTACTACTTGTCCACTAAAGGAATGCCAAATCTGTTGAAAATCGAAGAAAGCGTATCATACCCTACTTGGGCCTGATGAACACAAGAATCCCAACAAGATACATGTACACCAAATCATAAAATCATTATTATTAGGATTTTTTAGTGCAAAATCTGCAAGGGATAATATGAGCTTAGATTAAGCTTGAATATGTAAAATTTGATCAATTAAAAAATTATTTTCAGAAAACAATCAGGTAATGTTCGCAGACACAAGCCATGGAGCACCAAAGCACAAGTCAGGTGTCAGAGGTGTAGTTAGCCTGTTGATGCTAGTGTTGAAGATTTGCGGAATCGGTACTATGTATTTAATGTACATGTTAGCAATTTTTTTCGTAATTAATCTGACTGTAATAAATGTAAAAGGAAAGATTGTGCTCATCTTAAGTGGTACTGAATTCTGCGGACACCAGTTTCTGAACCCCAAATCTACATACACTGTACATGTCTCGGCATATACATTCATGTGTGCCATGTGTATGTATGGTTATATAGAAGAATATACGGCAGAACACAATACAAAGTGTTATGTGTCTCATGCATGCATTCATTTGGGGCAGAATGTGGATGAAAGTAACAGGGACATTTACGACTGCCAATAAAGAGGGGTATGATAAATTGGGGCGCAGCAGGCTGCATGAATCATAGAGCATGGTCCAGGACTGTCAGTGTGGATGTCACCACGGCCGATGGGTTGTCATCGCCTAAATAATTCAACACATCTTCTCGCCTACCATTCACAAGGGATCCTGTCAAAACAAGTCCCGATAGTTTTCGGAACTACAGAATCAAACAACATCGTGATACATGTACATCCATGGGTACATATGTGAAGTGCTCTTTTAAAGTATTTTAGAAAACACTGTTTTACCTTTCACTACATTAGTTCCATCCAAACAATGGCAACACAAATCATCCATGTTTGATTTGATCTTTATATACTCACATGGCACCCATGAACATGATGCAATGCGTACACAAGAAGCTAGCACTATTGAACACTAATCCACTTGATCAGCTTTCGCCCATGTCAGACTGCCTTCCCAAAAACCAACCAGCTGACCCTTGAAAACTGTCCATTCATGCCCCGTGCTGTCTGACATGTACATTGTACCTGACAACGTTTGCTCTGATTCCTGAGTGACACAGAACACCATGGCAACCAGCATAGTGTGGCATCAACTTGATCTATGGACTGGTGACACGCTACCAACTGATAGTCTGACGTCAAAATAATCCACCACTCAGGAGTCACATGGAGCGCAATCGGCGGATGCCAGAAGATAATCCATCAGATCGGAGGATTCTCCGAGCCCGGTCAGCGTGAGGTGTATCACCCGCGGCAACTCTCGGCACTCACCTATGCCTTCATGTCCCAACATCAAGCTCCTTTTGAAAATCTCCTTCTACTTCATTAGACAGCGTGGAGCACAGCAACGACTGTCATCAAACGCCTGTCACAGCGGACGGACGGACAGAGCTGCGACATCGCACTACTGTTGCTAAACAATTCATGCACAATTAATAAGCTTAGTGCCGCTAATGCAGCCAGCCAGCACATCCCCTGAGAGCCCACTGAGAGCATCTGTCTGATGCGTGGGTCCATTCGTCCGTGGGTTTGGCCATCAGAGACATCCCACAACAGGCCTCTTGACATCACCAGAGCGACATCATCGCTGCGGAATCTGTCTGCAGCTAAAATAACATTTAACGTTGTGCCCAGCGAAACTCTATACATCAGGAACATGTAGTCCCGGGTACTGGTTTGTTGGCCCCTTGAATATTTCATCCCAAAACAAGCAGCAAAATGTGATTGTGCATGGAATACATCATTGCTACTGCAGCGCACCACTCATGAGCTTCAAGGTATGAAATACAGGGCTTGTCAGAAATCATTTGCTCAGCACCTTAAATATCGCACAGTGGTGTTTGTAATCCAATAACGAGAGTAAACAGGATGACAGGGAACATGACCTTGCCTGGGTGCTACAAAGCCTTACATGTATCTTACAGTGATCAGTCTGTGACATTAGCTGCTACATGAAAGTTATCGCCAAGGTCTGACCGAGAGATGCTCATGTCCCTCAGTTCTACAACATGTGCTAGACAGACAGACACACACATGGCATACAGGCCACGGCTTGACTGAATGAACATAATATGCTATGCATATCATAAATATTGCATGACACTGATGTTGCCATTATTATGATGCACACCTTGTGCCATTCAATTACACCCCCATCTCCCTCGAATACACGACATGTTCATGTACCATCATGACCATTGCATAGTGACAAACATTACCTTGCTGGAATATTCCTACATGTGTTTGTCAATGGAAGCCAGCAGTATTTTTTACTCCATACATTGGCTGCAAACCTATATCAGGGTCAGCCAATATTGAAATACCATCTGTCAGAGGACTGTAGCAATGCAAAAACGACAATTTAGCCAACTGTCTCCCAGCCTGCTTCACGTGTAAACAAGCAGTTATTGACTAAGTACCCCCTACAAACAGGCTTACAGTCAACCGCAAACTCCCGTACGTCCTTTCAGCCAATAAGTCATGTTTTCTGCGGCTTTATTTAACGGTTAATAGCTTTGTATTGATCACCGCCGTTGAGCATTGCTGACATTGATGCTTATTGCGCATGAACCTGCTCCACAGACCTGGATGACGCCCTGCTACAGATGTTACAACATAAACTAGGCCATCTATTTCATAATCAACACACACCTTGTAATAGACACACAACACAGTAATATTGATATTGCCACCCCCCTGCCATATTAATGCAAATCACCTATAGCCCTGATAGCATTGATCAACAGCAGTCAATGCTTTGGCTTTATAATATTAATACACATAATTTTACATATCTATACATTTCCTTGAAACAAATACAGGCAGATTTATTTGAATAATTCCCGCTTTTCATGTACATCTATATGATACTAGTATGTGTTCGTATGAAAAATACAACAATTCCTACCTGTATGTTAAATAGAAAACAAACATCAAAACCAATAATTCCATTTTAGATCAATAATATTACACAAATCAGCCAATGTCCATTTGTAGCTACATGTACTGTAACAATTGCTGCTGAGATATAAGCTATGAATGACACATGTATTATGTACTCTGCGCAGACGTTTGTGTACCCACCTGCAGTCTGGGACTAGTTTACTGAACTAGACATTGGTTGTAAATCCACATAGTATACATGTACATGTATATACCCGTATATGTGTACTTTATGTCATTGATTCTGATGATACACATACCAGTAAATTTGCTTGATACATATAAATATGCTTGATATATGTCACATGGGAGTTAGATACATCTACATCTGCATGTGGTCAGCTGCAGAATTTGTTTATTTGGAAATAAACTGACATACATACATTGTACTTACTGACATATATACATGTACATTATTGCATAATTTACAATAATGTTGCAGTTGTTGTTGGTATGAATCCATACAGGTATACCTTAAGCATGCATTCACTGTACCCCGGTATACAAAACAATAAACTGCTCTTCCAAATTACCTGAATGCATGAATCACATTAAAAGTGTGAAACTAATGATCATGAAGATAAAAAGGCAGCTTTTAATTAAATTACATGTGTTGATGTCATTGGCTGTACATACACAGGTACATGTAAATGTATATTGCTCTTGTTACAGCCTACTGATGGTGATGACACCTGGTGCAGAATTTAGTAATTCAGTGCTGCCACCTGTAGTTAGAATATTTCGCGTAGGTTTTCCGATGTCGGGGTTAGACAAACGATTCTGATACATGTATGAAAGTCAGCAATAAGACCTGCTATTTTGGACCAACAGTTTCAAGGTTCTCTCACCATGCTCATGAACCTGCGATAAAGGCGACAATACACATGTAATTTCGACTAGCTGTACACAAACTTTCAGTTTTAGTTTTAATCCCTTTACAGAAATATTGATCCATCAAATTGACATGGAGTCATGATAGAATACAATAGTCATGATAGAATCGTAATATGATGATTACTAAATATGCACATACATATATATGTACAGTATATAGATCACTGTTCCTATAAATTTACACCACTGGCCACCATTAGCACTGATTAGTATTGTGAAATAACCACAGAGTCATTTTCCAATTGTATTTGCATGAATAATGAGTAAATACTCCAAATTCCTATCATATACGTCTAATCATACTAATACACAGATAACACAAAGACAGTTTACCCATTAAATATCTGAAATACCTGTTGTACATGTACATCAGCTTGATATGATAAATGTCTAGCCTGCTCACATAAATCTAAATTTCACTGTGCATGTTGTCTCACTAATATTTCTTTCTAATCATCAGGTTCTGAAAACAGCGCTGCCACCTTATCTGAGCTTCCTGTCGGTGAAATCGATCCGAGACACACAGGCACAAGTCCAGCTTGTAATCAGCCGAATTATGCAATCGTGGACTGGATATAAATCATCGGCTTCACACGCCGACACCTAACGACTCGATCAATCAGTGCGAACTGCAGCAGATGCTAATTTAATCGATGACCGCTAAGACACTTCTCCACAGTACTTGTCTGGCTGTCTACGACTGCCAAAAAACCAACTCAAGCTAAACATTGTTCCTTTCTTAGCTGTGATATAATTAGCACTTGGCAAGGAGAGAGTGGTTTGATGAGAGACAATCACTGGTGGGAAGGGTTGCAGGGTGTGGTACTTCGCCCCTAATTTGGTTATGGTTGCTGAGCAAATCATGTGTATTGTGGTAATTGCAACCAATTCCAACTGATTGCTAATTGTGTGAGACTGTTTATTATTCTAAGACCAAACCTAAGTAAGATTAGATAATCATGGCACTGTAGTCCAAGATTTTACAAGAAATTGAATATACAAGTATGTCCATGTATCATATATCATCAGTGTTAAATATTATACATATATATGACCAGATGTACAAATGAATACACATTATATAGCAATATGCCTCTTACTGATCCTGTAAAAAAAGCACTGGTAAAAAATTTATATACATGTACATGTGTTTCAACATGATGAATACAGATACATGTCTACACTGTATATGTGAGAGATTATATTTGAGAATTTATTCAAATAATCACAATAATGTAATCATAAAACTTGATCATGTTGATGAAAAGTTCCAACACAAGTCAGATTTTTTCACAGATTTCCTATCATGCTGATTAGATCCCTAAACACAATCATATATTGGAATATTCTGAAAGAACTGGACACTGGGTCAATTCCGAGTCGTGGCACATGTGTTGAATGGCCGGGTGCGGACACAATAAAACTGGAGGTGACAGGTCTATCAGCACCGGGACTCGTGGGGTCGTCAGTCCCGACACCGGACAATAGCCTGCCGACACTCCGCCACGGACCCCGAGCTCCACGGACTTGTGATTAGGTTGTCAGCGGTGATTGTCTGCCAGCGCCTCAGACTCGCTCCCTCAGACAACACCTCCACTTGACAGCCCTCGACAACAGCCACGGAGACGTACTGTACTGCCCGGCAACCGGGCGATTTATTTAAGCATGTAAAATACATTTTCTCTATCCCAACCAGGAAACAGTTGGAAGGAGGAAAATTGGTCCAAAGTGATTCTGATCGTTATCCAAATTGAAGTGATACAGACCACTGAAGTCAATCCCATACAATACGTATATTTACATATAAGTTGCACGTGTTGACAGAGCTGCCGACCATAAATTTTATTCAACATTCGAATTGTACTTGAAAACCCTAAACATGCTAAAGGTAGCCAAACTAAATTACATGTATGTAATTAAATATGTAAGGGTATTTTTTTTAGGATCACAGCAGTTTAAGCTGAGTTGAGTCCCCAAAACTCTAATACCTGTTTGATTGTCAAACATACCGGTAAGCATGATAAGGCACTCACCCATTATAATCTTGTACTGGTGTATTGAAGCATACCACTTCTGCAAACAGCTAGGCTCGGATGCTGGGCTAGATCTGAAACATGGGCGAAAATAACATGTGCAGAACTGTGGAAAAGTACATCATAAAACTATTTACATGTACATTATTCAGAGACAAGACATGACTACGTAATCATAGTTTTCGTTAAACATAATCATCATAATGGTCCAAGTATCATGCACTGCCCCTTAATACTACCGGTACTCGTTCACTAAACGAATGCCATTTAATCTGTCTGTCACCTTTTTAATCCTTATTGAATTTAGAAGGCACAGTGTATGAAACTTGGGCCAACATAATACATCTTTCATGTCGGAGAAAGTTTATTTACAAATACACTGTGCATGACTACTAGTACTGCCAGTATTACAAATGTATGTTGATTAACAAAATATATGCAGTATGTTTCGACTTGGACCTTAAATATCTATGACTAAGATCTCTGGAATGGCTAGATCTATCGTATATCAGATTCCAAACCACTACCAAATTTCTACAGGTTAATTTATTTTACCATCATCATGGAAAGGGAAGACTGTGAACGTTGAGTCCAGAAGATCCCTGTCAGATTCTGTCTATTGTCCTCCCAGGGTCTATTGTTCTCTGTCCTTGGGCCAGACAACATGGACAAGTGACACAGACAACCCCAGCATGGCAATGACATGTTTGTGTGCCATTACATATGTTCTGGCCTGTCCTCCCCACACACAAATACAAAGTGTACGAAGATGTTGGTGGCGAAAATATACCCCGGCTTTTACAGAAAGTCCTGTGAAGTTGATTGGTCAGAGCCAGAATATTGTCACATTTAATCACATTAACTCATAAAGCGTTGAGTTGTATGTTATAATATTACAGTGTACATTGTAGATGTTCAATTGACCATTTGAGGTCTTGAAGTGAGCTCAATCACATAATCTAAGAAAACCTTTCTACTTAATATTAACAGCTATGGTTCAAAGAGTTTCTGCCTTATGGATTCTTGACATGATCAATGCAGAAGTTGAACCATGGTCCAAATCCTGATACCAAAGCAGCATATTTCACCCACTTGAATTCCAGAAATTCCCAATACTGCATGGTTGAAGAGCTCAAATAAGTCCCTTGCCCATAACAGACACCAACTAAATCTACAAAACAGGCCAGTTATTGATCCCAGAACATATGGCGAAAATTCCCAAAACAGCTCATTCAACATGTTCAAGCACAAAAAAAATATCATAGAGGGCCATGTGATCCATATTCATGTAGAATGTAGAAACACAGGAAAACTGAGTCAGGAAACTACATGTAATAGATTAACACTACTAGTAAATGTATTGTCCTATGGTTTTCGATTTTATATTCTTTTATAATTCTCATAAAGTTTGTATGGAGCATACAATCATGACAATGTACATCGTACCATGTGTACTAATACAATGGTAACATACCCAGTACATGTAATATTGACAGATAATAGATTGACCATGTTATTGTTACTATCATACATTCTACCACTCTGTGCAGGACTCGGAAGAAGTGCTAAAGTTCTCACCTGTTAACACATGATGCCTTATAAATTATCCCAACTGGCTTGTTGTCTATCCTGTCATTATGATGACCTCTCTGGGATGCCGGTATATTATCTAGTGACCACCACCCACCCTGTGCCTACAGGACACGTGTCAATGCTGTTTACTCACGGTACCTACCCCCTGCTCACAAAGTGTTTCCATATAAAGCTCGGGGCCGTGACTCCTCGCTGTCGGGCATCCTACAAGTTCCGTGATCAGAGCCTCTCCAAGCGATTGACGAGACTTGCCAGTCTCAGTGCTGGACACCCGAACGCCGACCGGACCAGGGAGTGATACGGCAGGCGCTCGCCTCAGCAGCTAGCATCTTCCCCCAGCCACATCCCTTGTCTGCTTGTTACCGTAGTGATGGACTGGGGGTGCGAGCCTGTGGGTGGGTGATATCCGTGGCGATCCTGTGGGTGACAGGGATGGTGGGAGACGCTCCATGGCGGAATATCAAACGTGTAGTCAGTAATCGCAGACATGCATTTTTCCGTTTCCGTTATCGTAGTTTATCCGAGTCTAAGATCTTGGCGGACTGCAGTAACTCATTTGACAGGTCCTGCGTAGTGACCTGTGTGTCGGCGGCCCCAGGGAATAACCAGCCACCTGCGAGTCGTTTGTTTCCGTGCTGGGTTCGTCGCCCGTGGGCAGGAGCCACGGAGACCAGGACTAAATCAGCGGCCTCCACAGAGCGGCGGCTCACACAAATCATACACGACATCGGGGATGACAGACTGAGGGTGGGCTGAAATATTAGCAGAAGGTGTAGATATATATTCTATTTCAATTTCCAAACTGCACAAGTCATGAAAGGTCAACAGCTAATACTCTCACGACATTATATTATAACATGAACATGAAGAAATGTCAGATCTCTACACAATTATATTTCATTGATGAAGTGTTGTAAATATATATATACATGTAGGCCTACATATATGTTGGATTTCATTCATCAACTTTGCAATTTGTGTGTGTAATATTGCTGGTACAACTACTGTAACCCCTTTTAAGTTCACTACCACAAATTTTCACGTTTTTGCGAGCAGGTCATATTCGCGGCCGTTTAATTTTGCGGTTTGACCGTCCCGAACATTTTTATCGGAACAATTAATTCTTACAACAAAAATTAGCCCAATGGGCTAGAAAGGTTACCGGAGAAATATACAGAGTTAAGCCGAGAAAGTTGAAGGTCAAATTCAAGGTGACCATTGAAATCGCCATATCTCTAACCTTGAAAATGGGATCAAAGATTAAATTCTAGATCACCAAACTATTCAGCATACATCATTTCCTATATGTTCACTATGGACCCCTAAGCTGTAAATTTGATAATAAGCGAGATATAAGCCATTTTGTAATCTGACTTTGAAAATAAAATGACTGACCTTGAAATTTAGGTCAAAGGTCAAATTCAATATCATTAAAATATTCAGAATATATCATTTCCTATATGTTCACAATTGATTCCTAAGCTGTAAAGTCGATAATAAGCGAGATATTAGCCATTTTGTCCTGTTGACCTTGAAAATGAGGTCAAAAGTCAAATTCAAGGTCACTAGAATATTCAGCATATATCATTTCCTATATGTTCACAATTGATTTCTAAGCTGTAAAGGCGCTAATAAGCAAGATATTGGCCATTTTGTCCTGTGACCTTGAAAATGAGGTCAAAGGTCAAATTCAAGGTCATGAGAATATTCAGCATATATCATTTCCTATATGTTCACAATTGATTCCTAAGCTGTAAAGTCGATAATAAGCGAGATATTAGCAATTTTGTCCTGTGACCATGGAAATGAGGTCAAAGGTCAAATTCAAGGTCATGAGAATATTCAGCATATATCATTTCCTATATGTTCACAATTGATTCCTAAGCTGTAAAGTCGATAATAAGCGAGATATTAGCCATTTTGTCATGTGACCTTGAAAATGAGGTCAAAGGTCAAATTCAAGGTCATGACAATTTTCAGCATATATCATTTCCTATATGTTCACAATTGATTCCTAAGCTGTAAAGTCGCTAATAAGCAAGATATTGGCCGTTTTGTCCTGTGACCTTGAAAATGAGGTCAAAGGTCAAATTCAGGGTCACGAGAATTTTCAGCATATATCATTTCCTATATGTTCACAATCGATTCCTAAGCTGTAAAGTCGCTAATAAGCAAGATATTGGCCATTTTGTCCTGTGACCTTGAAAATGAGGTCAAAGCTCAAATTCAAGGCCACGAGAATATTCAGCATATATCATTTCCTATATGTTCACAATTGATTCCTAAGCTGTAAAGTCGATAATAAGCGAGATATTAGTAAATTTTGTCCTGCGACCTTGGAAATGAGGTCAAAGGTCAAATTCAAGGTCACGAAAATATTCAGCATATATCATTTCCTATATGTTCACAATTGATTCCTAAACTGTAAAGTCGATAATAAGCCAGATATTAGCCATTTTGTCATGTGACCTTGAAAATGAGGTCAAAGGTCAAATTCAAGGTCACAAGAATATTCAGCATATATCATTTCCTATATGTTCACAACTGATTCCTAAGCTGTAAAGTCGATAATAAGCGAGATATTAGCCATTTTGTCCTGTGACCTTGAAAATGAGGTCAAAAGTCAAATTCAAGGTCACGAGAATATTCAGCATATATCATTTCCTATATGTCCACAATTCATTCCTAGTCTCTAATTTCAATATTAAGTGAGATATTAGGCTTAATGTGTGCCATTATAAAGCATAGGAAAATTTAACATGGGAAAGTCACATTTGGGCCGAGTTTGGGCCCAAAATGGCCCACTTCAAGCGATTCAAGCGCAACAAAATTTATACATGTCACAGGGGTACATATGAGGAGTGTTTTTCATCAATAAGAAAAAAAAGTTACTGAACAGATTTTGAGAAAACGACCGTCGAAGTAAAAAATTGGCCATTTTTCGACGAAAACGGCCGCTCTGACCTTGATACCAAGGTCAGAGGTCAAATTCAAGGTCACGACAATATTCAGCATGTATCATTTCCTATATGTCCACAATTGATTCCTAGTCTCTAATCTCAATATTAAGTGAGATATTAGGCTTTAATGTGTCCCATTATAAAGCATAGGAGAATTTAACATGGGAAAGTCCCATTTGGGCCGAGTTTGGGCCCAAAATGGCCCACTTCGAGCGATTCAAACGCAACAAAATTTATACATGTCACAGGGGTACATATGAGGAGTGTTATGCATCAATAAGAAAAAAAGTTACTGAACAGATTTTGAGAAAATGGCCGCCAAAGTCCAAAATCAGGCATTTTTCGTCGAAAACGGCCGCCATTTTGAAAAAAATGCGAAAATCAAAAATTAGGCCAAGGGCCGAAAATAGGTTACCGGACAATATTTAATATCTTAGATGTTAGCCAGGTCACTGGTTGAATTCAAGGTCAAGAGAATATTCAGCATATATAACATTAAGCATATATCATGTTCACAGTTGATTGCTAAGCTGTAAATTCAATAATCAGAGAGATATTAGCAATTTTGTGCTGTGGCCTTGAGAATGAAGGGGCAAAGGTCGAATTCAAGGTCATCAAAATATTCAATGTATATCATTTTCTATATCATGGCCACAATTGATTCCCAAGCCATACAGTCAATAGAGGAGCAAATATGAGCCAGTTTGTCCTGTGACCTTGAAAATGAGGTCAGAGGTCAAATTCAAGGTCCCGAGAATATTCAGCATATATCATCTCCTATATGTCCACCATTGATTCTAAAGCTGTAAAATCGATACTAAGTGAGCCATTAGCCATTTTGTCCTGTGACCTTGAAAATGAGGTCAAAGGTCAAATTCAAGGTCATGACAATAATCTGCATATATCATTTCCTATATGTTCATAATTGATTGCTAAGCTGTAAAGTCGATAACAAGCGAGATATTAGCCATTTTGTCCTGTGACCTTGAAAATGAGGTCGAAGGTCAAATTCAAGGTCATCAGAATATTCAGCATATATCATTTCCTATATGTCCACAATTGATTCCTAAGCTGTAGAGTCGATAATAAGCGAGATATAAGCCATTTTGTGCTCTGACCTTGAAACTGAGTTCAGAGGTCAAATTCAAGGTCACGAGAATATTCAGCATATATTATTTCCTATATGTCCACAATTGATTCCTAAGCTGTAGAGTCGATAATAAGCAAGATATAAGCCATTTTGTGCTATGACCTTGAAACTGAGGTCAGAGGTCAAATTCAAGGTCACGAGAATATTCAGCATATATCATTTCCTATATGTCCACAATTGATTCCTAGTCTCTAATCTCAATATCAAGTGAGATATTAGGCATAATGTGTCCCATTATAAAGCTTAGGAGAATTTAACATGGGAAAGTCCCATTTGGGCCGAGTTTGGGCCAAAATGGCCCACTTCGAGCGATTCAAGCGCAACGAAATTTATAGACATCATAGGAGTACATATGAGGAGTCTTATTTATCAAAAAGAAAAAAAGTTACTGAACAGATTTTGAGAAAATGGCCGCCAAAGTCCAAAATCAGGCATTTTTCGTCGAAAACGGCCGCCATTTTGAAAAAAATGTGAAAATCAAAAAACTAAAAAATACCTCCTTCTTGAATTATTTTTAAGTATTTTTGTGCAAAATTTCAGAAAAATTCGCCTGTAAACAAAAAAGATAAAAATGTGGACGACGACGACGGACGACGACGACGACGACGACGACGGACGACGGACGACGGACGCAACGCCATGCCAATAGGTTATCGGACCATAGGTCCGGTAACCTAAAAACTAAAAAATACCTCCCTCTCGAAATATTTTTAGGCATTTTTGTGCAAAATTTCAGAAAAATTCGATCGTAAACTTTAAAGATAAAATTGTTGACGGACGACGACGACGGACGACGACGGACGACGCCGCCGGACGCATCGCCATGCTAATAGGTTACGGACCATAGGTCCGGTAACCTAAAATGTAGACAGACGACGACGCCCCGACGGACGCAACGCCACGCCAATAGGTTATCGGACCATAGGTCCGGTAACCTAAAAATACAACCAATATTTTTACCATACCTGGTTCAAAATGCATTTCATTCACCATTCATGTATATATATATATATGCAAATTGATTGAAACCATTCAGTAAAGACCAGGATTGCATTCATGTCGTCATCCGGGGGGATCATATGTACAATCAATCAGTGCTGCTGATGAGACACTTTGGCCACCTTTATATTAGTACATGGTATGTTTAAATGACCTGTGTATGAGGAATTTACACAACGCCATACACTGTACATGAATATACATGATACTTTCCGATTTAGAACTCTAACCTTACAGGCACGTCTTTAGAAATGAACCTTGCCATCCCCTTATATCACCCCCATCTTCTCACATAACCCTGGTAAACAATGTATTTCCCGAATATGCAATTTATGTAGGGCCTACCTGCTAGAATTTTTGCATAGCCTAGGTTTTAGGTCCTGGGAACATGTATACTTATTAAAGTACGAGTCTCACTTAGTTCAGCCCAATAACAGAGTTAAGTGCTAGTCCCTTCCTGAGCCGACAACGGTATTCGCCTGACACTAGTTCAGCCCAATAACTGCCCGTGAATAGTGCTATAGTAGTACCGTGATGAACAAACTGATGAACCGGGGTGGCGGGGCCAACCAAGACAGGCTGGCAGCAGCTCAGGCTGGCCGCTGGGCCGACAGGGCAATATATGCAGACCTGGGGTTTGTTGAGTTATGGTACCACACAAAAAGTGTTATCTTACCATTCCAGGTGCTGATCCAGGCATTGCGGCTGGCTGTGGGATACACTGACCATTATGTGTACCAAAGCCTGTTTATCCCCCGCTTATAGAAACGATCAGCTGGCGGATATTGTCACAATCAGTCGTGTGACACGACAACTTGGAAAAATTCCCGCCAAACAGAACTTACATATCGCCACCTGGCGATTAACCCCAGTAACGGTTACCATTGAATACTCATCAGATGTCAGTGTTGGGTTTAATTTCGTCATAACGTTCAACGCGAGTTTGATAATTTCCACTCTCCACGCAGAGGCTAATGTTCCAGTCCCAGGCTCTGCTTGGAGAGTGTGTTATTTCACGAAATACGGGTGCAAATACGTAGATCTATAATCATTACGTATACATGATGAACCATTGAACTAATAAAATATTTTTTTTTATTCAATGTGATAAACATGGACATGAAGAATTGCCGGGGAGATATATGCACCCAGGCTCCGGGACCCGTGCCGGGTGTAGCTCATGAGCCTAAAGAGAACTCATGGGATTGGTTCTGAACGTGTGCGTGTATTATAAATTATGTCGACAGACTTTCATTCAGTAAATTTCAACTGTATAAACTAATATATAACAGAAACAATTGTTTTATATCACCTAATAATTAAATCAGTCCGCATGGGGAAATATTATTCAAGTAGGCCTATATTCTATTCTATTCAATAACATATTGCATGCTCTAGGCTATTACCATTGAATACATGGATAGACGGCATTGCCGGCCTCAACGACCACGCAGTGGGATTATACAATTTTGACATGCTATCAACATACACAACAAACAAAAGGTAACTGATCGTATACCATTGTTGGCCTAAACACTTGATATAGACCATCTGCCCCTATTACCCGATATATCAAAAACACACACAGAAATACATAACGAGATGTATCGTTATGCATATCTGCTGATATGGAATCAGGGTAATGCAAATGCCAAACACATATGTGAAAATATATAGCCTACTTTTGGTTATTATCTCTTGCAAGAAAATGGGATAGTATGTGTATATACTCTGGTTTTTCTAACTCGTTTACACCGTTTTTTGTTGATATTTTTACAATGCTAAATGGTATCGTATTATAACTTGCCATACTCCATAAGGGAGTCAAACGGCAATTTCTAAAAAAAATTGGTCACTGGGCTGGACAGTTTTTTTTAATTTCGCGATAGCTAGAAGTCTGAAATCTGAGAGAAATACCAAGTTATAATACCGTACCATTTAGCTTCACGAAAATATCAGCGAAAACGGTGTAAACGAGTTAGAAAAATCAGAGTTAGGATCTGTATTTTATAATGTAGAAATATTTTGGACTCTCAAATGAGAAATATAGGCTGGTCTATACATCCATATCAAATCCATATAAAATTTATTTATTATTTGAACACTCGCGATAGTTTTCAATACACAGAAGACTGTCAGATGAAGGGGAGAGTAGCCGTGCAGGTGGGTGTGGATTTGGGAAACTCTTCAAGGTCACTCGTGCAGTGGGGAGTCGATCTTCCACCCCCTCACTATTCAACAGATAGCCAGGCAGCCCTCGCACAGAATCCTTCAGGGGCACAGGATCGAGCCCCGGCTGGACAGGTGTCGATGGATTAAAGCAGAATTTCCCGGTGATTGATGATAGCAAGTCTCGCCGACAGACGAATCTATCCAAATCTCGACCCCAGCCACAAGGAGTCGGTTATACTTCAGCAGAAACCCAGAAGATATGTTAGATTTCAGTGCAATTCTCTCGCTTGTTTGAGTTCTATCTTTTTTATCCTGCACGTCCTAAAAGCACATCATTGCCAGACAAGGATTCAGAAAAAGTAGATCTATACCTGGACACATGAAAGTATTCGGGAAAGCATGCCACTCCTTCTTTCACAAAAATCCAATGCCGCTGTGAGACCACAAAACGTAAAGTATTACAACACGTAAAGTTAATTTTTATGTGTGACGGGGGGGGGGGGGGGTTGGGTAGGCCAATTTGTGTATATCATGCCATGTTAGGCCTGACCTACTAGTATGTATTGTATTGCTCCGTCTTTCAATTGAAGCAGTTGCAATTATTCCAATTGGCACGTTCTGAAATAGTAAATAAAAAATGCAAATTGGGCATTTTTTTCATCCAGAATATGGCTGTTTTGATCTTTCAAGGTCATCGAAGCTAAAATTGAAGGTCACAAATCAAATCATCATATATGACTTCCCTTTTGAAAGTGGCAATATCTAAGTCCTTTCGTCAAGCTTTCTATGAGTACAGCGGCACCAGCCCTCATCATGAAGAAAACAAGTGGTTGGTAGGTAGGTAGGTTTTCCGAAGTCCAATTTTTTTTCCAAGGGTTTTTTTGGGGGAGGGCCTAGAAATGGATAGTAACGCCATTTGCAACAAATCTTATTTTACTGACCTGTCAAAATTTCAAAATGGCCGCCATGCTCAGACCGGCGAAAGTTCACAAAGGTAGAGCCTACATGAGGGGTATCTTTTGAAATAAAAAAAACATTTGAACAGTTTTTGATAAAATGGCTGCCAAAATCCAAAATCGGGCGTATATAACAATGTGCCAAAAATATTTCTCCATGTCCCTTCAGCGGCTCCGTAGGAAATGGCTCAAAACGAATAATGACTTGATTTGGAACGGAAATTGTCGACCCTTCAAAAAATTAAAAAGACCGCCACACGCAGACCGGCGATTCAAGGACAACGACGGACGGTGAAAAAATAATATTCAGGATTTTTTCCTTATATGATAGAGTCGTATGGGTTATAAATGATAGCAACAATATTCTCAATGTATATGCATCCTGTTGCCCTGTGGGCGCTCTGTAGTAGAGACTCCTTTCCAGAAGTTTCCAGCGAATGGTGTGACGTCACGATAGGTCAACCTCTGACGTTTTGGTGTCAAATGGGCGCACGATCCTAGTCCGACATACAGCATTCAAATGCAGATTGCGAAAATTCTGCCGCAGTGTCCCCCAATTTTTTTTTCATTTTTTACATGTGTACAATCCACTAGACATCTGTTCTAAATTTTAGAAGTTTCTACCGTATGGATTTTTTTCTGGGGCTGTTAATTCATTTTGAAATCAATAATATGGCGGATTTCGAAGGATAGATAAACTCTTTCGAAAGTGTTTTGCAACAAATCCAACGCGGTGACCCCCAATTTTTATTCAACGATTTCAATCTACACATATCACATGATAATCAGACAAAGTTTGAGAAAATTCTGATGAGCACATATTTACCTGTGGGTTATAACTCATCACCCCTCTTTAAATATTTTCCGATTAGAGACCATGTTAGGGCATGGACTGTGCATATTTTTCAGGTTAACCATATATTTCACCATAACAGTGTCATCTATATACTATCCTGAACATGGTGGCAATTTTTCATATCCTTCTGCCCAAAAATGGGTGTGTCGCAAATATTTAATGAACGCCATCTCATCGCATGAAAATTCTTCCACCTCACCGCGGTGGTCACAGCATCCGCGGAAAACGTTCAGTATGGTATCTATACAGCGGTATGGAAAACGTAATGACCTATCGTGACGTCACGATTCTTTTACCTGAAACACACGGCATGGCTGGGGCACTGTGAACAACATTTTGATCGTGCCAGACACGCATTATATCGATGGAATTCGTACATTTATTTATTTCGTAGCATATCATATGAACATAAGCAGTATATTTGTGCAAGAAAAGTTTTTTACTGTCCGTCGTCTTTAAAATAAAAGTATCAAAACTAATCAGACAATTTTTTAGGAAATGGCCGCCATTTTGAAAAATTTTTCGAAAATAATGAAATTTAAAAAAATTCTCTTTTTTAAAATATTTTTAGGAAATTCTGTGCTAAATTTCAGAGAGATTCGCCGGTAAACGGACGACGACGGACGCAACACCATGGCAACAGGTTATCGGACCGAAGGTTCTCTAACCTGAAAAACGTGGACGGACCACGACAGATGTAATGCAATGCCAACAAGTTACCGGACTGTAGGATGAAAGATTTCAATGATAATATCTATTGTTTTCTGCCTTTCCGGTTTGTATTTGTGGTACAACCACTTCGTACATGTTGCATATACATAAATAGCCTATCAATTTCTTGTCGATGACAGGCTCCTGCGTTTATTCCATTTTATCTCATCCATATTTGAAGAGACAAAATTTGTCGGTATATATCCAGTGTCATGTTACCTTGAGCCCTTGACCTTCTCCACGGGAAGAGTCAGTTCCTCTTCATTGACAACTGATGACAATTAGTGTTATGGAGAGGGTCGGAGTGGAAGAGCCGGGGGGGGGGGGGGGGGCGTTGGGAGGCGCACTGTGATACTATCAGTCTGATATCGTTTGAAATTTTAAACTCTTGGGTCAATCATGACTATTTCAAAACAAATGTGGATGGTAGTTTTTTTTTTATTATTATTACTTTTTCTTTGCCTGTAGTCCTGTACCTGTTGAATATTTCCAGCATGATCAATACATTCCATATACACTTATGTATACATAAATGTATTTTAATTTGTTTGACTCGCTGCTGCCCGATTATGAAAAATAAGCATGAAATCCGCTAACACACATAGCCAGCTAAGCCTAGTCCATTTTTTGCTCACATCATACATATCAGAACTACATCCATTACTTATATCCATATCTATTGATAGTACATGTATACGACTAAACCCATGTGCGCTTATTTTAACGCACCACCAATACCTAATATCAATAAACCAGCAGAATTAGTAAATAAGTCAGTTGGACTCTCTAGAATAATAACAGTAAAATCAAAGCGAAAGTCGACAATTACTGCCGTATATACCCATAATACAATAATTCCTTTAATTCACTGACACGGTTTGGGGACTTTGTATTACCATTACCATTCTCCATTTTTATACAGAGTATTACTAAGTAGGCCTATGCTGTGTAACCACAACATTGCCTCATTTAGACGACCCAGACAATTTGCTGTCTGAAACATGTATGATATGTTATCCTTTCTCCTATATATAAAAAGTGCAAAAACAAGGAAATCACCTGCAAAAATTTCAGTGCTTCTTGGAAAAGGTACACAAATCCGTGGTTTCCAAACAGCGCCACAATACAGCACATGTATACTGTAATTTCAAACTGTAAACGGACACGTCTCGGTCTGCGCGGCAGGAAGTGCCCCTAATTGCCCCTGATGTCGAGTGCTGAGGTTCTATTACACGGGAGATACCTGTGGTATATATTAGTATAATATGTATTGTATGGAACATGATTTAGAAAGGTGTTATAATATGGGAACTCAATAGACGGCGAATTGATTTTATAGATGGGGATAACTACTTCAGATTTTCGTGATCATTGTATTCACCAACCTATAACGTACTATGTACGTAGAGCCTACATGTATGTACGCTCATGAAATTTTTGATGTAGTACAGTACTTAGTGTATTCACAATGAAAAACCCATCTGGTTATAAATTCTCATAGATATGATAGAGTTCTAGGTTAGAAATTTCCATAGACATAGAATTCTAGGTTAGAAATTTCCATAGACATAGAGTTCTAGGTTAGAAATTTCCATAGACAGAGTTCTAGGTTAGAAATTTCCATAGACATAGGATTCTAGGTTAGAAATTTCCATAGACATAGAGTTCTAGGTTAGAAATTTCCATAGACATAGGATTCTAGGTTAGAAATTTCCATAGACAGAGTTCTAGGTTAGAAATTTCCATAGACATAGGATTCTAGGTTAGAAATTTCCATAGACATAGAGTTCTAGGTTAGAAATTTCCATAGACATAGAGTACTAGGTTAGAAATTTCCATGGACAGAGTTCTAGGTTAGAAATTTCCATAGACAGAGTTCTAGGTTAGAAATTTCCATAGACATAGGATTCTAGGTTAGAAATTTCCATAGACATAGAGTTCTAGGTTAGAAATTTCCATAGACATAGGATTCTAGGTTAGAAATTTCCATAGACAGAGTTCTAGGTTAGAAATTTCCATAGACATAGGATTCTAGGTTAGAAATTTCCATAGACATAGAGTTCTAGGTTAGAAATTTCCATAGACATAGAGTACTAGGTTAGAAATTTCCATGGACAGAGTTCTAGGTTAGAAATTTCCATAGACATAGAGTTCTAGGTTAGAAATTTCCATAGACATAGAGTTCTAGGTTAGAAATTTCCATAGACATAGAGTTCTAGGTTAGAAATTTCCATAGACAGAGTTCTAGGTTAGAAATTTCCATAGACATAGAGTTCTAGGTTATAAATTTCCATAGACATAGAGTTCTCTATGTCTATGGAAAATTTCAGAGAAGCGCAAGACATTGGTGACATTGGTGACACCTTTACTTCGCAATGTGAAGTTGAGGCGACTTCCGGCCGTGATTTGATATTAATTATTCATTGGTAATCGTGGTCGATATACAATTTACTGAATGTACTCAGGAAATCGTTAGTAATCGGATAGGAATATGTATATTTGGTTGTGTGACATAGAACACCTCGATCTGACTGAGGCTTCCAATGCGGCGTTCTGACAGAACATAATCCAACACAAGCTGGTTATATGGAAAATCGAGACAATGTGCTTTTTAGTAGAAGTACTGCAATTATTTTCTGTAGTATCAGGCAACTTACTCTCAGTATCCCATCAACGAGTACAATGGAGTACTTCTGTGCCTTGTGTGTTGTACAAGCCAGTACTGCTTCTTTCTCTATCAACATTCCATCTACAGTAACTGACCATAGCAACCGCTGGTCAATGATGATGCCTAGGTTTTGTAATATATCAATTAGCTTCCCACGTCCACTGGAAAAGGCATAACAAGTGGAGACTTACTTATCACTGTTGAAAATAACAAAAAGAGAAACATTGTTTTATTTAGTTCTATAAATTTCGGAGACCCCTGTTTCATCTAATTGGCACACTGTGGGATAGTTCACTCTCCTGACCCTACGTTGAACTTAGTGCTGCCAAGACTAAGACTCGATTGTAATACAGAAGAACCTGTTTATCAGGATACACAATCCCCTCACAGGATAGAGTTTGGCCAACTCTAGACAACAAACCGCGATCCAGTTCTTCTTTTATTCATTTGTATTGTATCAATGTCTTGTTAAAGGAAAGTCTCCAAGTCTGGATAAAAACGTTGCTCTTGTTGATTTGAAAACATTGGATTGAAAGTTATCAGACGTGACCATCGAGGGTAAGGGAAATTCAAGTTCATCATAGGATAGGTTTACACTAGTTTATCAACATATAGTCCAGTAGCAGATGGACTGAGGGAGAATAGTGTCCATGACTCAATGGACTCCAAATCAACGTTGATGTCTGTTCAAACAGTGCCATGATGACGCTATGGAAAGAAATTCATCTCTTCTCGTAAGATTTTGGTATCATCAGACTCCTCTCAGCATCTGAGTGATAGTACACCCACTGACTTCAACTCGAGATCCTCGGGTAACAAAGATTGTATTGGTAATTTTGGTAACAAGATAACCTAAATTTATATTTAAATCCAGTTGAATCAAAGCAAAAGAAATAACCTTAACTTTGTCCACAATGACAAGATGCGCGAGTATAACATATGTGACAAGTGTGTAGAACTAGTTTGGTACGACCAGTACATACATGTAGGTATTGCTCATCAGGCTATTACTCTCTGGCACGCAGTGCCCTGCCAGTAGCCAGCAGCAGCAGCAGTGTAGACCGCCACAGCCGGCCACTTGTCCGTATCCACCGCGGGGTGCGAGTTAATCTCGTACATCACAAATGATTGGATATTGAGTAAGTCAAGAACGATTTTTGTACGATGGATAACTAGTGAATTTTACGTGAGTACTATTGTTTATAATCTCTGATTTGATGTGATGCTAGTAATACAGTTCTTCGGTATTTGCATATGTATGAAAAGTTTTAAAATCACATGTTGTGTAAGTTGCAGCATGGATAATCAGACATAAAGCTGAATACCTACATATTGTTCATAACATCCGGTTGATTGCGTGGTAAATCTGGTAAAATATTTGATTGATATGCAATTTAACGTACAGGTTAGTACTGTATGGCAACTTCCAACTCACCAATGATGCACGGATACTTCTTTGCATTTACATACTCAATATTATTGAGAATATGAGGGTACTTTATTGAGGATAAAGTTATGAATCGCGCAATATTAAGCAAACGCACACAATTAAGGATCGTGCACTATTGGATAATTGCTTTGTGTCAATCTGTTGTCTGCACAATACATACAGACATTAGAGTACTGACAACAAACACAACACGACAGCGCGCTGCTGGTGCTGTGTGTCGCACATTGATGCCTCAATCGTGGCTATCGATCTGGCTATTTCCTGGTGCTCCCCACACAAGCGCACAAGCACCATCATGACTCTGTCTGAAACACCAGATAACTGGTCAGGATCGCTAAATACCGCACTTGTTCTCAGGGTTTGATAAACAGTTCTGCTGTGCAATTTGCTGTCTGCAGAATCTAGATTTGGACTCGATATACTTGTGCATGGCAAGAGACCTTCAAAAAGTTATAAGGTGGCATAGAGTAAGACCAGAAACCCATTCTAGTAAAACATAGTTAATAGTCGACAGTTGCTCACCGAAAGACCAAATATATATGATTCGTGATTATGTCGTCGTTTTACCGGTGATAGAAAACACATTACAACCGGCCGGAAATCAATGAGCCAGCAAGAGGCGACCATGTGATCAATGGGTCGAGTTTGTGTCGGTGTGGTTCGATCTCGCTGTCCGACACACCACCCCAAGCCACTACTCCACCCCGTCCCCCGTGTGTCGTTAGACTGCAACCGGCCTCAACCATCCCATAAAACCATCATCCGCAGCCTGAACCCTCGGTAATTAATATTGCATGCTACTTGTCAATACGACACTAGAGTAATGTGGCACTTCCTCGCGGGCAATGTGATCAGTTTGCTGAATAATCAATTAAGGGTAGCCTATCGGAACGAACGCTTAATGACTTCAGGAATTCTTACCTTCGCTCGGAACTCACTGCATCTATTCAAAACAACAATATTTACTAATTCATTTGCATCTAAGTTCTTTTCTAATTCATATAATGGTCATATAAAATAGGATGACAAAAGCTGCAAAACTGTTCCTTGTGAACTGGTGCATGCAGCAAGCACAAGGACAGGGGAGTCATTCAATCTGAAAGATCCACGATCCAAACTTCCGAACTAATGTTTCACTCAGTTTGAAGTAACTGCTTTTTCATACATGTATATTGGTTTTCTACATGTATGTACATTGCAGTTTCGTTAAATAACGATTTTGAAGATCGTCAATGACCAGTAGAGATGATTCTCACTATGTCAACAAACTCTATCACGTCAATATCAGTGTTAAGGCGGCTGTTTACTTGCACGATTTACGGTGTTCCAGAATATACTGGTTCAGTTATGGCTGTCGATTTTTGCAAGCGAATCGCTTGATCCGGCAATATAACTCCTAACTCCCTGTTCCTAACTCCTCTCATCTTTGTTGACAAACGATACTTGCCAAAATGTCATCCATATTGGCGCTGAACAAGTTGTCATTCAGGTTGTTGACAGAATGTCAGTCTCGTGGCTGCTGTCATCGAGTCATTGACACTGACGCAGACAGAGTGTGATTGCTATAGGAGCCGTCAAACAGCTACTGACACTGCTACCGACATGACCCTCTGACGCTATACAAGCATGTAATAGCGTGTTGTACAGATATACTGCTTTCATGATTGTGATCTCATCTTTGGATCTCATCTCGAGGACAAGTGGCTAATTCAACATGGATGTGGACACATCTCGTGTCCGATTCATGAGGAACTAGGCTACTTCATGACAAACTTGGTCAGGAAATCAGTTTTGTTCTGACGCACTGTGGAATAAAGTAGTGTTCAATCAGTACTGTGGAGATGTACGTACAGTGGCTTTTGTGCATTATCCATATTCAAGCTGAATATCATGTTTCACAATGGCTCTGCATGCAGACCAGTTCATTCCATGGTCTCCTGGGGAGAGAACACATGGTTGACAAAGAAAAAACTCATGATTTGCATGTAAGAATGGTTTGAAATGTAAACTGAACATGTGCAGTCATGTATTCTACAGCTAGTTGTCCCCAGATAGAGGGACATGAGCTGTGTCTGCGGTCGGCATGTGTCTGTGAGCGTGCTCGTGCCATAAACAGCACAGCACGCGCCAGCCGGGAGCGCGCGAGGCACGGGGGAGGGGGAGGGGGGAGGGGGTATTGATGCCTGCTCGACGTGAATTTGCATGTTTCTATACATAACACACGTTCCTGCGCACACATCCCCACGGGACAGTTCCTCCTGAGAGTCCCAGTCAACATACACACGGATTACCTGCAGGATTTATCGTGGATAAACTCACAGGTGAGTCCCGTAGATCTGGATCTGAAGGACTGTCACCATAAACGTTATCAGATAACGTGGTAGTTCACCTGGCGTGAGTAAACGTAAGTGGTCTACCTGGATGACATGAGTGTCTTCAGCGGGCGAGGACGATATATAGTGACAGTGTAAAGACCGGACTGTCCCATTTAGACTTGGGAACAAACCGCAGAATGTAAAGCTTGGGCATAATCGATACCTACACGGGTGATATATTGACACATAATACACGCGTTATGTTCTAAAGTGGACCTGACAAAGCGACATAATTTTCACTGGGCCACACGGCAGGTGTCAGCAAACCATGGCCAGTCGATATGCTATCAATATCGCGTCACACGCTATCCATAGAGCATTAGGAATCTCCAGAGCCGTGCAGTCAGCTTCAGGGAGAAAATACCTCGGCGAATACCTGTACTCTCCGCCTATAAATAATTCCTTTCATGTCATTGCTAGTGCGCGGTTCCAACTATTGTTTTCTCTTTTTGTACCCTAACCGACTAGCTAGCCTAGTCGTACGGTAGGACTGTCAGACTTGTGTGTGTGGCGGGGATTTTGTTCTCTGTCTGCTTATATATCATCGCCAGTTGAAGGTCGATCTATCTTCGTTACTAAACGCTACTTGTTTGAACAGCGTCATGACACAAATGAACAGGATTGCGTTCTTCTGGACATCTGTCTTATTAATTGGGATACAAGTGTACCGGAGAGATTGATGTATTCCAGACCATGACAATGTCGTCATATGCACTTGAACAACTCCTCCTAAAACATTTGGCTATTTCCAGTAGACTCATTTATACCGTGTTGCCGTCCAATACATGAGTTCTTACAGCTCGTTTCAGATTTTACATAAAACACTTTCCGGAAATATTAGCCTTGCAACATAATAGCTAGATAGCATTGCAACATAATAACATTCCATAACACTGTAGAGTGCGTGCATGTTGTTCCTGGTAACAATCAGTTAGATGGTGCTGGATATCGTCTATGTGTCGTGTATTTGTGGTCACAACAACTCAGCATTTTGAGGAAATGTACAGAGCACTCAGCTGATTAGCCGTGTTGTCACCCTAAACGGTAATGCTTTTTGCTGAAAGTTTTTGTGTGAATGGCGAAGTTTTTTTCCGCAAGTTACCATACTGCAATTATGCAACTGCATACATTTTCCGAGGGTCTGCGGAAACTGCATATCAGAGAATACATTCATTTTTTATGTAAATTATGACTTTCCAATATCATATTATGCACGGCACGAAATGATAGCTTTCCATTACCATGATATGCACAACACCACCAGCATTATCGATGATACTGGATCTATATAACACACAAAGTACATGTATTCACTGGCACAACTGAGCAACAAACACTACAAGTACAAAGATGACTTACGGAATCGTCCAGTTATTGATAAATGGATAGATGGTAGTTTATTTAGGACTTTAACCAAAACACTTCCACCCATTAACTCAGTATATGTTTGAAATGGTACATATATAGCCATGCAGTCGATGGACAGCTGGTCAATTTTCTGTCTGCTCAGACCTCGTTAACAATGATCGCCCTGTTTCCTGTCAGTTCTTTATTGTTTGCAGCGCCTAGATTGAAAGTGTCTTATGAGAACGTAGAATGCCTGAGTAATATACATATTCATGAATGTATACATTTAATACATATTTGTAGATGTCAATATGCCATTTATGTAGTCAACATGACATGTATGTAGATGTCAATATGACATATAGTTAATATGACAAATATTTTGCTTTTGTATTATGTAAGTCAAGTTTTCGCTAGAATGTTCTATCTGATATATAGAAAACACGTTTATGTATTGAGAAGAACTATCACGATCTGGAATATTACAGACACTTTCGAGGTAAATACGTAAATAGTCATATTTTCCCGGTATTGGGTACCTAACAGCGTGATTATTGTCAATCAGGCATGTAGAATTGCTATTTTTCGAGGACTCGCCTTGACATTGACCACATGTACATGTATATCACCCTGCATCGTGTTACATTGTTGCTATGAGCGCATGGATACGGCCCGTGTCTCGTGCATACCCCCCGTGACTGTGTCCCATACCTGGACACGCGCCTTTGTGGCTAGGTGTGGTCGGAAAATGTCACTCAAAAAGCAAGGAACATCGATTTGTGTAGCCGTCACTAATTGCGAGGTATTGTTTATTTAGGAGCTGTAATTGTTCGTCACGGACCGGTCGGAGTAATGCCTCCATAGGCTGGGGTAATGCCTCCATAGACTGGGGTAATGCCTCCATAGACTGGGGTAATGCTTCCTTGGACTGGGGTAATGCTTCATTGGACTGGGGTACAGTATCTATAGACCGGGCTAAGAATTCCATGGACTGGAGTAATGCCTCCATAGCCCGGGGTAATGCCTCCATAGGCTGGGGTAATGCCACCATAGACTGGGGTAATGCTTTCTTGGACTGGGGTAAAGCCTCTATAGACCGGGCTAAGACTTTCATGGACTGAGATAATGCCTCCATAGACCGGTGTATTGCTTCCATGGATTGGAATATGCCTCCACAGGCCGGGGTATTGCTTCCATGGATTGGGATATGCCTCCATAGACTGGGGTATTGCTTCCATGGACTGGGATATGCCTCCATAGACAAGGGTGAGCTTCCATGGATTGGGATATGCCTCCATAGACTGGGGTATTGCTTCCATGGACTGGGATATGCCTCCATAGACAGGGGTGGTGCATCCATGGACTATGGTGACGCTTTGGTGGACTGGGGTAATGCTTCCATTGACTGGGGTAATGCCTTCATAGACCGGGCTTATACTTCTATGGACTGAGGCAGTGCCTCCATATACCGGGGTAATGCTTCCACGACCTGGGATAATGCATCCATATACCGGAGTAATGCCTCCATAGACCGGGGAAATGCTTCCATGGACTTAGGTATTATTCTGTATTCCGAGGTAATGCTTTCATGGACTGCGAAAATGCGTCCATGGCATATAATGCGTCCTTGGCCTGGAGTAATGTCTCCGTAGACAAACAGTACACAGTCTGGGGCAATACCTCCGTGGACAGACAGTACACGGTCTGGACAATGCCTCCGTGGACAGACAGTACACGGTCTGGACAATGCCTCCGTGGACAGACAGTACACGGTCTGGGGCAATGCCTCCGTGGACAGACAGTAGACGGTCTGGGGCAATGCCTCCGTGGACAGACAGTACACGGTCTGGGGCAATGCCTCCATGGACAGACAGTACACGGTCTGGGGCAATGCCTCCATGGACAGACAGTACACGGTCTGGGGCAATGCCTCTGTGGACAGACAGTACACGGTCTGGGGCAATGCCTCCATGGACGGACAGTACACGGTCTGGGACAATGCCTCCGTGGACAAACAGAAGACGGTCTGGGGCAATGCCTCCATAGGCAGACAGTACACGGTCTGGGGCAATGCCTCCATGGACAGACAGTACATGGTCTGGGGCACTGCCTCTGTGGACAGACAGTACACGCTATTGCTTCCATGGACTGGGATATGCCTCCATAGACAAGGGTGAGCTTCCATGGATTGGGATATGCCTCCATAGACTGGGGTATTGCTTCCATGGACTGGGATATGCCTCCATAGACAGGGGTGGTGCATCCATGGACTATGGTGACGCTTTGGTGGACTGGGGTAATGCTTCCATTGACTGTGGTAATGCCTTCATAGACCGGGCTTATACTTCTATGGACTGAGGCAGTGCCTCCATATACCGGGGTAATGCTTCCACGACCTGGGATAATGCATCCATATACCGGAGTAATGCCTCCATAGACCGGGGAAATGTTTCCATGGACTTAGGTATTATTCTATATTCCGAGGTAATGCTTTCATGGACTGCGAAAATGCGTCCATGGCATGTAATGCGTCCTTGGCCTGGAGTAATGTCTCCGTAGACAAAGAGTACACAGTCTGGGGCAATGCCTCCGTGGACAGACAGTACACGGTCTGGACAATGCCTCCGTGGACAGACAGTACACGGTCTGGGGCAATGCCTCCGTGGACAGACAGTAGACGGTCTGGGGCAATGCCTCCGTGGACAGACAGTACACGGTCTGGGGCAATGCCTCCATGGACAGACAGTACACGGTCTGGGGCAATGCCTCTGTGGATAGACAGTACACGGTCTGGGGCAATGCCTCCATGGACGGACAGTACACGGTCTGGGACAATGCCTCCATTGACAGGCAGTACATGGTCTGAGGCAATGCCTCCGTGGACAGACAGTGCACGGTCTGGGGCAATGCCTCAGTGGACAGGCAGTACATGGTCTGGGGCAATGCCTCCATGGACAGACAGTACATGGTCTGGGGCACTGCCTCTGTGGACAGACAGTGCACGCTATTGCTTCCATGGACTGGGATATGCCTCCATAGACAAGGGTGAGCTTCCATGGATTGGGATATGCCTCCATAGACTGGGGTATTGCTTCCATGGACTGGGATATGCCTCCATAGACAGGGGTGGTGCATCCATGGACTATGGTGACGCTTTGGTGGACTGGGGTAATGCTTCCATTGACTGTGGTAATGCCTTCATAGACCGGGCTTATACTTCTATGGACTGAGGCAGTGCCTCCATATACCGGGGTAATGCTTCCACGACCTGGGATAATGCATCCATATACCGGAGTAATGCCTCCATAGACCGGGGAAATGCTTCCATGGACTTAGGTATTATTCTATATTCCGAGGTAATGCTTTCATGGACTGCGAAAATGCGTCCATGGCATGTAATGCGTCCTTGGCCTGGAGTAATGTCTCCGTAGACAAAGAGTACACAGTCTGGGGCAATGCCTCCGTGGACAGACAGTACATGGTCTGGACAATGCCTCCGTGGACAGACAGTACACGGTCTGGGGCAATGCCTACGTGGACAGACAGTAGACGGTCTGGGGCAATGCCTCCGTGGACAGACAGTACACGGTCTGGGGCAATGCCTCCATGGACAGACAGTACACGGTCTGGGGCAATGCCTCCATGGACAGACAGTACACGGTCTGGGGCAATGCCTCTGTGGACAGACAGTACACGATCTGGGGCAATGCCTCCTTGGACGGACAGTACACGGTATGGGACAATGCCTCCGTGGACAAGCAGAAGACGGTCTGGGGCAATGCCTCCATAGGCAGACAGTACACGGTCTGGGGCAATGCCTCCATGGACAGACAGTACATGGTCTGGGGCACAGCCTCTGTGGACAGACAGTAAACGGTCTGGAGCAATGCCTCCATGGACAGGCATTACACGGTCTGGGGCAATGCCTCCATGGACAGACAGTACACGGTCTGGGGCATTGCTTCCGTGGACAGACATTACATGGTCTGAGGCAATGTCGCCATGGACAGACAGTACACGGTCTGGGGCAATGCCTCCGTGGACAGACAGTACACGGTCTGATGCAATGCCTCCATGGACAGACAGTACACGGTCTGGGGCAATGCCTCCATGGACAGGCAGTACACGGTCTGGGGCAATGCCTCCGTGGACAGACAGTACACGGTCTGGGGCAGTGCCTCCGTGGACATATAGTACACGGTCTTGGGCAATGCCTCCGTGGACAGACAGTACATGGTCTGGGGCAATGCCTCCGTGGACAGATAGTACACGGTCTTGGGCAATGCCTTCGTGGACAGACAGTACATGGTCTGAGGCAATGCCTCCGTGGACAGGCAGTACGCGGTCTGAGGCAATGCCTCTGTGGACAGACAGTACGCGGTCTGGGGCAATGCCTCCATGGACAGGCAGTACACGGTCTGGGGTAATGCCTCCATGGACAGACATTACACGGTCTGGGGCAATGCCTCCGTGGACAGACAGTACACGGTCTGGGGCAATGCCTCCGTGGACAGACAGTACACGGTCTTTGGGCAATGCCTCGTGGACAGACAGTACACGGTCTGAGGCAATGCCTCTGTGGACAGACAGTACACGGTCTGAGGCAATGCCTCTGTGGACAGACAGTACACGGTCTGGGGCAATGCCTCCATGGACAGACAGTACACGGTCTGGGGCAATGCCTCAGTGGACAGGCAGTACACGGTTTGGGGCAATGCCTCTGTGGACAGACAGTACACAGTCTGGGGCAATGCCTCCGTAGACAGACAGTACATGGTCTGGGGCAATGCCTCCATGAACAGACAGTACACGGTCCGGGGCAATGCCTCAGTGGACAGGCAGTACACGGTCTGGGGCAATGCCTCCATGGACAGACAGTACACGGACTGGGGCAATGCCTCTGTGGACAGACAGTACACGGTCTGGGGCAATGCCTCCATGGACGGACAGTACACGGTCTGGGACAATGCCTCCGTGGACAAGCAGAAGACGGTCTGGGGCAGTGCCTCCATAGGCAGACAGTACACGGTCTGGGGCAATGCCTCCATGGACAGACAGTACATGGTCTGGGGCACAGCCTCTGTGGACAGACAGTAAACGGTCTGGAGCAATGCCTCCATGGACAGGCATTACACGGTCTGGGGCAATGCCTCCATGGACAGACAGTACACGGTCTGGGGCATTGCTTCCGTGGACAGACATTACATGGTCTGAGGCAATGTCGCCATGCACAGACAGTACACGGTCTGGGGCAATGCCTCCGTGCACAGACAGTACACGGTCTGATGCAATGCCTCCATGGACAGACAGTACACGGTCTGGGGCAATGCCTCCATGGACAGGCAGTACACGGTCTGGGGCAATGCCTCCGTGGACCGACAGTACACGGTCTGGGGCAGTGCCTCCGTGGACAGATAGTACACGGTCTTGGGCAATGCCTCCGTGGACAGACAGTACATGGTCTGGGGCAATGCCTCCGTGGACAGACAGTACGCGGTCTGGGGCAATGCCTCCATGGACAGGCAGTACACGGTCTGGGGTAATGCCTTCGTGGACAGACAGTACACGGTCTGAGGCAATGCCACCGTGGACAGGCAGTACACGGTCTGAGGCAATGCCTCTGTGGACAGACAGTACGCGGTCTGGGGCAATGCCTCCATGGACAGGCAGTACACGGTCTTGGGCAATGCCTTCGTGGACAGACAGTACACGGTCTGAGGCAATGCCACCGTGGACAGGCAGTACACGGTCTGAGGCAATGCCTCTGTGGACAGACAGTACGCGGTCTGGGGCAATGCCTCCATGGACAGGCAGTACACGGTCTGGGGTAATGCCTCCATGGACAGACATTACACGGTCTGGGGCAATGCCTCCGTGGACAGACAGTACACGGTCTGGGGCAATGCCTCCGTGGACAGACAGTACACGGCCTTGGGCAATGCCTCCGTGGACACACAGTACACGGTCTGAGGCAATGCCTCTGTGGACAGACAGTACACGGTCTGAGGCAATGCCTCTGTGGACAGACAGTACACGGTCTGGGGCAATGCCTCCATGGACAGACAGTACACGGTCTGGGGCAATGCCTCAGTGGACAGGCACTACACGGTCTGAGGCAATGCCTCTGTGGACAGACAGTACACGGTCTGGGGCAATGCCTCCATGGACAGACAGTACACGGTCTGGGGCAATGCCTCAGTGGACAGACAGTACATGGTCTGGGGCAATGCCTCCATGGACAGGCAGTACATGGTCTGGGGCAATGCCTCCATGGACAGGCAGTACATGGTCTGAGGCAATGCCTCAGTGGACAGACAGTACACGGTCCGGGGCAATGCCTCATTGGACAGACAGTACACGGTCTCGGGCAATGCCTCCATGGACAGACAGTACACGGTCTGGGGCAATGCCTCAATGGACAGACAGTACACGGTCTGGGGCAATGCCTCCATGGACAGACAGTACACGGTCTGGGGCAATGCCTCCATGGACAGACAGTACACGGTCTGGGGCAATGCCTCAGTGGACAGGCAGTACACGGTCTGGGGCAATGCCTCCATGGACAGACAGTACACGGTCTGGGGCAATGCCTCCGTGGACAGACAGTACACGGTCTGGGGCAATGCCTCAGTGGACAGGCAGTACATGGTCTGGGGCAATGCCTCCATGGACAGGCAGTACATGGTCTGAGGCAATGCCTCAGTGGACAGACAGTACACGGTCCGGGGCAATGCCTCAGTGGACAGACAGTACATGGTCTGGGGCAATGCCTCCGTGGACAGACAGTATATGGTGTGAGGCAATGCCTTCGTGGACAGGCAGTACACGGTCTGAGGTAATGCCTCCATAGGGAGACAGTACACGGTCTGGGGCAATGCCTCCATGGACAGACAGTACACGGTCCGGGGCAATGCCTCAGTGGACAGACAGTACATGGTCTGGGGCAATGCCTCCATGGACAGACAGTACACGGTCTGGGGCAATGCCTCCATGGACAGGCAGTACACGGTCTGGGGCAATGCCTCTGTGGACAGACAGTACACAGTCTGGGGCAATGCCTCCGTAGACAGACAGTACATGGTCTGGGGCAATGCCTCCATGAACAGACAGTACACGGTCCGGGGCAATGCCTCAGTGGACAGGCAGTACATGGTCTGGGGCAATGCCTCCATGGACAGACAGTACACGGTCCGGGGCAATGCCTCAGTGGACAGGCAGTACACGGTCTGGGGCAATGCCTCCATTGACAGGCAGTACATGGTCTGAGGCAATGCCTCCATGGACAGACAGTACACGGTCTGGGGCAATGCCTCCGTGGACAGGCAGTACACGGTTTGGGGCAATGCCTCTGTGGACAGACAGTACACAGTCTGGGGCAATGCCTCCGTAGACAGACAGTACATGGTCTGGGGCAATGCCTCCATGAACAGACAGTACACGGTCCGGGGCAATGCCTCAGTGGACAGGCAGTACATGGTCTGAGGTAATGCCTCCATGGACAGACAGTACACGGTCTGGGGCAATGCCTCCATGGACAGACAGTACATGGTCTGAGGCAATGCCTCCGTGGACAGGCAGTGGACGGTCTAGGGTAATGCCTCCGTGGACAGACAGTGCCTGGTCTGGAGTACAATGATAGTGACTGAGGCTCAGTCAGTTCCGTGCACGGCTTTGGTCGGGTCCCGTGCGAGGGTCGAAACAATAGTTTGTCGGTAAACAGGAAGGGGCATCATACAGTGCTCAGCGCTCGATAAACTGTTTGCCTTGCACCATATCGTTAAATAATTCAAATACCCCACTGGGATATTGTGTGGCAATCGATCCGGTGTTTCTCTCGATACTTCTCAGGTAGTCACTGGTATGAAAGAGGAGGAAATTGTTATGAAATTGCTTCCCATTGTGCATTTCCATGCACGGGATAGGATTGGGGCTGTGTGTGCTTTGAGCTGCGCACCAGTGATCCGTGACCAACTGTGCGCAGTGATCCGAGTCGGAGTGCTGTACCAGACTGTGACTGCGCGCACTTGGCGGACAGCGCAATAAAACCATCATTGTCAAGGCGCCACCCTTCATTTATAGTGCGATCATCTTCTGGAGTCATGTATTCCGGCACATCGCCACAACCAAGTCAGGCGTCAAAACGGAATCATTCGATATAAATAGTCCCCACATTTGATCAGTACAATGATATAGATGCCACGAGATTGCCATAAATACAGCTACATGTATAGTTCACAAAAAGTTGCATGTGTTAAGGGCAAAGGAATAACGGCAAAGACCGGGACTGTGAGTGTTTATATTTCGCCACAACTCAAGTGTCTCTAGTGTATCTCAGTACATGTATCGTGAGCGTTGATCTGCAGTCGTGTTCAGTATGGATCTTTACGTTGGTTGACAGAGCACTACGGTTGCAGACGGACGGCCTTCTCTGACTGCCGCACCAGCAGGCATGGATGGAGCTCAGAGAGATTAGGAAACCCAAAAACCCGGTAAGTCCGTCAAAGACACCCTTAAACAAACGCGGAATTAAGTATAGATCTCTATTTGGAACTGTTTGGGTTAATATAAACCTATTTTTAGATATATCTATCCGCGTTTTGTTAGGGTCATAGTCAAACACACCGGTATAGAGTAAGTATCTAAAAGAATGCGGTGTACTAAGTTACATGTGGATGTAAATATTGAATGATACATGTACTATAGCACTGAATGACAAGCTACTGAAAGTCAGAGACTATCCGGTCACAGTTGAGTTATTAGATGAATATGTGAATTTGGCTGTGTCATCAATGTTATCCTTAGAAAGAGTGTGTACATGTATTTCCATGGGGTTCAAACTTCATGCAGTACTTAACTCGTATATCAGAGCAACAGGCACACGAGCGTTACAACGTCTGTCGACCATCACAGCTCACACCAGAAACTGGTGAAGACATGTATGGAGTATTGTTGCTGCCATTTCCGTGGACATGTCCGGTCCGACATAGACACTGCCACAGACTACACGGTCCTACCACACTCTACACTCCCTAACAACTCGCCCGCCCGCCCCTCGCCCCAGCGACACAGACCACTCCACATCGACAACCAGTCCTCATTCTGGCTTTTAGTCACCAGGCTTGGATTTGACACAGAGCAAAAATGACTACAAGTGGAGGATAATCGTCGGCGTTACGGATCACACAGGCAGAGCCTGTCGACAGTTTGGCATAGTTGTTAACCTGTCATATATAAAGTATCATTCGGTTGTCACTCTGCGACAATAAAGCCAGTTGCATAATGGTTATTCCATGTAAGGACCACTGTCGGCGGTCAGTAGTGTCCCACAGAACACAAACAGACTCGCAGTGACGGGTGAGCTGATAGACACGCGATCAAGTTTTGTTGGTGAGGATATGCGACAGGGAAGGTACATGTATGGCAGTAAATGTGATCTTTATTGTGTATGACGAGTATAGGGACTAACTTTTGTCACGTGTTTCTCCCCTCTAGCCGATGGCGTCGTACACTGAGATCCTCGGAGAGGAAGAGGCGGAGTCGGACAGCGCCCAGCCGTCCACGTCCACGGCGAGCGCCCACACGCGCCGCTCCGACCTCGACCTCAAGGCCCCCGACGTCACCACGGACCTTCGCATGGACGGCGACACGGCCGGCGACAAGTCTGGTTCCAGTGGCGGCGGCGGAAAACAGAACGGCGGGCGGCACGTCAACCACGTGTCCAACAAACATGGCGGCGACAAGAACCGGAAAGCGGAAGTGGACCGCGACACGGAAGCCGACTCGCGCTCACGGGATTTTGAGTTCTGTATCAAGATGCCGATGTCGGACGGTCCAATCATCGACTTGCGCGGCCGCGAGGTCCTTTTCGCCATAGGTGTCTTCTTCTTTCTCTCAGTTTCTATCGGACTGGTGGTCGTGCTGGCGTCGGACCACTTGAAACGGGACGACAGTCCGAGCAAGTCGACCTCACGGACTCAATGTGTAACCCCGACCTGTCTCTCCCGAGCCGCCGACATGCTGGACATGATGGACCCGAGTGCCGACCCTTGCTCGGACTTCTACAGGTACGCTTGTGGCGGGTGGCTGGATGGCAACGACATCCCACCTTGGACCACCTCATGGGGAGTTGACAAGCAGCTCACTGAACGGTTACAAGGATACATGGATCAAATACTCAAAAGTGATATTCACAATAAAAGTCTAAACTCGACAGAACGCAAAATGAAGACGTTTTACCGAAAATGTTTGAATTTGGAAGAGATAGATGATGCTGGCTTGGCTCCAGTGTTAAATATCATGGACAATATGGGAGGCTGGGCGATATTTGGTAGGTTTATACATTGTAAATACAAACAATATTTTATTGAATTACATGTACATGTATGGAACGTCAGAATGAAATGACTTCTGCATTGTAGACGATTGGAATATGCCGTCGAAGCCGGGTAGTTGGAACTTTCAGACAGTTCTCAGAGATCTACATCACAAGTATTTCGTCAAAATGTTCTTCATGACCCTGGTCAGACCTGATGACGTCAGAGGGGGGAATTCTATCCAGGTAATGAGACATGTGACGTTAGAGGGGGAATTCCACTCATGTAATGATACATGTGACGTGAGGGAATTCCATTGAGGTAATGATACATTATGTGACGTCAGAGAGGATCCATCCAGATAGTGAGACACGTGATGCAGGCTTAAGATGGGGAGGGGGGGGGGGAGGAAGGGGCGGGGATTCCATCCAGGTATTAGCCATAAATTGTGCAAGAGTAACTGGAGATTGAAGGAACAGAGTAGAGGCAATCTTGGGGCAATATACTGTTGTGACTAATTAAAGAAAACATGTGTCGTCTGGAAGGAGACACTATAAATCTCTTGCACTTCTCCAGTATTATGAATGCATTGATATAATTACATGCAATGAGTTCTTGAGACATTAGCACATGCTAATACTAATCCGGTGTCGAGTTATCGTATTGTGCCGTGCATGGATGCTCCTTGTGTGTGATGAGAGATGGACACTGTCCCACAACCGCCGGCTACTTGTTGATGAAACACACCACTACTAAATACATTAGACAACGTTCAATCTTGTCCCTGAAGAATTGTTCCTTAGCCCAGTCCTTAATTACCAACAAACGCCCGGGAGAAATATTTCGTGCATCAATAATTGATGGGCGAGCATTGTACCAAGCATGGGTATAGACTATGAAGTATGGACACCGTGCCCAAACTTTGGTTAGGCCGACAGTCCCACAGGGTAGCTGAAATATGGTTTCGGACAGTGATATGCACGCTGTGATCCCTAACTGTTGGTGGACATTTTTAGCCACCCCTCCCCTTCCTATGGCAAACACACAGTAGCCCAGCATCAGTCCCTGTATCCCCTACACCAGACCGCCAGCCAGAAAACTCTTCCGCTATCGACTGTTCCGGGTCCTGCCCCCAGTGGTGATTAAATTGAAGATGCATATTAATAATTCACTCCGAGTTACTCGGCTTTCGAGTCCTTATAGAATCCCGTGTGCTATTTTAGCATCTCCGATATGAAATATTGCGCTTTTCCGCCCGAAATGCAAAGGGTCTCGGTGGAGTCATTCTGGGCCACGTGGGTTCCTCTATGAACCTGGCAGTTCTCACACAATTACACCTCCTCACAGCATCTGATGGCGTGAAAAACACGCTGTTTGATCAAACTTTAGAATAGTACTTGATTTGCACATAGACCTAAAGCTGCTTTAGGTCTATGATTTGCAGTAGGGATTGTTGTGCTTTGTTACAAAGAATGGTGATAAATAGAAAGAAAAAAACACGTTTATTATGTATGAACCTGCATGGACAATAGTTCAACGTTACAATGTGCATGCTACATACCTACAAGTACACGTACATGCACGACTCATGAACATCTTGATTTATAAATTTGTGGTCGTCTATTTACATTACATTACACTGGATTACATATGTATCCCAAAAAAGGAGAGTTCACACTTGTACACTCTTGTGTTCCCACAGTTAGATCAGTCGGCCTTCCCATATCCAGACCTCTACTACTCTGGCCCGGACCTCCAGGAGGCCTACCTGTCGTACATGCGCACTGTGGTCGAGGTGTTCGACCCGTCCAGAGACTCCCTGGAACAGTTCATGAGCTCAAGCTGGCAGTTCGAGCGCGAACTTGCCGATGTGCGTACAGTGTATTAGTAAATCTGATAGTACCCAATGTGGAGTTTCGGATGACTCAATGTGTATTTGAGAATATAAGCATACAATTCATTGCAACATTATACACAGAGATTCCTCTCTTGATATAAAGTGTACCATGTGTAACTACAGATCCATATTCCCGAGATGCATCCTGACCGAGCTGATCCCTATGGCAACTACAACAACATGACGATAGCAGAGCTGCAGCAGGCCGCCCCGAGGGTAAGGTTCAGGTCGGGTGTCAGGATATCTGTCCGGTGGTGATACTGTCCTCAGAGACTGCTTTAAGCAGGCCGCCCCGAGGGTAAGGTTCAGGTCGGGTGTCAGGACATCTGTCCAGTGGTGGTACTGTCCTCAGAGACTGCTTTAAACAAGCCGCCCCGAGGGTAAGGTTCAGGTCGGGTGTCAGGACATCTGTCCAGTGGTGGTACTGTCCTCAGAGACTGCTTTAAGCCGGCCGCCCCGAGGGTGAGGTTCAGGTCGGATGTCAGGACATCTGTCCAGTGGTGGTACTGTCCTCAGAGACTGCTTTAAACAAGCCGCCCCGAGGGTAAGGTTCAGGTCGGGTGTCAGGACATCTGTCCAGTGGTGGTACTGTCCTCAGAGACTGCTTTAAGCCGGCCGCCCCGAGGGTGAGGTTCAGGTCGGATGTCAGGACATCTGTCCAGTGGTGGTACTGTCCTCAGAGACTGCTTTAAGCAGGCCGTCCCGAGGGTAAGGTTCGGGTTGGGTGTCAGGATATCTGTCCAGTGGTGGTACTGTCCTCAGAGACTGCTTTAAGCAGGCCGCCCCGAGGGTAAGGATCAGGTCGGGTGTCAGGATATCTGTCCAGTGGTGGTACTGTCCTCAGAGACTGCTTTAAGCAGGCCGCCCCGAGGGTGAGGTTCAGGTCGGGTGTCAGGACATCTGTCCAGTGGTGGTACTGTCCTCAGAGACTGCTTTAAGCCGGCCGCCCCGAGGGAAAGGTTCAGGTCGGGTGTCAGGACATCTGTCCAGTGGTGGTACTGTCCTCAGAGACTGCTTCAAGCAGGCCGCCCCGAGGGTAAGGTTCAGGTCGGGTGTCAGGACATCTGTCCAGTGGTGGTACTGTCCTCAGAGACTACTTTAAGCCGGCCGCCCCGAGGGTGAGGTTCAGGTCGGATGTCAGGACATCTGTCTAGTGGTGGTACTGTTTTCAGAGACTGTTTTAAGCAGGCCGCCCCGAGGGTAAGGTTCAGGTCGGGTGTCAGGATGTCTGTCCAGTGGTGGTACTGTCCTGAAAGACTGCTTTAAGCAGGCCGCCCCGAGGGTGAGGTTCAGGTCGGGTGTCAGGGCATCTGTCCAGTGGTGGTACTGTCCTCAGAGACTGCTTTAAGCAGGCCGCCCCGAGGGTAAGGTTCAGGTCGGGTGTCAGGATGTCTGTCCAGTGGTGGTACTGTCCTGAAAGACTGCTTTAAGCAGGCCGCCCCGAGGGTGAGGTTCAGGTCGGGTGTCAGGGCATCTGTCCAGTGGTGGTACTGTCCTGAAAGACTGCTTTAAGCAGGCCGCCCCGAGGGTGAGGTTCAGGTCGGGTGTCAGGATATCTGTCCAGTGGTGGTACTGTCCTCAGAGACCGCTTCAAGCAGGCCGCCCTGAGGGTAAGGTTCAGGTCGGGTGTCAGGACGTCTGTCCAGTGGTGGTACTGTCCTCAAAGACTGCTTTAAGCTGGCCGCCCCGAGGGTAAGGTTCAGGTCGGGTGTCAGGATATCTGTCCAGTGGTGGTACTGTCCTCAGAGACTGCTTTAAGCTGGCCGCCCCTAGGGTAAGGTTCAGGTCGTGTGTCATGATATCTGTCCAGTGGTGGTACTCTCCTCAGAGACTGCTTTAAGCAGGCCGTCCCGAGGGTAAGGTTCAGGTCGGGTGTCAGGATCTCTGTCCAGTGGTGGTACTGTCCTCAGAGACTGCTTTAAGCAGGCCGTCCCGAGGGTAAGGTTCGGGTTGGGTGTCAGGATATCTGTCCAGTGGTGGTACTGTCCTCAGAGACTGTTTTAACCTGGCCGCCCCGAGGGTAAGGTTCAGGTTGGGTGTCAGGATATCTGTCCAGTGGTGGTACTGTCCTCAGAGCTTGCTTTAACCTGGCCGCCCAGAGGGTAAGGATCAGGTCGGATGTCAGGATATCTGTCCAGTGGTGGTACTCTCTTCAGAGACTGCTTTAACCTGGCCGCCCAGAGGGTAAGGATCAGGTCCGGTGTCAGGATATCTGTCCAGTGGTGGTACTGTCCTCAGAGACTGCTTTAAGCAGGCCGCCCCGAGGGTAAGGTTCAGGTCGGGTGTCAGGACAACTGTCCAGTGGTGGTACTGTCCTCAGAGACTGCTTTAAGCCGGCCGCCCCGAGGGTAAGGTTCAGGTCGTGTGTCAGGATATCTGTCCAGTGGTGGTACTGTCCTCAGAGACTGCTTTAAGCAGGCCGCCCCGAGGGTAAGGTTCAGGTCGGGTGTCAGGACATCTGTCCAGTGGTGGTACTGTCCTCAGAGACTGCTTTAAGCAGGCCGCCCCGAGGGTAAGGTTCAGGTCGGGTGTCAGGACATCTGTCCAGTGGTGGTACTGTCCTCAGAGACTGCTTTAAGCAGGCCGCCCCGAGGGTAAGGTTCAGGTCGGGTGTCAGGATATCTGTCCAGTGGTGGTACTGTCCTCAGAGACTGCTTTAAGCAGGCCGCCCCGAGGGTAAGGTTCAGGTCGGGTGTCAGGATATCTGTCCAGTGGTGGTACTGTCCTCAGAGACTGCTTTAAGCAGGCCGCCCCGAGGGTAAGGTTCAGGTCGGGTGTCAGGATATCTGTCCAGTGGTGGTACTGTCCTCAGAGACTGCTTTAAGCAGGCCGCCCCGAGGGTAAGGTTCAGGTCGGTGTCAGGATATCTGCCCAGTGGTGGTACTGTCCTCAGAGACTGCTTTAACCAGGCCGCCCCGAGGGTGAGGTTCAGGTCGGTTCTCAGGATATCTGTCCAGCGGTGGTACTGTCCTCAGAGACTGCTTTAACCAGGCCGCCCCGAGGGTGAGGTTCAGGTCGGGTGTCAGGATATCTGTCCAGTGGTGGTACTGTCCTCAGAGACTGCTTTAAGCAGGCCGCCCCGAGGGTAAGGTTCAGGTCGGGTGTCAGGATATCTGTCGAGCGGTGGTATTGTCCTCAGAGACTGCTTTAACCAGGCCGCCCCGAGGGTGAGGTTCAGGTCGGGTGTCAGGATATCTGTCCAGTGGTGGTACTGTCCTCAGAGACTGCTTTAAGCAGGCCGCCCCGAGGGTAAGGTTCAGGTCGGGTGTCAGGATATCTGTCCAGTGGTGGTACTGTCCTCAGAGACTGCTTTAACCAGGCCGCCCCGAGGGTGAGGTTCAGGTCGGGTGTCAGGATATCTGTCCAGTGGTGGTACTGTCCTCAGAGACTGCTTTAAGCAGGCCGCCCCGAGGGTAAGGTTCAGGTCGGGTGTCAGGATATCTGTCCAGTGGTGGTACTGTCCTCAGAGACTGCTTTAAGCAGGCCGCCCCGAGGGTAAGGTTCAGGTCGGGTGTCAGGATATCTGTCCAGTGGTGGTACTGTCCTCAGAGACTGCTTTAAGCAGGCCGCCCCGAGGGTAAGGTTCAGGTCGGGTGTCATGATATTTGTTTGCTACAGTACACGGCCATCTTTAATTGAGGTACATATGCATTTGTATTGTGTATAAGTTTTTCCTCGATTTATATTCGTCAAAATGGAACACTGATACTGCTACTACGTGTACTTTTGAAATCCGAACAGCAGCAATTCAAGCAGTACCGTCAATAATTTTTAGTGTACATGTAAGTGAGAATAGGGCCAATAAAATTGCCTGGGCATGTCCACATATCAAATAAAAATGTTGTATTTGGAGGTCGTGTACAAGTATGTAAGAATGGGCACATTCATATAGATCTACTGTTGTACATGTAGAGGTTCCCTGAGCAATATACCAATATTGTACCAATAATGTACCAATAATGTACCAATAATGTACCAATATTGTCAATTCACATGATCATTTCTCACCAATAGGCCTACCGCGATTTTCCGTAATATGGCCCTAGGCGATCTTTCGGAAAATGACATCTCACCGAATAAAATTCGAATCCGAATTATGGTCCATGGGCGATCTTTCGGAAGAACCGTTTTTCCACCGATACAACGGCGAAATACTGAATATACATGTATGATGGCTTTTGTTTGGTTATGAAATACATGCCCGTACCGGATAGGCCTATACGTCAGGCAACAGAGAAAGAAATTTCACCGACAGAGAAAAAATGTGTATCGGTACCACTACATGTAGACTTTGGAACATACCTCGGTATACTATACTCGAGTCAAAATTAGTTTCAAAATATCATGTTTTATGTGAGAGAAGAAGCAAAAGCTACAGTGCTGGCATTTACAGAAACGTTGTCGAGATACAATTTCGTGTTAAGTTTTATGAATATTCGTACTTAAAATTTGAAGCTCATTAGCTAATTTTGACGACCATTTAGGACGTCACATGAGTATATTGCTTTAATTAGCAACCTTTAGAGCCTCTTTCTTAGTCACCATGGTTACCTCGTTGTGATTTCAATGCCCTATATCATTCTTCGATGTGAAAACTCGGCCAATATCTGATAAAATACCTGGATTTTCGATAATCGTTCACATTTTCATCTAAATACGATGAATGAAAAAATCATATCACGAAAATTTGAGAAAAAATGAATCCGAATTATGGCCCATGGGCCATCTTTTGTGAGTTTTTCTCGAAAGATGGCCCATGGGCCATAAATCGGGTGGGCCATATTACGGGAAACCCCGGTATATTTAGTTTGTGTTACTGATGAAGATTTGATTTCACACACAGACACACAGACGTAATCAAGAGCTGATAATCAGCAGATGAGAGCTGCGGCACTTGAGTCTTCACTGTTGTTAGAAATAACTGGGTGAATTGGCGGCCGGGAGTCTGTAGCTGGGTTCACTGTGTAGCATCGCAAAATAGACCATAATTATTTCACGTTCATTACCGTAATGTCGCCTATATCACAGCACTACCGGAAGGAGAGCCGTTCTAGACGCAATTACTCCAGTGCAAATGCGTCAATTACGTCAAGTTCATCAGTGCGAAATTTTGAACAAAAACTGTGTCAGGACATTTCCTATAGAAAAAGCTTGTCAATCCCTTTATCACAAAATGAAACTAATAAAACAACGATTAAATGAACAGAAAATAAATCATCACATTAAAACAATCATTTGCAGATCAAGTGGCTGGAATACATTCAGGACGCCTTCCCACACATGACAAGTGACAGCGTCATCTTGGTGACCAACCTCAACTTCTTCGAGAACTTGTCCGAGTTACTCAGTCGTACTGATGGCCAGTAAGTTGTTATACCATGTATACTGTGTGTACTATGGACAGATATCTAATCATTACTGACACAATTACAACCTTGCCTACTGGTAGAGATAGCATTGTCAATATGGCATATCTCCAAATACACGTAAAATTAAAATGTATAATTTCATATTATATAAACCATGAATACTTGGGTAGTTATTAATGAATACAATTATACCACTATTGGTAATCTATGGATAATCTATTGAATATCATATTGTAATCTTGACGTTATCCCCAGGACGCTGAACTATTACATGTTGTGGCGCCTAGTTGATGATATGGCTCGGGATCTGCCGGAAGAGATACGGAAGGCTCACAGACACTTCACGGCCAAATATACTGGTAAAGTGCACGAAACATTCACTAATACATGTATGCAATATATTGTAATGTATCATTAATATACGTACTCCTGGGAATAACCTATGTTGTTTTCTTGTATTTACATGTAACAAATGAAATAAAAACCCAGAAGAACATCAGATATTTTACGTTATCCTCATCGTGTATACGAGATAAATTCAACTCTGATACCCTTGTCTATACAGCTCTACCTATTGTAATCATGTAACTCAGAGATGAGTGATTTGTGACGTCTGCTCTCGGATGTATTCTTCATGTCATTGTTGTTGACATATACATGGTACATCATGTATGAGCGCGTGAATCCACAGACGGCCGGCCATTAGTTTCCTAACTATCATATGTCATGGCTTGTCTGGACAATAGTGCCGCAAAATACGATTATCATATGGTATGCTTCCGTCCCTGGATACTTCATTCTGCTCAAATTACAGCAAGACCAAAGCAGTGTTGTCACGCGTCAAGTTGCTCCGACTGTTTTCAGACTGTATCATTTACAGTACATGTTCATCACATGAATCTCGACTATCGTTATTTCAATGCCATCAAAATTCTTGAACTAAACCATACACCCACGCAAATTATCATGACATGCGCTTCATCTCTGACAATTAATCGGCAATAAAGCTAGATTACACTCCATGTGTGCGAGGCTGTTTCTATGAGCACCTTCACCTAGCGTCTCATGTCACCACGGCCGCACGTGCTGTGGCTTCCCCAAGTACATGTAATCAGCTCTGACTGGGCCAGTCTTGGGTTTCCAGGGAGTCGAGTGCTGAAATCCAGGGACCAGTACTGTTTGGACAAGACTAATGCCGTATTTGGATTCGAAGTGGGAGCCAGCTTTGCTCAAGAATATTTTCCTGAGAACGATAAAAAGGAAGTAAGTAACGTTAGATCTGGCCATTCAAAAAGCCATTTTGCTCTCCTACGTCCTTGAAATGTGCGGCATTGACCAACTCTAGTGTATCAATAACATCCGAGTGTAAATGCGTTGTACACATTAATCAGTGCACTGCTGTCGGTCGGTACATGACATGTCAGACTGTGTTTACCGTGTCGTTCTCAGTTGGAGAGGATGGTCGACGTCCTGAAGACGGAAATGCACAACGTCATCTCGGACTGCTCATGGTTAGACGACATGACCAAGTCAGAGGCACTCAGAAAAGTAACTACTGCTCTCTTCCATAATCAGACAGATCAATGAATATCTGTACCTGGGTGTATATACCATATGTAACCAATGCACTATATAAACATACATGTATCATGAACAATGTTTGTGCTTACTACATACAGTATATGTCTATGAACTACATGCACATGAACTACATTTACATGTACATACATATCTCTCGATCTTCATTGACGTTGGTATAAATCAGAGGCGTGACATTGAATCCTTTCAGACAGACTTGATGACTGTTCTGATCGGTTACCCCGACTTCGTCCTTCACCAGAGTGACGTCGACAAATATTATGCAAACGTAAGCATTGTACAGATCTGGCGCACCTTGTGATGTTAGTTTATTTCGGTTGCATCATATGTAATTTGGATTTCTGTACTTGTAAGTGATTAGCGTCATGAAGCCTGTTATGAACATACACGTATATGCATTGTCCTATACACTGATTTTTCTAACTTGTTTACACAGGTTTTTGACGATATTTTCGCGATGCTAAACGTTATCGTTCTATGAATTGCCATACTTCACTCAGAAGGCGAACGACAATTATCTACCGAATTTCAGACTTCTATTGCAAAAATTGAAAAGGTTGGCTATCTACAATATAGGCTACCCCAATGTTAAATTTCAGTCCAAAACGAGGTCTCGAGAATCTGAGTATATTCGAGGATTTGGTCCTGTTTACATGTGTACATCCACCAGAATTCGAAGTACTATTGTAATTTCGGACCAAGATACACATTGGGGGTGTATTATACATAGACATGTCGATTTCGGAAGATACATGTTACAAAAGCAACCAAATGCACAAAGTCAGATGAGGATCAGAAATTCGATGATGGGCTGAATTTAACATTGAGGTAGATTGCCAACTTTTTTAATTTTCGCGATAGAAGTCTGAAATTCGGTGGAAAATTGCCCTTTGACTCCCAGGTGAAGTATGCCAAGTTATAGAACGATACCATTTATTATCGCAGAAGTATCAGCGAAAAACAGTGTAAACGAATTAGAAAAATCAGAGTATAATGTTAGTATCCACCTCTTTCAGTTTGCTGTGAGCAGTGACGAACTGTTCCTGAACCTATTATCGAACAGTTACGTACAAGAGCTACATTTGATGCGGCAAATGTTGAACGGAACCATCGTGGCTGAAGCGTACGTTAGCTATCAAATAATATTAGTATTTTAGGTGTGAATTGCTCAGCAGTAGAACTGTACATTAAAATAATGTAAAGTATTATTTTGCGGCCGTATGTATATATCACAAAGCGGTTCATAACGATTCTGTGGTGTATGATCTGGTCCACATAGGAGATCACGTTGTGTAAGATATATTCAGCTGTCGTGGTGCTGATGATGTGCTCAAGCTCTAATGTCGTCTTCCGCAGTTTGCTGCATTTTCTTGTTTATTAACATTTCAATGCGGAATGTTGTGAATGGTGTTTATTTTTTCTGATTATTCAGGTGGGATATGCCAATACATGAATCAAACGCCTACAATAACCCTACAAGTAACAGTATTGGTGAGTGGTCACGTGTCGTCGTGGGTTTGGTACGATGATATTGCAATGTATTCAGTGTATAATCGAATATTTTCAATTGGTAAAATGTGTCGTTTCAGTGTTCCCTGCCGGTTTACTTTTGCGACCGTACTATGACCACAGTGTGCCGCAGTAAGTTAGTAGACTCCATGATAATGTGATAATGTGATGAAGCAAATGGGGCCATATAATAAACAACTTCCACGTGAGTGTTTCAAATGGCATGATGCTACATGCATGTCACGGCTTCATTGACGAAGATAGGTACAGTTTGTTGTCTGTTCACTTACAGTTACCTGAACTACGGCGCAATTGGCTCAATTATTGCTCATGAGATGATCCATGCCTATGATGGACTGGGTGAGTCTCCCTCACTCCTCAGGAGTCTTGCTTACAATACCTGCAGATATACTGCAGAGTGAAATTATGTTGGTGAACAGGTTTTACATTCGTTAGACTTCTCACCATGAAAGTTTGGTTGCGAAACCTAAAACCTAACTGGAATGTACGCAAAGCAGTACATGTACATGTACCTGTGCTTGAGACTGTTGTGAAGCCAAGCGTGTCGTGTGTCTGCATAGGTTCGTTCTACGACGCCGATGGCCGGATGGGTCCCTGGATCGGTCCCAATGCCAGTGAACAGTTCTCCATCAGGAAATTCTGCGTGGCTAGGTACTTCTCCTCACAAACTTACAAGGGACATCAGGTGAGAACGAAAATATTTCTCCAAGCTGAACCGTGTTAATTATTTTTAAAGTGTTTCTCGCAGCTGAACGATGTTAAATATCTTCAAGTTAATTATTTAGTTTAAATAATAAAAATGGTATCACATCCTCAAGTATAGTTTAAATATTGTATACCTGACATTTTCAGATCGATGGGTTCCTGACATCCACTGAGACCATTGCTGACATAGAGGGTTTGAAGTTAGCTTACCAAGTGAGTACATCAACTGTCATCCAAACACGATGTCCGTCACAAGATGGGACATCTTCACAGCATACGACACATTGTACCAGCTGAGTGTGTTGTATTTGGGGATGACGAGCGGGAGCCATTCATGCAGCATGACAAATTGTTGTAGTCAGTGAAGCTGCCGGGCATTACAAGGGTTATTGACCGGTTGTGGACAGTTACTGTTTATGTTTAGCCGGGACTGACCACTGGTCAGGCGTTATACACTATAGTACCCCTATTGGAGCTGCGTTGTTGGGTTTATCCCCGGCATGTTATGGTCGCATAGCACACTCGTTACGGACAGTAATGGCTTTCTGCATAAATATTTTAATATAGTTCACCGGTTTATTGGCGTGGAATATCAGCTGGCCGGCTAGTGCATGATGTGAGTGTACCGCGGTAGTGTCCATAACCCAGATAGTCTTAGTGGCGCATTATCGTCCCCCGGGATTTGTCGTCCTTTATCGGGCGAAAATTCCCGTATATATCCGCACAGTGGGTGAGTGAACCCCGATATAAATAGCATTGTCATGATAGTGCAAGTGAGCACATTCCAGGGAACAATTTTACGATATAAGAGGAAATGGATATACACAGTGTCACTCTCCATGCATATTTTATCGTACACATGCAATGATATCAAGTGCCGATTCTTGAGTGATTGGCCTCCGTATAAGTGTACATGATTGTACGGTCAGTATATGTATTGCTCTACATCCAATTTATAAATATCTAAACTACAAATAAAACTACAATAACTTATTTATTTTTGTGATGTAGTCCATTATGATGTGTAGACGTACAAGTCCCCCCTGGCTGTTTCAGTCGTACAAGAACGTGGTGACAGAGGAGCAATCTCTGCCCGGACTGAAAGGCTCCAACGACCAGCTGTTCTTCTTGTCCTTCGCACAGGTAACTGTCCAGATTCATTCGTGGGGTGCACAAATATACGGAGACTGGCAATATAGGCTACTTACGTGAAAAAAATGTTTGCTTGACAGAATGTGTTTACATCTACGATAATCATCATTCCAGAGTGAAACACGTATGTTGGTTCGAAATTTCAGTTTTATCCAAGGCTATGCATTGCCTATTGGATAAAATAAAGAATTTGATTCAATATTGGGTAATGTCCATGTAAAAGGTGCTGTAATATATGTACATGTATGTTACAGTGACGTACTTAAAATGTATGAGTACCCTTCACTGATGGGTACTGTTTAGGTTTCTGGTAATGTTGCGTTACATAAAAACTGCTGTCAGTTTCATGAGCCACACACATCTGTCATGGAACGAGTAGGCTGTGTTAGTGACGATATTGGGTCAGTCGCTGTTTATCAAAGCCACGGAATTATTGTTTTAAACCGGGGGACACTGTGTTCTGGCGTCCACGGGCCGGACTAGAGCCAACACACGTATGTTTGGATGGTATTCTCATAATGTCTCCCCTCGCTCACAGCAGAGAGAGAGAGTGCGGCAAATATTGCCTCTGTATTGTTGCCTGTAGGTGTAAACATCTGTCCATTATCTCTGCATAGATGTAATATCGAGCTTACATCATCATGATACAACATGCCACCAGGAATACATAAGAGAGATATTATTATTTCTGATGCCACATATAAACCATAAACCACATCACAACGGTTACAATGTATCTGGGTTTCTTCAAATATAGCGAACAGCGAATATGGTCATGATATGCAATATACGTGTCATATATGAAGATTATTGTTGGATAACCAAAAAGCTCACAACGTCACAAATTTGAAGTGGTTCCTAAAACGCACAAGATTGCGTGGACTGGAATTCTCCTAGTATGTCTTAATTAATAAAGTTCGCACTAATTCTGATGTATACATGTAGGCCTAACTTGTGCCTGTAATATATTTTTTTGTGACGAAGGTAAGACCTTGTATAAACGAAGTAGAGATGTTGGAATGATCAATCCCATTGTCTTGTTCCACTCAGGGTTATTGCAAGAAGAGACGAGATGATTTGATTGGCTCCTATCTCAATGACAGTCAGCACATGATTGAACCACTCAGGTACAGAAATCTACAGTGTCTTTCCTCATCATAACGTGTCTGTTGGAATGGAGAGGCCATGTACAGTTGTCATATCATAACGTTTCAGAGTGCGGGGCAGTGTATCTCAGATGCCGGAGTTTGCTAGAGCCTATAACTGTCCCAAGAACTCTCCGCTCAACCCGCACGAGCGTTGTGACCTGTGGGGTGCTTAGGGCCGACACGGGAGGTGTCGTGTTTCAATAATCGGGCCTTCAGTACTGTTGTCCTCTAATTGTCGATACCAGGTGATTTTGTCGCAAACTTGGAGATTTAACGACACAAACAAGGCCCTTTGCTCTCTAGAGTGACTCGGATCATAGGGGCACATGTTTTCAGCAGGAGCGTGTCTGGGCTATGGAGTGGTATTGAGTATGGACTCGGACTGCACAGCAGCAGCTGTTGATTGGTCGGTCAAGCAATGGGTGATAATGACAACATTTATTTAGTTTTTTTTTTGTCGTGTGCACCAATGTATTCACAGTATTTCATAGAGATTATTGTATTTTGTGTAAAATATAATACTCTTTTCAGTTCGTAAATATTTATTGATACTGTTGCTTACTGTTTGTTATGGGTGAGTGATGGCAAATATTACAATCTATGTATAAAATATGTATGTATTTACAATGATCATGACCGAATGTATACGGACAGTGCTGTCTACGCCACGTGTATCACAGTTTGTTATCTACCGTTGATGTTGAGAATTGTACATTTCTGCGGTGCTCAATAACTGACTGTAGACATGTTTCGATCCCGGTCAGGATTAAAGTTATCGTTCTGTGACAGAGAAAGTTGCCCATTTACTCTGTCACTGGCACCAGGCTTTGGATTTTATACCACAGTGCAAATAACTTCAGAAAAAAAAAATACCATCCTCATTTTTTTCGGCATAGTTTGAAGCATGGCCCAACGAAATTATCCATGTTTCTGTATACAAGGGAACATGTCCTCATATAGTATTTTGTTACAACAATTTAAAAACATATTCACATTACACAGTTATCATTGGAATCGAAGCCTATTACTACATGTACTTGGTTGTGGCCGTTACGCGTACATCAAACGTCAACGCTTGCCGTGACGTTCTCTGTATCAATTTAGTGTATATTAATAGACACATCATACACATTTAACTTATTTGTTAATTCCAATTCAAGACATATGAAAAGACTACCTCTGGGATCAGTGTTCTATGCAAGCGATTAGAAATAGTCTATTAGACTTCAACGTTTTATTGCATGCGATTGTAACATTTAATTCATTTAATTTATAGTTCAAGATACTTATATATTTGAGCAAGAAATAGCTTGTGCTATGTCTTCGTAATCTAGGTGGTAGAATATTGCTACATTATAGTAGTGTAAGTTTTTGTTTTAGAATATATTGTTTATTTGTGCATAATGGGGATGTAGATTTCCGGTGTAGGCTTTTCCTAGATGTTCCGCAAGCTAGTAACATATTTTGTTGAATTGATTATATAATTTTCACTGTGCCATACTGATTTTGTATAAATATGTGTTTACTTTAGCTGTCATTCAATGGGGCTCACGTTTTTGTTTGTTGCATATATATCTGATATATATTACAGTTGCTTGTTATGTGAATATAAATTGTCACTTTTCATATTTTACTTGTAAATATTCTATAACTGTTATCTAACACAATTCATCACGATTTGTGATTTTGTATTGGACTTTCTAAAATAAATTTTATGATAACATAATAGAGTCTACATACTATTATGTTGATACCTATTCCCACATTATGCTATCGGGGAATGAACAAGCCTATAGAGTACCTGGAATTTATATTCATAATTACGAATACAATGGAACAATCAGTTCGGTATTGTTACCTCATGGGCTGCAATAACATTCCTTTTAAAACCAAAAAGAGCTAGGATATTCAAAATATTCAACTTTTCCATATGCACATGATCTGAAAAATAGATCCTTGATAACGAATTGTGCCAAAACCCCATAAGAGATTGTGCATAATTGCAGCAACGAATGTTAGTGGAAGTGCGTCATGACGGGAACGTTATGCTCAAGTAGTGATATTAATGGCTACATCTACCGGTAGACGTCGCCACTTATAATGTTCCACCAACGACAAAAGCGTTTCCGCCGCAGTGTCTTGGCAGGAGATACAAGAGTCAACGGACAACTGTTCATGAGTTATACATACCTTTCTTATTCTTATGGGTATGTTTACGATGCCTTGAATATTCGTAATTATTTCATTAATACTTTGTTATCCAGTAAATATTCAACATAACATACGGTTTATACAGTGAATGATCAAAATATTATTTAAGCTATCAGATATATATGTAAGATCACCACATATAATATTTATTTTTTTTACATTTTGCACTGACTTCATTATTTTTATATCTTGAAACGGTCTTTTATAAATAATGAAAATAAATAAATTGGCATTTTCGGTGTTGACTATATTGTATCAATCACGAATACACTCACAACCAAATTATTTGAAGCCAAAATTACTAAACGGGAAGATCTCTGATCGCATAAAACGAAATCGAAAATGTAACGAAATGTAGTAACAATTTCTAACCAACGATGGAAATCAGTTTGGCCCAAGTATCATATCCTGCGCCGTCCTCTGCTATTTTCAATGAGGATTAAAAAGGTGCGAGACGGATTAAATTGTATCAGAAACCCATAAGAGAGAGAAACATGCAAGTGAAGAACACGGTTTTCTGCTGTTTTGAGAACTGTAAAACACTATGTCAGAATCACAAATGTAGAATCATTTCGGTCCACCTCGAACAAGAACATCTCCTGTACAGGATGGTAACATTTGTTAAGGCAGATTATGTCCTTACTAGGCCACAATATGGTGTTAATTAGCATTCTTATGGGTTTCTGATTGTATGTTTTCAGTGAACGAGTAGTATTAAGGAGCAGTGTATGGTACTTGGGCCATAAGTTTTCTAATTTCTGTTTTCAATCGTGCAGCTGAGAGTGTTAGTGGAATCTTGTAATCCTTATTATATCCTGAGATATGGATTACCAAACAAAATCCACCACAATTCATGCCTAACCGGCATATATCTACTCTATGACTCATTGCCTTTGTTCGTGTAATTTATGTATCCTACTAACCATAATTTTTTTTTATTCATGGTCCCTATTCCATAAAGTTGATGGAACATGAATCCGTATTTCACAAATCATATTTGACTGTTGATTACAAAACTACACAATAAAACAATTTTAGATATAAATTACACAACTTGAATACGACGATTGTACTGCTGTATTTTTCCAATGGTTTCCGTTCTTTTGTTTCAAAAGCACTACTGAAGGAAACTTGATCCTCGTAAAATATTACTTAATGGCATTTTATAATCAAACACATAGTATTTAACCACTTCGCCTAATGCACACGTCACATTTAATGTGTACGCTTTAAAACGAGCTACCACTTGGGAGTTATGGGCTATTTTTTATCAATCCTTCCTTACTGATGATATATGGCAGGGTTCGGCAATTAAGAAGTCAGCTTCGTATAACAACTTTTGTTGACCCTCGTTTGACTGTATAAGTGTATGGAGGTTGTTACTCTATTAAGTCGGTCTAATTGTGGCGTTATGGATGGGCCGTGCTATTGAGACTGTTTCCTGTATCGAGCCCCAGGACCAGTTCCTTGTCCCGGCTATTGTCTCCATAACAATGGCGCCGTCCACCCGGACTGGAGTAGCCCTCAATCACACGACATCCTATTATACTTTATTCCATTACAACAGGAAAACCTGCGGCAGTATTACGGCAATCTGCTTTCTCTAATAGTCTTTTAAAAACCAATTTTAAGGCCCGCAACGGATAAACTTCTTGCAATTAAGCACATCCGTGTTTTAGGCAGTGATTCCCGCCGCGGGATCGGTCCGGGTCACGCCACGGGGACATCTTCATTGTTAATCTGGTCCCACTGTCCGGGCGCTCTGAATGATGGATCCAGAGCATTTACGACAGTTATCTTTTATCATCATGCCGGGCTCTGTCCCTGCAAGAACACGGGAAGACATTCAGGAACCAATAAATAACTATTTTGTCCCGTTTAATTATACTTTTGTAGTGGCTTGTAAGTGTGTTGTCGTGATGTCAATGATAAAGTAGCGGACTTGAGCCCTGAGAGGCCTACAGCGCATTGTTACAGGGCGGAAAACGTTTCCCGCATGCGTGCTGTATTCTCGTCCCGTTCTAGAGGCCTGATTCATGGAGCTAAACATGATGTTAATCATATTTTATCGAGCTTATCATGTATTCAATTAAGATACTGTCGTGCGAAATTCACATTAATAACAAACTCTAACAATGGGATCACCCAGGATTTTGTCGATTTTTTGTGTATTTTCGTGGACTTTGTTATCTCACAATATTTGTCAAAATCCGTGATATATGCTGTATAGCGACCTAACACTCAGTGCACACTCTTTATTTCAAATCAGACTAAGGTATAAAATATCGCCTCGGCATCGTTGAAAGACAGAAATGGGCGCGGGTTGATGCTGATAAAGGCAGCAGAAAGGGGTCGAGACGAGAGACGAGCGACCTGAAAGTGTGTTTTCCAATCAAAACCTGTGCTTCAAGTGTCCCTGTTCCCTTTCTAGCCACGTGGTGAATGGCCCCCTCGAGTGCCATCAAGGGGCTGTAATCCATTGTCTGTTTTATTGGTCAAGCTTACAATTGCTCTCGTCCGTCCGTCTCTCCATGTCTTGTTGGCCTTTGCCAGAGTGATAGAGGCACAGTTTGCCAGCGCTCTCACTTCCGCCCGTAATGAAGCCCTGACAGCCACATGATAAGAATGATGGAACGCCATTTATTCTAAAATGTCACTCCATTGCCGAAGAAGAGCCGTTAATTAAGCGACGTTAAAGAAGAAAGAATTGCTCTTTTTGGAGAGGAGCGGGCCGTTTATGACGTATTATGGACGACAGGTTCGGGAGAGATTCGGACCTGGTCCGGGTCTGGGATGCTACGGTATTATTTATTTGAGCTCGCCCACAAACGGGCTCTTATTTTAGCGCCTTTGCTCTATGAGATCTGAATACGAATGGCCCGTGAGGAGCGAAGAGCACTGATCATAAAGCAGATGGAAGCAATAACCGACAGGTGGGGAAGAGGGCTCGGGAGGGCTTTTCTGAGACATGTAGCGAGGTCGAGAGTGGCTCGCCCTGTACGTGCGAGCAATCAGCGGGACATCATCAGTCACAACTCTGGACCTCAGGTCTTGTACCAAACATGGACACAGTCATCACATCATCTAGTCTGCTGACACCTCCCCGTCCTGTACCAAACCTGGACATAGTCATCACATCATCTAGTCTCCTCACACCTCCCCGTCCTGTACCAAACCTGGACATAGTCATCACATCATCTAGTCTCCTCACACCTCCCCGTCCTGTACCAAACCTGGACATAGTCATCACATCATCTAGTCTCCTCACACCTCCCCGTCCTGTACCAGACCTGGACATAGTCATCACATCATCTAGTCTCCTCACACCTCCCCGTCCTGTACCTAACCTGGACATACGTAGTCATCACATCATCTAATCTCCCCACACCTCCCCGTCCTGTACCAAACCTGGACATAGTCATCACATCATCTAGTCTCCTCACACCTCCCCGTCCTGTACCAAACCTGGACATAGTCATCACATCATCTAGTCTCCTCACACCTCCCCGTCCTGTACCAAACCTGGACATAGTCATCACATCATCTAGTCTCCTCACACCTCCCCGTCCTGTACCAAACCTGGACATAGTCATCACATCATCTAGTCTCCTCAGACCTCCCCGTCCTGCACCAAACCTGGACATAGTCATCACATCATCTAGTCTCCTCACACCTCCCCGTCCTGTAACACACCTAGACATAGTCATCACATCATCTAGCCTCCTCACAGCTCCCCGTCCTGTACCAAACCTGGACATAGTCTTCACACCATCTAGTCTCCTCACACCTCCCCGTCCTGTACCAGACCTGGACATAGTCATCACATCATCTAGTCTCCTCACACCTCCCCGTCCTGTACCAAACCTGGACATAGTCATCACATCATCTAGTCTCCTCACAGCTCCCCGTCCTGTACCAAGCTTGGACATAGTCATCACATCATCTAGTCTCCTCACACCTCCCCGTCCTTGCCTAACCTGGACATAGTCATCACATCATCTAGTCTCCTCACACCTCCCCGTCCTGTACCAAACCTGGACATAGTCATCACATCATCTAGTCTCCTCACAGCTCCCCGTCCTGTACCAAGCTTGGACATAGTCATCACATCATCTAGTCTCCTCACACCTCCCCGTCCTTGCCTAACCTGGACATAGTCATCACATCATCTAGTCTCTTCACACCTCCCCGTCCTGTACCAAACCTGGACATAATCACCACATCATCTAGTCTCCTCACACCTTCCCGTCCTGTACCAAACCTGGACATAGTCATCACATCATCTAGTCTCCTCACACCTCCCCGTCCTGTACCAACCTGGACATAGTCATCACATCATCTAGTCTCCTCCCACCTCCCCGTCCTGTACCAAACCTGGACATAGTCATCACATCATCTAGTCTCCTCACACCTCCCCGTCCTGTACCAAACATGGACACAGTCATCACATCATCTAGTCTCCTCCCACCTCCCCGTCTTGTACCAAACCTGGACATAGTCATCACATCATCTAGTCTCCTCACACCTCCCCGTCCTGTACCTAACCTGGACGTAGTCATCACATCATCTAGTCTCCTCACACCTCCCCGTCCTGTACCAAACCTGGACATAGTCATCACATCATCTAGTCTCCTCACACCTCCCCGTGCTGTACCAAACCTGGACATAGTCATCACATCATCTAGTCTCCTCACAGCTCCCCGTCCTGTACCAAGCTTGGACATAGTCATCACATCATCTAGTCTCCTCACACCTCCCCGTCCTTGCCTAACCTGGACATAGTCATCACATCATCTAGTCTCCTCACACCTCCCCGTCCTGTACCAAACCTGGACATAGTCATCACATCATCTAGTCTCCTCACACCTCCCCGTCCTGTAACACACCTAGACATAGTCATCACATCATCTAGCCTCCTCACAGCTCCCCGTCCTGTACCAAACCTGGACATAGTCGTCACACCATCTAGTCTCCTCACACCTCCCCGTCCTGGACATAGTCACCACATCATCTAGTCTCCTCACACCTCCCCGTGCTGTACCAGACCTGGACATAGTCATCACATCATCTAGTCTCCTCACACCTCCCCGTCCTGTACCAAACCTGGACATAGTCATCACATCATCTAGTCTCCTCACACCTCCCCGTCCTGTACCAAACCTGGACATACGTAGTCATCGCATCATCTACTCTCTATACACACTTGAAGAAGCTTCTGTATGGTAGAGATTGTGTATCTGTAATATTTAGTTATTATTTCTAACTTAATAAACAATGATAATGTATTCATTATGACCAAACGTAGATATTGGAATCACCCATAATTTAGGGGTTGATCAGGGTTTCATTTTCCAATCTTGACAAGCTTTTCTGACAAGTATTTGGTAAGAAATGATGAATATTTTATTTGTTAAATGAAACTATTACTGCATGGAATAAAAATAGCTGAGGTTCGGATTTTTTATTATTGACACTGCCCAGCAATGATGATATTTTAATTGAATTTGATTATTTTGGGCAACATTTATTACAGGACATCAGGGGAATACAGCCACGCGGAAATGTGGTCGCTCATATTCGTGAAGACAACACTTTGATATAGCATTGAGCGAAAAAAACAAACCCGGTTTGGCTACATGTTATATAGGGCTTTCACGGTTTTTTTTTGTTTTACAATTTCCCACTGCCAAGTTGGTATCGGGTCTTTCGTGTGATGGATGAATAGAAACATAAAGCAAATTCTGAATCTGCCATAAGCGTTTCCTCAAATCTTTTCAAATGTAAAACGGATTCTGTTTCATGCATCAATGCACAGATCGTTGACAATAGTTTGCTCGCGTGCTCCAGTCAAGTTACCGGGAGAAGATGTTTTTAATCGATCCATAATAGATGGCAGAGTTACCGCAGATTGCACGATCTCATGGCTGGATATGGTCGAGATCTGCTCGCCGGGTATTGTTCCTGGAACATAAATGTCAAATATGGAACACTGCAGGAACTTAGCAGATATTTACTGACGTGGTAGGTAGGATCTCTTGTGACTTTTTGTAACGCTTGTGAAAACTAGTAATGATAGTAATGTGCTACATATCTTACATATTGTTAAGTACCTGTGGGTTTTTTTTTTAGTGTTGCATATATATTAATTTTTATAACGTAATTCATAGTTTTGAACATTGTTTTACCGCACGTTTTGTTTGCTAATACATTTTCATCTTTAGTCATATTCAGTCACAAACAACATATCCTCGAGTGAGATGATGTTTGTGTCTGAATCACTCCGGGTGGCTATCTGGCCCGCTGTGATGCCTGAGTCCTGGACGGTGTGGACTCGACAGTCGTGGATCTTTCCATCTCGTTTGTCGATAAAACCCAATGGGATTTCCTCCTTCAAGGTCTGGTGTGAATGACCGTATCTGATCGCTGTTTGTGTAAACTGTTGTGGCACAGTGATCCAAGGCACTAACGAGTATTAACGAGGCGTCATCACAAGACTCCCCCAATCCCCCGGGTACACAGTACTACAGACCACCTCCCGTTATTCAGAGTAATCAGTAAGTACCACTGTATTAGATGTATCAACAACCGGGTAGGTGGAATTACAGCGGAGAGTGTATCCAGTCCACAACATCCCCTCTGTGACCTGTGCATAGCAAAACATGTATGCTCTTCAGACACGACTGACGTATGTGTCAACTAATGTGTGCATGTTGTATCCTGAATGATGTTAATTACAGTGTTTAAAAATTGACAAAAATCCGCTGATCTCAATAAAATTCTCAATAAAAATCGGTCTTATCTTAATACATGTGAGAGGAAAAAGTAATTTCAACTCAACAATGCTGTAGAATGTTTCTATGACCTGCAAAAGGTAAGCGACAGTCCTCTGACTGGTCAATCAATTTAATTAGATCGGGGAGCACACAAAAGGCCATCTCATTGGATGTTGTCTACGACGGACGGTCTTTCACAGCTCGGAGTGACAGTCCGTCCGTGTCAGGTTCTATATGGGCTGGGTGTCTCTCCCCTAAACACGGGGCTACCCGTCAATACGGATACATTCAGCCCCGCCACAATATCCCTAGATATTAGTCAGTTATAGTCATAAAAACACTTGTGTTTTTCAATTTCGTTGTTATTATTTCCGTCATATACACTTAACCCGCAGTGAAGGAGTCCTTTCTGGGCGGTGACAGTAGATTCTCTATCAAATGGCCACATCGCGTGCCCTAGCGTCTTGGGTGCCAGTGATCACCGCCATTATTTAGTTTTGAGCGGTATTTTGGAGACAGATCCTTTAGAATGGTTGTTTCCTTCAATATTTCTGGTTTTATGGGCTTTTTCTGCAATCAGAATTCGATAAACTCAGGCAAGATAAATGGTAATTTTCACGGATGACTTCCGGCGTCGCTGTTTCGACACGCGCATGAATACAATGGATTGTAGCTTTATTCCGGTATGCACAAAACATAGTCCCGCTGTTAAATGGCCTGTTTCGAAGGTCACTGCTCCGTTTCACAGCGACTTGCATGACATCTCTTAATTTATTTAAGCACAACAACACCTTCGATAACCATGAGTGGATTTTTTTTCAGTTTTTGTTTCCGCAAAAATATGAATCATTTCTGCAAGCATGTGGCATATTTCACAGGACTTGCAGGGAGCCTGTCATCAACATGCTGTGGTTCAGGTGTCAGGTCTGAAATTAATTTAGAGTGGGGAACTAGGCCCACTTCCATTCCATTGAGTGAAGAAGCCCCTTTTATGTTGTGTCTCTCATTTTACCATTTATTATAAAAACACATTTCTGTTTTAGAATTTGTCTCGTTTATGTGTAGGCTATGCATTTACTTCCAATGTTTTGCTACATGCAGCATGTAGCCTATATATGTAGTTGTTTGCGTTTTGTCATTCATTAGTTAAGTGAATTAAAGTAATGCGTATGTGAAAATATATTGCATAATTATGCGATATATTATTCGTGCACAAATATGTTTTTGAAAAAAAAAACATCTTCTTCTTATTTAGTTTATGAAGCGACAAAACCCGAGTCATCCAAATTAGTATATCAGTTTGAAGGTGCACTTTCAAAGGTGTTATCTGTATTCGAATCTTGGCTTGTCACATAAGATGAAACGCTCAAACAACAATCGGGTTGTTCATAAATGATATTTTATAGGACGGTGTCCGTTCATATACGTGTGGACATGTACACAATGGCCAATGATATGACATGTCTTGAAGAAACTTCTTTGAAGCTCGAACAATATTTAATGCCGCTAAAAGCTATTTTATAACTTGCATCAAATAAAAATTCGAAATTGTTTGGAAACAACCATATGTCGAACGGAAGTATATAGGCAAACATCGGAACTTCTGCTGGTGAAAGTGGCCTTAGCGAAATGACCTCAGTTAATATTGACCCTCAGGGCCAGGCGACAATTTAGAAAGTTTATAATTTAATACACTTCACATCCATAATTAATGAACAATTAGATAAAATGTCTGGTATCCGATTTATTATGGTTTTATGGATTTGTAGCCTGTGCAGTAGGCCTAATGTTAGGCCTATATATGGCCTCACTTCCCCCTGCCTTCCTACATGCGGGCTGAAAAGTGCATACCAGCTAGCAGAACACGCGCTTGGGATGGGACGGGCAGCACAGAGAGTGTTTGAAATAGGCCTAAGTAAAGAGTCACTGCTATATTCAAACGTACGGTGGTAAATAAAAAACAATGGTGAATCGTCAGTGCATCAAAGTGCCGGACCGTTGAATCCATGCGATCTTGGTACTGGGTGTACCGATACCCGGGGTGGCTTAGGGATGGGGCTCACAGCCTGGGGTAATTCCCGTGACGACGGGTAATGTCGACGGCCGTCTGTTAGGTGTCGGGCCATGTACAAGTGGCCGTGTGCCGGGCGGATCTGAGTGGGAGGTAACCGACCCACCCTCGCGGGCGACCCGTCGGCCACTTTATGGCCACTTGCCCCGTCAAATCGAGGGTAAAACGACAAAACAAAATCATTGCATCAGGCTGACGACTTTCATGTGGTCAAACGCGGCGGAACCAGGGGAAGCTGTGGAACAAATGACATCAAAGGGTTCTGGCTGGCGAGGATGACACTTGCCGTCCGAACTTTTACTGCTACTCTACGCAGCTTTAATTGTCTACTCATCCGCAAGGCTATACGTGCACTTAATTTGTGTAAGGGCGTTTAGTCATCCGAAAATGTCTTCGAATGAAACTACTAATAGTTCTAATCAGTTGGGTAGATCAGAATATCGGTCCACCATGTACCAGCTATGGTAATTTTATCTGGCAGTCTTCTTTTTTAAACCTGTGCTATATATCGTGACAAAAATAAGATCTCAGTCATAACATTCCATACATGTGTAATTACCAATTATGCAATGCACATATTTTTATATTATTACATATGCAATTATTTCAACAACATATATGTCTGTTGGCAATACTACATTCAGACCCAAAACACATTTCTGATGTACAGGGAAACCTCGTCTCCCAACTTGAACTCCCATCTAGTGAATCGACCGACTTTTCTACCTGATCTACCTGACCGTCAATCTTTCAACATCTTCATGATATTCCATATAAGATCGACCAGGAACAAAAATTGAAGATCTACATATAAATGTGATCTTAAGCGTGTACTGCCCACAGTAGTTGTGTAGTCTGTATACTGACAGGTCCTGGACATACATAATGTACTTGGACACATTGTATAGCATTATTTAAAGCTAAGTTTTGAGAGCTGGTATAAGAACAGCTTGTGTTTTATGTCTTGTTCGCCTCTCACGACAGGCTGAGTTATGGCGGGAGTAGAAGCGAGCTGATGAAACAAATTAATTTATGTCGTGTTCGGGCTGTGGCTAGTTAGTCGTATAGGGTCCTTCTATTGCGCAATCTTCACCGCAACACCGACATTTTATTGCGGAGAGGATGCAAGAGCAAAATAGTCTCAGGATCGACTTAAACAAAGCGCTCGGTGGTCAAAACGAGCTAAAATGGCCTGCCCGCCATGCATTATTGATAGCCAATTTGAATGTAGTTATTCGATCCGGAGGAACGGTGTCCCTTTGGGGTTGTCAAGCGGCAGAAAGACATTATGTCCGCGATTCATCATGATTTCGGATCAAGCCCTCTGTAGCCACGTTACATCCCTCTAACTCAGTGACAACGGCGATAGATGGGCGGACTGAGACAGGAGACAACAACATTCCGACAAACTCGTAGAGGAAGCCTGTACATGCACTGGAAACGTGAAAATGCATGTACGTCGATATGGGTTTTGAATACAGATAATTGTCAACAAAATCGACAACAAGCAAAATGTATATATATATATAGGCTACGACCGCATTATTGGATTATATACATTAAGAAATTGTGTTATTTTTAATAAATTCTCTCATGCTGCATGCAGATGGCGCTCTCGGTGCCTGAAGCTATATGTGTTGTCGAAAAAACAAGCGCGGTGGATTCTTTTGACTAAACAGGGCTATTATATCTGTCAAAGCACAGGGCCAAAAGTTAAAAGGGGTTAATGGTAGGACTTTAAAAACTTGACATTATGAGCTATTATATCGTCTAAAAAACAAAGCCGTTCAGTAGCGTAGATCTGGGGCCATACCTGGCCGTGACGTGAGGTTTGTGACAAGCTGAAAGCGGTCCCAGGCGCGCTGTCGCCGAGTGTCGAGACAGACCCGGGACTCGGTGATAAGCGGCTACATGTCCCGGCGGCTCGGCATGGTTCGGCCTACCCTACACACTCCGCGCTCCCGACCGACAAAAACCGCCGCCGCTTTGTTCTGTTTCCTCTCGAGGGTTTGAAATATAGTGGGCAATTAAATTATATATGTAGCTATACACTCCAGCTATTATGCCTATTTATCTGCCCGAATGAAAACCCTTGAAAAACACACACAGTCAAGCGCAGACGGAATCCGGCGTAGTTTTGAAGAGGCTGAAAAACACAGTAAGTCATGATCCGTTCCGCAAAGACAGTTTTATGTTTGCGATTCAAGACGTTGATGAGCAATAATAGCTTTCTGGATGTAAACATCGGTCCAATTTCCTGGGGGATATTTTGATATAATTCAGCACACTCTGCGTTGTATCATTCCCCATAAAGCCCACGCTGCCATATAAATAACTCGTGAACAGCCAATATTTGTACGATAGCTTTGTTACTACACTGAATATAGGCAGCAGGTTACGATGATGCTGATGCTGTCAATGTTGATGATTATTTAGCCCGTCCTTCTGCCACATGACGGAGATTTGTAATCCACCTGTCAGCGTTTTGGGAACAGCGGACACAGGGAGATGAAAAATTAGTAAAAACTTCCCAGGGTTTTGGCATTTGGGCAATGAGCGGTGACGGACGACGGTGGTATGCGGCTATGCGCATTCATTTGTACAGGGGCGGGGGTTTTATTGCGAGGGTCGCGCCGTCGCACTTGACGCGTGGAGACGCCGCGTTTGTCAGACCTCGTGACCTTTGACTCCCGCGTCACGGGGGACTAACTGTTATACTCGGTTCGGTAACTCGGCACACGCGGCAGTATCCAGGCCCGCAGCGCAAAACAGTCAAAGAAAATAGTTTTCTGCTTTTAATGGGACGATTTGTGGACGTTTTGTGAGTATTATTGGCTGGCATCTGACCCGACACCACTCGGTAACAAGTATTCTGGAAATGACTCTAAAAGTATCGATGACTTATGCATGGATCTCCAGTGGAACATGTCAAATAATTCGGAGTTTATCAACATGTCTGGATCATCGCATATATAGCAGAAAAATGTCAAAAACTTGCCATTCATCATAGAGGCTGTTTAGCGAAAAACAGTCCACTGTACAGGCATAATATTGTTCTTGTAAAACAGAAAAGTGGAATGTATGGCAGTTGTCAAAAGCCAATGGGTTACAGTCGTGTTCGGTGAGCTATGGAGCAGTGTCAATGACTCTGGAAGTATCTTGCTCTGAGTGTGTGATAATTCCTGACCGCCGGCCGTGTACTTGTTACACACCGTGTAAATGAGCTGCCCCGTCCACATCGCAATCACGGCGGGTGAGCGGGTGACAGCTCATAAACATGGCGTAACTGGCGTTTGGCGTGTTGTCCGCGCATACACTGGCCTCTACTGATTAGGACCTGTAAAACCAGAATGAAGTTTAATGGTCAAATTTGCCGTCGCTTGACCCCTGTGCCGTGGTGGGTGACGGCGGCGCGGATATTGGAGTTTACGAGGGGGTTGAGGATGGGGCCCTGGGGTGTCGTGAGGGGTCAGGCTCCGTGACACCCTGACCCAAAGGCAGAGCCAGGGCCCTGACACCCCCGGGCTCCGGATGGCGTGACTCGATGTCCCGGAATAACTCGGCGACATCACGTCCTTGCCATGCGACATAAGGGGTGACTGTCCTGAATCCAACCAACCAGCGAGACTCATCCACTCCTATTCGGTTCTAAGCCTCGCATCATTGTATTCTGTGTGATATTTCCGGATGATTATTAGATGATTATTAGATGAAGATGGAAAATGATTTGAGTGGATGTCAAAGTCATCAATAAGTCACATAAACCAAGCCAACTGAATATGGGATCTGAAAAGTGTGACAACTTGACCCCGAAAGTGTATTAGAATAAGAAAAAGGAGGGACATACGATTTGTGACAGTTTGTTAATATCAGTTTTAATTACATAAGAAAAATATTCATTTAACGAAATAACAAAAATAGCGTAAAGCATAAAATGTGGCACTGTTAATAAATCCTTAAATTCCTTTGTACATTCAAGAAGGTCATTCAATAGGGGACTCCTACAGACACTATATAACGCAAGTTTTTATTGGTAAAGGGCATTCATCTATTGGGTAGAAAATGTAAAGAGTATCTCGGCGCCATCTTTTCCGCATGGTTTATCATCATGTCATCGTGCTGCACAGTGTGGATCAGGAACCGGCCCCGTCAAAATCTTGTCGACCGGGTTGCTGTCCAATCCGAAAGGAAATGTCGCGTTAATTGCTATTGATCAACCGCAAGTAAATCACGGTGTTTCTCGAGATATACTACACCCTGATAATGGCAAAAATGTTTGAGATGTAGATCTGGATTGTGGAGCGTGGTATCGGTTGCAAAGAGTCCAATTTGCTCGGAGCCGTCCCTGTGGATAGACCACGGAGTGGACACCGACCCGGGCCGTGCCCTGTCTCCCTGTTGCCAGGACAACATCTCCGATGATTCCCGTGATTACGCCGTCAAATGTCAGTCCGGGGATGTTTGGCCCACGACAATTTCTAGTGGGGGCCTTTGGGTGGCCCCAAGGGGTGGAACTGTCTAGAACCTTACGCATCATTGGTCATGATGTTATCCAAGTCATCTTTATAGGACTGACCCAAAGACATGGGATGCGAACCCGGCCCCATTAGTCACGACAGCGACGACGATACAGCTCCTGGGGGAGTTCAAGTCTCGTTACGTTCTCGTCTCGCCGGACGAGCGATCAAATCTCGCGATAACAAGCCTGCCGGACGAGGACTCAATTTGGCGGCGTGGCGTTATCTCGTGTGAGGTTATCATGTCCCGATCATTTCGATTGCTCGTTTAATTGGAACCAATCAAATGTTCGCTTGTAATCGATATCGTCCCCGATATAAGGGATTCAGTTCGTAGTGGACTGTGTTATTGGAAACTGATAAACGTCGGACGTTATCTGCTGGATTTATGGTGCGAGGTCTGTGGTGGATATATCTGCTGGAGTTCACAAAAGTCCACACTATTGGACATAAATACCTCCGACAGCCAGCAGGGAGTCGTCTGCTTCCAGGAGTAAACAACTTTACACTTTTAAAAGTTCGCAGAACAATTGAAGATCACATTGTCATAATTAATTGAATCAAAAGGCAATTTTTTTACATAAATTTGTAAATATCTTGTAGATCTATATTTCCTTGTCTGTGAAATTGGAAAAAAAATATTGTTTATTCGATCTTACACCATGGAGACATTCCCAGATTCCCCATAATTTCTTTCAACAACATCACTACTTTCGCCTCAAGACTACATATTCACTTCGATCAAATGGAACAGATATTCACGGAACAAAGAGACATAACATTCAGTGACGGTATCATGTCCTAACAGTTCATAAAATGAACATTCCATCGCCATTGTCCCAAACGTCCACCGATATTTTCAAGCTATTATGCTGCCCGGACCTTTGATTTCATTAAACAACTCAATTCTCTGTCGCACCTCTCCAACTATACGTCTATTTGTTTTTGTGTGCGGGAGGCTCACAAGCAGAGGTGACACTTTTACCTGGAACCACGATAGTGAAAACAAGGTGCATATTTTATTGCTGGAGCAAAGAGGCTTCTTTGATGGGGCAAGAAAAGTGAAGGACGGTTAATTATATGAAGATCAAAGACCGACTCAGGAAAATAATCGAACATTACAAGTAATAAAGTCTGCTTACACCCAATAACACGAGAGAAGAACTATCTCTGGCTCACAAGGGGTAACAGGGGCGACAGGACGTGCACCGCCACCAAGCGGCCAATGGAATTTATACATTGTATAGTCTATATCTCATCTCTTCCTTCTTTGTGAAATATACTGATTAAAAAGACATGAACGATCGAAGGAATTAACCTGATAAATACTTACATTCTTACTCAATTGGAACCAACATATAGTATGCCAAAGAAGGAATCACCTGTGACGGGGAATTTTGTTCAACAGACATTTGAAATTTTAACTGTTTGATATCGGAAAATCTATGTGACACTATGATGGGTTTTCATACAAATGCATATTATCTCAGAAGTACTTTAATTGTTCTCAAATCCATAAAATAGGTTGCCAGTTCCGCATGCGACTGCGTACTGTGTTGACCAATCGGATCCTTCGTTACATTTCACACTTGGTTGACAAATTACTACGTCATAACCGGCGAAGTCATCCAGTACATATATGATAACTTTGTTCGTGCTTGGTTTAATGAGTATTATAAAGCCGGCCTTTATTACTAGTGGGTATTTTGAAGGACGAAACTTGTATGTAAGCACAGCGTCAACAAACGAACCAGGACATGTTCAAAGCCTCCGACACAATAACATATCATACTTGTAGTTTATGGACCTACCGATTTTTTTTCATGATGATAATTGTCGACGAAACGCTAAGATTGCATGTAAACATCACTGATGTTGCGGAGGTGTAGGGGTAATATAAGCACATTTGAACTTCGGATTATTTGGACGCCTCTAAGAAGAAAAAAAGTGAACAAAAAGGGATACCATCCCCTAAAAAATACCGCCTACACTCGTTCAAAACTTACCTTTTCGACACATACATACTAGTAGTTGTTACTTTATTTTGTTGAATTGTTTCAAAAATAGATTTAACAACCCCATAGCGAAGCCCACGCTTTACCAGGCAATAGTTGGCAGTTGGTAAAAGTAGATATAAAAATATTTAGAGTAACAATGCCGCACTTTGAGAGTATTTGTTACGATGTTTGCAGGAACCCGTGTTGATGTACCTATGATGGCGGAGTTTGCACCCGATGACCCCTGAGATGGCCACTTCCGCTCCAGCACTGTCCTGACCTTTAGCCTCCTGAACTCAAGGACGTTCCCGCTACTCTCTTGTACTGCCACAAACCTACATCGTTAAAACATCATCAAGCTCGTGTATCATTGCAGCGGGCGACCGTCGATATAAACGTCAAACTACTCATGATCATGGCCAATTGTGGCTTATGGCGACCACAAATTATCCCGTGATATCATCAGGGTTGTTTGAACGTGCCCTGAGTGGTGTTAATCGAAACAATCCCAGTAATGCTAATGACGCGACTCCCAAGAAATAATGCGGCTTAATTTGCTGGTATCAAAGGGCTGCAGTTGTTGTAGGACATGCAGCCATACATAGGATATGATGATGCACTTGAGACGGGTTACCATGCGGATAATGAGTAGACATAAAATATGTACTTGAATGAAGTGCGTAGAATATTATAACACAACAAACATGGTGATCATAAGTGTCTGTGTACATTAGAATGTACAAGTGATGGTATTAAACGGCCATCATTGTTTCACTGCACGACCTCGAGTTCACAAAAGTAGTATATGAACACTATTATTACTTGAATAATGATCGCGAAAATCGTTATAGATAACTTTAGTATGTGATGATACCCTCACAACTATACATACAACTGATATCAATGTCAGTCAGTACCACACTTCTCTGACAAAGCCGTCAATGGCTTTGAAACTATTCCCTCAAATCTTGGACTTAAGTAATTGGTTCTGAAAATATTCTGATGTTTACTGTTTTGTTCTTGTCTCAAAACGTTTTCAAAAAAGTAATACAAAATTACTATTGAAATGTTTTATAGAGATACCTCAGACACATTCCATAAAGAGGTAATCACTATGGAATGTACATACATGTACTGAGTGTCAACCCTCCACCGACAACTTTCAAATCTTCTTTGCAAGTTATAACATTGTGATGGATTCGGCAACATACGATATATGGGCTATCATTTTGATATAATATGTGAGTTATTGATACATACGCGACCAATTGCAAAACACCAAAATATCGATAATATATGATTGGATTAAAGCTGCCTGTCCGGAGAGATCTCCAGGTTTTAACTCGATGCACTGACTGTCATCTTGTTATCGGGCGTGGTAAATAAACAATTAGAGCAGCACTGATTTCCCGTCGTCATAACTGATAATCTGCCTCGGTTACCGTCAGTGCTCCGAGTTATTGCTTGCCCTGCCGCTGGGCGATAGGGTTGTTAGGCGGGAGAGCGGGCGGACACGGGCCCCAGACTCGATCTCCCGGTGACGGATGGCCCGTCTGTGTCCCGGAATCCCGCCAAATCTGGCCGGGCCGCCTGCGTCTGTCGTCTGCTGGGACAGCTCGCGGCGCCCCGGTCCCCGGACAGCAATTTGACACTGGGCGAGTTACGAGGCGATAGCGTCCCCCGGGAACACGCGTCCCGCTCACGTGTTACCGGGGTGACGGCCATCAAGCCCGTGTTTGATGAAGATGAATATAGGCGATAATGGAGCAACCTAGACGAGCCAGTCGCCTGAAGATTAGCAATGATGGAGTCGAGTCAGTAGACAAAATTGAGTTTGAATTATATATGTGAGATATCGTTCATCTTCATCAGGTGCGAATCCCTTTTCTAGGGTTTGTGGGAAGCAAGCAGAAAGGTGGCTGCCATTTTCTTTACGTCGTCAGCTTTTGACGAGGATTTTAAAGCAATGTATTCAAATTAGACAGAATCTTGCTGATGGCGGTCTATCGGGTTGGAATTAAAGCGCGTGTAATTTGTTTCCATTGTTCTACTTTTAATGCCCGTCTTGTCATGTGCGGCGTTCACAACTCTGATTAAAACTGATAGTATTGAATTTATACGAAACACATTTCTTGACTCCAAAGAAATACGACACGTCCCGTGATGACGGGTCGCTGCGCATGTGCGTGTATGATCGTCGTAACGACACGATGTCGTGCGCACGTGTTTCTGGCGGAAATCACAGCGAGGCCTGCTCCGGACAATTCCTCGGCGCTTAACCTTTGGCTGCATAACGGGGGTCGGGACGGGGTCGCGCGGGTGATGGGGCGAGCGTGTGGGAGTGCGACCAGCTGTCAGAACAGCACGTCACACACACGTCACAGCCCCGCAACAATCACAACAATCACAACAGCACAACAATGATCACCTTGACACGTTTACGTGACTAACTAATGACAAACCGTATGTGGATCGATATGAGTCAACATGATACACTCCCATGACCGGTATAGGTGTTCTCAAGTGTTCCTTGTACATGTGGTACTATTTGACCAAACTCAATCGGATAACTTTACTTTGAATATATTTCTGAATTGTTTTTGAAGTGAAAAACAAACAAACAAACAAAAAACACACGATATCACATGATATTAAATCAGAATTATTTTTTAACATTTATATCGAAATTATATAGAAGGGTTTGATCTGACCTTGCGATTTGCCTAAAACACTTTCATTCACATTGCCCGGTATCAGAATACATAACGAGTGTCTCTCATGTTTTTCTGACAGCATTTTGTCCTCCGTTACTTGCGTTGAAGGGTCTTTGATGCATTTGCATGCGAACTTCCTTGCGCTATTTCATTCGGATGTTCAAGTCCGATTCCGCAGAGCAAGACGACCCTCTCGATAAAGTTTAGTCTTGCATAAAGTTCTAATTGTCAATTGTGCGTCACCAATCGCACTGGGAGGCAGTGACACGGCCATATAGGGGTGAAATATCGCCAATTGTCGGTTCCTGTTGAATAACATTCTGTTATCGCTCGGTCGTCAGCAGAGTGTTTTCCCAGCGGAACTGAAGTCGAGAAAATTCCCCTTGGCTTGATGCGCTGAGGTTGGCATTATCAATTTATACACTTTTATATATGTTTATATTTTTCATTTTAGGTAACAAAAGGCGAATGTTTCCCCCGGCGAAATATTATTAGTTCATGCAGTCTGTGTTTCTCTTGTTTTGCGAACTCTTGCATATAACGAATTATGTCAGCGTGACCCCAGAACATTTGTTAACTAAATGCCTCCAGATCCATTTACTTTTGACTTTTATTGGAGAAATTGAAAATATTTTCAAGTGTATCAATCATGGCAGCACGACCCACGTATGACTAAAACAATAGACGAAGATGGGATGCGGAGCGACGCTGGAATGATGAAACGACACTAGCACACGATCATGGCATAAAAGGACAAAACGGAGAACAGTGGGGTTTTCATTGCAAGTTTGGCGGTGTATTATTCCTTTGTTCCTGCCGTCATGCTACATAAAAGGTCCCTCGTGACTGTACCGATAGCACTGTGCCTCCATTTTGTAACTCTTTGTGCGCCAATATCGTCACAGACCTCGTTTCTGCGAGATAATCGCATAATCGCGTGTGTCTATCGCACTATCTGTCAGCGATTATACTCCGTAATGCCGAGACTGCCAGCCAGTTTAGCCGATTTCAGTCCGAGCTGTGTTCTGGAGAACGTCCTCGGGGCTCGACTTCCGCTCGCGTCCATCGCCAACAATACCACGTGATAGATGACAGAGGTGCGCGCGCCGCCTGATTCCTTCTCCTCAAAACGTCTTCTCCATAAGGGTTCCTGTATTATCGCTCACAAAATGCTATTATGTCTATTGTGGCTTTTCACTTATCCCCTGACGTCTGGGTGTATACAGGCTTTGTTATACTCCGGTTATTGAATGGCATTTTTCGTGCGTGTTTAACCGTTTTGTCGTTTCTGAGCGGTCTATTGTCACAATTCGCAATTGAAATGCAAGATTCCCATGATACAATCGCTCAATCATGACAAAGATGATTGGCTGAGTATTTTTAAACCCTATGTTTGGTTTATTGTTCAAGAATGAGATTCTCCATCGGAGAGAGATTGTTCGTCGATATTTGCAAATTTATGGCACGAGCTGTTCCCGAGAGAGGAAGAATGGTTGTTTAAATGCAATTATCGCAGACAGCGTTGTCTTAACTGCTTAATCGATCCAGTATACCATAATCGAACTTTTTACTTTATTTTACAGAACTTAAAGTCGCAATAATGCAGCGACGTCAGAAGAAGAACATATTTAAAAACATAAGTTTAAAACTGAAATAGACCAAAAGTTATATGTACTCCGGAATTGGTACATCAAGATTCTGGATGTAAGTTCATTACAGTTTACCATGATGGAAAACGATTCGTAAAAAAATGTGCTAAATCGTCGTGATTGAAAAACTTGATGCATCGGAATGCAAGCTAATGAACATGATTAACCTTGATTATGACTACTAAATGACCCCCTGATCACTCGATCTCCCCTTTAGAACTTCAGTGTTGGGTCCTATCATATAGCTTGCACTATGTGAATATATGTGTCGGCAGGGGTAGTGCCTTTATGTCGATAGATTTCTAACTTCAATCTCACCGCGCCGTGTATATTACAGGATAGCAAGTGAGAGCATCCTGTGATACAGAGGTAAAGCAAACATTAGCTCTTTAATGGCTATTTACATAACAAAGGATTGACCCTACTTCATGCTAAATATTTGGGCTAAATACCCAAGGGAAATATTCAGCTGATGTGGATACCGATAGACATCTATATCATACACTAATTACTCTAAATAGGTGTCCTCCAGGCGCTAAAACCAAGGCAAGACAAGCATTTATATATGTCAGAAACATATTCTTTATTTAATGACCCCAATTTACCATTGGACAGAATGGGTCAGTAATAGCGCAGGCGTATCCATTTATAGGGGAAATGACTTTATTGGTGGTTAACTACGTCTATTAAAGGTGGTCCTGCGTGTTGGGTCAGACTCTAACCCACACGGATCAAAGCGAGCCGAACAAAGCTAGATAATAATGGAATTTTATGGTGTCGCAGCAATTTTGTATGATAATAATTATCACGGTTATGGTAAGTTTCCCTGTCAATATTGTCAAAGGCCATAAATCTGGTGTGTGGTGTCCGGTGTGAACTCTGTGTCGGGTACACGGGGTCGGAGGCTCTAGGTGCATCTACAACAGTCACGGAGTGCATTCTAAGCTGTAGACGCCATATCTGGGTATACGGGTGTAAACCAGGGTATACACAATACAACTTACGACATAATGATAACAACATTAATATAAATAGAAGAGTACACTATTCAATATTTCGAGTTGGATACGTACATGCAATATAATCCAAATAAATTCTACATCTGAAATGTATCCAAATAATAATATTCATGTACTACACCGGCAATCTCGCTTAAGGTAGTCCGCTCCAAACAGTTTGGGCGTCAAAGAGTTTTTTTAACATGAATAACTGTACTAACATAATCTAGAGCTTCAGAATGATATATTTTATAGAGTAACTGTTCAGCATCCTAAAACTTGAAAAGAAAATAGGGGGTCACCGTATCCGTTCGCATGGAAAACACGATGCAAGATGTGAATATGGACAAAAAAAAATGTGCAAAAATGCCATAATTTATGTCATTTTAGGTATATGTGTGTGATTTTGATCGAATATATAGAAGAAACGAGCACGGTGACCCCCTATTTTTTTTTCAGTATTAGCATGCTGATCATTTACTCTATAAAATATTTTGAAGATATAATATTCGAGGAATGACTTTTAAATTTTGACTCTTCGTTACCTCAATGTTTGTAGCGGACTACGTTAAATACAGGAACTGTATCCATCACACGCAGATGTAAACAAAGCATAAAAGTGCAAGATGGACTGACAATTCCACGTACATCATGGTATATCACTGATTATTTTCTCATAACTAGACAATATATATTATATAAATGATGACTGGTTTGGAGGGGAACATGGCGAAATGTACCCCCGAGGAGACAATGGTAACATTGCTTTCGAGGGATACATTCGGAGGCAGTAGCTTTAAATATACTAGCACAGTTCGGAATTTCAATGTTACAAAGCATATATGTTAAATCTTATGTTCGTGATCCATCCTGTCTTCAGAATTTTCACACTGAGATAAACAATCATTTAATTGATACACATAAAAGGTACATTTAAAATGAATTTGTATACAATTGTGTTCTATGTACGACTTAACGTAGTCCGCTACAAACAGTGAGGTAACGAAGAGTCAAAATTTAAAAGTAATTTCTTGAATATTATCTTTTCGAAATGACATATTTTATAGAGTAAATAATCAGCATCCTAATACTGAAAAGAAAGTAGAGGGTCACCGTGCTCGTTTCTTCTACATATTCGATCAAAATCATACACATTTACCTAAAATGACATAAATTATGGCATTTTTGCACATTTTTTTGTCTATATTCACATCTTGCATCGTGGTATCAGTTACTCCACAAAATATATCATTTTGAAGCTCTAGATTATGCTGACACAGTTATTTATTTAAAAAAACTCTTTGACCCCCTCCCCTCACTGTTTGGAGCGGACTACCTTAAGCAAAATCAACTTTAGTTGAGATGAAAAAAAATGGGAATGGAAATGCCATGGCCACAATTCAGAACATTGCTAAAAACTTACCTTTTCGGACTGTACTAAATTGATATGTATCACGTTATACATCCATATATGCATGTCTCTCCTACTTCACCACCGATTTTGTAGCCTCATTTACTTGTTGTACACATGAGCCACAAGCTACTAAATTGTAATTATAAATTGTTACAGCGTCGTTACAGCGGAAAGTAAGTCAGGAACCAACTCCTCCATATAAGAAAACTATTTTTATTTTTGTGAAAAAACTCCACTAACTCGTAAGTCTAAAGGCATCAAAATGAAATACATGCTGAATGGAATTAATACTATAAGCACAACACAAAAGCTACATAATGCCACTATATATAGTGCCACCTGAGACTCATATACCTTGCCCACACCGCTTAAGTTCCCGGCACCATATAGACATCTGATATTTGAAGGAATGTCGGGGGTCGCACTGGAAAAATTTAACTTTAAATATTACTTAGTTTACAACAAAATGATGAATATTCCTAAACTTACATTAACATCTCTTGTGTCTACACAGATATAAATACAATTATCCACTTCAACTGTTGGTATAGCAATACGATCGACTACAAATAGTGCACCGATAATAACATAGCTGTTTCTGCACACATATAGTGTCCTTGCATTCAATATATTGCTGGAGTTGTTCATAATTTTCTTACAGATTTTTTTTAAAAATTGCTATCTATAACTATATTTTTCTTCATGAGTATTGACTAGACCATATCAGACAATACATAATTATGTAGGCCTACACAAAATTGACTACAGTCATTTTAATCATAATATTCGTCGAAATGTATAACGAATATCAACGATATACATCAATTAATTGTGATGAATTTTTCAAGTGGGTAAATTTTGCAAAAGTATAGACGAGCCCATGTAGGCCTACTAGTATCTATCATTACAATACTTCAGATGCTCATCATTTATATGTGTCTAACCCTGAATATTAGTTGAATAAGTTAATCGCATGCATACATTAATTAGGAATTTTCTCTTAGATAAATTTGTAGAACATGTTCAGATAATATTTTTCTTTTTCCCGTTTTGGGTATAATAATATACATGTAGGCCTATATTATAATTTCATTGTTTGACGTTGCAATGTATCTTGAACGTCTCATCATGTAATATATATATACCCAACTATAGATTATTTATTTTACATACAATCGTAATTAAACTCGAAATTGGTTACATCATGGTCCATGATGAGTTCTAAATGCATGGATCTATTTTTTTGTAATGATAGTAAGTTTCCTGGGCATTCAAAACGAAATCGACATTGAGTGTCATTGATACAGCGATCAAATAAAACAATACTTGGTTCAAAACAGTGCAATGATGTTTCGAATTTGAACAAAAACACAGGAAGTTTTGAGTGGTAAATATTTGGCACATGCCTGGGGCTGAACTTTGAAGGAACGACGGACTGTTGGTCACTTTGTTTTCATGCTCAATAAAACAAAACGTGGTAATATCCACGCAAAATGACAATACGGCACAACAGTAGGGTAAATTGGACGGACAATAGAGAGACAATGGTTAGATGAACAGCGTACGTCAACTGCACAATAGCCCCTACCACTTCCTGGACGACTGCCGAAATATTGATGTCCCAAGTGAGGAACTACTGCCACCGGAAAAACAACAACACCCCGCCCCGGCGAGCGATAACAAACAATCATCTGTAAACGCCGATGCAATACCACTCGACGAAATGAAGTGAAGCCCTTGACTGCATCGAGGCATTTGTTTCCAAGGTTTCAGGGAAAGAAAACACAACAGCGTCAGTTTGATTGACCACGCTAATGACCGACAACATGATGAATGTTCCTCTCAGCCTGTCCTCCAAGTGCTCGACAAAATACATCGTTTATGTCTAATCCTAGCACTGATATTTTGTTATTTCTTAAGGATCTCAAATGGAGTCCAATTGAAAGTAATCTTCAAAATAAAACAAAAAATGACTGGAGCTATTTGGTGTGGCTGGTGACCCTGTTAGGTTCCTTCATGACAGAATACAAGATAATTCTGATAACAGATTGTCTATGGCACTGAAGATTCCAGCGACTATTATTTACAAAACACGCCGCATGTTGGGCGCATAAATTCCCAGACAAACCGAATATAAAACTGCTCGGCACGGCCATAACGGCAAGTGTTTCAATACGAGGTAATGTATCTCTCCGGTAGGAATGCATACCACAAAGTGAGGGTTATGTACACGGCATGCACGAGACACAATATGATCACGGAGACCGTGTATGATAACTCTTATGACGAGTACATATATACAACAAGACTGGCGCTTGCCGGTTGTGTGTAATGTACTTCATATATATTTGAATGATAAAAGGCAGTATGCATATATCACAATATTTGATTACTTTCGTGAATTAATATAAGACAAAATTATTATTATTTCAAAAATCGCATAGATCTAGATCTCACCCGAACCACGGAAACAACATTATAAAGCATAGTAAGTGACCATTACTCACCATTACTCACCATTACCATTACAACACTGGTTGATAGCAATAATGGTTACACGGGGAAATATTGCTGCTAGATGTTTCAAGAAAATAGTGGTATTAATGTTGGACTTTGCTGATGCATTTCGACAAATCTTTTAATTTGTATGTTTACCCCCTATAATTTGGTGGTCTTTTCCTATCAATTGTTATAAAACACACCATCAATCGCATGTGGTTTGATCACGCCTCTCCAAACAAGTGATCAAACACTTTCAGTTCTCCTCGCCCTCAAATTTCCTTGATCCCATTTTATTCGATGAATAAAACATAAATGTTTCCATTGTTATTGGCCTGTGTTCTGACAAAATTGTGTTGATTTCATTTATTGGACGATGAATGGTTGTATTTGTGTACCAAGGGATTTGTAACAGGCCCATACACAACAGGCCTTACATAATACTAAATAATGTCCATGTGCCCACAGAGAAACCTCGCCAATTGTCCCAGGTATAAATTACTGATGTGGTCGGCTGCAGTATATGGCCAGTGGTCAGTCACACGGCGAGAATCAAAAACCTAATTGGATTGTAATGTCGTCCCTAAACAGCTGCAAGTACAGTCGGGAAGTGTAGATTGTATTGTGACAGTTTACAAACAGACGGGACTATTAGTTTATTGGTTCACTTGTCGTCAAACCAATCAAGCCCTCTTACGACCCTGTCCAGGCCAGAGATCAAAGGCTTTCCCCCACGGGATAGGTGCATTATAAGACATTTCTGGCCGCTTTCTTCACTCAATACCTGTCTATCATAGGTATTTATGGCTGAGAGATCGTCCGCTGGGGCAAAATTCGTAAAACACGATTCACAGGAAATTACCTTTTATGGCAGGGAGTGTTGTAAAGAGGCGTACAGGGAGCAACTGGTTCTGTCTCACACAAGTTTTCGGCAAACACCAGTCAATTCCTATATACTTATAATGTTAGAATACGAACAACCTTCAAATTTCGAGAGAAAATTTCACACGAAACTGACTGTTGAACGAATAACCATATTGTTTTATTTAATATGAAAAAAAATTGTTTTGGGAACCGTATGAATTTAAGTAGGGACATATACACCCTACATATATATGCACATTCATATACGAGATAGTCTCTCGTTACGTATTTCTGGGTTTCAATATAAATGTGTATCATAATATTTGATATTTGTATGGTGGTTAAAGTTTCAAATAGAAATTGAACTATTTATTGAGTTTCTGAGTTATTTTTCAGTTATTTCTTTTTCATTTTGCGGTTTTTTTTTTTTCAAAAATGAAAATCTTTGGAACCATAAAGTGAATTTGAGCACCGATTGGCCGGGGTGTTGTTCATTAAGCGACCATTAATGTCTGTATTATCGAGCGGTTCGCGCCGATAATGAGCAGGTAGACCGGGAGGATGAGTTTGTGATGACAGGGTTGGGTCCATTAGCGGCAGTGGGCGGGAGAAGGACGCGTGGTCGCTCGCTCCTCGATACCCCACCTACCCCTCAGCCTGAGCCTCTGGGCCCAGACCCCGTACCGTCAGACGCATCGGTCACCACCAGCAATAACCTGCCCACATCGCATCAAATGTGTGATGAAATGAAACTAAAACATAACTAATAAATATGCCAATGTGATAAAGTATATACATATATCAACTATAAGAAGGTTACTTACACGATTATATTATTACCGTTCAGTAGAGTCTGTACGTTCGAACGGCTCGTTGATCACCGTTTCCTCTGGGGCGACACAAGATGACAGATGGGGCTTTTAAAAGTGTGCGGGCCGTCAACACCCGCCACCCCCTTCTATTTCATGTCCCTCCGTCACGAGCCAATGTCGCAATGACCCGCGGCACCCATATCCAGGTAACCCTCCCACACATGATCCTACAAATCAAAGGTTTAATTTCAGTGAAACATTTCATTAAATATATCATCAACGCATAATATAAATTCGGTGTAATATAGTGCATGACAATGACGACTAAAGATGTATCCATCCCAAAAGCAGAGCAGGCGATGTCGTGCAGTTACTCTGGGTAACAGCGCCGTGTATCGATAGTTCACGTGACCATTCAGTCAACCGTGACGACGGTCATGATTGAGTGATAATAGAACCGGAAATGTAACTTCGTTACTGACACGGATCTTGCGACATGTTTCACTGCCCCAAGCCCGTGTCATTTTATGGAAATCATCCCTCTACAATAAGCTCTTGAGTTCCTATAGAGCTCTGTATAACATAATTGCCCAATAAGCAGGTTTTATTCCCAGTTCTGTTCTCTCATGACCCTCGTCTCGAACATTGTCTCTCTCCCCACGAGCCAAGTCATGAAAATTAGCCAATTTTGGAACACATTTCTGAACACCCATAACCTGGCCATAATTGGACATGAATATAAGCTTGGCGCGTTTTTCTCGAGTCCCTTTGCTTGGTAATCACCGCCTCGGGATGAGAAACCCTCAATACCAGCTGTAGATCCCGGACACGACAGGACTCCCAATATCTGGCTTCCAGTCACACCCGCCTTCGCCACTTCCGGCCGTATTACCCTACACATTTCAATGTCGCGTTGTTTCACCTGGAGCCCTTCCGTACTCACAGCCCACTGGGGAGTATCACTTCTATGATTATGTGATGAGGATGTTCCTGGAGGGTGGCTGTTGTCAGCGGGGGCATTATGTACGTATGCGCATGTGCAGTGTTGTCTCTGGTTGTATACCAGCAGAAACTCATATTATGAGTGACTGATACCAGACAATTCATTAGTACCACCCTACATATTTTGTAGGCTCTTTCGCTGCCTTCATTTATTTGTTGTTGCTGTTGTTCTTTTATGCGAATGATACCGGCTGTATTTGTGGAAATGGTAGTTTGATATAGGCACAACGCCCAACGCCCATCTTTTATACAGAGTGTTAATCACGCACTCATTAATCGATGCCACAGTATTTTACAACGTTATTAGTGATTATTACCAGGTCATGCATGGAAGACTTCATCACATGCCACATTATACTTTCCGTTGATATAAAATATCGCTCATTATCGCGGGCAATAAAACGACGTCCGTGCCAATGATTACCGACGGGGCATTATTGGCTAGTATAACACCCGATAGCACATTTACACGTACAATTACAATACTGAAAAATTAATAAGCAAAATCGTGCTGGAAACAACAGAAAGGAAGGGATATGACCCGTACATTTCAGGTCCATGGTTATCATCCACATTTAGGCTGAAAACTCGTTAGCGATTTACGAAGGTAGCATGTTAGCAATAGGCAATAAAACAATAAAAATGTTGCATAACAGAGCCCCATTATGGGAAAATATCGCCTTGTGTGTAGAGCCAGAGCCATGGTGACAAAATCCGGGCATACATAACATGGACACGTCATTCGATGGTAATTATACACATAAGGCAATAAAATGTTGTAACCACACAGCTGACCATACACAGCTAGCGAGTGGTGGATAGTGGCAGCACAACACTGGACAAATACCTTGAATAATGGATAGAAAATTCATTAAGTCGCAATCAGTGGTCATCAGGCAAAGATCGGGCAATACATGGGGGATATAACACCGTGTGATCCGGGTCGTTGTAATCATCTGTTATTTATTACCTGCCGTATAACTTGCACGATGTCATTGTGTCTATATGTTAGTGTGCATTACTCGGAAAATAGGGGACTAGAACGGATTAAATCTTGATAATTCCGGCAGCGGACTGGTTATTTAATCACATTGTAATTGATGTTCATATGGCCAGCATAAACCACCGTTTATTGAACGCCAACATTGTGTTAATATTTCACTAAAAACATTGGGTCATGCATTAGACATTTGACCAATATAAAGCAACACGTAATAAATTACCGCAATTGTATACGTGTATTTTCGTCAGAGGTCAGGAAGAGATATTATCAATTTTCACTCAGTATCTGAATCTAGATGGAAAACATATGATATTGCATATCAAGTCTAGTTGTGAACACGTGTTCCAAAGGTCCGTAGTACAAAACCGTCTCTAATTGCAAACGAATGTTCTCTCAAAGACAGGCCAATAAAATAGTTTGGTCGTGGGACTATTGTTCGAGTGTGACTAGCGATGGTCATTACCCGTCTGTCGACATGGGGGAATATACCGCAATAAAGACATGACACATGTTCCAAATAAACACTCACAAAGGCCCCGTGTTATAAAGTCGAAGATTCTCCTGTTTAGACTATCTACTAATAAAAAACAAAAAAATCAGAGACATTCGAGAAGTGAGAAAAAGTTAGAAATTGAATGATTGTTTTCAAGTATTTGTATTTGGCGACTGACATACATTCAATTGGATCTTTTGAGTATTGTAGAGATTATGTGTTCAATCTTAAGTTGATCAAGAATGTCCTCTCGAAGAATACAGAAAAATGATCTGTTTTGAAGCTATTTTATTCTTCCATTCGTCCTATTATCGACCCCTATAACTATTACGTTTTGTGTACATGTATGTGGGCCAATGGCCCAAGTGAACGAATAAACTATATATATATTACATTACTTCACGTCTATAGTATTCCTAGGTGCATAAATACGATATACTGTAGTGTGATTGTATTTCTGTAGTGAGTTTCATAAATAACATCAGCTGATTTTCCTGTATTGAACATTTCTTAGGAATACAAAAAGAAAGATGGAAAACCAGAAAGATGGAATTTGGGAAAATATTGCATTTTATTCTGACATATAATTTCAAGAATGTGCACATCTGTCAATATAACAATTGTATGCACATAATATGCAAAACAAATTAAATCTACAGCATTTGTACATTTTTGCCCACACACACAATATGCATGCACACACAACATTCACACATCAGAAACACAATGTGATTTCGCCCGAATATTTTGATTCGTAGCTCAGCAGTCCAATCTGTGAGATTCTGAGGATTCAAGTGTCCTATATACAGAAACTATATTCAAAATAGCAGACCATGGCAACACAAGACAAATATAATATTAGAGTATATAAGTAAACACAAAACAGTTTATCACATGTAGCTTACATACAGGTAAGTGTCAGTCTGTCCTCTATATCACTCGTCGGTCCCGAAGGGTCTGAATATCGCGGGTTTGGACGACTTTGAGTGTTCGGAGGTGAGGTTTCGTGGCTTGGGTTTGATGACGTGTTTGCTGTCGGCGGAAGCGGGCGGGGACGCATCCTTGTCGCGGTGACAGTTGAGAGGCTCCGGGACGCGAGGAGACGAGCCGCCGCTGGTCGGGGCGCCGCGCGAGGCCGGATGCTGTCCCGGCATGACGAGCTGCTGGTCCCGGGGTAGCGAGGGGGGACAGTTCGCCCCCGGCGCCGCGCCCAGGTGCGACTGGCCCAGCATGCTGGCGAAATGCTCCGAGGGCGGCATGGGCGGTCGGAGAAGCGGGTTGGAGTGGTTGAGGATGTCGTTGTTGGGGCGGATGACGCCCTGGTTATAGGGGCTGTACGCGGCGGCGGCGCGGTGCAGGCCCAAGCTGGCGTAGTGATTCAGGGACAGGGATCCAGGCATGGCGGGGTAAGGGTACGGCGAGAAGGGCGTGGCCGCGTTAGCGAGGTACGAGAAGATGGAAGGGTCGGCGATCCCGAACGGCCACGCTAGGGCCATTCTCTGTCGCTTGTCCTTCATGCGGCGGTTCTGGAACCATACCTGTAAAACAGAGAAACATCAATTAAACTTTTTGTCATTGAATTTAAATTTGCTCGCATTCTTTAAATATTTAGTTCTTTGCTAGGCCCCAATGAACTTATTGAATATATAATTCCATTTGTGAATTTCCATTCCACGAAGATTCTTTTAACGGAAGGGTGCATATAGAGAAATAAGTGAAAAGAAATAAATATTCAATTAGGTTTAGTTACCTTGATAGTGGATTCCGGCAGATTCAGTTCCGCGGCGAGTTCACAGCGCTTTGGTCGCGACACATAGTTCTCCTTCGTGAACTCTCGCTCAAGTCTCCCCAGCTGCTCTCGCGTGAAGGCCGTACGATAACGTCTGACTTGAGAATCGTCGTGCTGCAGTTGACCTGAATTCACAAAGATTAAAGAAATGTTACAATTGTGTGCTGAATGCATGGAAATTGTCTAAAGTATTCACAAATTGTTAATTGGTATCCAGGTTATTCAATGTTGAATTTAACCCAATATTGAATAATATTAATTTAAAAGGTTACTGTTAGAAAACTTTGACTAACTCGTTCCAGTAAATATTTCAATAATATGAGCTTGTTCCTTACATTTTTGCCTGGGGCTGTATTCCCCCTTTCTGTCGTCCGGGGAGCGGTCGGAGTCGCTACAGCTGCCGGGACTCGGGGTGTTTCGAGACATGAGGAGGTCCTGGTCGTAGCCGTCGTACGGCGGGCCGCCGGGGTGCGCCAGGGCCGGGTGGGGCGGGTGTTCCATGGTGTAAGGAGTCATGCCGGGCTCTCGGGGTGACGGCGTGCTCCGGGGCTTGTCCAGAGGGCCGCCACACAGGCCGGGAGTGCCGCTCATCATGGCCGGAGGGTAGCCCTGGGTCTCCATCAGCATCGGGGTGGCTGGTTGTACAGTAAGTCGTGAGTAGTGTTCACGGAGACAGTCGGGCCAGTTCGAGTAACCTTTCGGCAATATATCCAGTGGAAAACAATGCCGAGTTTCAATGCAAATGTTATTCTTGTATAATCAGTGTCAGTTCAGTGTATATTCCTCAGGTGTAGTCAGATGCAAGAGTCGTTCAGTTTCGTTGTCTGTTCTAGCAGATAGAAGTATCCGAACTGAAGATGTTCTCGGAGTGAGATGATCACCAACAAGACTCACCGGTATTTATACACAATCAAGTACATGAAGATGTCAAAGGAGCTGGCCATTTCGCGGCCAGTAAGCGGCCTGGCTGGGGGACCGAGCCGAGCTTTGACAAATTACCGCGCCTTTCACGAGCTCTCAGCCAATCAGATCACTCCTCGCCATCGATCGCTGCCCGCTAGGGGCGGAGCTAACGTCACGGCGGACTGACTCACAAAACTTCTTGCCCCTGTACTGATAGGCGCCCATTTTATGGCATAATTACGGATAATTTGAAACGTTTTTCTTTTTCATTAAAACAAGCGTTTGATTTTGGGCAGACTTGTGCAGGTTTCTTTCAGTGGAATGATGGCATCGATAAGCTAGATTCTTTCACTGGCGGAAGTTGGCGTTTACCGCTGGCAATTACGTTACATGACTTCTCATAATGTACATTTTAGTTTTCATAAATAATGGCATACTTAATGCCCATCATGAATTTCCTATCCAGACGGGTTAACTCAAATGATACTTCTCCAAGCTGGGCATGTCAAAACAAACTTGATGGTAATCCTTTCTTATGACGTCAGTATATCAGTCGGCCATTTCTTGGATATATTTGTGGCTGTGATGTTCCATGAAGACAGCCTCGTGAGTGGGATATGATACGTGCTTAGCACACATATTTATCGTTTTGTACCCAATTCCTGCTCCGACAGATTTCAACTTGCTATTTTATGTCGATATTTTATAAGCGCTGTAGGGTGGTTCTGGGTGGTCAGGTTATTATTGAGCAATGTACGGGTTAAAACTTTAAAAACTGTTTTAATGTTGGACATTATACTTTGTAGATCATGTGCAAGAAAAATATAATAAACCTAACATAGACCTAACGTATAAATTCATAGCAGAACTTGTTTTTACCTATATCCCTAGATATCAAGTATTTTCTTAACTTAGAATGCATTCTGTGTTACTAGAGATCACGCGTAAACATACAGTATCACAACAGAAGTGGGGGAGAAATAAAAATAAACAGAACAATTAAGACTTTCCAAGGTATTCAGCTTGGTTTCAGGTGATTTGTAGAGCTTGAGCTGAATGGTTGCTTTACTTTGATCACTGCCTCTCTCGGTAGCCTGTGTTGTACGCGCTATTGTAATTATTATGCAAATATTTAATTTATAATTAGCTTTCGGCGTGTGCGATTGTTTTCCTCATCAGACCGAAGCCACCGAATGATTACGTCGTCTGACGATTGATAACCAAATATATTTGATCCTTTGTATCACCTAATTGCCTAGGACAGTCGGCAATTCAAACCTACACGCTTGTTTTCCTTCAAGGTGTGAACTGCACACAAAATATATAATGCCGTATTATAAATCAGCCATACAAGCTACACTTTGATACTGCAGGCAAAATTAGTTTATTTTTATTTTAAATCAGTTTATTTTGACACTACATCTGTATTTTTTTAATACCCGTATGTAATTATAAACTTCATTGTTTCAGGATATATACAATGGTTCATGTATAGCTTTAGGAACCGAAAACTATAAAATATATCTCAACTAAAACAATATATAAGTATGGAATAGGCATGAATTTTTACATCACATGACGATAGATAGAACACTTTTTAGGTATACTCGTCTAAGTTGCATTTGAAATTGTAGGACAAATATGCGAAAATATTAAATGCCGTTATTGTCAAGAGACTAATCAAAATTTGTTCAATCCAGTGCGTTATCATCTAACTGTATTTGTTATCAACCCATTACTACCATTTATCAAACCAGACTCGGTGATAACACATTCTAGCGGTCATGTATCGCTCGGGAGTCTCCAGAAATATCAAATCCTGACATTTCTTCAATAAGCTCATTATTTCATTAGCGATTTCCTCAATAAATTCATTTGCATGGATTGTTAATGATGAGTGGATGAGGCTGCTCCCGGACCCCCTGACCCGTCACCCCGCGGCGATACTACCACACGGATTGACGAGCCGCTTGGCACCGCTCAGGCCTCGGACGTGTTTCCCGTATCCAGTCGCGCGCGATAACAGATCGCCTTGGAAATTGCATCACTCACTCGCGGCGGGGAGCGGTCTGTGTTTTCTTGTGGATAACAACTACTCATTCTTTCAAATTAGTCTCCTGAGGAAAAGATATTTTATTGGAGGGTTGTTATCACAACAAAACGCCGATATTAAAACCTGTTTTGATTATCAAAACTCGTGCATAATACGACTTTATTCGTTTGAAATGGGTCTTTTTGTTTCTCTGCCTGTTATTGCAATATTTTATTGGACATTTCTTATGATTTCATTTTCGTTTGTGGATGGCCGACAAAACACAATTTTTGCTAATTGTTTGGATCACGGTTTTCAAGATAGAACCACACTCGTAGATACTGATCGTGTGTTCATATAGATAATATATACATAACCCACACACATGCACATACGTGGGAACATACAAAAATTCATACTTGCATAGATTAATACATTTGATCCGCTTATGAGACGATGATGTAGAGATGTGTTTTATTTATGACCAAGTATTATGTTGTAGTTTTGTGTGTCTGGCTGCGCGTGCATTCTGAATATCTACAGCAATGTGCACTTTTTACCGTCTCTAAATGTTCCGACTTCAAAGAATTGTGGGTAATAATGCTGAACCATACGCGGCTAGTACACATGTGAGTGTTGTGTGTTCTCACCGCACGCCGTTATACGCCACACATGTGGTTGTATTTTATGTCCATCATGCATAAATCATCAGGATACTAAGTGTGGCTGAATTTATTCATTGATCAAGCCCCGTTGAGACTTCGCGGCCATCTCTGGAAATGTGGAACCTCAGCATGCTTGGACGAACAAACCAGCCGTCCTCAGGAGTAAGTGATCGTATATTTTCTGGCGCACGATTAAAGCCATTAATTGTTTATCTGGTTTTGTTTTGGATCGGTAAATGAGCTTTAATTAACGAGGTTTAATAACGCGAGTCCTCGGGAAAAGCGCCCTCTTGGGATGATTTCTGGAGATCACAGAGGTGATGAGTAAACACGGACCACACATGACCTGCACATGTTCTGGAATCACGATCCGACACAACCTCTGCTCGGATTTGATATGTAATTCTCGCTGTTGATGTGAAAAAAATTACAGCAGAACTCAATTTGATATAACATCAGAAATACGTGACGTTTTTCGTGATTATACATTTCACTAATAATAAAACATGTAACAAGATGTGCTCTGAAATTTTGTTCTCAAACTATGTTGAAGTTTCAAAAATTGCCGCAAAAATATATATGACCAGAAACCCATAATTGATGATCAAAATCACATTTTAGATATGTCTATTGTACGCCTCTTTCTCATTTAGACCTAAATGTAGGACGGAGGTTAAACTTTTGAAATTCGTTCGTTTGCGTTTCACATTTCTATTGAAAATATAATGTACATGTCGGCAATCATGCACTACCATATGGGATGACAACATTCTGGTAGCCTATATATAACTCACAGATATATTCGGCACAAATACGCTAAAGATCTACTCAATTTAGTGAAAGAAACGTTTTTCTTTTCTTTAAATCTCAAAGACTGGTGAGGAAGTCATTTTAAGTAAAAATAATAATGTTGAATTTTCGACGATTATCGTACTGACAAAAACCGTATCAAAGTGCACGTGTATTTCGCGTGTTGTTGGTAAATGAACATTGTCCCAGTGCTGCCTGTGAGTGCGGGAGGGTGTACTTAATTGGGTGGTCCCGGGAATGATCCAGCAAAACATTCTCAACATAATCTGGGGTCTGGCTCTACTCGTGAACCTGCAATCAATATCGATTAATGTAGATATTGTGCCATCAAATTAGTATTTCATGCGAACGACGCACCGCAGAATACAACCATAAATGCTTGCAAACATGCATTTAACGGACATTTCTATACAGGCCAATTATTTGTGGAATCAATGCGGGGGCTATCATTTCTATATTTACATGAATCATGGTGTCATAAAACCCTACGTTATGACATTAAAGGCGCATGGGGATGTTATCATCAATGTTCAACACGCATTAGTTCAATAACATTGCGTAATCGTGAATAGCGAGTAATTGAATTGTGGAATTGGATTTGGTTTGTACAACGCCGTCAGTCAGGTAGCACGGCGTCGTGTGTGTGTGTGGCTCGGTGTGTGTTGTGAGGGAGGGGGGAGGGAAGCAGTTGAGGGGTTGCGGGTATGCCTGCATGTTGGCAGTCTTCAGTACGCATCATTTGCGGTCGTAAAATCCCGGATCTAATCGTTCCATAGTGTGATTGAACATTGCTTGATGAATGGATAAATTGTCATTGACATAATACCCGTGTCTTCGACAAAACACGGCTTGTTCAACTGTTGGAAAATGTTGCACAATGCGTGTTGGCTTTTGTTTGATGGCTTGCTTTTTATGACCACATGAAGACCCGCCATGCAAATTTCGCGAATTTAGAACACATTATAGAAATCGTCATTGTACTGGCATTTACAACGTGCAAACAAATGCACTTTCTTTTTATTTTGCTTCTGTGCATTCCAGACTGTCTACAATGTGAACGTTTCTGTGTGACAATTAGGCAACAGTCTCCAGCAAAAGAACAATGAACGAACAAAACAAAACATCACATGCTATCAAAATAATATGCAAAAATTACCACAATCCCAGTTTCATTCATTATTTTTCTCATAATTTTCCAATTGTCCACAAGAAACGCATATTGCTCCAACATAATTTTGACTGTTGTCATAACCCGTGAATATAACAGATATGCAGACAACACAAAAATGTAAACGGTACCTCAAATGTGTTCATTCACGTAGATACAAAATATATGAAATGGAAACCTGAGTTTTATTGGCCACATAGAAAATTCCACAATTTGTTCATAAGATATCCATTACACAATGAATGATAAAGATGCCAAGTCGACGGGTACCGATTATTGAGAGTTTTTCCCTGTATTGATACAAGTTTAAAAGAGCATTGACCACGTTCACACTTTCCTTAAATAAACACAGATGTAGAACAAATAACGAACAGGTCGGACACATCTTCTTTGTCTTACTTCTATTGTAGAAAATAGAGAGATGTGCTAATGAGCTAGTACACCATAGAAACTAAAACAGAAGGCGGCAATTAAAACACGCCAATAAAAATTCAAATGAGTATTCGGTTGTTCTCTATTACTGTCCTAACGATGTTCGTGAAAGACAAGAAAAGCGAAAGGAGAGACAAAGAGCATTATTGTCTTCTGTTATTGACATCAGATACAGATGGTATTGTTGTGTGTTGTTTGGGAGTGACCAGCATATCCCGGATATTATCGACAGCCGTCAGTGCGGCTCGTACATCGATCCGACCGTAGCATGGAATTCCATAATTACGGGGCGATTTCAATTCAATATTTATTGGACCAAATCATCCGCCCACCGTCTACCCCGCTATATCTCCATGTCAAATTATTGCCGTCTTCTGCTATCGTCCCTAAACGTTAATTAACCCCATAAATGTGTCTATAAACGTGGGGTAGCAGGTTATTATGTCGGCAGGAGACATCAGTGTTTGGCCGGCGGTCGGAAGACCAGTGGGCGATAATGTGTGCGAATGTGTCAGAGCGGGCGGATAGACAGCGTGAGGGGGTGTCCGACAGATGGTGCTATTGTTGCTTGTATTGCAGCATTATCACTAGTATTTACCCATGTCGGATCGGTCATTATATGTATCACACACTTGGCATGGCAGAGCTGTTCACATATCCTCTGAACAGACTGTATTGCGATTTGTAATTATGATATTACGGACATATATATACATTCGGTTATTTTGAAGAACAAATTTGTAACACGATGTATTGGCATAATACATCATGGATCAATAATAGAATCGATACACCCTCAAATAATGCTGACGACCCTGCAGTGAAGTTTGAACAGATTGAAAAAAAACCTAAACCAAAAGTTCACGTTAATCGACCATCTGAACAAAGAACTGCACAAAACGATCCCCCATATTTAACGGTTTTCTTGTTGCTGTAAGATACGGAAGAGGATTAGGGCCACCAAACTAAAAGTTTTTTTTTCTATTTGTCGACTTACGTAACTCGATATATCGACTTACTATCTCGATAAATCGAGATATTATCTCGATATATCGACTTATTATCTCGATAAATCGAGATATTATCTCGATAAATCGACTTATTTATCTCAATAAATCGACTTATTTATCTCGATAATCGAGTTAATTATCTCGATAAATCGACTTATTATCTCGATAAATCGAGTTAGTTATCTCGATAAATCGACTTATGTCTTAAGCATTTAAAGTTCAAGTAAACTGGAAATATGGAAATATGCTTAGAGTCACATTATTTATATTGGACACTATATTGAGTAGGCGTATATGATCGATCATTATGACGTTAAATATCGTCAGAACAAACTACCGAAATAAAAACTATACTGAAGTTATTATATCATATCTCTTCAAAGGATGCAATATATTCATGAATGAAATTGGTATAATTGTTTTCTTTTTTAAATTATTTAGCTAGTAAACATGGAATGATGTATATTCGTAACGTTATCTGGAACGGCTTCTTCAATTGGATAGCTTGGTATTATTTCAGTGATAAGTGTAATGACTGTTAAACGCCATATAATTTTCAATATGAGTAATCAGTATATATTCTTTATCCTATCGTTTCCAAGGTAATCAATGAAGTGGTATATGGCTTGCCTATATTACGGTCGATGTATTTCATTTTACTTGTACTTTAAATGTCTGAGCCATAAGTCGATTTATCGAGATACGTAAGTCGATTTATCGAGATATGTAAGTCGATTTATCGAGATACGTAAGTCGATTTATCGAGTTACGTAAGTCGATTTATCGAGTTACGTAAGTCGACAAATAGAAAAAAAACTTTTAGTTTGGTGGCCCTAATCCTCTTCCGTAGTAAGACGATAGTTTTATCGACAAATTTGCACGGAGTGGATCAGCCGGAATACTGTTCAGCAAGAATTCCATTACCGTGATTCTTAGACACTTCATGTGTGCTTCCATTGCCTGTTCATAGCATTAACATAAAAAATCAGAATTTATCTTCATCTCATTAAACAGAGAGAACTTTTGGTAAAAAGTTTATATAAAATAAACTGTTTGACATTTTGTAGAATATTGGTCTTTTATTTTTATGTAAAAAAACTGTATGACATTTTGTACAATATTGACCTTTTATTTGTATGTAAAAAGAACTGTATGACATTTTGTAGAATATTGGTCTTCTATTTTTTTACTGAATTGTCAGTAAAGATCAGATGAAATTGTGCTCATATATCACTGCTTGACGTTCGAAATAGGGCATCTTTCACAGATTTCTCAGGATTAACAAAGTTATGGATTCCAATGTTGAGTAAATATATAATTTTACTAGTACCTTTCACCCATGCTGGTGTAAATAATACAAATTACCTTATATTTGACATCGATTGGTTGCATTGGCAGTGAAAATATGACAGTATAAATAATGATCTACTAGTATGGTATGTAGTTGTGATATAAAGTTTATATGACATACTTATCATAAGGTGCCATGTAATTAAATACGAGAATCAACGATGGAATTGTCTTTCGGTCTGATATCTTCCACTCACATACAATCAAAGTCATTTCAACGTGTAACCGAATATTTACAGAACATATGAAAATTTACTTCTTAAAACATACTCCATGTCAAAATGAACCCGAAGGGGTTACCAACATATGTGAGTTAACAATTACCTCTACAACACTGATAACATACGTGTGTTTAAGCACGATACAATTCGAGTGCGGTTTGTTTTCGCAAATATGGCAGAATCACAGGAGCATTATGACGAATAAAATCATATCTAGAAGCCAACTCCAGCACAAATCAGGCAGAGGCAACAACTCATTTAGATATATTTGAAACCACAAGTGGTGCGAATAATAGAGATCCCACCGGTATATCTCCATATGTAATGGAAAAAAATGTATTCATTAGGTTAGTACGTGTTTTGTGAGTGTAAGTTTTTTCATTACTGAATCATTTATTGGAATCGTATATTGCTCTCGTACCATTATGGTGGTCATTATGATTACATTATGACGATAACATGTCCTGTCACAATAAGCCCATTATGATCCTTTAAATTCATTCCCCAGGGGTCTCTAGGTATAAAAACACATATAGGATTGCCATTTAACTCCATTGTAACGTTTTATGAGAGAAATCACTTTCAAAATGCTTCAATTTTCATAAAATTTCATTATGTTGAAGCAATATATATGACTTACAAAATATTAAAAAATCAGCACATGTTGTTGGAATAGATCACACGCTACAAGCATTTGACCGTTAGCTGCTGACACCTGGCGAATTCCTCGGAAAGCAAACTCCCAAAAAGGGCCGGTTTGTTTATATGTATTCATGCGCACAGTAACAGCTCCAATCAACAGGAAAATTCACATGTACATAGAAGAATACTCATATTACCACTATACAAACCAAAACAGATACATTTTAAGTGATACATGTGCATTTGGAGGAGAAACTGGGAGTTTTTAAATAATATAGTACTTTGATGCCTCATTTTGACCATATAAGGAAATCAATACCGGTCCATAACCTTATTTAATGGCAATTTTCTTCATTTTTTCCAATTATAACACCTCACATACAGAGGTGATAATACCCAATTATTGAGCTCTTATGTGAAAAAGGAAGATTTGTAGAGAAGAAATAAAACAGTGATTTCTGCACTTAAGAAAGGAAATATTTTGAACAAAAAAGTGAGATTTTCTTTGGAAATTTTGATTTGACGCCCGATCAAACATGCTCAAGGACAATTTGGGGTTTGTTTCAGATAAATGTATTATTCACCCATATATTACCATCAGTTTGATTCCCCTTGGACTAAATGTGACAAAATTTTAAAAGGGTTGGTAGTCCTACCCCGCTGCTTAGCACCCAACACTTTCTACCATACTGCTGTCTACACCAGTAGTATTCAAATGTCTTAAAATGCTACCACCACACTCTCAATATAGTATATTTCTAAATTAAGCAAAAATTCCAAGGTTTTAATTTTGATAAAACACAAAAACGTAGACAATTTGTTGAGAATATGGTTTCTGTAAGCCAGAGATCACCGACATTAGATCACATAGGTGTCTTGTACAGGGGATTAGTTTATGTGTTGTATGAAATTTATTTATAAAACACATTTATATGATGGACTGCAATCGATTAAATGGCAAAAGACACATATGGGGTCAAATATGTGGTTCTACGGCAATATCGGAAAAAAATATGGTAAAAAAAAATCGGAAAAGTACGTATTTGACCAGATATGGTGCCAAAATTGCAAATAATATACCAAATGCATTCTGCAATGCCTAACTTAGCTTATTAATGATCGACTATATAGGTTATGGTGATGAATTTCAGAGACACCTAGTATTATTCACCGTTCAATTTTTGGAGGCCATTTCGACACCTTTTTCGGTTAGGCTGTGTCTGAGTCCAGTAGTCCTCAGTGAAAGTGTATAATATTTTACAGTGATTTGAAATATTGGTTACTATATGAAAATAAAGAAAATAAAAAGGCACTGACTCCATGTCTTTAGCATTCGGGGGGGGGGGGGGGAACTCCGCCGCTATTAGCATGTAGATATAATCCTACATATGTAATAAAATCCACGTGAACGAAAATTATGATTGCAATGGTGAAAAATTCCTGAACACTGCACAGTATCCACCCACAAATTAAAGAAATGCCACAAAACCTGCTAAAACTCTATAATGCACAAAATTCCATGTCCTCAGTTTATTTAATTAATGGCAATTTTCTTCATTTTTTCCAAATATAACACCTCACATACAGAGGTGATAATACCCAATTATTGAGCTCTTATGTGAAAAAGGAAGACTTGTAGAGAAGAAATAGAACAGTGATTTTTGCACTTAAGAAAGGAAATATTTTGAACAAAAAAGTGAGATTTTCTTTGGAAATTTTGATTTGACGCCCGATCAAACATGATCAAGGACAATTTGGGGTTTGTTTCAGATAAATGTATTATTCACCCATATATTACCATCAGTTTGATTCCCCTTGGACTAAATGTGACAAAATTTTAAAAGGGTTGGTAGTCCTACCCCGCTGCTTAGCACCCAACACTTTCTACCATACTGCTGTCTACACCAATAGTATTCAAATGTCTTAAAATGCTACCACCACACTCTCAATGTAGTATATTTCTAAATTAAGCAAAAATTCCAAGGTTTTAATTTTGATAAAACACAAAAACGTAGACAATTTGTTGAGAATATGGTTTCTGTAAGCCAGAGATCACCGACATTAGATCACATGGGTGTCTTGTACAGGGGATTAGTTTATGTGTTGTATGAAATTTATTTATAAAACACATTTATATGATGGACTGCAATCGATTAAATGGCAAAAGACACATATGGGGTCAAATATGTGGTTCTACGGCAATATCGGAAACAAATATGGTAAAAAAAAATCGGAAAAGTACGTATTTGACCAGATATGGTGCCAAAATTGCAAATAATATACCAAATGCATTCTGCAATGCCTAACTTAGCTTATTAATGATCGACTATATAGGTTATGGTGATGAATTTCAGAGACACCTAGTATTATTCACCGTTCAATTTTTGGAGGCCATTTCGACACCTTTTTCGGTTAGGCTGTGTCTGAGTCCAGTAGTCCTCAGTGAAAGTGTATAATATTTTACAGTGATTTGAAATATTGGTTACTATATGAAAATAAAGAAAATAAAAAGGCACTGACTCCATGTCTTTAGCATTCGGGGGGGGGGGGGAGGGGGGGGGACTCCGCCGCTATTAGCATGTAGATATAATCCTACATATGTAATAAAATCCACGTGAACGAAAATTATGATTGCAATGGTGAAAAATTCCTGAACACTGCACAGTATCCACCCACAAATTAAAGAAATGCCACAAAACCTGCTAAAACTCTATAATGCACAAAATTCCATGTCCTCAGTTTAGGTATAAAAACACATATAGGATTGCCATTTAACTCCATTGTAACGTTTTATGAGAGAAATCACTTTCAAAATGTTTCAATTTTCATAAAATTTCATTATGTTGAAGCAATATATATGACTTACAAAATATTAAAAAATCAGCACATGTTGGAATAGATCACACGCTACAAGCATTTGACCGTTAGCTGCTGACACCTGGCGAATTCCTCGGAAAGCAAACTCCCAAAAAGGGCCGGTTTGTTTATATGTATTCATGCGCACAGTAACAGCTCCAATCAACAGGAAAATTCACATGTACATAGAAGAATACTCATAATACCACTATACAAACCAAAACAGATACATTTTAAGTGATACATGTGCATTTGGAGGAGAAACTGGGAGTTTTTAAATAATATAGTACTTTGATGCCTCATTTTGACCATATAAGGAAATCAATACCGGTCCATAACCTTAATTAATGGCAATTTTCTTCATTTTTTTCCAATTATAACACCTCACATACAGAGGTGATAATACCCAATTATTGAGCTCTTATGTGAAAAAGGAAGACTTGTAGAGAAGAAATAAAACAGTGATTTTTGCACTTAAGAAAGGAAATATTTTGAACAAAAAAGTGAGATTTTCTTTGGAAATTTTGATTTGACGCCCGATCAAACATGCTCAAGGACAATTTGGGGTTTGTTTCAGATAAATGTATTATTCACCCATATATTACCATCAGTTTGATTCCCCTTGGACTAAATGTGACAAAATTTTAAAAGGGTTGGTAGTCCTACCCCGCTGCTTAGCACCCAACACTTTCTACCATACTGTGTCTACACCAATAGTATTCAAATGTCTTAAAATGCTACCACCACACTCTCAATATAGTATATTTCTAAATTAAGCAAAAATTCCAAGGTTTTAATTTTGATAAAACACAAAAACGTAGACAATTTGTTGAGAATATGGTTTCTGTAAGCCAGAGATCACCGACATTAGATCACATAGGTGTCTTGTACAGGGGATTAGTTTATGTGTTGTATGAAATTTATTTATAAAACACATTTATATGATGCACTGCAATCGATTAAATGGCAAAAGACACATATGGGGTCAAATATGTGGTTCTACGGCAATATCGGAAACAAATATGGTAAAAAAAATCGGAAAAGTACGTATTTGACCAGATATGGTGCCAAAATTGCAAATAATATACCAAATGCATTCTGCAATGCCTAACTTAGCTTATTAATGATCGACTATATAGGTTATGGTGATGAATTTCAGAGACACCTAGTATTATTCACCGTTCAATTTTTGGAGGCCATTTCGACACCTTTTTCGGTTAGGCTGTGTCTGAGTCCAGTAGTCCTCAGTGAAAGTGTATAATATTTTACAGTGATTTGAAATATTGGTTACTATATGAAAATAAAGAAAATAAAAAGGCACTGACTCCATGTCTTTAGCATTCGGGGGGGGGGGGGGGGGAGGGGGGGGACTCCGCCGCTATTAGCATGTAGATATAATCCTACATATGTAATAAAATCCACGTGAACGAAAATTATGATTGCAATGGTGAAAAATTCCTGAACACTGCACAGTATCCACCCACAAATTAAAGAAATGCCACAAAACCTGCTAAAACTCTATAATGCACAAAATTCCATGTCCTCAGTTTAGGTATAAAAACACATATAGGATTGCCATTTAACTCCATTGTAACGTTTTATGAGAGAAATCACTTTCAAAATGTTTCAATTTTCATAAAATTTCATTATGTTGAAGCAATATATATGACTTACAAAATATTAAAAAATCAGCACATGTTGTTGGAATAGATCACACGCTACAAGCATTTGACCGTTAGCTGCTGACACCTGGCGAATTCCTCGGAAAGCAAACTCCCAAAAAGGGCCGGTTTGTTTATATGTATTCATGCGCACAGTAACAGCTCCAATCAACAGGAAAATTCACATGTACATAGAAGAATACTCATAATACCACTATACAAACCAAAACAGATACATTTTAAGTGATACATGTGCATTTGGAGGAGAAACTGGGAGTTTTTAAATAATATAGTACTTTGATGCCTCATTTTGACCATATAAGGAAATCAATACCGGTCCATAACCTTAATTAATGGCAATTTTCTTCATTTTTTTCCAATTATAACACCTCACATACAGAGGTGATAATACCCAATTATTGAGCTCTTATGTGAAAAAGGAAGACTTGTAGAGAAGAAATAAAACAGTGATTTTTGCACTTAAGAAAGGAAATATTTTGAACAAAAAAGTGAGATTTTCTTTGGAAATTTTGATTTGACGCCCGATCAAACATGCTCAAGGACAATTTGGGGTTTGTTTCAGATAAATGTATTATTCACCCATATATTACCATCAGTTTGATTCCCCTTGGACTAAATGTGACAAAATTTTAAAAGGGTTGGTAGTCCTACCCCGCTGCTTAGCACCCAACACTTTCTACCATACTGTGTCTACACCAATAGTATTCAAATGTCTTAAAATGCTACCACCACACTCTCAATATAGTATATTTCTAAATTAAGCAAAAATTCCAAGGTTTTAATTTTGATAAAACACAAAAACGTAGACAATTTGTTGAGAATATGGTTTCTGTAAGCCAGAGATCACCGACATTAGATCACATAGGTGTCTTGTACAGGGGATTAGTTTATGTGTTGTATGAAATTTATTTATAAAACACATTTATATGATGCACTGCAATCGATTAAATGGCAAAAGACACATATGGGGTCAAATATGTGGTTCTACGGCAATATCGGAAACAAATATGGTAAAAAAAATCGGAAAAGTACGTATTTGACCAGATATGGTGCCAAAATTGCAAATAATATACCAAATGCATTCTGCAATGCCTAACTTAGCTTATTAATGATCGACTATATAGGTTATGGTGATGAATTTCAGAGACACCTAGTATTATTCACCGTTCAATTTTTGGAGGCCATTTCGACACCTTTTTCGGTTATGCTGTGTCTGAGTCCAGTAGTCCTCAGTGAAAGTGTATAATATTTTACAGTGATTTGAAATATTGGTTACTATATGAAAATAAAGAAAATAAAAAGGCACTGACTCCATGTCTTTAGCATTCGGGGGGGGGGGGAGGGGGGGGACTCCGCCGCTATTAGCATGTAGATATAATCCTACATATGTAATAAAATCCACGTGAACGAAAATTATGATTGCAATGGTGAAAAATTCCTGAACACTGCACAGTATCCACCCACAAATTAAAGAAATGCCACAAAACCTGCTAAAACTCTATAATGCACAAAATTCCATGTCCTCAGTTTAGGTATAAAAACACATATAGGATTGCCATTTAACTCCATTGTAACGTTTTATGAGAAATCACTTTCAAAATGTTTCAATTTTCATAAAATTTCATTATGTTGAAGCAATATATATGACTTACAAAATATTAAAAAATCAGCACATGTTGTTGGAATAGATCACACGCTACAAGCATTTGACCGTTAGCTGCTGACACCTGGCGAATTCCTCGGAAAGCAAACTCCCAAAAAGGGCCGGTTTGTTTATATGTATTCATGCGCACAGTAACAGCTCCAATCAACAGGAAAATTCACATGTACATAGAAGAATACTCATAATACCACTATACAAACCAAAACAGATACATTTTAAGTGATACATGTGCATTTGGAGGAGAAACTGGGAGTTTTTAAATAATATAGTACTTTGATGCCTCATTTTGACCATATAAGGAAATCAATACCGGTCCATAACCTTAATTAATGGCAATTTTCTTCATTTTTTTCCAATTATAACACCTCACATACAGAGGTGATAATACCCAATTATTGAGCTCTTATGTGAAAAAGGAAGACTTGTAGAGAAGAAATAAAACAGTGATTTTTGCACTTAAGAAAGGAAATATTTTGAACAAAAAAGTGAGATTTTCTTTGGAAATTTTGATTTGACGCCCGATCAAACATGCTCAAGGACAATTTGGGGTTTGTTTCAGATAAATGTATTATTCACCCATATATTACCATCAGTTTGATTCCCCTTGGACTAAATGTGACAAAATTTTAAAAGGGTTGGTAGTCCTACCCCGCTGCTTAGCACCCAACACTTTCTACCATACTGTGTCTACACCAATAGTATTCAAATGTCTTAAAATGCTACCACCACACTCTCAATATAGTATATTTCTAAATTAAGCAAAAATTCCAAGGTTTTAATTTTGATAAAACACAAAAACGTAGACAATTTGTTGAGAATATGGTTTCTGTAAGCCAGAGATCACCGACATTAGATCACATAGGTGTCTTGTACAGGGGATTAGTTTATGTGTTGTATGAAATTTATTTATAAAACACATTTATATGATGCACTGCAATCGATTAAATGGCAAAAGACACATATGGGGTCAAATATGTGGTTCTACGGCAATATCGGAAACAAATATGGTAAAAAAAATCGGAAAAGTACGTATTTGACCAGATATGGTGCCAAAATTGCAAATAATATACCAAATGCATTCTGCAATGCCTAACTTAGCTTATTAATGATCGACTATATAGGTTATGGTGATGAATTTCAGAGACACCTAGTATTATTCACCGTTCAATTTTTGGAGGCCATTTCGACACCTTTTTCGGTTATGCTGTGTCTGAGTCCAGTAGTCCTCAGTGAAAGTGTATAATATTTTACAGTGATTTGAAATATTGGTTACTATATGAAAATAAAGAAAATAAAAAGGCACTGACTCCATGTCTTTAGCATTCGGGGGGGGGGGGGAGGGGGGGGGACTCCGCCGCTATTAGCATGTAGATATAATCCTACATATGTAATAAAATCCACGTGAACGAAAATTATGATTGCAATGGTGAAAAATTCCTGAACACTGCACAGTATCCACCCACAAATTAAAGAAATGCCACAAAACCTGCTAAAACTCTATAATGCACAAAATTCCATGTCCTCAGTTTAGGTATAAAAACACATATAGGATTGCCATTTAACTCCATTGTAACGTTTTATGAGAAATCACTTTCAAAATGTTTCAATTTTCATAAAATTTCATTATGTTGAAGCAATATATATGACTTACAAAATATTAAAAAATCAGCACATGTTGTTGGAATAGATCACACGCTACAAGCATTTGACCGTTAGCTGCTGACACCTGGCGAATTCCTCGGAAAGCAAACTCCCAAAAAGGGCCGGTTTGTTTATATGTATTCATGCGCACAGTAACAGCTCCAATCAACAGGAAAATTCACATGTACATAGAAGAATACTCATAATACCACTATACAAACCAAAACAGATACATTTTAAGTGATACATGTGCATTTGGAGGAGAAACTGGGAGTTTTTAAATAATATAGTACTTTGATGCCTCATTTTGACCATATAAGGAAATCAATACCGGTCCATAACCTTAATTAATGGCAATTTTCTTCATTTTTTCCAATTATAACACGTCACATACAGAGGTGATAATACCCAATTATTGAGCTCTTATGTGAAAAAGGAAGACTTGTAGAGAAGAAATAAAACAGTGATTTTTGCACTTAAGAAAGGAAATATTTTGAACAAAAAAGTGAGATTTTCTTTGGAAATTTTGATTTGACGCCCGATCAAACATGCTCAAGGACAATTTGGGGTTTGTTTCAGATAAATGTATTATTCACCCATATATTACCATCAGTTTGATTCCCCTTGGACTAAATGTGACAAAATTTTAAAAGGGTTGGTAGTCCTACCCCGCTGCTTAGCACCCAACACTTTCTACCATACTGCTGTCTACACCAATAGTATTCAAATGTCTTAAAATGCTACCACCACACTCTCAATATAGTATATTTCTAAATTAAGCAAAAATTCCAAGGTTTTAATTTTGATAAAACACAAAAACGTAGACAATTTGTTGAGAATATGGTTTCTGTAAGCCAGAGATCACCGACATTAGATCACATAGGTGTCTTGTACAGGGGATTAGTTTATGTGTTGTATGAAATTTATTTATAAAACACATTTATATGATGGACTGCAATCGATTAAATGGCAAAAGACACATATGGGGTCAAATATGTGGTTCTACGGCAATATCGGAAAAAAATATGGTAAAAAAAAATCGGAAAAGTACGTATTTGACCAGATATGGTGCCAAAATTGCAAATAATATACCAAATGCATTCTGCAATGCCTAACTTAGCTTATTAATGATCGACTATATAGGTTATGGTGATGAATTTCAGAGACACCTAGTATTATTCACCGTTCAATTTTTGGAGGCCATTTCGACACCTTTTTCGGTTAGGCTGTGTCTGAGTCCAGTAGTCCTCAGTGAAAGTGTATAATATTTTACAGTGATTTGAAATATTGGTTACTATATGAAAATAAAGAAAATAAAAAGGCACTGACTCCATGTCTTTAGCATTCGGGGGGGGGGGGGGGGGGGGGAACTCCGCCGCTATTAGCATGTAGATATAATCCTACATATGTAATAAAATCCACGTGAACGAAAATTATGATTGCAATGGTGAAAAATTCCTGAACACTGCACAGTATCCACCCACAAATTAAAGAAATGCCACAAAACCTGCTAAAACTCTATAATGCACAAAATTCCATGTCCTCAGTTTAGGTATAAAAACACATATAGGATTGCCATTTAACTCCATTGTAACGTTTTATGAGAGAAATCACTTTCAAAATGTTTCAATTTTCATAAAATTTCATTATGTTGAAGCAATATATATGACTTACAAAATAGTAAAAAAATCAGCACATGTTGTTGGAATAGATCACACGCTACAAGCATTTGACCGTTAGCTGCTGACACCTGGCGAATTCCTCGGAAAGCAAACTCCCAAAAAGGGCCGGTTTGTTTATATGTATTCATGCGCACAGTAACATCTCCAATCAACAGGAAAATTCACATGGACATAGAAGAATACTCATAATACCACTATACAAACCAAAACAGATACATTTTAAGTGATACATGTGCATTTGGAGGAGAAACTGGGAGTTTTTAAATAATATAGTACTTTGATGCCTCATTTTGACCATATAAGGAAATCAATACCGGTCCATAACCTCTAGTGTATAGTTCTTGGTCTGAATTTGAAGTATGCGACTCATGGATATTTCATGTGTCAGTCATTCCTGATACTGTCCAAAATGTCGCATTGTCGAAACTTAATCATGCTGCCTTCTGAAAGTTTGTATATTTATTATTGCTCAACAAAAGCAGAATCACAGAGGCAAAAACAGTATGTGTATGTTCTTACAATTCACCAGTTGTGAACCAGTTGTAAAGGCTCCAATAATATCAACATCATCTTAATCCCCCTCGCTTCTTCATTTCGTAAACTGTTTTTTCCCGTCTGCCAATGGAATTATGCATGTTCGCATTTAAAGCCCATATATAGGCCCATGGAGGTAAATACTTTTATGGTATATAAATTTATCTACCAGCTAATATAGCGTCTCAAATTCGAGATGCAATGATAATGTAAACCCATTAATGTCAACCTTTCCATTCACGATGGCGGGGTTTGTGGCAAAAAGGTTTGTTGGTGGTTCACTCAGTGTCAGATTACCTCACCACCGCTGCACGGGCGTGGGTTGAATTCAATTGAACAACATCATCATACACCATCGTTATATATTGTCACTGTACATCATAACCGTACACGATCACTCCACGTGTGGCCACTGAAGCCAATGTGTCGTCCATAATTGCTGGAATGTGTATTGATTGAAGAAATAATATGTATTGGTCATCCTCAAATCGCTCAACAGTTCAAATTGATGACGATTGTAAAACAAGAAATTTACATTTTGTTTTAATTGAAAGCTTGAATTAAAATATTTCTGCTGATTAATTTTTTTGTCGAACTTCAAAATGTGCCTTTAATTTTCGTGACATTTTCATGGAAATATATGACACTAGGAGCGAATAAATGCGTTGGATATCAACATGTGTTGAGGCGTGACAAAGGGGTCGATAACAGGTTCCACATTTTGTAGGTAGGCCCAATTACCAACCCTTATAAAAATATATTAGGTGAAATCTAAATATTCAACATCAGGAGACAATTCAATCCAAGGGAGTAATATTGAAGCATATTCCATTAGTCAACGTCGAATAAAAAAAAACATGTATTGTTGAAACATCGACAAAAACGGGTATTGATACAACACAAGTCAAGTACCATGATTAAAGAAAACTTGTAATGGCAAACATCCAGAGAGTCCGTTCATGTTGGTCGACTTCGAAAAAAGTAAACGTCGCACATGTAAATTAAACATATTTTAATATGGATTGTGTAGATTGATAAATACTAGTATAACCATATTAATAGATATTTTTTAGAGTATTCGAATATATGATATTTCTTTCAAGGTATTTTTTTATTACATGTAACTGGGTCATACTGATTTAATGGTGTTCACCACACGAAAGCTCAGATCATGGAAAGGTAATATTTCTCTTGTGAGCTTTGTATAGATCTGTGTTGGCAGTTTCAATCTGTAGTTATTAATGTAAGTATCAGCCTTTTACCACCAATACAACCAGATTTTGATAATGACAATAACGAACCTAGAATAAGCCATTTTGGAATAGAAATAAAGCCCGACCCGACCAAATATCCAAAGTACACTGGCGTCATCAGGGGTAGACAGTGTCTAAAATGTAGTTGTTTTTACTGTACACCTGATGGAATTAGCATACATCTGCCCAACAATGTATTAAAATATTTTAGAAATCACAAACAAACCTCATGAAATAGGTGACAAGTACATACAGTAAGTAATCACCAACCAAAAGGAGTTTATGGTACAACTGGTACATTGACTGGTATAATCACTTTGAACAAACTGAGTCTCATAAATTCACAAAGCCATATTCAAAGCGAAATTCATAAGATATGGATGCTATTGACGGCGGCGATTCATTTTACCCTATGAAGCATATTTAGGTATATATCGCTAAATACATGACCCAATTTTTACACTATTGGATCATTCGTTCATATCATTTAGAAACACTGCCATTTGAAGTAAGAGTTATTTATTTTATTTTTACTTTTGTTATTCCACTGTCGTTGTTATCATTATCACTGTTTTTATTAGGAGATGATCGATAATTGGGTTACTGGGGTCCATAATTGGGTCTTTGGTATCGATAAATGAGTCAGCAACACTTGGACATGTCTTTTATGGGATAATGCTATTTCACATCTAACAGGTATCATTCCACAAAATCGAAAAGCAAGTTTACGGACTGGTTTCAACTCCAGGAATTTGATGGTTACATGTTTGCATCGACAAGTACTTCTTGAGGCCTAGTTTCTTCAAACGTTCGATAGTTGGTACTATATATAATAAAAAAAGAAAAATGTTTCATAATATTCTGCTAAATGAGATTATGTGTGTTTGAGCACGGTATTTGAGTGCGCGGTTTGTTCACGCAAATATGGCACCATCACAGGAGCATTATGACGAATGCAACCCCTAGCAATCCGTACGTGTACGTCAACGACATGGTGATATCACCATTTGCTAGATATCCAGGGGTAGTTCTGCGTAAATGACGCATTTGCGGACAGTGTAGTTGACGTTTGCGTACACGTTCCTGTACACGTACGGATTGCTAGGGGTCCCTTTAACTCGTACATACGACTTATTAACTTGTATGTACGACTTAATAACTCGTACGTATGACTTAGTATCTCATAAGTACGACTTACTAACTCGTACAGTGTACGAGTCAATAAGTCGTACGTACGAGTTAATAAGTCGTATGTACGAGTTAATAAGTCAAACATTCGAGTTGGTAAGTCGTACGTACGAGATACAAAGTTTTACACACTTGATAGCAATACGCTTCCGTAAATTGTAAACTTGAAGTAAAAATTTTCACCGGATTGATTCTTTGTCGAACTTCAAAATGTGCCTTGAATTTTTGTAACATCAAGATTTTCATGGGATATATATGAACGCTCAGTTTATATGACACGCGGATAAATGCGTTGGATATCAACATGTGTTTAGACGTGACGAAGAGGTCATAACAGGTTACATATTTTCTAGTTAAACCCGATTACCGACCCTCATAAAGATCTATTAGGTGAAATGTGATTATGTGAATATTCAACATCAGGAGACTATTCACTACAACATGTACAAGGGAGTAATATTGAAGCATATTTCATTAATCAACGTCAAATCACAATGGCAATTCTCAGTGCATATCAGTTGCTGCCCGTCAAAGGATTAGCGTGCAAAAGGGCGGGCGTTTTCCCCTTTGTTTGATGATAATCAAGTACGACGAAATATCGATAAGTGGAGCTTTATGGAATAAACTCTGTATGTACCTGTTTGTAAGTATTATTTTAGCCGGTTTATGATCACGCAAGCATTATATTTTTTTCTCGAACTTTCCTCATATTTTAATAGAAACTTTCCCTGGATTTACACTGACCTTGGTCCTCTTTTTTGGAATGCAGATTTCACTTTCGGAACGCTCAAAATTGGTGGGGATATAGTATTATCCCTCACTGAGTGCTAGTATTATATTTTTATCTTCGCCGGAAAACGCTCAGTTTTGGATTTCGGTGGCAAATTTCTCCAAATCTGCCCCGACATTTTTATTGTTCATTTTTCCCATAACCATTTCTAGCGGTAGAGATTGACCTTCAATGACACTGTAAGGTCAAGGCCGATATCATCGAAAAAGTACTATATTTGGATAGTGTTGGTCACTTCTCGAAGTCAGACGGATTAAATTTGTTATACATTCAGTGGGTGAGTAGTATTAACAGAGTAAGGTGCGCTACTCGGCCCGATCGCTCCTCTGCGTGTGGCGGACATTTAGATTTCCCGACGGTTTGGTGAAAATATTATTTCCCTCCGATGTCAAGATATCATGTGTTTTGACCCATTTCTAGTGTTCCGCCGCCATACATTCTGACTTTGGTCCGATAACCTATTGCCGTAGCGTTGCGTCCGTCGTCCGTCGTCGTCATCCGTCGTCGTCCGTCTACATTTTTATCTTTAAAGTTTACAATCGAATCTTTCTGAAGTTTTGCACTAAAATGCTTAAAAATATTTCGAGAAGAAGTTATATTTTAGTTTTTTTATTTTCGCATTTATTTCAAAATGGCGGCCATTTTTGACGAAGAACGGCCAATTTTGGACTCAGACGGTCGTTTTCTCAAAATCTGTTCAGTAACTTTTTTTCTTATTGATGAATAACACTTATCATATATATCCCTGTGATGTGTATAAGTTTCGTTGCCCTTGAATCACTCGAAGTTGGCCATTTTGGGCCCAAATTCGCTCCAAATGGGACTTTCCCATGTTAAATTCTCCTATGCTTTATAATGGGACACATTTTGCCTAATATCTCGCTTAATATTGAGATTAGAGATTAGGAATCAATTGTGGACATATAGAGAATGATATATGCTGAATATTCTCGCGACCTTGAATTTGACCTCTGATCTTATTTTCAAGGTCAGAGCACAAAATGGCTAATATCTCGCTTATTATCGATTTTACAGCTTAGAAATCGGTTGTGGACATATAGCAAATGATATATGCTGAATATTCTGATGACCTTGAATTTGACCTTTCATCTCATTTCCAAGGTCAGAGCACAAAATGGCTAATATCTCGCTTATTATTTACTTCACAGTTTGGGAATCAATTGTGGACATATATGAAATAATATATGCTGAATATTCTTGTGACCTTGAAAAAATTACCTTTGACCTCATTTTTAAGATCAAAGCACAAAATGGCTAATATCTCGCTTATTATCGACTTTACAGCTCAGGAATCAATTGTGGTCATATAGGAAATGATATATGCCGAATATTCTGATGACCTTGAATTTGACATTTGACCTCATTTCCAAGGTCAGAGTGCAACATGGCTAATATCTCGCTATGACCTATGATCTCATTTTCAAGGTCAGAGCACAAAATGGCGCATATCTCACTTGTTGTCAACTTTACAGCTTAGGAATCAATTGTGGACATATAGAACATGATTATGCTGAATATACTTGTGACCTTGTAGTTACCGGACGATCGGTCCGATCACCTAATGGCTAGCCGGCAAGCTACAGGTCCCTTGGGCCTATGTTTTTCTAAAGTGTCGGCCCAATACTGTGAATTCACAGGTAAAATTTTTATTAAAACAATTTTTTCAGCCGTATATTGCATATCGAATATTTGTACGTAATCACTGGTAGTCCACAATATTGACTAATATGTGTGTAATGCAGCACTTATTCTATTTGAATATCCTCACTTATACTTTAGCCACTTTAGAGATGAAATGGAATATTTATTACACGTCAATGCTTGAAAACCGGAGGCTACGATTTGCTCTCGGATTACTACGAGCCTTGTCTGTTTATTCGGGCCACCATGTTGGTTCTGCCTCAGCCGTGGAAGATCGATGGTTTACACAAAGCTAGAATAGTTCTGCAAGTGGTAATGGAGAAAGCGAGACACGGGAATTGTCGCCCGCTCATTCATTAATAATCATCGTTAGTCTTTGTAAAAGAAATTGTCGTGCGCATTCGAGCTGCATTTTACTTCGCCATGTTATTAGTGATGCGTCAGAAGTATGCCCACGTAGTATCTCTCCAAGGCTCTGCACCACTTACTGTGTAAAAACGACGCATGAGCACCGTTATAACAGGTAAACCGAGTATACGTATATGTCATTCTATTGATATATAATATTTTACACACAAGAACCTGCAGAAATGTATGTATTCGAATATGTCGTTATGGGTCTTGCTATTGGAAGCAATCGAACCAATATCAACTTTTATCTCAAGGAAAGTCAACCACACACTTCACTTTTATGTATATAAGCCGAACAGAATAAAAAAAGAAATGATTTCACGTGTTCTGACAGCATGATCAAGTTCCCTGCTGAGCTTCAAATCGACCCTGACTACAGGGCAGATATATCTCTGCAGGAACAAATCCAGGCCATGATGGTCCCAGGCCACATACACGATCCAGACTATCGCAGAGATATACATCTGAAAGACGCTGCAAGAACGACGTCAATACCAGGTAAGCATACGCCAGTTGACAAAATTTCCTATCACCAGTTCATCACCACTGGCATATTGAAGTGGCATAATCTTTTTTCAACAGTTGATGTCTATAAAGTAGGAGAGATCCGAAAAAAAATCCATTACAATGAACATTAAAATATTTAAATTTTAATTCAGAAAATCAATTTCACATTAAACAGTTCCCGTACAAACCTTATGACTAAATATGGTACAAGTATGGAAAAATACAGTTCAATTGATTATATGTGTTGAAACGATGAAATCTAAAACATTAAATCACAAGGTGCAGACAACAAGATAATGACAATATATGCCAAATCATGTCTATGCTAGTGCAATTTTGTGCAGTTCACTCGGTGTGTTCCAACAACACTACAAGGTCATATGCGTTTATTTTGAAGAACCTACCATATGTGCGTATCATTAAATATATATTAGCCAACTGCTCTATAAAAAATCCGAATATTTGCGGTACACATTTATTTTATGGTGTGAACTAGAGAGTAAACTAGCTATGCGAATTCCGATGATAACCAGGAACCGATTTTTTTCTGGGCAACCAGAACAGGTAATCTTATGTAATTACAGGATTAAACATGCGAATGTAACGTTATGAACTCCATCATACCCAAAAGACGGAATACCTTGTGTTTCCGTGAGCAGGCCGAGCCTATCATGTTGATCTGGACGGCAGCTGGGCGAACTCATGGTACTGTTACCTGATTCCATCCTACTGGGGTGCGAAAAAGTCGCTGGGTTCATCCAAGACGAGCCCAGACGAGAAAGATGCCGAACAGATTAATTCATCTGTCCTGTGGGATGGTTTCCGACAGCTGACGACTTCGCATGGCATACGGCGGACATATGCTTCAAAAGGCAAAGTTCTTATAATAATCATCCAAAAACATCTCACTTCTATTTCACATCTCACAACTATTTAATTTAGCATCCTTTGTTGCTGTTCACTTCGGATTGTAGGCCTGGTGAAAAAGACGTTTTGGGTGGTCACTTGGCTCGGCACCTTGTTTCTACTGTTCTACTACCTTATCAATATATCTCAAACCTTCACCTCTGGGGAACCCTCTGTGTCTATGATTATGCATCATGAACATGAGCTCATCTTCCCAGCCATTACGATCTGTAACATGAACAGGTTCCGAGCCTCCGCTCTGGCACGGTACACCACGAGCGGACGGGTGTCTCCCAAGGCCAAACGGCGCCGCAAGCGGGGTGAGAATTTTTGACAAGATCATAGTTTGGAGCGTCCCATTAATGCTTCGCGTTCATTAAAAAATATCCATTCACATTATGTAGCTTTAACCTGTAACGCCGGATGGACAGAAAACAATGGGGCCTGCTACTATGTATCAGGAAGTAGGAGTGACTTCTCTGGAGCAGATAGTGCATGCCGGGCTAGTGGAGCACAACTCACCAGTGTACTGGACTCGGCAGAGTGGGCATTCATCAACGCCATCACGTATGGACATTCACTTATTTTGTTTGTTTTCCATATAATTGGTTTTTTTGTAAGATTAGAGACTTCAGCCGAAGTCATATTTATGTTGTAATATCAACTACATTTGTCAGTATGTACGATAAGCTTGTGATCGTGGTGCAAGTGTGTAGTTTATTCCTTTAGACACATTGGCAACAACGAGTACTGGTTGGGTCTGGAGAAGGTTGGCGGTGATTGGCAATGGGTGGATGGTTCAGCTTTCAGCTTTGAGAACTGGAAGAACAGCATCGGTAGCTCGACTTGTGCTGTCATAAGTCATCCCCATAGTTACTGGGAGTCTGCGGCATGTACTTCTTCATACTTCTACGTCTGTAAAATGGCTGCAGGAATAATAACAACGACTGCGTCACCAACGACAACGACTGCATCACCAACCACAACGACTGCATCACCAACCACAACAAGTGCATCACAAACCACAACAAGTGCATCACAAACCACAACAAGTGCATCACCAACCACAACAAGTGCATCACCAACCACAACAAGTGCATCACAAACAACAACACAATCACCTCAAACAACAATAACAACCGAATCACCTTCAACAACACAAACCAATACTCAGTCATCTGCCATAACTGGGTATTCAACTTCATATCCAGCCGAGCATACAATTATTTCAAGAACCGCCCTCTCAAGAACACCACAAATAGCGAATGTGACTACGGGGATAACGGAAGGTATAGACCAGACAACAGCACATCCAAGAGTAGATAGCACATCCTCGCATGATGTGCAGACTGAAGGACAAGTCTCACAGTCCAACGATTTCACGACGAGGAGCCAGTCACGACACACAACTACTACAGTCGTAACAGGTGAACCCATGACCATATCAGAGGCTGCTGCAACTCGCGACACTGTTCTGCGCCAGTGCTGTTGTACATGTTGTCTTCAACATACATACTACACTGCATACCTTTCAAATAACTGCAATACATGCAACGATACTGACGTAAGTTCAGCAATGCAATGTGCGGCTAACATTTCAACCCATACAAGACAGAGTACCAACCAACCAGACACCACAACTACTCAACCATCCAGTACTCCAGCGGAGCCCCAGACCAGTGGCAAATTGGAGTTATTTTCTGGGACGCTAGAAGACTTCCAGAGTGAAGACAGGCTGACCGAGAAATTTGCAGTCATGGACGAGACAGAGAAATCTCAGCTGGGGTACTCGGTCAATCAACTCATCCTCGACTGTCAGTACGCCGGCCACACCTGTCTAACTAGGTAATATATCATACATGTACGTTTAGAATAGGTTCACACAGTCCCAACTAGTCACAATATCGTCATATTTTCAATATTTTCTGTTATGTACACACTCAGTAAACCTAATCCCAAGTATTTGTGTCCCAAGTGTCACATGTATTTGTAGTGTCATATTTCAATATTCAGTTTTTCCTTTCTTTGTTGTCTTTTTGCAGTGAGTTTTCCACTTTTTACAACGCTGATCATGGAAACTGTTATATTTTCAACTCTGGTTGGAATGCTAGTGCTGGTGGATACAAACTGTCCTCTAAGACAGGCAGACGCCATGGTGAGAAAACCATTGTCAACTTCCAGTAAACATGGAACCAATACCCACGTAGCCTGTAAAGTGTTCCGAGCGTTCTAAACCCAGTCCAGTATCAGTCCAGTATCAGGCAATATCGAGAAAATGTTATGGAACTTCATGAACCCCCATACATGTACATGTATATACGGCCATGAAGACGTGAAATCCAAGTTTCAGGCCTGCACATAATCGCCAACGTTGACCAGAACGAATACGTCAATACCGGGAGCGACGTCGCCGGGATGCGAGTTGTGATTCACCCACACGATAGATTCCCATTCCCAGAAGATGAAGGTCTCACGGTCTCGCCAGGTTTCGCAACTTCTATCGGCATCAGACAGGCATGTACCACAGGAAATAGTCAATCAGAATAGTACATTTCACATCATATCTGTAGACAAGTGAGGCATGTACCACAGGAATTAGTCAATCAGTATAGTACATTTCACATCATATCTGTAGACAAGTGAGGCATGTCTGATGACTGTATGTATATGTGACAACTCTGACAAGGTGGTATCAACTCGCCTGAATCAATCGAAGGACCAATGCCTCGATGCATCCAGCAATCAGACAGACAGAGATATTTATACGTACCTTCACCCCGTCCAATACTCGCAAAAAGTAGGTTGGAATGTTGTACATGTAGTTATCTGCAAGTTGTGCTTAAGATGTTCTGGAATATTGGCTTGTTGAAAATGCTGACAACCTGAATAAAATTACTGTTATATTAATTCACCAATACACATCTATGTGTTTCATTTGACTGAGCAGAGCTGTAGGAAGACGTGCTATCAGGATCACGTGATTGTCACGTGCGGATGTGGTGATGCGCATTACCCTCTCCGCAGCACAGGAAAACCCGACCAAAGTGTGGATGTGTGCAACTCAACCGATCCTGTGCAAGGTAGGTTCAGTGACCATTTTTTTTTCGTGCAAAAGGATTACGAATGAGTTGCTGAGTCAATGAATGATAATGGAGTACCGTGCCATGAAATTGTGGATGTCAGAATAGAGCAATCGACTTCCACATTGTGAACAATATCGCAAAAAGTAACATGCCATTGGATCGACTGTAATAGAACAATTATCGCACAATCACCCTGCAGTGTGATATAAGACGCTTGATAATTGATTGGGGGGTTGAGAGAAGTGATGATATTCATATGCGACCTGATTTCTCAGATCAAGTCGAATTACCTGAATGTATCTCCAATTATACTTCATTCTAGCTGACTGCTTGGAGAGTGTTCAGCTCAGTCTGAATAACAATTCCCTCCCCTGTGATTGCCCCGAGACGTGCACGTTGGTACCTTTCAAATCGTTCAAACTTAGTACTCGGTTGATGACACAAATTAGCAGTATCGTATTACCATGATGATGATTACGTTGACAAGATTAACCCCGTTTTGACACAAAGACCCTTTTGTGATTTTCACTAAGGTTGTACTTTCAGGGCGGTGGCCTATTCAACACGGGTTTCGCTAGGTAGATGGCCGTCCCAGGTTCAACGGGTAAGGCGTGGGTATTACTACCAGGTTTAACATATACTTTGTTATTTCCCGATTGTTTTATGCAATCTCTGGGGGTTTTTTCTAGGAAGCCGTGGTATGGAAGGTATCCAGTTCGGTGGGCAATAGTTTCAACATAACTGACCCTAAAGAATTCAGAAAGAACTTGGTCAAGCTGGAGATATACTATGAAGAGTTCAATTACGAAGCTGTCGAGGAGACCGTCGGATACACGGCAAGTTTTTTGCGATATTATTATTGGCTAGACTTCACAGCGGTAACTCCAAAAGTACATGCACATAATGTATATTTATTGCCCTCGTCCGTCCACAGATCGGCAGTTATCTGTCAGACCTCGGAGGTATGGTGGGCTTGTGTATTGGATGGTCGGCCTTCACTTTGGCCGAAATCATGGAATTCGGAATGGATATGTCTGTTTATGCTATGATATCGCGTTTAAAAAAACTCAAGTGATTTTACCACACGCACAGATGACCAGATCGACACACATAGAGTAGGTATCAATCTTTATCATTGTGCAAGAAAAGAACTAACATGCTACTTAGGTGGACTGATGGATGGGAACAGCGCAGTTTTGTTTGGGAACAGCGCAAAACAACACAGAAATACAATGTGGTCACCAAGCTTGGTGAGATCCACCCAGTTGGGAAACGGAACACACTAAGACACGAAGTTCATGAGGAAGACAATCCATCAAAGATACCATCGAGGGATATTCAAATAGGGATATTCAGATCTACTACAGTGTCGGAAATCATTCAGATCACAGTTGGACGTGAAATATTCAGCTGGTACACGACTTCTCAGTGGCGCCCACAGGGGTACGCAGTATACGCACGTGCGTATACAAAAATTTCAGACGACCCACCTTTCCCGCCCGCTTCTTATCGGACATTAGGCCCATGTATTTCCAATGGTCTTCTCCACATCCTCCTAGGCGGTCCCCAGACCCCACACCTACTGGCTAGGACTCCCTCCTGCATGTATGCGTCCTCTTTTTCAAAGCCTGTGGGCGCCTTTGCGACTTCTCTTATGTATATTATGTTATAAGTGTAAAGTTATTGACTATCGTCCGCTCTTTGGGATCCTCGAGGATAGTCCTCTCACCGCGAGTCCTTGCGGACGCGTATCCGCTATTCCGGATCCTTGCGGCGGCGCCGCTCACCGGAGGTTACTGCGGACACGGTAGCCACTCTAGCATTAACGGTAACCAGGTAACAGCCCACCCGACACTCCCAGGCCTACGGACACCGTTCAGAAACTGGTTCATCACCACGGTGTTAGCTGGAGGGGCCTGGCGAGCCGCGGTCTGCCTCGGGGACGGAACCCCGTACAGTCCGACATGCTGGCCAGAGCCTATGTCACACCGTCCCGGGAAGGGAGAGAACTGGCGATCCACAGGGCTTGCGCCCCCGAGTCAGCAACTTGTCTCTCCCAGCCAGGGCCTCCCCATGGAAATCGTCCCCAGGGCTCTAAGAGCCCACTACTCCTGACCAGGGAACTCAAAGCTCATGGCGAGCTCCGAGTGCATCCTGTCACTCGACCTTGGACAATCTCCTCGACCGAGTCGCTTCCAGTGTATATATAATACACCAGAAACTAGAGGCTGCACGCGAAGCCTAATCAAACCATTGTAGTTTACTGGAGCGTAAATTACAATGCGTTGCCGTAGCAACGCCCGCTCGAACGGAGCGTGTCAAAACAAGGCCAAGACTAAAAAGGCCACACAAATGGCATGTAGTTTTACAATCACCTGCCGCGATCTTAGGGCAAAATCGCCACATAAGCTTGTCATTGTTGCTTAGGTTCCAGCTGTATCGATTGGTGAATGTCAAATGTTTCATGACAAGTTCTTGTTCTGAAGGACATGGACAATGCAAAAATTGTTTGACGGGGAATAATATATATCTTCTTACACATACTTATCTTGTTGCTCTGGTTGCCATTACTTTCACTCGTTACTTTCACTCGTACGGTGTCTTGAATGTGATGACTTGTACATTCGATTGGTGTATTGTGTTTGCCGTTGCACTGTTCTCATCTTCTTATGCGCTGTGCATCATAATTTATAGATACAAAGTACACCCTTTTCTGTATGCCGACTGCCAAGTTCGCTCTCCCAGGCAGTGCATCGCAAATGAATTTGCCATTGACGACAATGATACATTGTCATACGATGTTCCGAGCGATGCGGTGCTTGATTGCAATGGTGGTTTAATGAGCCTACATTTCTGCAGAGTACCTCCTTATAGCACTGACGATCTCACCCTCAAACTACGCATGAACATGAGCAATAAGAGATCAATTGATATAGCCATGTCGTGTGGTACTGCATCAAAATGCTACCAACATGTATATTCTGATTCTGAGATGTTCTTCTTAAAATCAAATTCTAGTTAGACTACGTATTTTGAGAGTTGATAGCCTCAATCTTATGGAAGACTAGTATTGTTTTTAGGTTACCGGACCTATGGTCCGATAACCTATTGCCGTCACGTTGCGTCCGTCGTCCGTCCGTCGTCCGTCGTCCGTCGTCCGTCCACAGCTGTATCTTTAAAGTTTACAGGCGGATTTTTCTGAAATTTTGCACAAAAATGCCTAAAAATATTTCAAGAGGGTTTTTTTTTTTAGTTTTTTGATTTTCGCATTTTTCTCAAAATGGCAGCCATTTTTGACGAAAAATGGCCAATTTTTTACTTTGGCGGCCATTTTCTCAAAAACTGTCTGATCAGTTTTGAGATTTTTGTTTCAAAAGATTCCCCTTATGTACCTTTATGATGTGTATAAGTTTTGTTGTCCTTGAATCGCCGGTCTCCGTGTGGCGGCCATTTTGAATTTTTGACGGGTCGGCGAAAAAAATTTTTTTTGCCCCAAATCGCGTTACTATCCATTTCGGGCCATTTCTAGGCAAAAAAAAATTTTTCACCCTTTGAAAAAAATTTTGGACTTAGAAATTTTTCGGCACTTTTTTCCTTCATAATGGGAGCTGCCCGGACTGTACTCATAGAACGCTTAAAGATAGAGCTTAGATATTGGCACTTTCAAATGGGAAGTCATATATGGCGACTTGTGTGGTGACCTTGAATTTGACCTTGGATGATCTTGAAAGGTCAAAATAGCCATTTTTGGGTCGAAAAATGCCCAAATTTGCAGCTTTTCTGTCTTTTCTCGAAAACTGTCTGATCAGTTTTGAGATTTTCGTTTCAGATGATTCCCTCTATGTACCTTTATGATGTGTATAAGTTTTGTTGCCCTTGAATCGCTGGTCTCCGTGTGGCGGCCATTTTGAATTTTTGACGGGTCGACGAAAAAAAAATTTTTTGCCCCAAATTGCGTTACTATCCATTTTGGGCCATTTCTAGGCAAAAACATTTTTTTCACCCTTTGAAAAAAACTTGGGACAAAATTTTCGGCACTTTTTTCCTTCATAATGGGAGCTGCCTAGACTGTACTCATAGAATGCTTGAAGATAGAGCTTAGAAATTAGCACTTTCAAATGGGAAGTCATATATGAAGACTTGTGTGGTGACCTTGAATTTGACCTTGGATGACCTTGAAATGTCAAAACAGCCATTTTTGAGTCGAAAAATGCCCAAATTTGCACCTTGTTTGTCTTTAATCGAAAACTGTCTGATCACTTTTGAGATTTTTATTTCAAAACATAGTAATTGGGGTTTTTGACATGATGTGTATAAATATGTATATAGTGTATAAAGTGCCTTGAATTGCTCAAAAGGCTAGAAATTTAGGCTGAATAGGCCCCAAATTTAATTTTTGGCCGTTTTCCTTCAAATTTATCTGATCAGTTTTGAGATTTTTGTTATAAAACATGCTAATTGGGGTCCCTGACATTGTGTATAAAGATGGAGTGCTTTGAATTGCTTAAAAGGCCCCTTGAGTGTGTAAATTGGCCTCTACAGCCAAAAAATGTTTGTAGGTATAGCTGGAATTGGAAGTCATGGGGTTTGTTTCAGATTTCTAAATTATTTTCATAGGTTGTTGGGCAGTTGTATACTAATTCCATCATGTGTACAGTAGAAACAACTACATTTAACACACTGTCTGCCCCTGATGACGCCAGTGTGTCTTTGGATAAACTATTTGGTCGGGCTTTGTTTCTATTGCAAAAGTGTTTTTTTTACGTTTGTTATTCGCATCATCAAAATCTGACAATTGGTGGTAATAGATTGATTCTTACATATACATGTATACCACATATATATGTGGCTTTTTTGGGTGACGTTAAACTTGACGTCAGATGACATTGAGTGCTATATCTCAGTGTCACGTCCAACAAGAAATGTGTAAATTTCGTTTATAGACAAAAGACTTGTAGATAGACCTTGTATTTTGAACATACATGAATACAAGGTTATATGCTGCACACTTAATGATGACATTGAAGTTCACGAAGATGATTGGTTTATCTTAACGTCATATCTCACCTGTCCTGTTTCAACTAAAGTTGTCCGGTAACCTATCTTAGCCCTTGGGCTAATTTTTCTTATTGATGAAAAACACTCCTCATATGTACCCCTGTGACATGTATAAATTTCGTTGCGCTTGAATCGCTTGAAGTGGGCCATTTTGGGCACAAACTCGGCCCAAATGTGACTTTCCCATGTTAAATTTTCCTATGCTTTATAATGGCACACATTAAGCCTAATATCTCACTTAATATTGAAATTAGAGACTAGGAATGAATTGTGGACATATAGGAAATGATATATGCTGAATATTCTCGTGACCTTGAATTTGACTTTTGACCTCATTTTCAAGGTCACAGGACAAAATGGCTAATATCTCGCTTATTATCGACTTTACAGTTTAGGAATCAATTGTGAACATATAGGAAATGGTATATGCTGAATATTTTCGTGACCTTGAATTTGACCTTTGACCTCATTTCCAAGGTCGCAGGACAAAATTGCTAATATCTTGCTTATTATCGACTTTACAGCTTAGGAATCAATTGTGAACATATAGGAAATGATATATGCTGAATATTCTCGTGGCCTTGAATTTGAGCTTTGACCTCATTTTCAAGGTCACAGGACAAAATGGCCAATATCTTGCTTTTTAGCGACTTTACAGCTTAGGAATCGATTGTGAACATATAGGATATGATATATGCTGAAAATTCTCGTGACCTTGAATTTGACCTTTGACCTCATTTTCAAGGTCACATGACAAAATGGCTAATATCTCGCTTATTATCGACTTTACAGTTTAGGAATCAATTGTGAACATATAGGAAATGATATATGCTGAATATTTTCGTGACCTTGAATTTGACCTTTGACCTCATTTTCAAGGTCACAGGACAAAATGGCCAATATCTTACTTATTAGCGACTTTACAGCTTAGGAATCAATTGTGAACATATAGGAATTGATATATGCTGAATATTCTCGTGACCTTGAATTTGACTTTTGACCTCATTTTCAAGGTCAACAGGACAAAATGGCTAATATCTTGCTTATTATCGACTTTGCAGTTTAGGAATCAATTGTGAACATATAGGAAATGATATATTCTGAATATTTTAATGATATTGAATTTGACCTTTGGCCTAAATTTCAAGGTCAGTCATTTTATTTTCAAAGTCAGATTACAAAATGGCTTATATCTCGCTTATTATCAAATTTACAGCTTAGGGGTCCATAGTGAACATATAGGAAATGATGTATGCTGAATAGTTTGGTGATCTAGAATTTAACCTTTGATCCCATTTTCAAGGTTAGAGATATGGCGATTTCAGTGGTCACCTTGAATTTGACCAACTTTCTCGGCTCAACTCTGTATATTTCTCCGGTAACCTTTCTAGCCCATTGGGCTAATTTTTTTTCTTCCTATGAATGCCCAAAAAACTCAGGAGATAAGGGACTATAACCACTGGAATGAACGCTGGTACATATTTCAAGAGAATAACATAATATTCCAATTGTAGAGGTCCTCAGCATTCCAATCATATCAACTCGCTCGATTGATTTATCATCTCGTTCGAATTTAACGAGTTCTATTATCTCACTCGGGTCAGTTAATATACATATAGCCATACTCCGCTGACTTGCAGGGCAATTCATCGACTTGATCGAGCGAGATACTAAACGTATTAATATAAATAGTAAGTGTTGTACCCGTGTAACATCGTGAAGAAAATATTGATTGTTGTCCCATATATACACATGTAGTGAAATGAATATGACCTGCTGTCCCGTGTAACATTGTAAAGCGATTCATTTTTGTCAAGTATTGCGTAATAAAATAAATTGGACTCTTTTCCCTCGTTACATTTTTTTTATAACAAATTTATTCACTGAGAATCACTCGCTTATAAAAATACACTAAAAATATTGATTGCTCTCCCAACCAGACATCCTCGGAGATTGTTGCAGAGAAACATGAACGTGGAACAAGTGTGACTGGGACACGACATTGCCGTGTGAAACAGAGTATATCACCGAGCATGCTCCCCGCGAACAGTTCACACAGAGGATTCTGTGAACCAACGTGAAACAGTGATGAGTATGTACTATAGAGACCGGACAGCCATGAATGGAAAGGCCCAGGAGTGGTAAAAGAAGAATGTTTCAAAGCCATTTTATTCATCAGTCACCAAGGACAAGCGGTCCACGTGTGTCAATTGAACTTGAACAATGAACCAATTGAACTTGGTAAAATGAACTATCTAGTGAGCCGAAATAGATGCATTGTGTGGGCAGAACTGATGAACGAGAGCGGTCACATCAAGATAGTTTGAGACGAACCTGACGATAATGATTTTAAAAAATCCAAGATCCAAAAATCCACTTGGTGGCTTGGAATATGTGGACGGACGACAGAAATGGTTATGACATTCAAACCTTGGGGAGAACTTTCAGTATGTTGAACTTGCAGTAAGTCAGTAATATCAGTAGAGATGAGAAACTACTGGTGTACACAGACAGTGGTTCAATGCGAAGTACTCAGAGTCCAACTACATGGAATGAGTTGAAAAATCTGCGTATATGAATGTAGTGGATACTCTTGAGACGGAGGCTGTTGCTGTAGAAAAACTGTGATATGTATGGAATGATTCTCAGAAGCGAAGTAAACCTTGGACCTTTTGCCAAGCAACAGACTGAGTGTGAATGAAAAAATCATGATGAGGAAGAAAAAATAAACCAAAATTAATTGCCGTATTGACCTTTCAAGGTCATTGAAGGTCAAATTAAGGTCATCATAGAAACTGCAATATATGATTTCCCAATTGATACTGCTAATTTTATTCTAGTGGGTTTACTCCATACAGCTCCCATTATGAAGGAAAAGGGATGTCAAAGGTCAAATTCAATATGTGCACAATTGATTACTAATCTGTAAAGCCTATAATAAATAAGATATTACCCTTTTGTGCTTTGACCTTGAAACTGAGGTCAAAGGTCAAATTCAAGGTCATCAAAATATTTGGCATACATCATTATGTTCATATTTGATTCTTTAAGCTGTAAAGTAGATAATAAGCGAGATATTAGCCATTTTGTGCTCTGACCTTGAAAATAAGGTCAAAGATCAAGTTCAAGGTCATGAGAATATTCAGTATATATCATTTTCGATACGTTAACAATTGATTCCTCAGCTGTAAAGTCAATAATAAGCAAGATTTTAGCCATTTTGTGCTCTGACCTTAAAAATTAGACCAAAGGGCATGACGATATTCATCATATATCGTTTCCTATAAAGTTGATAATAAGCGAGATATTGGCCATTTTGTGTTGTGACCTTGAAAATAAGATCTATGGTCAAGTTCAAGGTCGTGAAAATATATATGTCCACAATTAATTCCTAATCTCAGTATAGTGAGATGTTAGGAATAATGTGTGTCATTATTAGGCATAGGAGAATTTAACATGGGAAAGTGCCATTGGGACCCGTCGAAAAAAAACCAAATTGGCCGCCACAGGCGGACCGGCGATTCAAGGGCAAAGAAACTTAAACACACACATCACAGAGGTATATGAGGGAAATCTTTCAAAATAAAAAAATCTCAAATTTGATCAGTTATTTCGAGCAGATCACGCTTATTTGTTGAGATATGTTGAGGAAAAGAATTAGCGATAAGATTCACCAACGACAAAAGTGAGATTCCCTAACGATATTGGCCTAATACGTGTATATTGTAATAGGTGCATATCATATACCATTGTGAATTCGTTGATTTATGCGACCTAAATTTATGCGAATGTCACATTAAAAATTAGCCCAAGGGCTAAGAAAGGTTACCGGACAATATACATTTTAGATATTTTTAGCCTTTGTCCAGTGACCTTGAAAATAAAGTCACTGATAAATTCAAGGCCATGAAATTTTTAACAAATATATCACTTCTAGTATGTCCACAATAAATTCCTAAGCTGTAAAGTCGATAATAAGTGAGACATTAGCCATTCTGTGATGTGACCTTGAAAATGAGGTCAAAGTTCAAGGTCATGAAAATATTCAGTATATATCATTCCTCTATATTCGCAATTGATTCCTATGCTGTAAATGTAAATATCAATCTATTACCACCAATACAATCAGATTTTGATGATGACAATAAGAAACGTAAAATATTACATTTTGCAATAGAAACAAACAAAGCCCGACCAAATAGTTTATCCAAACACACCGGCGTCTTCAGGGGCAGACAACGTGTTAAATGTAGTTGTTTCTACTGTACACCAGATGGAATTAGTATACAACTGCCCAACAACCTATGAAAATAATTTAGAAATCCGAATCTAACCCCATGGAATAGATACATGACAAGTACAAAAGTACCCAATCACAAGCCCGAAGGCTACTGAGTTGATGGTATCCTCGGGGACAGATTTAACGTCCGCCAGCAGTGACACCCACTCAGTGGTATAAATGTAAGTATCAATCTATTACCACCAATACAATCAAATTTTGATGATGCCAATAAGAAACGTAAAATACAACATTTTGCAATAGAAACAAAGCCCGACCAAATAGTTTATCCAAAGACACACTGGCATCATCAGGGGCAGATGTAAAGATGATAATAAGCGACATATTAGCCATTTTGTTCTCAGACCTTGAAAATGAGATCAAAGGTCAAATTCTAGATCACCAAAATATTCAGCATACATCATTTCCTATATGTTCACTATGGACCCCTAAGCTGTAAATTTGTTATTAAGCGAGACATAAGCCATTTTGTATTCTGACCTTGAAAATAAAATGACTAACCTTGGAATTTAGGTCAAGGGTCAAATTCAAGGTCACTAGAATATTCAGCATATATCATTTCCTATATGTTCACAATTGATTCCTAAGCTGCAAAGTCGCTAATAAGCAAGATATTGGCCATTTTGTCCTGTGACCTTGAAAATGAGGTCAAAGGTCAAATTCAAGGTCACAAGAATATTCAGCATATATCATTTCCTATATGTTCACAATTGATTCCTAAGCCGTAAAGTCGATAATAAGCGAGATATTAGCAATTTTGTCCTGTGACCTTGGAAATGAAGTCAAAGGTCAAATTCAAGGTCACGAGAATATTCAGCATATATCATCTCCTATATGTTCACAATTGATTCCTAAACTGTAAAGTCGATAATAAGCGAGATATTAGCCATTTTGTCCTGTGACCTTGAAAATGAGGCCAAAGGTCAAATTCAAGGTCACGAGAAAATTCAGCATATATCATTTCCTATATGTTCACAATGGATTCCTAAGCTGTAAAGTCGATAATAAGCGAGATATTAGCCATTTTGTCCTGTGACCTTGAAAATGAGGTCAGAGGTCAAATTCAAGGTCACGAGAATATTCAGCCTATATCATTTCTTATATGTTCACAATTGATTTCCAAGCTGTAGAGTCGATAATAAGCGAGATATTAGCCATTTTGTCCTGTGACCTTGAAAATGAGGTCAAAGGTCAAATTCAAGGTCACGAGAATATCCAGCATATATCATTTGCTATATGTCCACAATTGATTCCTAGTCTCTAATCTCAATATTAAGTGAGATATTAGGCTTAATGTGTCCCATTATAAAGCATAGGAGAATTTAACATGGGAAAGTCCCATTTGGGCCGAGTTTGGACCCAAAATGGCCCACTTCGAGCGATTCAAGCGCAACGAAATTTATACATGTCACAGAAGTACATATGAGGAGTGTTATGCATCAATAAGAAAAAAAGTTACTGAACAGATTTTGAGAAAACGACCATCAAAGTCCAAAATTAGCCATTTTCGACGAGAACGGCCGCTATGACCTTGAAACCAAGGTCAGAGGTCAAATTCAAGGTCACGAGAATATTCAGCATATATCATTTCCTATATGTCCACAATTGATTCCTAATCTCTAATCTCAATATTAAGTGAGATATTAGGCTTAATGTGTCCCATTATAAAGCATAGGAGAATTTAACATGGGAAAGTCCCATTTGGGCCGAGTTTGGACCCAAAATGGCCCACTTCGAGCGATTCAAGGGCAACGAAATTTATACATGTCACAGGGGTACATATGAGGAGTGTTATGCATCAATAAGAAAAAAAGTTACTGAACAGATTTTGAGAAAACGACCGTCAAAGTCCAAAATTGCCCATTTTTCGACGAAAACGGCCGCCATTTTAAAAAAAAGGCGAAAATCAAAAAACTAAAAAATACCTCCCTCTGGAAATATTTTTAGGCATTTTTGTGCAAAATTTCAGAAAAATCCGATCGTAAACTTTAAAGATAAAAATGTTTACGGACGACGGACGACGGACGGACGGACAACGGACACAACGCCATGGCAATAGGTTATCGGACCATAGGTACGGTAACCTAAAATAGGAAATCTGTACTAGAAAATCATCTGTACACATCAATACATGTCAATTGGTACTTTATTTCACGTTTAACATTTAAATAACGTAGATTTGAATTAATATAGAAAAAAATCGTTAGGGAATCTTCACATGTTCGTTAGGGAATCTTCGATTTTACAAAAACAATCGTTAGGGAATCTTTCGGCTTTTTTTCAGACGAGTTTTTCATGCTCAAACCAACATAAATCGCCATGTATTTGCAACGAACGGTTGTTTCGTGTGCATAAGAATCAGCAGATGTATGTGTGTATCAATCACAATCGTAATTATCGGGAAAATGAAGAAAATTCAAACGAACCGCGAGTGGTGTTCGCCATTGCGGGATGCACTAACGATCGTTAGTGTCGTTAGTGCATCCAGTCTCGCCAGTGTATTTGCCGACATGAAAAAAAAGAATATTCACTATGAATGAGGAATATTCAATGAAGTAACAACTAGACATAATCATAATGTATGCATTCTGATCACAATCGTAACGTGTACAACAATCTTCATAAACACAATCATAATGATCTATTCATGATCACGATGCATATATCATATCATTCATTGACAACCAATACAATGTACAAGAATAACATTTCATAACATTTCATTCAAAATACACAAGATACAGCTGGGTCCATTGGGGTCCCATAGACTTATTTCATGTTTGAATTTCTTTAAATGATCTGATGTTTTAATTTCATTAGTAAGTGAATTCCATAGCTTACTACCTTGTACGGTGGCCCTATGCTGCCAAGTAGTTTATGAACCAATCCGGCAAGTTTGAATTCCAGAAAGAGTTACCGCCGAGTTTGTAAACCAATGCGCCCAGTTTGTAAACCAATCCACCAAGATGGCCAACTTTTTTCAATGTTTGAGATAGAACTCTGAAATTTTGTGAAAAATTACGGCATGATGTCCAATTAATACACACAAAATTTCAAGTTGATCTGAATATATATTAAGAATTTGAAGAAAAAAAATTACGGCCAAAAAGCGTGCTACATTTAGTTACATTTTAGTTACAGTTACATTTACAGTTAAATTACTGCTACATTTCAAATAGAAAGATTCAACAAGATTTACAAAATATGGATTGTTTGTAGATACTCGCAAACAGCGAAGTTTCAGAATTAATGAATACTTCAAAAACAATAATTTCTATTCTGCCATTGCCAGATTCATTCATTTCTAAATCATAACGTCTCTCATGAGCAACAACATCCCTAATATATAACATTATTACGGAGCCGCTGAAAGGACATGGAAGAAATATTTTTTGACATATGGTTATTGCGTTCGCATCATTGGAAATCTTTTTGAAAATTACCTGGGATCACATTTTGCAGCTGGTCTGAAATTAACTCCACGACAGGGAAGTATTGATTTCATTTGTTATTATACAGCTCAGGCATGAATAGTATCAGCTTTGATTACATGTAAGTGTATTCCATGGGTCATACTCTATCTCCTGTACTCTTTGCAAACTTCACATATCATCAATGTATTACCTAGAACTTCTAGAAGAGAAAGTCTGCCAAGCATGCTCTTAGAACAACGGTGAAAAGCTAGGGAAGGCTCAGTCAGCCTTGACCTTTATCTAGACTTTAGGTAATTGCCGGAAGTGGCTTTGTTTACATAGCAGCCCAGAACACAAATCTGTTGTGGGCCGGCTGACGCACTGGCCAGTGATCAGTGGTTGATCATATCAGTGGGGATACAGTGTTTGGCAAGTAGGTGCCTTTGATCTGTACGTCCCCGGGTAATGTATTTTTTTGACATTAGAGCGTTGGGGGCGAAGCCCCCAACCCTCTACATGTCTATGTGCTGACTTTTTTATGGAGGTTTCATGCCAACCTATCGACGCTCACTTTGACATGTAAACGTTTAGACACCTACTTCAAATGAGGATTTTTATTCGTCGTTGACATGAAATCTCTCGAATTGATGGGAGACTATTCCACAGATATATTAGGCATAAATCGATGTGTTAGGTTTCAGAAAATTACGTAAAATGTTCAAATTATCTAAAAACGTCCCAAAATGGCGGAGCCGGTGGAAATTGACGTTCCCAGAATGCAAAGCAAATTTTACCACAATCACGCGTATTTTGGAACACAATTTTCTGTTCCGTAATTCGTGCATGCATACATGCATGTGGGCATCTGCGTGTGGGCATCTTTGGCGTTATGAAGTAAACACAACGATTCGTCTTCAATGCCATGGCTACATTTACCGTAATTTGACGTATTTCATCACATGACAATTAAGCTGGTGTTCCGTGCTGGGTTGCGAAGCCTTTTTATTTTAAACTGGTCTTTTAATTTGCCCAGTAAAGGCATGTGTTAGGCTATATCTGATGATATCAGATGCAGATATTCCTCATAGTTTCCAATGTTTTAGGGATATCTTAATGAGGTTCCAAATCATTTTAGCAGGCGTATCTGTTCCATTGATCGATTTTAAAATAAATGTTTACTTATTAGGAATATGAGTGAAGTAGGCCATATTTTTCATCCTAATATACGAAAATGAATTGGAATCATGTAGGGGAAGGAAATGATAGCTTCTGTTGTTTGTTTTTTTTTTTTTTGTTTTTTTTTTTTTGGGGGGGGGGGGGGAGGAGGAGAGAGGGTAACGTTGTGTAAGATACATTCAGCTGTCGTGGTGCTCGAGCTCTAATGTCGTCTCCCGCAGTTAGCTGCATTTTCTTGTTATGGATTGCTGAGATCACAGGGATCGAGCAAAAGATCCAGCAGGAGTTGGCCAATATATTACCGGAGTGAAGCACTGAGTTAGATATAATTGAGATAGGACATGGATACAAGGCATTGTAAGCTATGTAAGGTAGCTTCTGTTTGTGTATCCAGATAAGTAGTGACTTAACTTCACATGTTGTTATATGGTGTTTGAAAACATTGGGTAGTGTTATGATGGTGATGTAGATAGATGTTGATTTAACTTCCATTTCAATTACACGGTACTGGGCTGATAGTTGAATCATGGGGTTCAGCACAGGTGTGGTCATGGGACAATGACAGTGGTAATTTGCAATGGGAACACTAGAGTGTTTGTTAAAAACTAATTAAGAGGGCTTATGTAGTTATTGTATTCTGATCCAGGAGTTGCGGGGAGGGGGGGAGGTTCCCCGTTGACGTTAACAAACGAGGGAAGCTCTGTTCGATTTCTTCCAACGAGAAACATGGCAACAAAATTCTAACCTGTCCTATCGGCACTAACAACAAGAGGGGCTGTGGGAGGTTCCCAAGTGAAGCTCGCCTGGAGCGACACTTTTACAGCCACTACCCATGGTACCTGTACACAGACATGTACCAGGACTGCAAGGTCGGTAAGGAGTCACGAGGGAAGCTGTTGGATCATGCCCGCACTAGTGGACACAATGGTCTTGCAGTGTCTTCGTCTGTCGAGGTGGATGTCGTAGTACAGCCGACCCTAGAAGACATCAAGGAGAAGCGGCTTGCTTTTGTTCGCCAGTTAAAAGATGACCATCCCGGGGCTAGCGTACTGCATCGCCACGCCACCCGCAGGATCACGGACACCATAGCCACACTCAAGCCGAAGGGTGGCGAGGCAGTCTGCATCCGGGAGATGGAGCGCATGATTCCAACCAATGCAGGTGTCACACAGCCTCCTCCTGCAATTCCGCCCATGTCAACAGATGCAGGGTCTGGGAAGTCGACACTCAACTTCTCCTCGCTCTTCTGGGACGTAGGCCCAAGCACGTTTTTGGTGCAGGCGAAAAATCAGCCAAGTCAGCTGGAGCTGCCGGTTGTGGAGGACATCTCGCCACCATCATCGCCCCAACCTTCGGCGTCATCGTCGCGTGACCTCCCGCTGTCCCCACTCCATGCTGCGGGACCAATCTCATCGGACGGTAAGCAGGAAATTGCTGTCCTCACAGAAGAAATCCGTGACAGCGCTAGACGAATGGAGTCGAGAATCGATTCCGCGCTGTCACGACTATCAATCTACCAATACGAAACATCACATGTCCTCCGGAAGGACATGCAGCACATCACCGACCGACTGGAACTAGTTGAACAGCTGTCTCGTCGGCCACTCAACGCGGATGTGGCCATGTCCGCTTGCCGGCTCGCACGAGACATCCTCGCCGCGTTCGAGCAGCCATGTTTAACATCTCCATCAGCTGCATGTTCCTCCGGGACGGAGTAGTCTACTCAGTCTCTTTTGGATAATAGTGATGTATTCACCTTCCGGGGATATCCATGCTTCCATGGATGTGTTTTCCAGGATATAGGCCTACCTGTGGTGTTCCAAAAGGGCCATCGCTTTGTCGCTTTGGCGGGTATAGGTCGATAGGCCGACATGCCGATAAGTCGATACGATAACCCGACAAACCGATAACCCGACAAAGCGATTATCCGACAAAGCAATAGGATAATTCGACAGGTCGGGAATGCGATATCTCAATGCGAGCGTGCGACAACCCCATACGAAAAGCCGACAAGCCAAGGATGTCTTCTATCGGGATATCGATTTTTCGCATCGGCTTTTCGACTTATCGCCTGACCCAATTTATATCACGCATGCACATCAATCTCATCGAACGACATCGGTGTAATATGGAAGATAGAGTCCATGTTTAACAAGATTAATAACTATTTCCACTGAGGGTTAGGCTCAACTAATACAGAAAATCATACGTCGCTTGTGGGAGCAGAACGTCTTCAGATTTCAACACACTGATTTGTGGATTTCAACACACTGCTTTGTGGAATGAGTATTTTTGCGCATGCGTGATATAAATTAGTTCTAGCGATAAGTCGAGAAGCCGACGCGAAAACTCGATATCCCGATAGAAGACAACCTCGACTTGTCGGCACTTCATATCGGGTTGTCGCACGCTCTTATCGAGTTATCGCATTCTCGACCCGTCGGATTATCGTATCGCTTTGTCGGATAATCGCTTTGTCGACTTATCGTGTTGTCGGGTTATCGTATCGACTTATCGGCTTGTCGACTTGTCGATCTATACCCGCCAAGGCGACAAAGCGATGGCCCTTTTGGAACACCATACCTACCTTGCAGGATACAGTATCATATTTCGAGGTGCTAAATGGATGTACCTCATTTTTCAACAACCTCATTTTTCAACTATGACATATTTTGTATGTTTTCTACCATTGAAAATAATTTTGTGGGAAATAAGTTTATGAAAAATATTTTTATGGGAAATAATTTTGTCAGAATGTGAAGTTCACCATCATACAACCATGCCCAAGTCAGTGAGATTTGTACGATTATAGTTTACATGATTTGAGCGAGGCCTCAATGAATATCATTTACAAATGTATGCCAATGTATTGTTCATGTCTGAGTCTGTATGTGTAGTGTAGTGCACCCATAACCCATAATTGTCATGGTGGGATTTTGTTTTCTTCTCTTTTTTATACATGTATGTGTAAAATAGGTCAACATTATGAGCTTGAGTCTAATACATTAAAGTAAATCCATAGCCCATGATAATTGTCATGGCGGGATTTTTGTATTTATTTTTATTATTTTTATTATCATTATCATCAGTACATGCTTCGGAATGTAACGATAGGATAGAGTTATATGTAGTGGTTTGCGTTTCAATGTTATTTGCTCGCAGGAGCTCACAAGTGCAAATAGGGGGTAGTGTGGAGATCTTAAAATCAATAAGAAGCAATAATATTATGTTCTACGCCGCGGCGTAACAGGCTTACGCCGCGGCATGATATACGTCACGGCGTAACAGGCTTACGCCACGGCGTGATATACGTCACGGCTTAACAGACTTACGCCGCGGCATGATATATGTTAAAGGGAGTATAAAAAGTCATGTTAGAGGGAATGAGGGGTTCTCTTTCTTTTTTGGTCTTCTGTTTTAGTCTTCGAAGATTCGTGTGCATTTGACTTGACTGTACTTTGTGAGTTTTGTGACGTGTAAATAAAGTCTAGAAGTGGAGAAAGTGTTTGTTGAATCAACGAAAAAATGTACTGGTGGCAGCGAAAACAACATCGTGGAATATGAGACTATAAGAGAAAATAAAATAACAAAAATCCACGACAATATGAAACAACTCAACAAAAATACTGATGGTGACATCAAAATAGCAACAGCTTACAAGAAGCATCAAAATCTTAAAGAACTTTAGTCAGAAGCAAACAATAACACATATATCTAATGTAATATAAGAAAGTGAAGAAATACAAGATAAAATTATAATTTAAACACAATGGAGAAACAACGCGAGATTACATAATGACAACGAAATGATATACTATAGTATACAGAAACATAGTATACAATTGTACTTATCTGAAAATAATATTGACAAGTACAAGATTAAAAGGATAACAAACCTCGAGGAGCTTCTAGTCGAAAAGAGAGAGTGTCATTGGTTGAATAAACAGGTAACGTTGTCAAGGCAAACCAATTCTACATAAAATGCGGACTGTAGAGATTAGAAGAACGGATAAAAAGCCGGGAATGATAACCTGGGTGATAGACTACCGGCAAGCTAACAAACACAAACCCGTTTGTAGCCTGCGTCCACAAACTGAGTAATATGACAGCGCCCTACAGCAATGAAAATCCTCGCTTACATCGGCAATTTATTGCCGTTTGCATCATACACATGTAATATTCGGTTAAATAGTTTGCTCGAAGTAATTTGACTGAAACAAAGGCAAAAAACGGTGTAAACGAGTTAGAAAAATCAGAGTATAGTCATCTCAACAAAAGAATCACAACAATTTCAAAAAAACTTCGGAAACTTCGGATGTCAAATTTTATTTTTGGTGAGAAAATGTGAGGAGAAATCGATTTTACTTGACACTTCCGTTAATATTTCTGCAAACGCTGTAAAACAGAGAGATGCCACCTGACAATGGCAGTGCGCGTTTTTTTAATTGCAAACTAAAAAGGTTTCAAGCAACCAATAGATGGCGCCGTCGGGTGTTTCAACTTACCGGTACCCCGTGTTTTAACGTGCCCCGGTCTCCCCTATATTTAGGTCTATGTTTATTTACAGTAATTTAATTTACTGTAAACTAGCATTAACTACGTCATTCTGGCATATGATAAAAGCTGTATTTCTTGCTTATTTCTTTCGAATCGGAAAAGATTCGGTCATTTGAAACATACTAAAACGTCCCCCGACATCCACTGGCATATGATAAACGTGTTATTGCACAATATGGGGTTTCATGATCTCGGGCCAAGTCTTCAAGAAGTCTTCACAAGGAATTGGCCCTCGGGCATAAAACCCCATATTGTACCACCTATCGCACCACCCAGCGCACCCTATAATAGCATATTTAAATTTTCTTAATTTTCCCGATAATTACGATTGTGATCGATACACACATACATTTGCTGATTCTTATGCGCACGAAACAACCGGTCGTTGCAAATACATGGCGATTTATGTTGGTTTGAACATGAAAAACTCGTCTGAAAAAAGCCGAAAGATTCCCTAACGATTGTTTTTGTAAAATCGAAGATTCCCTAACGAACATGTGAAGATTCTCTAACGATCTTTTCTTTATTAATTCAAATCGACGTTATTTAAATGTTAAACGTGAAATAAAGTACCAATTGACATGTATTGATGTGTAGAGATGATCTTCTAGTACAGATTTCATATTTTTAATGTGATATTCGCTAATTTATGTCGCATAAATCAGGAATTCACAATGGTGTATGATATGGACCTATTACAATATACACGTATTAGGCCTAGGGAATCTCACTTTTGTCGTTGGTGAATCTTATCGCTAATTCTTTTCCTCAACATATCTAAACAAAGAAGCGTGATCTGCTTGAAATAACTACGCATGTCTTTGACCAAAACACTAAGCTACCTTGGAAGTATCCATTTATCACAAATGGACCTGTCATTTGATAAAATATGGTTAAAAACCAAACAGACCGTTAGTGCATCCACTAATCGTTAGTGCATCCAGTATAGCCACAGTGGTTTGTGCCCTGGTTGTGCTCAGCGGGCAAATACGAGGGCAAATATCAGGACAGATACTGGCCGGTATCCTACCCGCTGTCAACGATCGCTCATGCGCATCGAATGACTATGCCAAAACTACACATGTACGCGTTCTATTGTCCTTTCCTTTATTCTTTTCACGGTATATAATAACAAAGAAAATTTTTGATAATAAACACAACATCGCCTGGCTTTTCCAGCATGTGCCCCGATATTTGCCCTTGATCCCGGCATTTGCCCTCGGCCTTCGGCCTCGGGCTAATACTCGAGATCTCGGGGCATATATCAGGTCACATACTGGAAAAACCAGGTAATATTGTCTATGAGTTATATCGTAGAAGCGTCATTTCACTAAGACAAATTATTTAGATTACGGGGGAGGCGTTTGCACCCAGCGCACCCTTTACCATGGCCCTGATTGGAGACAATGCCGTGCTGAGCATGCCCATACGTTACATCGCCGTACAGTATTGTGAGGGAGTTGATAGTCATCGCTTTAGAACATAATAGCGTAAATATCACAATATCACCCCGACGCATATATCAGACAGATGATCCCTTCCACACAAAATAATCGAAGACTGTTTTTGTCCTCCCCACGACGTTGCCACGGTTGGACACCTGTTTGAAGTACATCAACCATCACTGCAGGGTGAATTCGTCGTTCACGGCCACTGCCGAAGGTGATTGAGTGAACGGCATCAATTTTATACCAAACCTTCGATATATCGATCTCGATTTATGTATCCGAGGCCATGTATCAATAGGAGAACGTCAAAGATAATGCCTCAAGTGGCAACAACTCACTGTTCCGTGAACGCGTTCATCAATCCACACCAAGATGCATTCTGTTTAAAAAAACAATGCGCATCCATTGTATACCGGCTGGTTCTATGGTCACAGCTAAAAATGGCGGGGCAGGTCCAGTTTGCTCGCCGAGGAATGGTCAAAACAATCGTAAACTATCTTGTACTCCAAATGGGGCGAGAAGATGTGTCGTTTCAATCCAATAAGACACTAACTGGCTTCGGCACGCATGGAATCCGAAATAAACAGACTGGAAACATCAAGGTTCTTATCTACTTACTTTCTAGCATTTGGAAGTAGATGAAACGGTTATCTCACGAAAATGACACATAATGAGAAGACATACGATGACAATATCCTCTACTTAGACATTAATCAATCAACAATGAGGAATTGTTTGCCGTGCTAGGAACAGAAAGAGCACATGATGTATATTCTTTGAAGTATTCACGAAATCCATATTACTGAATGCATGTTCCGCTTTTTTTAGGTGGCAGCTTTCTGCACTAAGGATTCAAATGATCTATGCATTCACCGGGAAAAATAGAATTTCTACACGACTGCGGATATTGACGAAAAGACAGAGGATGAATAAGATATGTACTTGAATGAAGATAAACTGGAACGGTCTGGTTATATAGAGTTTAGCCTGCAAGCACACGAACCTATTGTTACTGGACAAACTTCCCACATCACATTTCTTTGCTGACTCAACTCGTACAATATTTGTACACATTTGAGACGAATGTGCCTTTGCATATATCTCAGACGAAAAGTTAATTTTACATCATATTTCATAGAATGATACTAACCAAAGTTTCAGATGATATGAAACATGGCTAGGATGTGTAGTATATATTCGCAGTAGTCTGGAGGTTACTCGATTTGGAGAAAGGCGCAAAACAAAATGAAAAGAGCGACATGAGGAAGAAAATGAAGGACAAGAACACCGCCATTGATTGTGCGTACCCTGCGCAGTTACGGAATGATCCCGACTATAAAAGGGACCTCGAGCGGAAGGAGGGGATTAACAACCTCGTGTTACCCGGCAGAATGCACGATCCAGACTACAGACAGGACATCCTCGAGAAAGACGCTTCTCTGGTAAAGAAATCAAAAGGTACACGATATCATATTATCGCCAGAAAATTGTGGTGTGTTTTTAGGTTACCGTTGTTTTGGTCAGAAAACCTATTGGCATGGCGTTGCGTCCGTCGTCCGTCGTCAGTCCGTCCACATTTTTATCTTTAAAGTTTACGGTCACTCTTTGAATGGGACGTCATATATTGCGACTTGTGTGGTGACCTTGAATTTGACCTTCGATGACCTTGAAAGGTCTAACAGCCATTTTTGGGTTTTTAAAAAATCCCAGATTTGCCCCTATAGATGAAATGCTTGCAGATAACACTTATGTTTGCATTATGGACATATAGGAATACATTTATGGCAAAACTAATGATGACCTTGGACTTAACCAAAGATGACATTGAGTGCCAAATGTCTAACTCGGAATGTGTAAATTGGCCTGAGTGGCCTGAACACTTGCACCCAGATATATCTTTGTATTATGAACATATGGAAAATCAAATGCCGCACACGTACATGTAATGGTGACATTGAAGTTCACATGGATAACCTTGATTGGTGTATCTCAAGATCTATTACCTGCCATTATCCAAGCCAAAATTGTCCGGTAACCTATCTTAGCCATGGGCTAATTTTCTTATATGCCTGGATTATTTGTTTATGAAATGTTTGGTCGAGCTCCGTTTTCTTTTCACCAAAATTTGTTCAGGACTTTGATGGCCATATTCTTATGTTACTGAATATGCCTGGTGGGACGATATAGTTAAATCCGCATAACATGTAGTGTATAGTTACCGTATTGTGATAGAGAAGTCTGTGCATGCATTGTGTTTACATTATGTATTAATACATTCAGACTAAACTATTCCCTATGTACAGGTCCAGTGCATCCCGAGATACCGAAACACCTATCCGGGAGGTCATGGTACTGCTATCTGACTCCGTCCTACTGGGATCTGATGAGTCTCAAGGCGATACTAAGTACTCAGGTTAGTCCTGAGGCCGCCTACCTTCCCCGCGTAAATCCAGCCATCCTGTGGGACGGATTCCGAGACCTCACCACCTCACATGGCATCCGGAGAACGGACGCATCCAAAGGTATGGTTCTTAACTTCTCTATTTCTTCTCGGCGTATTTGAATTTCATACATTAGATGACTGGATCTTACAACACAACAGTTCGCCACTGAAACGCTTGATACCACGTCGTGTATGGAAATGTTGAAACATACCCCCATCCCCTCTAATAGGTTTGGTGAAAAAGACGTTCTGGATAGTAACTTGGCTCGCTACATTGGTTCTACTGTTCTACTACCTTATCAACATATCCCAAACATTCACTTCGGATGAAACTTCTGTGGCCGTGACCTTCCAGCACCAACATGAGCTCAAGTTCCCAGCCATCACGTTATGTAACATGAACAGGGTGCGAGCCTCCGCTTTGGCACAGTACACCAGCGGTCGGGTGTCATCTTTGCCCAAACGGCGCCGCAAGCGGGGTGAGTCTCGCATGAACTCGTGCATACCAATTCCGGGATATCAAAGAAAATTTTTCCAACGATTCTTCAATAACCACCTGGATGGCTGGATTCCAGCGTTAGTTGTATGATCGTATCAAATATGTCTTTCATTGATACATTCAGATGACACCGTGTTACAAGGAGACAACCAGACTTTCATTATTGCCATATACTAGAAAGTGTATCATTTCTCTAATGTCTGATGTTGTATCCTAGCAGCAACGTGTGATGCCGGATGGACGGAATACAACGGGGCCTGCTACTTTGTGTCAGGAAGCAAGACAGACTTCTCCGGAGCACAGAGTGCCTGTCAGGCGAGTGGCGCACACCTCACCAGTGTACAAGACGCAGCAGAATGGACATACGTCGACGGCATCACGTACGGGCATTATTCATAACCATCAAATGTCACTGTAAATGAACAAATATGACGGGCTATAGTGTTCAGAAAATAGGAAGCAAATCATAGTGTGCATATGTTTAGTCTGAAGAAAGTGCAATGTCGAGGTTTGTATCATGAGCATATGAAGTCGTATATCAGAGAGTTTGGTCGTGTGTGCTGTATCCGTGACAAGACCGCACTTGACCGAGGATCCGAGGATCCCGAGTGTCTAAACTCGAGGTTATTGGTCGCCGCATCAGCGGCGGCCGATTTCAAATACAAAGTTACTTTAACTTCCGGTGCCGCTTAGCACAGTGCACCTTTTTTCACAAGCTGCTCAGCTCACGAACTGATATTCTAGCACACACATCATCCAATTTTATTAGTTTATTTGACTGACGATCTCACAACAAGAATTTTGGCCACTTTTGTTACTCTGGATCCCTGATGTTTACTTGTGTCACTCAAAATGGAAACTGTAAACATTGTACACACACTTCTGTCACACCGATAATCATACATGTTCTGTAAATGCTCACTGCAAAACACTGCATAACATCCAAATTTCATTGGTCATATAGAGATTGTTTATCAGTTTCATTATCAAGTCGTATTCGACATAAAATTTTCCAGAATGTCTTGTCGGAGAACTGTTTTGTGGCCTTGTGTATCTATAGCCTTGACAAACCGATTATCGTGCAATCGGAATAAAACTAGAGCAACAACAACTTTGTTATATATTGCATATATATGCCAGTTTTATAGATGTTCGTGTTCAGCTTTTGATTGTTATTTTATACTGTGATTTATTTCTTCATTCATTCAGTCCCACAAATTCTCACACTGAGTATTGGATTGGTCTGGAAAAGGTTAGCGGTACCTGGCAGTGGTTGGATGGTTCAGCTTTTGTGTTTGAGAACTGGCGAAACAGTATCGGTAGTGATACTTGCGGATGCATAAGTCATCCACAGGGTTACTGGGAGTCTGCGGCATGTAGTGCTTCAAAATACTATGTCTGCAAACTTGCGGCTATTTCAACAACAACTGCATCACCAACTACAACAACTGCGTCACCGACGACAACAACTGCATCACCAACGACAACAACTGCGTCACCGACGACAACAACTGCATCACCAACGACAACAACTGCGTCACCGACGACAACAACTGCGTTACCGACGACAACAACTGCATCACCAACGACAACAACTGCGTCACCGACGACAACAACTGCATCACCAACGACAACAACTGCGTCACCGACGACAACAACTGTATCACCAACTACAACAACTGCGTCACCAACGACAACAACTGCATCACCAACTACAACAACTGCGTCACCGACGACAACAACTGCATCACCAACTACAACAACTGCGTCACCGACTACAACTGCATCACCAACGACAACAACTGCGTCACCAACGACAACAACTGCATCACCAACTACAACAACTGCGTCACCGACTACAACAACTGCATCACCAACGACAACAACTGCGTCACCGACGACAACAGCTGCGTCACCAACGACAACAACTGCGTCACTCACGACTACAACTGCGTCACCAACGACAACAACTGCATCACCAACAACAACAACTGCGTCACCGGCGACTACAACTGTGTCACCGACGACAACAACTGCGTCAGTGACGACTACAACTGAACCACCAACGACAACAACTGCATTACCAACAACAACAACAACTGCATCACCAATGACAACAATTGCATCACCAACGACAACATCTGCGTCATCAACGACAACAACTGCGTCACCAACAACAACTGCGTCACTAACGACAACAACTGCGTCACCAACGACAACAACTGCATCACCAATGACAACAGCTGCATCACCGACGACAACAACTGCGTCACTAACGACAACAACTGTGTCACCAACAACAGTAATTGCATCACAGATGACGACAACAACAACAACTGCATCACAGATGACAACGTCTGCATCACCAACGACACCTGCTACATCAGCACCAACGACAGCAACAACAATGACAACTGCATCACTGGCAACAACAACTGCATTACCAACAACAACAGTTACTGCATCATTAACATCCCCGGCCTTCCTTCATAACCAATGCTGTTGCACGTGTTGCCGTCACAATGTTTATACGGGACTATACATCACTACAACTTGCAATACTTGCAATTCTCCAGCAGTATCCGAGGCAATTCAGTGTGCTTCAAGTATTCCGACAGTGACATCACCACATGATCCAACCGTACCGCATGACCTGTTCACTGCGACAGACAGACCCACTGACGATGACGCCACGACTGCCGAGACAGCCGAGACCGACACCACAAAAACAACGGGACAGACATCGACGGAGTCCGAGATACTGAACACGTCCGAGTCCAGCCTAAACACCCGTACGCTAGAAGAGTTTCAGAGTGAAGACAGACTGACCGAGAAAATTGCAGTCATGGACGAGACAGAGAAATCTCAGTTGGGGTACTCGGTCAATCAACTCATCCTCGACTGTCAGTACGCCGGCTACACATGTCTAGCGAGGTACGTTGTACCTGCAATCTGCTATTCCGCTGGTGCATATTAGCCCAATCACCAACTGCAATACAATAACGCACATTGATATATATATTAAATGACTTGAATGTATTAACATACACATTTAACTTACACATAAATCACGTCATACGTTTTATCTCTGTTTCAGAGAATTTTCCACTTTCTACAATCCGACTCATGGGAATTGTTACACATTCAATTCGGGGTGGAATTCTAGCGCCACTGGTCCTAGGCTGTCTTCGAAGACGGGAAGACGCCATGGTTAGATCGTTTTCTGTATTTATTAACGGCCTACTGGACTCAGATGATCGCTCTAGCTAAAAAAAGTGGGCCCATGTAGCGCAGCTTACTATTTCTTCTAAATTCAATGAAGATTAAGGATTGACTGCGGGTAACAGACCAAACACTGTGGTGAGCCGCTCTCCCATTCATTTGTAATGTAAACATAAAGGTAACAAAATCAGCAAGACAACCCAACCGTTCTTCTTGAAACTTCATTAACAGAGGTATGTATAGCCATGGATGATGAACCGAGACATGGTTCTATAAAAAGTATCACAGTGATTGTACAAATTGATGATTATAGATATCACTTTTACACGCGCCAGCAAACAACACGTAGTATCTTCAGCGTTACAAACAAGCTGTTGTTGGTATGTACGCTTTGTTGTGTGACCATCCAATAATAGATGCATATACGACTTGAATTTCTGCGAGAGGAATACAATAGGCGGATTTGGTGCACCCGAGCGCAACTCACCAGTGAGCTTTACTAGCATTACTAGTTGTCCGCATTAAAGTCATAGTAGCAAGGTACCATTATATGGTTTTATTCCTGTTCACATAAAGGCATTGTGGACATTTGGTGATAAAAAAAGGTGTTCGCGTTAATTGGTAACTATTAACACCGATATATAATGGAGTATATTGAGCCAGTATTACAATCGCCTTCTCCAGCCGATGGAAGAAATAGCTTCGGCAATTTCCGTAATCGTGACGTCAGTTGAGGCAGAATGTGCTTCGATGGCTCGCCGAAAACGTAAAATACGTAATTTGGTGGCCAGCTCAAAGACAGAAAATCACTTCAAAATGCATGCGATTCAACAGAAAACACGCAAAAACCAGCAAATACTGGACATCTTGCAGTTCAACAAACCTCCGTTCTGGGTGAATAAATAGTACTGATCCTAAATATCAAGACAAGAAATGCCGCATTTCTGCCATGTCACCCCTTCACTTGAATTGTCAAACATACATCAGGGGAATGGATATGCGACATGCAGTTTTACCTTGCTGGCTACATGTACTTTCAGGTCTGCCTCAACTGACGTCACCAACCACGTGACCCACACTAAAATCAGGATCAAACTCTTCGGCAATTTACGGAAGGAGTGCCTATTTGGTTCGATATCTCGAAACACATTGATTGTATTTGTAAAATTAATCATAATAGTTCGAACTAATCATAATAGACTAAATGAAAAGCACTTTCATCGGCATGCTATATGTCTTTAAAAAATAATCCTGCTGTTTGGCATGTTTTGAGTGTAGGCTTTTGAGAAATAAGTCACAAAATGCCATTTGAAAATGACAATTATCAGACAATTAATCATATTCAGTCAAGAACCAAGTCTTGGTTGGTGATCATTGATGGCTATAGGTCGCCACAGTAAATTCTGGTGCCAAATGGATGTTTGCAAGTTCATGATTTTGTTACCTTTTTATTTACATTATAAGTGAATGGAGAACTGGCGAGTTCCAGATTCGGGATTTTACGTGCAATTCGTCCTTAAAAATGTGCCCGACGGATAAAATATGGTATACATTCAGTGGGTGAGTAGTATTAACAGAGTAAGGTGCGCTACTTGTATGTACGTGTACGTATTCCAGGCCTACACTTGATTTTAAACATCGCTCAAAATGAATACATCGACATTGGGAACGACGTTGCTGGGATACGCGTGGTAGTTCATCCTCAGCACAGGTTCCCGTTCCCAGAGGACGAAGGTCTGACAGTCGCACCAGGCTTCACAACATCGATAGGGATCAGACAGGTATGCACACCTATCCACAACTGTGCTTCAATGTCACATACCACTATATGTATTCGAGATTAAAAATCGTAGATTATAGGCAGCTGATATTTTTGCTATCTGTACTTCCATACAAAGGTTGTGGTTACCCGTTTGTCGCCACCGAAAGGAAAGTGCATCAATTCATCGACTCAACAAACTGAACGTGATATATACTCCTTCCTCTACCCTGTAGAGTATTCCCCAAAAGTAGGTGATCAATGCATTCAAAATCGGTGGATTTGTACTTTCGCTGAACGTCAGGCTATTGATATGGTATCAATAGTCGGTCGGACGCAAATAACCACATCTCCGCGTTTTATATATTTTTCGCCAGAGTTGCCAGAAGACCTGCTATCAGGAACACGTGATTAGCACGTGTGGCTGTGGTGACGCCCACTACCCATTGCGCAGTACTATCGACCCGGAGACACCGGTCTCTGTGTGCAATTCTTCCGACGATGCAGAAGGTAATACAGTACAGTGTTGAATTCGCGATATGACACATTTCATTGAACGATTTGATCATTGGACAACACTCAAGGATGTGTTCGTGGAAATTATTGAGGCGGCCTGGCCAGGGGCTGTTCTTGTCTCTGTAATATGTTACATTTCAGCTACTTGTCTCGAAGAAGTACAGAGCAGTTTCAACAACAACTCGTTGCTTTGTGACTGTCCAGAAATTTGCAGGTTATACAGTCATACATGTACATTCACGTATAGATGTTGGTTTTATTAGATTTCGTTTTCGGTGGTTATTCTATTTGAGTATTCTAGTTATGAAATACGGCGGTTCACGGCCGATTAGTCACACCTTTGGTTACACATTGAACAATGTATGGAACCATAACGTTTTCTTCAGAGCGGTTGCCTACTCTGCCGAGGTTTCGCTGGGTCAATGGCCCTCCCAAGTACAGCGGGTGAGTACCAGATTTCGTCACCTGACACCGATTATCATTGCTACCGCAACATGTTTATGTGTTCTCCCACGTTTGCCAGGAATCACTGATATCCAAGTTATCCGCACTGGTTGAAGATAGTTTCGACATAAACGACCCAAAGCAATTCAGGAGAAATCTTGTAAAGCTGGAAATTTACTATGAAGAATTCAATTACGAAACTGTTGAAGAAACGATCGGATATACGGTAGGCTTCCATACACAACACTCTTCAAATCTGAGTCATTTAGGCTGGAATACTTCTTACCTGTATGCCGTTATATTATCTACAGATCGGGAGTTACCTATCAGACCTTGGCGGTATGCTTGGTTTATGTATTGGCTGGTCCGTTTGTACAGTCGCCGAGGTGCTGGAGTTCGGCATGGATATGACAGTCTTCTTCAGTACGTCTTTGGTCAACAGACTCAAGTATAGGTCCTTGAGGAAAACCCGAACTCGAAAGGAAAAAAAAAAGTCCAGCGAGAAAGACGGGTACTGTGCGGAGGGTCCCCTCCCTTCACCCGTAGTGACAACGTGGGACTAATCGTTGTTCACATACATTGTGTTGTGTTTTTCTCTAGTTCGTACCTATTGGTTTCATGTTGAACTCATTGTAATAATAAAAGAGCTCGGCTGATTGTCAATGTCCACAATGTTGTTTGAACACATTGCGTGATCGAAGTCTTTTCGTCTGTATATTATAAAAAAAACACACACACAGAACCACACCCAGACATGTTCTTAGTAACAATAGTACACGTCAGGGCATATTATCTTCATATGTTCCGGTATACGTTGAAGTTATAGGCCAGTATCGATTTGAGGTCAAAGGTCTACAGTCAAGTTCAAAGTCACCAAAAGGTGTGCCATATTCGACTACCTGTATGTTTATAATACAAACCTCAGCCCTATGTACAAGCGTTTCCCATCATACAGCAATTTGTCTATTGTATATATGATGTCTTATTGGGGCCTTTCGAGGCCCACATATTGGGCCTTTCAGCAGCTTAATTCACTCCACCTTTAAATACAATGTCAAGAACCAAAATTAACATGTTTTGAAACAAAAATCTCCAAACTTATCGATTATTTTTTATTATAAAAACGGCCGTAAACTTAATTTTTGGCCTTTTGTGCCTTTTGAGCCTAGATTTCGGGCTTTCGATTGATTCAGGACATTCCATGTTTATACACAATGTCAAGGACCTCAATTAGCATGTTTTGAAACGACAATCTCTAAACTGATCAAATGCTTTTTGATAAAAACAATCGTAAACTGAAATTTTGGCCTCTTGAGCCCAGATTTCGGGCCTTACAATCGATTCAGGGCATTCCATGTTTATACACAATGTCAAGGACTCCAATTAACATGTTTTGAAACAAAAATCTCGATAACTGATCAGAAAACTTTCGAGAAAATGTCTGTCAAAGTCCAAAGTTGACATTTTTCGTCAGAAATGACCATCATTTTGAAAGAAAAAGAATTTTGAAATCTCTTTGAATTTTTGCATTTTTTTCCCCTTCATAATGGGAGCTGCCGCAGCTGTACTGATAAAAAAGCTTGAAGAAAAGGCTCAGATAATGGTACTTTCAAATGGGAAGTTATAAGTGGCGATTCGTGAGGTGACCTTGAATTTGACTTTCGAGGACCTTGAATTGTCAAAACAGCCATTTTGGGTTAAAATATCTTCAGATTTGCACGTTGTCTTGTCGAAAACTCTCTGGTCAGTTTTGTAGGTTCTATTTCAAAACATGTCAGTTGCGATGCTTGATGTTGCATCAGCAGATGGAGCACCATCAAGACCCGATACATAGGGCAGAAAGGCCCAAAATGGCATGATATGCATAACTTGGCCTCTGGGACCAAAACGTTTGCACATAGATTTCAGGTTTGTGAGAGGAAATCGTACACGGAGCATCTTTTGGTGACCTTGAACCTGACCTAAGATGACCTTGAGTGGTAATCGTCGCGGTATCATTCGGTGTGAATAATGTAAATTGACCAAACCAAATAGAATGCTTGTAGATGGAGTTTAGATTTGTATTATGAGCATACCGATAAAACTGTAGGCAGTCACATCGGGTGGTTCTTTTTGTTACTTTGAATTTGATCTTTAGTGGATTCAATATGTCAAAGAAGCAATTTTACTTGAAAATATGGTGTGTCTGACACTCTACTTTCCCTCGATAAGCATTCCTATCCCTTGAGCTAGTTTTTTCTTTATATACGTAACCACCATAGATATACTGGAACATCAAACATTTATTTGTTTATAAAGTCAGTATCCTTTTGGCTCGTGATTAGGTACTTATGTACTTGTCATATACCTATTGCATAGGGTTTGTTTTGGATTTCTAAATTGTTCTAATATGTTGTTGGGCAGTTGTATACCACTTCCATCAGGTGTGAAGGAGAAACATCTACATTTTTACACACTGTCTGCCCCTGATGACACCAGTGTGTCTTTGGGTAAACGTTTTGATTTGGCTTTGTTTTTATTAAAAATATTATAATTTATATGTGCTATTGGCATCATCAAAATCTTGTTGTGTTTGCGGTAGTAGGTTGACACTCACATTCTACCAACCAACGACCAAGCTTGCTTCCTGACATCTGAGCGAACATCGATTGTAAATTTTCCCCGAAAAAAGATTCATAAGTACCAACCTACGGACATGATTCCAACATTTCTTCCAGCTCCAATTTGAGGTTACCGCACCTTTGGACCGATCACCTATTGCCGTGGTGTCGCGTTCGTTGTCCGCACAAAACGCCTAAAAATATTTCACGAAGGAGTTATATGTTAGGGGGTTTTTTTATTTTCGCAATATTTTTCAAAATGACGGTCGTTTTTGACGAAAATACAATTTTGAACTTTGGCGGTCGTTTTCTCAAAATCTGCTTAGTAACTTTTTTCTTTTTGATGCATAACACTCCTCATATGTAACCCTGTAACGTGTATAAGTTTCGTTGCCCAACAATTGCTCGAAGTTGACCATTTTGGCCCAAACTCAGGTCAAAAGGGACTTTCTCCTGTTAAATTCTCATATGCTTTATGATGGGACACATTATGCCTAATATCTCACTTAATATTGAGATTAGAGATTAGGATTCAAATGTGGACATATATAGGAAATGATATATGCTGAATATTTTCATGACATTGAATTTGAAATGATGCACATCGAATATTCCAAAGACCTCGAATTTGACTTCATTTTCAAGGTAATTGCACAAAATGGCCAATTTCTCGCTTATTATCGACTTTACAGCTTACGAATCAATTGTGGACATATAGGAAATGATGTATGCCGAATATTTTGATGACCTTGAATTTAACCTTTGACCTCCTTTTCAGGGTCAGAGCACAAAATGGCTAATATCTCGCTTATTATCGACTTTACAGCTTAGGGATCAATTGTCACACATGTGGAATGATGTATGCTGAACACCGTCATGATCTTGAATTTGACCTTTGACCTCATTTTCAAAGTCAGAGCACTAAATGGCCAATATCTCGCTTATTATCGACTTTACAGCTTACGAATCAATTGTGGACATATTGGAAATGATATACGCTGGATATTCTGATGACATTAAATTTTACCTTAATTTGTTCTCATTTGCAAGGTCAGAGCACAAAATGGCTAATATTGGGAATCAACTGTGGTCATATAGGAAATGATATATGCTGAACATTCTCGCGACATTGAATTTGAACTTTGAACTAATTGTCTCAGCTAGCCTATAAATAGAGGGGGTGGGCATAACATGGCAGTCGTTATCTGTCAAGGCATGCCTTCACTGGATTCTGGGTATTTGTGATAATTTTTTTTTAAAAAAAGGTCAGTTCCTGGTATATGTAGCATACCCCACCTTCGTTTGAATCGACCTCGTGGTCTAAGTTTCAATGAATTCATTGAAATATCATCGTATTCAAGAAGCGGGAATATTAAGCTATTGAAATATGTAACCCAAATGCCGATATCTTTATTTAAAATGGAACTACGATTGATTTAATACAGAAAATTCGTGTGGATTTTTAGATGTTTTTGACGTTTTCAACTGCTGCCCGCACTTTACGTCATGTGTAGCGATCATAAACTTGTGACGTCATAAGTTGTACAAGTGCATGTGCCCCTACATCAGGGGCACATACCGGGGATCCCCGTATTTAAGCCCTGGGCTTATAATTGGCGAGAAGGGGTTGTGTGGGATGAAATTTAACTCCATATATAGGCCCATGGGCTTATATTTGGGGAATGATTATTTTACGATTTTTATTTTGCACGCTTGAATTCACAATGGATTAGACAAGAAAGCACTTCTTATATGCGTAAAAACTATATTTATACAAACATTTTATTATGTAGTTCCATAAAGATAGAATATCACAGATATTCACCGTCATATTAAACGCACACATGACGAATAAATATGTACACATATACATGCCTATGCATGCATGTACCGGATAAAATCCAGCTGGTCACGTGTATACGTACTATAGTAGCCCCAGGAAAGGGATAAACGTACGTCTTTTATCAATTGCATTTCAGTACCTTATTCTAGGTACCAACACTTACAGCGTCTCCTACGAAAAACAAAACGTCAACTACGTTTTCCCCCAAATATAGGCCCAGTCCTGATGCGAGACAAAATTTTATTCCGTTTATAAGCCCATGGGCTTATACAAGAGTAGTACTCCCCTTGTATTAGCCCATGGGCTTATCCAAAGAGGGGCTTAAATACGGGGATCCCCGGTACATGTAAACAAACGCCGGCAATCCAGTATCGTTTGAGAGTTTGACTGGGATTGTGGATGAACTATTCGAGAGAAATGAATAAAACTGCAAGTAGTATACTACCCACTTTTTATTGTTTTTCCTAGAACAGGGTCACCATGTATGAGGTCCACTTTTTGTCCTCCCTAGAACAGGGCCACCATGTATGAGGTACACTTTTTGTCCTTTTTCCTCAGAGCAGGGTCACCATGTATGAGGTCCACTTTTTGTCCTTTTTCCTATAACTGGGTCGCCATGTATGAGGTCCATGCATGGCCGAAGCCATCATCAGATGTTTGTAAGCAACCATGGTTGTAATCAATGCTTAGTAAACAATGGACATGTGGGATGATTTTATTTGTATAAAGGGGTCATTTGGCATAATCCATTTGCACAATGACTGATGAAATACTATTTAACTATGTATATGTTCAGTGTATGGAAGAACAAATACTTGGTAAATGTCCTCAATTTTTAATTCCACCACTACATATACAGCATGAATTTATTTGAGCACGTTGACTAAAGTCGGCAGTTATATCACAGCCTAGTTGATATGCCTTGGCGACGCTGAACCTACGATCGAAAGGTCTCCAGCCTGAATGGTACTATGACACAGTGCTAGAGGGTTACCGGGGTATGGGATTCACATCCCTTTCACCAGATGTTCAGTGTGTTATCACAGCCTTTCACCCTCCCGGCTCAAACACACATCATCACAAGCTGGCTACTAATAACCGTTTACCAACCGCGTTTGGTCCATTGTCTACAGGTACCAACGGCTCAATGCAAAGTACAATACTCAGAACATTGAAGGATTTAACTGGCCATTGCACAATATGTGCAATCTTTCAGACGAATCAATTGCTCACTAACTTAATAATACGTTCATTTGCCTTATATATCTGAATTTATACCCACTCAATAGTAATGGTGTTAGTAGTATTCCACCATTAATTTTCATTCATGTAAATGATTACCACAATGTATATGTTGAAAAATTAACCACTAAAAGTTTTTTCCTCTTTGTTGCGTATAAGTGTTCCATAATTTGCCACTAAAAGGTGATATGAAGAGCAAAATAGGCACTAACGTAGACTTGATGCTTGGAGTTTAGCACAGCGCCATCTGGTGAATAAGGCATCATTTATTGAATATGAATTGCAACTTGAATAACGGCGCCATCTAGTGAATACAAATGGCAAAATGTATTACATGAAAGGAATGTGTATGCCATTTTATAAACATATTCCACAATAAACATATTGAAACGAATTTTCTACATATACCATATTCAAATGACTCAAGTTGACATCATAGAACAGTCTGACAAGGTCTGTTGCCTCTATATGGCACCATTACAATGGGTGGTATTCAGGAACGCTATGACTGTGTATAACACTCTTATTATGCAGTTCTTTGCAGTTTTTGCATTGCCTGATGGGTAAATTTTATCATTTTAAAATTGTTTATTCACGCATCATGGATGTATGTAATATATAGCTCATTCAGATGCATTCTGAACGTACGAGACAAGGCGCCACACTAGCAATAATGGGTGCCACATTAGTAACACCAAAATTATTGAGTGAGTTCAAGGGTATGTGCTAAAATAGTTGGAAGTGATGTCCGTACAAATCATTTTCATTTCTTATGAAATTTCTAGCATTTTAGGGACTGAAAGGGCGAAATGTGCTTTCCAATTTTTAAAAAAATATTACACGACTGAGGATGGGCAGACAGGCGGAATCCTATATTTTTGTTTTAGTGCTTATTATTTTGGACCGTCATTAGATCTAAAATGCATTTTTGATCATGGAAATACACAATCTAGTAGTATTTTTATCACTGCAAAAGGCGGCGCCAGGCTTGGCAGCCTCAGCCACAGGCTCAGCCTCAGCCACAGACTCAGCCTCAGGCTTGCCAGCCTCAGCCACAGGCTCAGCCTCAGGCTTGCCAGCCTCAGCCACAGGCTCTGCCTCAGGCTTGCCAGCCACAGCCCCAGCCACAGGCTCAGCCTCAGCCACAGGCTCAGCCTCAGCCTCAGGCTTGCCAGCCTCAGACACAGGCTCAGCCTCAGCCTTAGGCTCAGCCTCAGCCACAGGCTCAGCCTCAGCCACAGGCTCAGCCACAGCCGCAGCCACAGGCTCAGCCTCAGCCACAGGCTCAGCCTCAGCCTCAGGCTTGCCAGCCTCAGACACAGGCTCAGCCTCAGGCTTGCCAGCCTCAGCCTTAGGCTCAGCCTCAGCCACAGGCTCAGCCTCAGCCACAGGCTCAGCCACAGGCTCAGCCTCAGCCACAGGCTCAGCCTTAGCCTCAGGCTTGCCAGCCTCAGACACAGGCTCAGCCTCAGGCCTGTGGCTGAGGCTGGCAAGCCTGAGGCTGAGCCTGTGGCTGAGGCTGGCAAGCCTGTGGCTGAGGCTGAGCCTGTGGCTGAGGCTGAGCCTGTGGCTGAGCCTAAGGCTGAGGCTGGCAAGCCTGAGGCTGAGCCTGAGGCTGGCAAGCCTGAGGCTGAGCCTGTGGCTGAGGCTGAGCCTGTGGCTGAGGCTGAGCCTGTGGCTGAGGCTGAGCCTAAGGCTGAGGCTGAGCCTGTGTCTGAGGCTGAGCCTAAGGCTGAGGCTGGCAAGCCTGAGGCTGAGCCTGTGTCTGAGGCTGGCAAGCCTGAGGCTGAGGCTGAGCCTGTGGCTGAGGCTGAGCCTGTGGCTGGGGCTGTGGCTGAGCCTGTGGCTGAGGCTGAGCCTGTGGCTGAGGCTGTGGCTGAGCCTGTGTCTGAGGCTGGCAAGCCTGAGGCTGAGGCTGAGCCTGTGGCTGAGGCTGAGCCTGTGGCTGGGGCTGTGGCTGGCAAGCCTGAGGCAGAGCCTGTGGCTGAGGCTGGCAAGCCTGAGGCTGAGCCTGTGGCTGAGGCTGGCAAGCCTGAGGCTGAGCCTGTGGCTGAGGCTGGCAAGCCTGAGGCTGAGTCTGTGGCTGAGGCTGAGCCTGTGGCTGAGGCTGCCAAGCCTGGCGCCGCCTTTTGCAGTGATAAAAATACTACTAGATTGTGTATTTCCATGATCAAAAATGCATTTTAGATCTAATGACGGTCCAAAATAATAAGCACTAAAACAAAAATATAGGATTCCGCCTGTCTGCCCATCCTCAGTCGTGTAATATTTTTTTAAAAATTGGAAAGCACATTTCGCCCTTTCAGTCCCTAAAATGCTAGAAATTTCATAAGAAATGAAAATGATTTGTACGGACATCACTTCCAACTATTTTAGCACATACCCTTGAACTCACTCAATAATTTTGGTGTTACTAATGTGGCACCCATTATTGCTAGTGTGGCGCCTTGTCTCGTACGTTCAGAATGCATCTGAATGAGCTATATATTACATACATCCATGATGCGTGAATAAACAATTTTAAAATGATAAAATTTACCCATCAGGCAATGCAAAAACTGCAAAGAACTGCATAATAAGAGTGTTATACACAGTCATAGCGTTCCTGAATACCACCCATTGTAATGGTGCCATATAGAGGCAACAGACCTTGTCAGACTGTTCTATGATGTCAACTTGAGTCATTTGAATATGGTATATGTAGAAAATTCGTTTCAATATGTTTATTGTGGAATATGTTTATAAAATGGCATACACATTCCTTTCATGTAATACATTTTGCCATTTGTATTCACTAGATGGCGCCGTTATTCAAGTTGCAATTCATATTCAATAAATGATGCCTTATTCACCAGATGGCGCTGTGCTAAACTCCAAGCATCAAGTCTACGTTAGTGCCTATTTTGCTCTTCATATCACCTTTTAGTGGCAAATTATGGAACACTTATACGCAACAAAGAGGAAAAAACTTTTAGTGGTTAATTTTTCAACATATACATTGTGGTAATCATTTACATGAATGAAAATTAATGGTGGAATACTACTAACACCATTACTATTGAGTGGGTATAAATTCAGATATATAAGGCAAATGAACGTATTATTAAGTTAGTGAGCAATTGATTCGTCTGAAAGATTGCACATATTGTGCAATGGCCAGTTAAATCCTTCAATGTTCTGAGTATTGTACTTTGCATTGAGCCGTTGGTACCTGTAGACAATGGACCAAACGCGGTTGGTAAACGGTTATTAGTAGCCAGCTTGTGATGATGTGTGTTTGAGCCGGGAGGGTGAAAGGCTGTGATAACACACTGAACATCTGGTGAAAGGGATGTGAATCCCATACCCCGGTAACCCTCTAGCACTGTGTCATAGTACCATTCAGGCTGGAGACCTTTCGATCGTAGGTTCAGCGTCGCCAAGGCATATCAACTAGGCTGTGATATAACTGCCGACTTTAGTCAACGTGCTCAAATAAATTCATGCTGTATATGTAGTGGTGGAATTAAAAATTGAGGACATTTACCAAGTATTTGTTCTTCCATACACTGAACATATACATAGTTAAATAGTATTTCATCAGTCATTGTGCAAATGGATTATGCCAAATGACCCCTTTATACAAATAAAATCATCCCACATGTCCATTGTTTACTAAGCATTGATTACAACCATGGTTGCTTACAAACATCTGATGATGGCTTCGGCCATGCATGGACCTCATACATGGCGACCCAGTTATAGGAAAAAGGACAAAAAGTGGACCTCATACATGGTGACCCTGCTCTGAGGAAAAAGGACAAAAAGTGTACCTCATACATGGTGGCCCTGTTCTAGGGAGGACAAAAAGTGGACCTCATACATGGTGACCCTGTTCTAGGAAAAACAATAAAAAGTGGGTAGTATACTACTACTGCACATATCAGTTGTGTGGTTGATTGTCTTCAAAACATCGTTTACAGAATTCAAATCGAAGAATTATTGACCATGTGGTACATGTAAACAAACACCGGCAATCCGTTTTGGCACCTCGACTTGATTCTAACTTTTCACACTAAAATGTTCATGAATCTTGTTTTTGCGAGTGGAATTTGGTATCCAAATTAAATGATGAATCTGGCAGCTAGACTGTCAGCATTATCGATGATTAGAACGATGTTAGCGAATACAGGCAGTACTGTTTGGCCGTGAGTTTGAGCCGTGCGTTCCACACGTGCACGTGGCAGAATCGAGTAGTAGGCCTAACAACCAACGGGAGATGCAGCGGGGGGGGGGGGTGGAAGGCGTCTGTAGAACCACTCCCTCTCATCCATGGACGTCTTCATCAGCCTATACTTTTATTATAAATCGATGCTTACGGGTCTCCAGTTCATTTTCATTTATCAGTGATGACAAAAGAATGAAACAATGATGGTCCCGGGGAACTGCATCTTTAAAATTTTGCCAGCCCAACTAGATATTTGGTGGTCCAGGACTGAAGGGCCGGCAGTAGTTTCTATCCCTGCTGTAGGGATGCTTTGAGCGCTTTGAACTTGATACTATAGGGCTGGAAAGCGGAAGTATGATCGGTGATAAATTCCAATGAAATATTCGTGAATAAGGCGTCGCCGGGGATAAACCCAATTATCGCCCATTTCTAACAATGTCAATAACTGCTGGAATAACATGTCTTGTGTCAAATAACTTTAGCGAAAGTACAAAGCAGGTATACTTGTGTCAAAATTCATTAGAATAACAGGCCGTCTGCCGGCAATTTTGCTAGAGCAAGGCTTTATTCGAAGTGCCTTTTTTTTCAGTGCCTCTTCGAAGCATGGATATGTTGTGGAATTGGACAATTTTTATCTTTTACAACAGTTTTTGTATATCTTCATCGTGTATGGATACTTTAATACACTAAAGACATCGTTCATATACTTAAAACCACCATATTAAATGCACCCCCATGTTAAAAGATAGGGAGGCGTCAGGTGGTTATCCCCAGTCCGAAGAAATTCATTGGAATTTGTCATCGATCAGTACTTCCGCTTTCCAGCCCTATATATGTTACAGGATATGCAGGGAAATACAGTACCAATATACTAGTACGCAAACTTCAGGAAACCTGGAAATGTGGTGAAGGCAGAAACCACACTCGAAACAATGTCATATTAGTGCTGCAGGATGGGCCACCAAATGGGACCCAACATGGCTGTACTACATTTGTCCACAGGGTTTTTCTTGCAGATGTATATACCTAGTTGATGAAACACGATGATGCCAAGCCAGCAGTCAAGGGGAAAATAAGATATGAGCTTTTGAAACAGGGTACCGTATACGAGACTTTGTGCGAAAAATCGTTAGCGATATTTAGGGGGTATGGTTACTCAACAGGCTGCCGTTCCTTACTGACTCGAAGGATCCCCACATATGGTGTATCTATGGATAGGGATTGTAATTGCCTTCTTAATGACATCTGCTATTCTTACTTGTATCGAAAATTTACTTCGTTATTCCCAGTATACCCTTATTGGTGACATGCAGCTTGATGCTATTTTCGGTCAAGAAAGCAATATTTTAGATAGTATACTTCACACCATTTATTTTTTGGTCTAGGTCACCGCGATCATTTAATGTTATACTCCATTGCAATCTGTATACAAATACCTTTCCAGCATTATCTGGATTATAGTTTATTATGCATGCATGTAATTTAAAAGTACGACGAAAAATAAGATGACAATACTTTATCTAGATAGGAACAACAGTAATAAGGTGAGTCAATATCAGAAACTACAATCGAGATATTGCTGCAAAGGTAGCAATACATACTACTTCATATACCTACTAGGAAGTCACTACTTATTTCAACAAACCTCGAAAACAAATAGCGACCTGCACGAGAAAGCAGATAACCTACTGGAATTACATATTTGATCAGATATAGCATTACACGGCATAATAATGTGTATAAACAGCTTCATCATTCATGAACATTTGACATCACAATCAATCACCAGTAATCACATGAAGGTCACTCACGAAAAACACTACATCAAATACACACATTGAAATCACTACTTCAAATGCACACATGGAAGTCACTACATCAAATACACACATGGAAGTCACTACTTCAAATACACACATGGAAGTCACTACTTCAAATATACACATGGAAGTCACTACATCAAATACACACATGGAAGTCACTACATTAAATAAACACATGGAAGTCACTACATCAAATACACACATGAAAGTCACTACATCAAATACACACATGGAAGTCACTACTTCAAATACACACATGAAAGTCACTACATCAAATACACACATGGAAGTCACTACTTCAAATACACACATACATGAAAGTCACTACATCAAATACACACATGAAAGTCACTACATCAAATACACACATGGAAATCACTACCTCATGACAAACGTGGCAGTCACTACTTCAAATAAACACATGATGGACAGGTACATGTACAAACACGAATGCACAGGACAGTCTTGTGTAGGAGCGGGCAAGAACATGAAAAGGACAGATCGGGTACATTTAGGAGAGGGAAGAAACACGAAGGGACAGGTCGAGAATATGTAGGATAAGGCACAAACACGAACAGACTGGTTGTGCACATGTATAACATGGGCATGAACGTGAAGGGACAGGTCGGGCACTTGTAGAAGAGGGCAGAGGTAGGAAGGGACAGGAGAGCACTGACATGAAGGGACAGGCTGGATAAATGTAGGGGAAAAGACGTGAACACAGGTTGGGTACATATGGGAGAGGGCAGGAACATGCATGGACAGGTCGGGTATATGTAGGAGAAGGCATCAACTCAAAGAGACAGGTGAGGTAGCTGTATGAGATGAAGGAGAGGGCGTGAACACAGAGATATGTCCTAGATACATGTAGGAGATGGAATCAACACGAAGGGACAGGTCGGCAACATGAAGGACAGGACAGGAACATGCAGGCACATGTCGCTTATATGTAGGTGAGAGCATCAACACGAAGAGGACATCAAAATGAGGGAACAGATCAAGTACATGTAGGATAGGGCAGGAATATGACGGGACAGGTCGGGTAAATGTAAGAAGGCAGAAACACAAGGTCGGATAGATACATGTATAGGAGAGGGTATCAAAAAGATGAGACAGGTCAGGTACATGTAGGTGAGGGCATCAACACAAAGGAACAGGTCGGCAACATGTAAGAGCTTGGGAGATGGTGTAACGCCACCTTAGCTGATTTCGCCACGAGCTCTGCTTTCAAATGTTTCACACAATTATATTGCAACGACGTGAAAATCGGCGGCGTTTTCCGGGAAAGGGACTTTCAACGCACAATTTTTAATTGATTTGTCGATAGCATTAATTTGGATCGTCATTTCAACTTGAAATTCAATTTGAAATCATTTGACATACATTTTTTTGAAGACTTTTATCTTCAAATCTACTCCAATGTTAAATGTCAGCGGCAAATGGGATCACCTGGATTCGACCAAATTTAGGGATTTCATGATGTTTGTTTGAGCCCATGAGCAATGTACAAATTGTGAGATTTTTATGACAGAAAACTACGAGTGTATTCTGGTCAAATATCTTCTTGCCAAAGCACTGTACAAATCAAATATCCATTAACTTGCCAAATTGTGCTCAGATTATCAAAATTCATGGTTGAGGTGAGGAGTAGATTATCACCTTTGAGGAGAGGTTGAGGAGTAGATTATCACCTTTTTTTTCTTTCAGTTTTGAAGATAAAATGTGGTGGAAATAATATGGTTTTGTGCCAAATAGAAAGGGATCATAATTGAACCAAAATGAAGTTATGGACAAAAACCATTCGAAGTTTTGTGTTGAAGTTGACTTTAGTATTTTCAAACAATGTAATATGTTCAAAAATGACTTGGAGGAGCTAACTGCTCGTTGTATTGCATTGTCCGAACCAATGCAAGTTACAACAGTTATTGATCTCCACAGCTCAATGATGACAATCATACTTATCTGCATGGTATCAGCGCCATGTCTCGCTATGTTAACAGTGTAGCTGCTGCAATATGCAGGAGCAATAATATATTTATATTCTTTCCACTTGATGCTGCGGGTTGTTCAATACTTGTTGAATTAATTACAATTACTTGTTCAATTTAGTAGGCAATTTAATTCCCAGCTGATTCCATATACTTAAGTTCCAGAATGACGATTGGTTATGATTGGAAAATGTACTATGACACACCATTGCTTCTTTTTATCTGTGACTATCATTTTGTACAACTGTTGAACTCATCATTATCATTGATTATCATGGAGAAACAAAATTGCCCACTAAATTGAACATGTACTCCGATGCTGCGAGTCAAAAGCGAATCAAAGAAATATTTCATGACACTGCAACTTTCCTAACGTGATAGGTGCAACAGAGCGTATTTCTAAAGCGTATTTCTAAAGACAAGTCTTACCCAAGTTGGTCTTACCCAAGTGTGTGTTACGAGTGCTTCGAGTTATGGACGTGGCTGAGCTAAGATTTCGGTGTAAGTATGTCTTAGGATATACTTACGTAAGACGTCATCGAGTTAGAGGCCCCAGGGCGGAAACATGTAGGAGAGGGCATCAACATGGAGGGACAGGTCGGCAACATGTAGGAGAGGGCAGAAACACAAAAGGACATGTCGTGCACAATGTCATGTAGGGGAGAGCGGGAACATGAAGGGACAAGTCATGTCGATGTAGGAGGGGACAGGAACATGAAGGGGCAAGTCGTAACCATGTGGGAAAGGACAGGAACATGGAGGGACGGATCAACTACATGTAGGAGAGGGCACCAGCTTAAAGAGACATGTTAGGGAGGGCATTAACACAAAGAGATAGGTCAGGTACAAGTAGGAGAAGGCAGGATCACGAAGGACCAGCTCGGATACATATAAGAGAGAACATGAAGGGACAGGTCGGGTACATATAAGAGAGGGCAAGAACACGAAGGGACAGGTCGGGTACATATAAGAGAGGGCAAGAACACGAAGGGACAGGTAGGGTACATACAAGAAAGGGCAAGAACACGAATGGACAGGTCGGGTACATATAAGAGAGGGCAAGAACACGAATGGACAGGTCGGGTACATATAAGAGAAGGCAAGAACCGAAGGGACAGGTGAGGTATATATATAAGAGAAGGCAAGAACATGAAGGGACATGTTGTGTACATAGAAGAAAGGGCAAGAACACGGAGGGACAGGTCGGGTACATGTTGGAAAGACCAGGAAAACAAAGGGACAGGTCGGATATATAGGAAAATGCAAGAACACGAAATACAGGTCGAGTAAATGTTCGAGAGGGCAGGAAAACAACGGGACAGGTCATACATGTAGGAGATGTAGGACATGAAGGGACAGGTCGGGTAGATGTAGGAAAGAGCAGGATCACGAAAGTACAGGTTGGCAACACGTAGGAGAGGGCAGGAGAGGTCGTTCCGTTCTGAGTATTCAAATTATCGTTATATGTTCTGGTCTATATGAGGACTTGATTCAAACATTCAGCCAAACTGTTCTGAAACATTGATTGCTAATCAGTTCTTCCGTTCTGACTCTAGTACCTCTCAATCCAACTTCTCAATACAAAAGCCTAGAATCAAGTGTGTGAAAGCGCGGGGCTAAGTCTATGGTGTGTGTGGGTTTTCCCGCGTAATGTGGCAGGTGTTCATGTAAATGGCGGGAAAGTGATGTCATGTCTGTGTGGGCGGAGTCATGTGTCTGGGAATGTGGTGATTGGTGGGAATGTTGGAAGTGATAGCGTGAGCGGTGTTGTTTACATGTAGATGTGGTGCGAGGACGGTGCGTGCCCGGTGACGTAAGGTAAGTAAGTATGAAGTCATGTGATGAATCTGTGCCGTGTATGTCGAGTGGGAGAATGTGTCAGGGACGGGTTTCGGGCCATAACAGTCATAAATATTCTACAATTGCAACTCATTATATTTTATATGCAGACTAAACTACTCATGCATCCCAACCTAAGTTATAATGAAACAAAAATACATATCAATCAGTATATAAAAATCAAATGTTCTATTTTTCAAAGCAAAAATCAGTGTGTTGCATATATGTATGGAATAGCATCGCCTTGACATCTGCATACTGCTGTATGTGACAACAAAGTGCTATTTCCAACTTGCGCATGCTCCATGAGGTCTCCCCTTCTCACAGCAGCCAGTACTGTATCTGAAAATACAAAGTAGATTTTTGTGATTCATTTTGTCATTATCGAATTTAGTATTAAAATTTGCAAATAGATTTATGTATCAGTGATTGTGAATACATCTGTTTTTGCTTGGTGTAAGTATCAACATATTACAAGCAATATGTGGCGATTTTGCCCTAAGCACGCGGCAGGTGATTGTAAACATAAATGCCATTTATGTGGCCTTTTCGTACTTGGCCTTGTTTTGACATGCTCCGTTCGAGCGTGCGTTGCCACGGCGACGTATTGTAATTTACGCTCCAGTAAACTATAACAATGGATCGATTTAACCTCGCGTGCGTCCTACAGTTTGTGGTGTATTATATATACACTGGAAGCGACTCGTTCGAGGAGATTGTCCAAGATCGAGACTAGGACGCACACGAGGCTCGCCATGAGCTTTGTGTTCCCTGAGTCTGAGTAGTGGGCTCCTAGAGCCCTGGGGACGATTTCCGTGGGGAGGCCCGGGCTGGGAGAGACGAGTTGCTGACTCGGGGGCCTTCGGCCCTGTGGATCGCCAGCTCTCTCCCTTCCCGGGACATGTGACAGAGGCTCTGGCCAGCATGTCGGACTGTACGGGGTTCCGTCCCCGAGGCAGACCGCGGCTCGCCAGGCCCCGCCAGTTAACACCGTGGTGATGAACCAGTTTCTGAACGGTGTCCGTAGGCCTGGGAGTGTCGGGTGGGCTGTTACCTGGTTACCGTTAATGATGAAGTAGTTACCGTGTCCGCCGCGACCTCCGGTGAGCGGCCCTGCCGCGAGGATCCGGAATAGCGGATGCGCGTCCGCAAGGACTCGGATGAGAGAGGACTATCCTCGAGGATCCCGAAGAGCGGACGGTAGTCAATAACTTTACATTGGTGCCGTGACCAGGATCAGTCCGACAGTGTTCCATCGCAGCCTACCGTCACAGTGTTGTCGCCTCCTTAGTCCCTGGGGATCGCCCGCTCCTCAAGGACGTCTCGAAAAAATGACGAGAGCGAAAGAGAAGGCCAAAGATAAGGCCGATGAATCCAAGGGGAGGGATAAGGGTGGAAGTGTCGCGGACCACACCCGGTCACGCGACAGCCCCCGTGAGACGTCTCCGGACGACTCCGGCGGCCGGAAGGAACGCGCGGAAACCTCCGTGGACAAGACCCCGTCCGCGGAGACGACTCCGGCGTCCCTGGCTCCGTCTTCGGACGTAGAGTCGGGCCCCGCGGGGCCGCAGCAGGAGTTGCCGTCAAGGCCGGACCTTGACGTGTTAGGCGCGGTGGGTGGAGCTGGCAACGGCTCTACGCCGCGCCCGCCCGCGCCCAGAACAGATCCGTGGCAATCGGCACCCTTCCATAAGACGCCTTCGAGCGTCCGGAATCGAGCGCCGATGCATGCGGGTCCTTCTGGACGAGCGGACCAGTCCTACCAGATGCCGCACCCGGCCGGGTGGGCTCCCTCGCGGGCCTCTGGCATGGGTTCTGGTCGGTCCGCACCGGGCAGTGTGGTGGATCAGCTCACCGACGCACTTGGTGAGCTGGCTCCCCTCGGGCGCTATGACCGCGCCCGGTCGCCCCATCAGGGACGATCAGACCGGCGGAACCGCTCCCCTTCTCCGCTGTCACAAGGCAACTCGGGGCCTTTGACGGAGAGGGAGAGGTGGCTGATTTCCGAGGCGCTTGTACTGTTCAAGCGGAATCAGCTGCATTCGAGCGTTGACCCGTCGGTCACCCTAAGTCCGGGGATGTCTGGGCCAGTAGCCCCTCCCCAAGTCCTGCCGAGTCCGCAGGCGCCAGTGGCCCCCGCAATGGGACCCGCGCCTGCCCCGCGGCTCGGAGGCACCACGTTGGCGACCGCGTCGACCGTTCCGACGGTTGGAGCGCAAGCCGCGTGGTCGACTTACCCTGGCACGTACAGTGTGTCGGACGGGCAGTGGCAACAGGCGGCTTCGGCCCCAAGCTTTGCCGCCCCTTCTGGAGCCTACCCAGTAGGTTCGATGGGAGCCCCGCCCGCACCTAGCCAGAGTGGGTTTTCAGCGGGAATGATCCCGGCGGCAAACGTGAGCTTCCCTGCTCCTATGTCCGCGGCGTCGATGTTTGCTCCGGCAGACTCCGCCGCAGGCGTGGGAAGCGCGCGGAACTTGCCGCAGTACACGGACGACCCCGGAGCCGGGACCGCACGTCGGGCGCGTAACAAACGCGATGACGGGCCCGACCACTCTTCGTGGCGGAAACGGTTCAACGGGGATAACGCCGACTTGGAGGACTACTTGCTCCAGGTATGGCGTACCGCCGTGTACGAAGGATGGTCCCAGCCTGAGGCTGGACACGTCCTCGCGGGGAGCCTGGAAGGGAAAGCTCTCCGCGTGATGCCGTGTCTGCCGGTAGGAACAGTGACGTTCGGCGAGGTTGCTCGTCAACTTCGCCTGCTGTTCCCGCCGACGACCAATCGGCGGCAGTCTGAACGAGAGTTCAAGGCGCGTATCCGCCAGCCGACTGAGTCCGTGACAGACTATGCGTACGGCTTACGCATACTCGGCCGGAAAGCCTTTCCGGACATGGACTCCAGACGGTTCGAGACGATGCTGATCGATCAGTTCATCGATGGCCAGCCTTACCACCTAGCGTACGGGCTGGCCACCCATGAAAAGCGATCGATGGAGGAGGCGATAGACTCCGCGCTTGCGCTTGAGATGGCTGTCCGTCCTAGACAGTTGCCTCCAGCCTCGGCTCCGGCCCCGGCTGTGCCCGCGCAGGTGGCGACTCCTCCTCCGGTCAAGGCATCGCAGGTGACCCCGTGGCAGGACCCGGTCGTCCGGGAACCCGCCAGGGAACCTACCCAGCAGTGGGTTAGTGCGCCGGCACCTTCTACAGGGGCGCCCGCACATGCGGCACCGGTCGCCGCGCCGCACTCGCCTTCGGACGAGTGCGACATAGAGGAATATGACCTCGGCGCCGCGCAGATGATTGCGCACTGCGCCGGGCTCGAAGCTCCGGGAGCCGCAGAATGTTGCGCGTTCACCTCCGGACCAGCTCAGAACCGTCCCTGCTACTTCTGCGGAAAGCAGGGACACTTTTGGCTGAAGTGTCCGGAGTTGTTGGAACGCCTGCGGTCGCGCGGATACCAGGGAGCTCTCCCTGGCCCGCAACGGAGGAATTCCTTCCGGTCTGGTCCTCCGGGACAGCAGAATCGGAACCCGCGGCAGGGAAACTAGATCCGGACGTGGTGGCGACCAACACTGCGTCCGGGGATAGTTGTTCGGTGGCAAACGATGCCGCCCCACCCGCTGATGAGCAGGACGGACCCCAAGTGGATATGACTTCTCCGGAAGTAGTCCTTGGAGACCAGTCTAGCTCCTCCGCGGCTGAGGCGGATGGCGAGGACTCCGTAGATGAGCCCAGCGCGTGCGAAAGGTATCGCCCGACCTGCGCGCTGGTGAGGGACCCCTGCTGGTACCTGCCCCTGTCCTTCGGACGGGAGCCGGTCCGGTTCCTCATAGACTCAGGCTCGGAGGTGACCCTCGTGGCCGCCGGAACGTTTAGGAAGGAGCCCGCACTCCGCAACCTTGAGTTGCGAGATCCCGGACCATACAAGCTCTACGGAGCGGGAGACAACCGCATCCGTATCCATGGCATCATCGATCTGCCTATTACCCTTGGGGACAAGGTGTATCTGACAGAGGCGATCGTGGCGGATATCGGAGCGGCCGGGATAATTGGGATGAATTTCCTACGGGTCCACCGGGTGATTGCCAACTTTAGCGCTGGCGAGTTCCGGATGGGAGAGGACACACACTTCCTCTTCCGCTCGGGCCCGATGCATTCATTCCAGATGCGGACATCGCGCACTGTAGTAGTGCCGCCGATGAGTGAGATGATCATCGAGACGAGGCCGCGGCGTCCCCGCATGCCCCTCGATGGTCGTCCGTGTATAGTGCAACCCGTGAGCAGTTTCGCCGCAGGAACTGGGCTCGTGCTGGGTGGGGCCCTGGTCATGTCCAACCCCCGCGCGATGCCCATCCTCGTGGTGAATCCTACGGATGCTCCGATTGTACTGAAGCGCGGATGCATAGCAGCTACTGCTATTCCCGCGGCTTCGAGTCGTGTCATCCCCGACGATCCGGTCTGCCGCGCTGCGTGCGCGGCGGCGGCCGCCGGAGATGATCCGTTCACCCTGCCGGACCATTTGGAATCTCGGGTTCCGAAGGACCGGCTGGATGAAGAGCAGCGCCAAGCGCTCCGCAGACTGCTACGGCAGTATGCGGATGTGTTCATGGGTCCTGATGGTGCGGTTGGCAAGACTGACGTCGCCAAGCACCGCATCGACCTCGTGGACGAGCGTCCTCTCAAGCAGCGTCTTCGTCGGGCAGCAATAGTGCACCAAGAGGTCATAGACCAGGAGGTGCAAAAGATGCTCGACTTGGACATCATCGAACCCAGTGACAGCCCTTGGGCCAGTCCGGTGGTTATGGTGAAGAAGAAGGACGGCTCGTGGAGGTTCTGCGTGGACTATCGGAAACTCAACGATGCCACGCGGAAGGACTCATATCCTCTCCCGCACATTGAGGATACCTTCGATGCCCTGGCCGGGTCGCACTATTTCTGTGCTCTGGATCTGGCCTCCGGGTATTGGCAGGTGGAGATGGAGGAGAGTGATCGGGCGAAGACTGCCTTCGTTACCAAGAACGGGCTCTACCAATTCAAGGTAATGCCGTTCGGGCTCTGTAACGCACCAGCGACGTTCGAGCGCCTCATGGAGATGGTACTCAAAGGGTTCCTCTGGAAGCGATGTATGGTCTACATCGACGATGTCGTCGTGTATGGCCGGTCGTTCGAGGAAACCCTCACCAACCTCCAGATGGTGCTCCATCGCATCCGCGGAGCAGGGCTTAAATTGAAGCCAAGTAAGTGCGAGCTATTCGCGCAGGAAATCCTGTACTTGGGCTTCATGGTAACGGGCACCGGAGTGAGACCAGACCCCGCAAAGGTGGCGGCCGTGCAGAAATGGCCTCCGCCATGTAACGTGGCGGACGTGAGGTCCTTCTTGGGCTTCGCGAGCTACCACCGCAGGTTTATTCGCGGCTTTGCGGAGATCGCGCGTCCCCTTACTATCCTCACGGAAAAGGGCGCCGATTTTGTTTGGTCCGCCGAGCAGGCTAACGCCTTCTCGGGACTCCGGCAGGCCTTGGTAGTGGCCCCGGTGCTGCGGCACCCTCGTCCGGACTGCGAGTTCATCTTGGACACCGACGCGAGTAACTTCGCGCTCGGCGGTGTCCTCTCGCAGATCGTGGACGGGCAAGAGCGGGTAGTAGCTTATGCGAGTGTGGCCTTGAGCCGCTCTCAAATGAACTACTGTACCACTCATCGCGAGTTGCTCGCGGTGGTTACGATGACCAAGCGCTTCCGGCACTATTTGTTGGGACGCCATTTCCGTTTGCGGACTGATCATAGTTCGCTGAGATGGCTCCTCAACTATAGTGAGGCCGATGGCTTGGTGGCGCGGTGGCTCGTCAAACTCCAAGAGTATGACATGCAGATAGAGCACCGCGCTGGTAAGTTGCACGGCAACGCGGACGGCCTGTCCCGTTGTCATAAATGCAAGAATCCGGGTTGTGCAGGGATGGCACCATTCCAGCAAGCCGCGGATTCGTCCTCAGACTCGGAATTGGACGTTCCGGGGAGACCGCAGGCCGCCGCCCCCTCTAACAACACGGCGGCCGGAGCGTCTAGGGCTCATCTCCGCGCGCGGACCCGCCGATATCGGCGAGGGCGTCCCGCATATGAAGCGGAGGTGCGGCTCAGCTCCAGCGAGTCTTCCTCGAGTCCGGCGGTGTACTCCTCGTGGGTACCCTCGTCCTCTGGAGAGTCTGAGTATGAGCGGTCCTTGCCCCCTGTGGTGATGGCCGCTGCGGCGCAGCCGGACGCGACGGATGAGGAGCCTAATTACTTGGGTGGCTACTCTCCGGCGCAGATAGCTGCGGCGCAGAGAGCTGACAGAGCTCTGGCACCGGTAATCACAGCCCTTGAGGCCGGCCAGAAGCCCTCGAAGGATGAGCGGAAGACCTACAGGGAGGAGACCTTGTCTCTAGTATCTCAGTGGGAACGACTCTCCTTGAGGGATGGCCTCTTATACCGGCGCTATGAGCCACCGACCCCACTGCCTCCAATATGGCAGTTAGTGCTTCCGGCGGAGCTGCGGAAAGAAGTACTCCACCAGTTGCATGACCTCCGGGTGACCGGTCACTTGGGAATCCGGAGGACCGTCCATAGGCTACAACAGCGCTTTCATTGGCCTGGTAGCGGCTTGGACGTGCAACGGTGGTGCGCAGCCTGCCCTCGGTGTCAAGCTCGCAAAGGAGTCCCGACTCCTGGCCGCCACCCCTTAACTACGGTTAAGGCGGGCGCGCCGTTTGATCGGATAGCTCTGGATATACTGGATACCCACCGGGTCACCCCGCGCGGTTTCCGGTACATCCTGGTGATATCCGACTATTTTACCAAGTATACCGACGCCTACCCACTGCGCCGCCAGACTGCGGACGAGGTAGCTCGGTTATTGGTGAATAGATGGGTGGTGTACCATGGGGTACCTAAACAGGTACATTCGGATCAGGGCACGCAATTTGAGAGCAACCTGTTCCGGAACCTAGCACAGATGCTAGGGAGTACCAAGGTGCGTACCACCCCCTACAGGCCCCAGTCTGATGGCCAGGTCGAACGCTTTAATCGATCGGTCCTCAACATGCTGGCGGCCTTTGTGAATGATCGTGCGAATGATTGGGATGACCACCTCCCGTATGTCTTAATGGCGTACAGGTCGTCGGTCCACTCTTCGACCGGAGTTACTCCGCACGCGATGTTGTACGGCCGGGAGTTAAATTTGCCCGTGGATATTATGTATCCAACTGCGGCAGAGACCGGCGCAGTACCCCAGTGCGGTCCGGAGTACGTGGAGTGGATTCGCCGCGCCCTGGCGAACGCCCATGATTTCGCGCGCGCGCGCCTGGACAAGTCTGCCCTCCGGCAGAAGCGAGGCTATGACGCCCATGCTAAGGGTAGGCCAGCTTTTGCGGAAGGCGACAAGGTGCGCTACTATTATCCGCCGCTTAAGCAAGGCAATAAATTTGCTAAGCCGTGGATAGGCCCGTTTACCGTACTGAAACAGGTGACAGATGTGGACTACCGGATCCGGAGGGATTCCGATCCGGACAGGGTTCTGGTTGTCCATATCGATAATCTGAAGAAGTACGAGGGCCCGCTTGTCATGGATCCGCTAATTCAAGATGCGGAACCGGATGATGCTCCCGTATGGGATCCGTCCGGTCAGCATCCGCGGACTCCGGACGAGCGTGTGCGCCGTATGGTGGGCCTCCCGGACCTCTCTGACCCGTCAGATGATGGGCTGGGTGGCTATCAGCCAGATGACGGCGATCCGCAGGTACCTCCACTCCCTCCAGTACCTGCGGATGACGGGCGGCCACGTCGGAAACCACGTGCGCCAGCCCGGTATGGGTGGGAATAACCTTCCGCCCATGCGGATGCGTCTGCGGTACCCGTCTATCATACTACGGACGGGTTTTAGGTCGTTCCGTGAGAGTCCGCACGACTTACCTCCGCGGGTGGCTACTTTGTGGCCATCTTCGGAGTTGAGGTCCGCGGAGACTTTCATGTCGTAACGCCGCCGCTCCGCATCCGCCCTCCTGTAGTTTCTAGCGCCAGGGACGTGCGGATGGCCGGTCCGCACCATGTGGACGGCTGTCCGGCGTAATCCGTACAACGGTTACGCTGGCCGGACGAATTTACTGATTCGGCCGGACGCCCCTGGTCCCGGGACAACCTCTTATATGGCCAGACTGAGGTTGGGATTTACGTCCGCTACGGGAGAAGCGTCTTCCCACGGATTTGGGGAACTGGCTCTGGACGCGGGGATAGTGTCCGCCGATGAGGACTGATGTCCGCGGTTCGTCCGCGTGACTCGTCCGGCGTCCGCGGCGCTTTAAGATGACGCACTTCGGTGTAGTTATCCCCCGTGAGCCACTACTGTAATTGCGGTTATAGTAGATTAAGATTTCTAACGGCAGGAAATCGTTTAACCATTATTTTTAATGGACCGGCTGTTAAGTCCGCACGTGTGGACCAGCCGCGGCAGTGGGGGACGCTCATTTTCGTCCGGATCGCACCTTACAATATGCGGTCCGGCCGTAATGACCGGATCCCCGGCCTCCTTCTAAGAAGGGGGTCGTATTTTACATGCGCAACACTTGTGGTGGCTTTTAATTCCAATTTCATATTCATTGGATAAGGGCAATACGCCGTTCTATGGTAGGCGTCTGGCCTGGACTCCGTCCGCGGGCAGCTCCGGACGTCCGCCGGCTATTGCTTTCACCATCTTTGGGCGCCTCTAGATTGGGCGCCGGTATGAAGGGTTCGCCCCCTAACCAGTGCGGTTATGGCCCATGCCGGCTCCGCGTCTAATCTATTGGCTCCGCGCTCCGGTAGTCGTTTGAGGAGGCTCTGGGCTGGACCGGGCACCGCTCCGCGGCCGGGCTGTACGTCGGGGTTGCTAGTGGGCGCTTTGCAAACGCCCATAGGGCGCCCGATTGTCTGTCCGGACGTCATGGGTATGTCCGATCGCCCTGTAAGCGTGCCAGCGGCTATGGGGAGTGATTTTGTTTATTTTCCATCTCAGTTATTATTTATGGGAGGATTATAAGCCACAAGTGTGCGGCATGTCTCTGGAGAATTCTGTTCTTGCTCATTTACTGATACAAAGTGAGTCAAGTATGTGAAATTTCCTCTCCGGTGCAAAAGAGAGTAGGAAATCGGGAGATTTCTGCTTTCGCTAGAGGGGTGTAAGGGATTGCGCTAATTTTGACAGTGACGGATTGCTGTGATATTTGAAAAGACTGGAGAATGACAATTTATTGTTGTTTTCGTCTGACATATTCGTACAAGCCACAAGTTAGTGGTTACTGTCAATTTTATGCCCAATTTCTACCTTGCTTTGGTGATTAGTTTCACGTCATTTACCGCCAGTGCGGAAGCTTTAGCTAATGACTGATTTTAATTACTGTAGTTATTTGCGAGGTCCCCCGGGATAGAAATTTATTTTCTACCCGTATACATGGTTTGATTTGGAGTCACCGGAGGGAAATGACTGCCTCCGCATGAGTTTTGTGGTGTTTGTATGTTGGTACGGCAGTGTGTCAGTATGACCGGGGACAGAGTTTTGCAGCGACACCGCGTGCATTGCTGCACGTGTAGTATAGCTGTCATTTGTTACATGTATATATATGTAAAAATGTCGTTCTCGGATTTTTATTAATCTCCAGATGTGTAGCACATGTGTTTTGTGCCACTCGCATTTCGTCCGCTGATGCCGCGCTGGATCCCGCGGGATCCGCGTGTCCGGTGTTCGAGATGCGGGTGATTTTGCCAGTTGTAAACTCCCCATGCGGGCCGTGCTGAAGATGTGCGGGCGGGCGGGCGGCTGCATGAAAGTGCAGACGTCCGTCCATCTGCGTGTCTGTACACAGGCCTGTGCGGGTTGCAGTATACAGATACTGGCAGTCGATGCGGCTTGCCGCGTTGGCTTTGATAGCTGTCTGCGACAGCTGTCCGCAGGTGTATGTGTGTCTGCTAGATGTACATACGTCATGCGGGCGTGCCGGAGTCGCTTCCGCGGCTCCGCCCTGCCTCAGACCCGTTCTGCGGATCTGAGGAGCCGGCCGGCAGGGCGGTCGGCAACATTTTAGAGGTACTATCACTTTTGATCACTCGGTGTGTCGTTTTACAAAATTTCTAAATTTAAAGTCTAACCTTAAAGATATTCCAAAGACTCGACACACCGTCCTTTTATAATGGATGACCTTTCAAGGTCATCACACGGTTTTGGACCACCTCGGTCAAAATTTTAGCTTGTTTATTAGGATTTATTCAAAATTGCAAAGCGCGTTATAGTTTACTCCATAAGTCCGGGGGTAGTTCCCCATTCTTCCAAAAGGGACTCTTAAAGTCCTAGTGTTTGCGCCGTGACTTCCGGGCGTTGCCATCGTGCCTTCTTCCGGCCCCCGCCATGCGAAGCCTTCGTCGGGTTTCGAGCATTTTGGGCGCGGGCGGAACATGTTGGGGACCAACATTGTAAGAAGGGGGTAATGTGGCGATTTTGCCCTAAGCACGCGGCAGGTGATTGTAAACATAAATGCCATTTATGTGGCCTTTTCGTACTTGGCCTTGTTTTGACATGCTCCGTTCGAGCGTGCGTTGCCACGGCGACGTATTGTAATTTACGCTCCAGTAAACTATAACAATGGATCGATTTAACCTCGCGTGCGTCCTACAGTTTGTGGTGTATTATATATACACTGGAAGCGACTCGTTCGAGGAGATTGTCCAAGATCGAGACTAGGACGCACACGAGGCTCGCCATGAGCTTTGTGTTCCCTGAGTCTGAGTAGTGGGCTCCTAGAGCCCTGGGGACGATTTCCGTGGGGAGGCCCGGGCTGGGAGAGACGAGTTGCTGACTCGGGGGCCTTCGGCCCTGTGGATCGCCAGCTCTCTCCCTTCCCGGGACATGTGACAGAGGCTCTGGCCAGCATGTCGGACTGTACGGGGTTCCGTCCCCGAGGCAGACCGCGGCTCGCCAGGCCCCGCCAGTTAACACCGTGGTGATGAACCAGTTTCTGAACGGTGTCCGTAGGCCTGGGAGTGTCGGGTGGGCTGTTACCTGGTTACCGTTAATGATGAAGTAGTTACCGTGTCCGCCGCGACCTCCGGTGAGCGGCCCTGCCGCGAGGATCCGGAATAGCGGATGCGCGTCCGCAAGGACTCGGATGAGAGAGGACTATCCTCGAGGATCCCGAAGAGCGGACGGTAGTCAATAACTTTACAAATACAACCAGATTTTGATGATGCCAATTGAACACCAAATCTAAAATACAATTTTGGAATAGAAACAGAGCCGACCAAACAGTTTATCCAAAGACAAAATTGCGTTATCAGGGTCAGACAGTGTGTGAAAACGTGTTTCTAATTTTTTTTTATGTTTTGTTTTACAATTGATAGCAAATTTCTCACCCACCTAACTTCAGTGGGAAGTGCTAGTATTCTATGAGAGGCTGTCGCGTCACATACCCACAACTTTACAGGACCAGTTCCAGCACCATCTTCTTTTAAATGGAAAGCAATGCATTAGTTAATTTAGCAAAGCATTAGTTAATTTATGCATTATTAATCATCATAAGTGAGAAATGGTCGTGTTTTACTGCTCTCTTCACATTAGTTCATTGCCTCGAATGAAAATGAGTAGCCATGAGATCATTTTTTATATGATTGAAATTGTATGATATGAAACATTACCAGATCTACGAAGTATTTTTTACTGCAAACACTCACACAACTCACTTCAATTTCCTACACATTTCATGGTGCAGTTTATTTCGAATGATGTAACCTTTATCAGTTGAAATACCAGTAGGTATGTCAGACTCTTAGCAATACGTACTACCCTATATCTAGACTGCGTGATGTAGAGGTATGGCTTTTCGGGTATAAATTTTGATATATACCGGTACTGGTAGTTGCTGCATGCGTGCGGTTTGGCTGTATCCGAATTCCTAGTATAAAATAATCATCCCTAATCCTTCTCGTGATCCATAATTTCCATATAGTTCTAGTCTACACTAGATCTAGTCTCTAAAGTGCGCAAATGACCACGATTGATATATATGATAAATAAATTCCAGATCTATATGATAAAATATACAGAATATATACGAAAATATTATAGAAAAGCTGGAAAGTGCGGTAGACATTCCATGAAAAAAAACCTCGCATCATGGATGAGGACGCCGACGGCGACGGTCAGAAATAAGGAAAATCACATCGTACGAATCAGCGTTTTAAATTTACGATTGTGGACGAACTACTAGAGGAAAATGAATGAAACTGCAAAATTTACTTGAATGGATAAATGTCTTATAAACATCGCTTACAAAATTCAGATCAATGAATTATCGACATATCTACGCCCCGTCAAAAACCCTATCGCGCACGAATTGTCCCGCACCTCTCATCGCCCACTTCAACCCCAAATCGACAACTTGGGAGCAATTTTATATATTCTACTGTGTCCATGATTTACATTAAGACATAATGATTATTATCGCTTATTTTCATTCTGGTTACTAACCTAGATGCATTTTCTCGGCGTTTGGCTGAACACAGTGTTAGGCCCCTCAAAGGGGGGGTCCAACATCGCAACATCATTTTTTAAGCTGAGAAACATCACACATCATATTTTAGTCATATTTTTTAGCCTCAACTTCGCACTTCAGAATATAGTCATATTTTTGGAGCCTTAACATCGCACGTCAGAATTTAGTCATAATTTTAGAGCCTTAACATCGCACCTCAGATGAAAAGTTTGTGCAACGAAGCATCATAACGCACTCGCTACACATCGCAACCGCATTTCGTAGTTTTCCGTGGTTCAGTTCGTTCATGTATATTTTTTTTTCATATTATTTAACCCTTTCACTGCCAAAAACTGTTTCAGACCTTGTATCCCATTGCCAAGTTATTTTGAAGAAATTATGAATTATATATTCAAATGGCATATTTATTGTGAAACTTTTTAAATTATAATAGAATATAGGGTGGGTTTGTTCTAAGTACAATGTATAGAACATAAGTTCCAAAATTTCATTATCGGAACATAAATTTAATGTTAATTTATAGTGTTTCAGTTTGCCCTGATTTCCCCTAATTTTGGTCGACTAAAGTCGCCTCCGGCAATGAACCCCCCTGTCTACTAAAGTCGCCTCCGGCAGTGAAAGGGTTAACATCGTTTACATCGATATTTAATCGGTAATATCAACACAAAAGTCAGACATCGAAATTTAGTCAGTATTTGATGAGTGAGCGTCGTACACTTCGTTTTTTAATCATCATTTAAGGAGAAGGATATCGCAACGTCGGAATTTAGTCAGTATTTAATCACAGTTTAAGAGTAGCAACATCGAAACGATGTTGTTCAGAATGCCAACATCGCGACTTCGTTTTTACCCCTTTGAGGGGCCTAGTGTTTGAGCCGAACGACACGTGTTGACGAGTTGTACAACCGATGACGTCACAAGGGATCGCGCATTCATTACCCGGAAAGAGGGGGCGGCCGCAGACATGTCATTATTGACATATAGAGTGCATATAGGATGGAAAATAAAATCCACAAATGGGCGATTCTGAATCAGTACACCACCATCAATCGATTTATACTTAATTTTATTTGTGTTGACAAGTTTATATTTACTAGGAACTAACCCTTTAAAAATACACTTACTCAAACATGATGATTTATTAGGCCTATATAAAAAAAATGGCACACCTACTTATAGGTCACATAGAAAAATACAAATCAAATTTAATCAAAATCCCCCCTATATAAAAAAAATGGCACACCTACTTATAGGTCACATAGAAAAATACAAATCAAATTTAATCAAAATCCAACAAGTATACATTGATAAATTTGAAAATGAAAATTCAAATTTCACCACTGCTGGGATATCCATATACAAAGGGCGAGTCCACGCAATGGGGGTGTGAGGTATACATCTATAGGCGTTACAGTGTGTAAACAGATACAGACTTTTGTCTGAAAAGTGAATGTGGTTATAACCTGACTGTCTGGTTCCAGTTTGCATATTTCCAAAGGCCAAAGTTAGTCTTAAAGTTATTTGAGAGTAGCTGGAGTGGAGCTAACACTAAAAACAAACAGTAAAAACACACAAACTAACATTGACAGACTAACAACAATGAAGACATGACAAAAGTATCACTGAAAATTTAAATACTCCTCTCAATATATTAAAAACCATACACCCCTATTTTATAGGCAAGACTGGGCAAGTCAACTTTTGCCAAGTCACTGCCGTGTGGTTTTAGGTCTGATAAATGTTTACTCCCATGGTTGACATCGGTGGGTCTTTAATATCTCGCTTCTTATCAACATTATATCTTGGGTGTCAATTGTGGAATACAGGAAATAATATGCGACAAATACTCTGATGTCTTTGAATTTGACTTTTGATATCATTTTCAAGGTCAGAGCACAAAATGGCTAATATCTCGCTTATTGTTGACTTTACAGCTTAGGAATCAATTGTGGACATATAGGAAATGATATACTAGTATGCCGAAAATTCTGATGACGTTGAATTTGACCTTTGTTCTCATTTGCAAGGTCAGAGCACAAAATGGCTAATATCTGACTGATTTTAAACTATACAGCTTAGGAATCAATTGTGGACATATAGGAAATGATATATGCTGAATATTCTGGTGACCTTGAATTTGACTTTCCTAATTTTCAAGGTCACAGGACAAAACGGCTAATATCTTGTTTCTTATCAACTTTATAGCTTGGGAATCAGTTTGGACATATAGGATATGATACGCGACAAATATTCTGATGACCTTGAATTTGATATTCGACGTCGTTTTCAATGTCAGAGCGCAAAATGGCTAATATCTCGTTTAATGTTGACTTGACAGCTTGGGAATAGATCGCACACATATGGGAAATAATTTATGCTGAATAGGCTCATGGCCTTGATCTTGACCTTTATACTTGTTTCAAGTATCTTTAAGGTAAACATGATAAAGTGACTAATATCTCAAATATGAAACATATATTTTCCGGTAACCTGTATTAGCCTTTGGGCTAATTATTTGTGAACGAAACTGATTTGTGAAGGTAGACCATGGCCTTACGACAGACACACCTATAAGCTGATAAGCCAAATTGTAATTGTATGTTCGATTTACTCAAGCTTTTTATATACCGTAGTGTATTGTCAGGAAAATGGTGTGGAGTTTGTGTGGCAATCCTCATGGATATATGCCTTACAATTTTGATGATGACAAGAACATATATATATATATCTGAAATGTTTCCAGGTTTTAATGATGTCTCTGTCTGACACTATAACTATATGCTACTCGGTTCTACATAGACTTCCTGGCGGTTTGCTACGTGTCATTCCGATAAAAATTTGAAAATCGATTATGTTTATCCCACATGCTATCGATGTATGTCTCTTGAGCATCGATTTCAAATGTATATGTCAACCAATCCACTGATATTGAAAATATATTTTATTACAGGTAATCGGAAGAATGTCGTTAATGATTCGGTTTTGCCATGAAGAAATATTCTAGTAAGATATTTTGAAGTGGCATCATATATTTAGTAATGCATTTACACCACAAAAAGTACAAACGATTCTTATTTGTGATTCTTATTTGTGAGATGCAATTGATTGATATTTTGTATTATATGAAATACACAAAAATCCAACATTTGTAATGACGACATGCAACATATTGCATTTACCGTTGCATATGTACCAAAAAAGAAGTCTGCAGTGTGGACTGATGTGTCTGAAACAAGTATGTTCTTCCATAACTTTATCTTGAAGTAAATGGTAATCATGTATGGGCAGCAGATCATGTATGGGCAGCAAATCCGCACGGGCTCATGCTTGTTGATTTGAAAGTTAAGACACGATATCAATTACCATCCGCCCTCCTCTCTCATTCTCAAAATCAAGTCATTATCACATGTGTCCTGCCACCACCTGCGGTATCCTCCAAACTTTTTGTAGGACGGTACGAACTGACCACCATTCTTGTACTTCTCACTATGCAGGATGTCACAGAAAGAACACAGTATGCTACCATTGCCATATCTTCCATATGTCAATCTCCAACGAAAATATTCGTTATATTCTTCCTCTGTCATTGCCTTAAGAAATTTGGCCAGGTCTTTCGGACTCTTGAAATCTCTTACATCAATCACAGAATGAGGAGGCGCGAATGTTGTATTGTGAGTGTAGTTCGCCATGCCGAAGACTATCGGAACCATTTGAGCATTGAGAGCTTGGTTCATCTTCTCACTGATATACTCAGGACATATGCTGTTTTCGAAAGCCAAGTAAAATTTATAATCCTTTCCTAGTTGTCCGAAGCAGTAGCTATAACCAAGGTCTTTTGGACATGTCTGGTTCCCACACGCACCATATATGTCAACGTCGATGTACCGTTTGAGTTCGTTGACATAAAGGTGTCTTTGCGAATTGGTCCGACAATGACTAACCATCCAAGCAACAGAGCCGGTTCTGTTCTTGAACGGTATATCTGGGAGAAAGTTTCTGGATCGTGGTTTGTCTAATTGCCGAAAGTATCCATAAGGGGAAAACACATCAGCACTCGGTCGATAATTTGCAGTAAAATTCAAAATATCTTCGTACTGGTCCAAGTAAGTGTAAGACTTCGGTCGTGGGGGATCCTTGCAGACATGAGCGTAGAGTTGTCGTTGGTAACGGACTTCTGGAAAATTGGGATCCTCCATATGAAAGAACAGTACTAGACTCGCCTCTTTGAGCTTTGATCTGTCACTGGTCACTGTACATTGTTTAGAATTCTTACAGCGTTCGAAGGGTTCTCTTCCACGACCCCACGTTGTTTCCCAATCTTTGCCAAAGTGCTTTGTCCAGTACACGATTGTTTTAACCTGGCTGTCTGAAGTATCTACTCCTTTGGATGAGGTAGTATCTGAGATGTTGGGGTTTGACTCTGGAGATTCCAGTTCAGTCGTTTCTTGATCTCCAACGTTGGACAATGTTCTCTGTTGGGTGTAATTCTCTGCAGTATTTTCATATTTCGTATCATGTATGATCCCAAATGTTTGCTCTTGTTTGTGCAACTCATCACGGGACGTGTCGGGGAATACGGTGTGGATGTGGGCATCATTGTCAGAATCGGCAAGTCTACGTATTTTCATAATTGTTGACGATGTCATTGATGTATATCTCGTGCTGACCAATATCAGCCATGTGCATGAGGCGATTACAATTGACACTGTCACTTTGTATTTTCTCACCGATCCTGTAAATACAACCATGATTGTTAGTGACTCTGAGCTTTCTATGGATACACGATATTATAATGCGTTTGAAATACTGATACAATCTATTCGTTGAACATTAGATTTATAGATGGATGTTGGGCGCTTGATATTGATTTTCAATGTTCGATGAGTATGACATTTCAAAATTATTCACAATTGATTAAAAAACAAATGGGATTAAATTGATATTGGCATGTAGCACATTCCCGTTTTACACGACATGCAAGTCTTCGATTTATTCCCTCGGTAATGTTTTCAAAAGATTGTATCATCACAAGTCTATTGCTGATACTGTTTAAGGACACAGCCCTGCGATAAACTAGCTGTATTTCCACACCATTTGACTCGTTGTATAATGATGTACAGTGTGGTGTCATTTTGGCTTATATGAAATCAGTTGCGTATGTCATCATCAGCTATATTGCAGTTTCTATCCATTCGGATTATAAATTCGGGTGCCTATCTACTTGTCCTGCAAGTATTTCACAGGCTTTGTTTCAGAATGGACAACTCACCTAATATGTTTATACAATTCAAAATTTGAAATGTGTCCTTAGTTTTATTTGACTCTCACGAATTAGGTCATGTATTGTCAAAGTCACTCAGTAATTTCTGCAAAGTGCAATTGTTCTTGCTGATAGAGCAACCAATAACGTTGTCTTTGTTTAAAAAGCATACTATATCCAGTACGTGCTAAACGAACGGAGTATATTTGCAATCGAACTAAATCTCGTATAGATCAAGACATTACTATTACAAACATATGACGGTACATGTCTGCATTGCATGATTTTGTTTTCCCTACTTCGAATATACATTCCAAAGTTTATACTGGATTCTGAAATTATACAACAATCTACGTTTCGCTCCATGTTACACAAGAGCCCTCTACCGTTCAAATCACTTTTTTTTTTGGCGAGCAGTGATAGAAAAGCAAATCCCGTGCTGACAAAATAGCAAATTTGGAGGGGGGGGGGGGGGGGGGAGCCTTGTCACCAACTGAACTCACAACTCATTTCTGGGCAAAATAACACTGACATTACGTACCACTAAATTCCTTGACACCTCTGGGACAAGGGTGCGTACTTAGTGGATGACGTCACTTCCGTCTGCGGATTCCGTATTTTGAAGATGAGGAAAGGCCTGAACACCAAGTAAGTGGGCTTGATTTTGTTTGTTGAGAACCGGTTGACATACTTCAGTTTCAACGTTCATTGATGTTGAATCAATTAAAATAATGACCGTCCTTGTGAGAAGTTAATGCCAATTTCCTTCTGAGAAGGATATAGGAACATTTGAAATATGGCATTTCATCAAAGTTTTGAATGGCAGCGAGCATTGTGGTATCCTTATTGTATGTAAAGGACACATTCTGAGTATATTGCATTCATGGCTGGTTTTTAGGTTACCAGATCTATGGTCCGATAACCTATTGCGTTGCGTCCGTCGTCAGTCCGTCCGTTCACATTTTTATCTTTAAATTTGTGGCAGGGTTACATTATGACAGTTCCGCCTAACGGAGTTTATTATCGATAGCAAATTCTACCATGTAAATAAAAACTAAATTCCCGCGATTTTCGTTTGTTTACGCCTGCCTTGGCAACCAGCCAACAAAGTTTAAACACATCTACCGAAACTTTTGAACAGTCAACATCATAACATCAATAACGGAATAATTAACTTAACTTAGGATATCCAGACAAACATTAAACAGTGAGTACTAATCTTGTATTTCTATTTGTATTACAGATTTGCCAATGTTTTCGTAATGTTGGATCTTCAGATCTCTTGGATTTTCTAGTTTGGGACTTTGTTTATTTTGCGCCGTCAGGCAGTTATTGAACTTGAATTGTTCCTTTCAGATATTTAAATCAGCCAGAGTGGAGCCAGCAGATGGGAGAGCTGAAAAAGCAGGCGGATCAAACGCAGCAGCAGTTGGCGGACCTGATGATCCAGGTTAAAGAGGCAGTTAGTAAGCAGCAACAGCAGCGCGGTTCCAGAGCAGATTTAGAGTGCATTAACTGCGGCCGGAAGGGGCATTTCGCCAGAGATTGCAGACTCCCGAGACAGCAGCAGCAACGGTGGCAACCACAGTAGCAGCAGCAGCCACAGCAGCAGCAGCAACAGCAGCAAGTACAGCAGCAGCAGGAAAACTAGAGCGGGTCTCGGAAAAGGGGAATAGCGAGACCCGTAAAAGAGGACACCCCCATAACCGGCAGGTGGTCCACGGACCCGGTCCTAGGGAGAGGTTGGCATGTGTGTGACAGGCATAATTTGCGGAGAACCAGTAACGCTGATAATCGACACCGGCAGTGCAGTCACCATGCTGAACCATCAAACCTGGGAACGGATCCGGAAACCAGGAATGAAGCTGAAGTGGTCTCCGATTCGTCTCTCCATGGTGGACTGAAGCAACATCCGGACGTACGGCCGGAAAGAGCTCCCTCTCAACATCGCTGGGATAGCGGAAAACGTATCATTCGAGATAGCGGACTGTGAAGATGAGGGGATACTAGGAATGGATTTTATCCATTCCCGGATCTCCGGAATCAACTTTGACCGGATGACCATGCAGATGGGCAGTCAGGAGGTGTTCCTCACCATGTTCGAGCAGGCAAGAGAGCCGTTTCCGATCAACGCTGTAGCAGACTACCAAATTCCACCGGAAACAGAACAGCTGATAATAGGACAGGCAGACAGTGTCCGGGATGCTGAAAGAGTTCTAGAAATGACCCAAGAACCGTCGGAGAAAAGACCATGGCTGATTGGGAGAACCCTGTCCCGAATAAAACAGGGCATCGTTCCTGTCCGAGTTATCAACGTGTTAGCGGAGCCGGTAATCATCAAGAAGGGAGCGTAGTTGGCGACAATGACCACCCTAGCAGCCGGTTGCAGTATTGTTCCAATGGCAGAGCGGAGCAGAAAGGTGCAGATCTCTCTGGAAACGGAGGCCGGGCGGAATTGGAGCGGTCATGAGCAGCAGAGGCAGTTAGCTGAGCAGACCCAAGATGCAGTGCCGAGATACTACCGAGAGAAAATAACCGATCTCCTGTTCCGGAATAAGCAGACCTTCAGCAGTGACGCCGGAGAGCTGGGGCAGACTAACGTGGTACAGCATAGCATCAACACTGGTAATCACCGGCCGATTAAGCAGCCAACCAGACGGATTCCGCCGGACAAAAGGGAGCTGGTGAGCAGTCTGATCCAAGAGATGAAAGATAAAAATGTCATTGATGATAGCAGTAGTCCGTGGGCTTCTCCGATTGTTCTGGTTAAGAAAAAGGACGGAGCTACCCGGTTCTGTGTTGACTACCGGCGGTTGAATGCGGTCACGGAAAAAGATGCTTATCCGTTGCCGAGAATTGACGACACCATAGCAGCCTGTGCAGACGCCAAGTGGTTCTCCACTCTTGACCTGACCAGTGGATACTGGCAGGTCGGGATGGACGAAGACGCACGGAAAAAGTCGGTATTTTGTGTGCCAGGAGGCCTGTACCAGTTCAAAGTCATGAGCTTCGGTTTGTGCAATGCTCCGGGTACATTCGAGCGGTTGATGGAGAAGGTGTTGGGCGGACTTTCCTGGAAGACCTGTCTCATATATTTGCACGACATCATCATCTACAGCAAGACCCTGGATGATCACTTCCGTGATCTGCAGCAGGTTTTCGACAAGCTGAGGGAGGCAGACCTGAAAGTAAAACCGTCTAAATGCAGATTCTTCCAGCCGGAGGTATCCTTCCTCGGACACATAGTCGGAAGAGATGGGATCCGAACCGACCCAGCTAAGACGGAGGCAGTGTGGAAGTGGCGGACACCCACCAACCTGACGGAGCTGCGCAGTTTTCTGGGTCTATGTTCCTACTATCGGAAATTTGTGCCGAAATTTTCCGAAATAGCAGCCCCGCTGATCCGGTTAACGGAAAAGGGAGTCCAGTTCCGGTGGCAGATAGAACAAGAACAGGCGTTTGCAGAGCTGAAGAACCGCCTAGTGACGGCACCAATTCTCGGTTATCCGAGAGAGCAGGGCAGATACATCCTAGACACGAACGCCAGTGATACCGGGCTGGGAGCAGTGCTGTCACAGAAGCAGGGGAACCAGGAAAGGGTAATAACTTACCTGAGCCGCAGCCTGACCAAAGAAGAACGCCGGTACTGCGTAACCCAGAAGGAGCTCCTGGCGGTTGTATATGCCATACAGAAGAATAAACAGTACTTGCTGGGACGACATTTCCTACTCCACACGGATCACGGCAGTCTTACCTGGCTGATGAATTTTAGGGAGCCACAGGGCCAGATTGCGTGGTGGATCGAGCTCCTGAGCGAGTTTCACTTCGACATAGAACACCGCCCTGCCCGTATTCACAATAACGCGGATGCCCTGTCAAGAACTCCGTGCAGCCAATGCGGGAAAATCGACTGGAAACAGGCCAAGATTGACGCCTGGAACTACAGAGAAAGGATACGGCAGACCCGGAGCAAGGAAACTCCACAACCCAAGCCAAGGAAGGGGGGACGCCGGAGGCGGTCGCAGAGGTCATCTAGGAAAGCGGACTTGGCCGAGACAACGGAGGCGGCAGACGCGGATGGAGAGAAAGCTGTTCAAGGCAAGGCGGTGGCGGTTGCGGTAAAGGCGAATGCGGAGAAAGCTGTCCCAGGAAAGGCGGGTAGCGGTTGCAGAGAAAGCGGATGCGGAAAAAGCTGTTGCAGAGCAGAGTAGGCTGGCGGAAAATGCAGAAAAGGAAACCATGCTGGGGCAGAAGTATCAACCGGCTGACCTGCGGAGAATGCAGCAAGCAGAAACTTGGTACCCACTGGTAGCAATGCTGATCGACAGAAGCGGAATATCCGTTAGTGCAGGCTTTTCCATTAGTTATCCGTTAGTGCTGTACGGAATGCGGAAGACCTTGCTGAAAGTCGACAAAGTCGTCTACCGGAAGTGGAAAACAGCAGAAGGAATTAGCCGAATGCAGTTGATAACACCGAAGGAGCTGAGACAGGAGATTTTCCGTCTGGCCCATCAGAGCCGAACGGGAGGACACCTCAGAAGCAGAAGGATGGCAGCTAGCATTCGACGGAGATATTTCTGGCCGGCCATGATGCGGGACATAAAGCAGCGGGTGCTGAGCTGCGACGAATGTGCGTCAAGAAGTATGCAGAACCTACGGAGGTCTCCTATGCAGAAGTACCGGGTAGGAGCACCAATGGAGCGGGTGGCAATGGACGTGATGAGATGTTACCTAAATCCACCAGAGGGAACCGGTACATCCTGGTAATCAGTGATTACTTTACGATGTGGGTAGAGGCGTACCCCATGCCGAATCAGGAAGCGGTTACGGTTGCGGACATTTTCGTCAACCAGTTTGCAGCGCAGTACGTCATCCCGATGGAGATCCACACCGACAAAGGCAGAAATTTCGAGTCCGACTTGCTGAAGAATGTTTGCAGAATCCTGGGGATTCACAAGACACGGACAACAGCCTTCCGACCTCAGTCGGATGGCTTCATTGAAAGATTCAACCGGACGCTGCAGCAGATCCTGAGCCTGTATGTGAGTGAGCGGCAAACCAATTGGGACCAACTAGTTCCGTTGGCAATGGCAGCTTACCGGAGTACCCCGCAGTAAACAACCGGGCAGAGTCCCAACTTGCTGATGCTGAGCAGAGAAGTCAACACTCCGGTAGAATTGCTGATTGGAAGGCCGCCGGGCGAATCAACAGTAGAAGTAACAGAGTATGGCAGTCAGCTCCGGGAGCAACTGGAAGCAGTTTACAAGGCGGTTCGGGAGAAATCTGGCAGAGAAATGGAACTGCAGAAGAAGCTATATGACAGACGGAAGGTCAACAGTCAGTTCCAGCCAGGAGACCGAGTGTGGATGGCGGTTAAAACACGGAAAAAAGGGAAGGCACCCAAGTTGCAAAGGAAGGGGAGCAGACCGAAGCTGGTGCTGAGCAGATTCACTGACGTGACCTACGAGATTGCAGAGTGAAAATCGGCAGAACGTGGTTCATTTCGATTTGTGAAACCCTATCTTGGAGTCAAACATCCGAGATGGATGAAGCGGAGAATGGCGGATTCCTGGAAGCAGACGGAACCGTCAAAGGAGGAAAACGTTCCGGAGGCGGAACAGTTGGTCTCTGAGTCAGACACGGACTCGGAGTAAAGCCACAGAGGACGTAGAAATGTAGGAAGACGGTGTGAGCTGTAGAGCAGAAAGCGGAGATAGCTGAGACCCTGGTAAAACGTTGAGTTCCGGCAGAATGCGACCGCAAGAGGATGGAACAGTATGCAGTGCTGATTCCGGAAAAAGGGCGGAAAAATATGCAGAAGCGGAATGCGGTGCAGAGACCGGATAGAAGACATCCTAGAGCTTCTGACTGGGTTGAGCTTGTTGTCAACCAGTCAAGGGTAGCGGCCAGGGGTCCAGAAGAACCTGGGTTAGCGGTCTAGTATCTCCAGAGAAGCAGCTACACGTCTTCCGTATCAGGAGAATTAACACGGAAAAGTTTTCCGGCTGAAGACATTTATCAGGAGTTTCTACTTAGCAGAGACAGCAAACCGGCTGCAGATCGACAGAAGTGGTGAAACATCACTCCAAATAGGAAGGGCCCTCCTTCTGGACAAGAATGTATGCAGTTTCCAATGTCGACAAGCAGTTATATCGGAGAGCAGATATCCAGTTGGCGGAGCAGTGCAGATGGCGGAAACGCCCAACTTGCAGTCGAGATGTTCGTCTGGCAGGCAGATTCTACTAGCTGAGACTCTATTCAACCCTCCAGCAAGCGGAGATATTTCAAAACTTCAGAAACTTTGTCAGGAGAGACGGTTAAATCAAGCTGGAAAAACCCGGAATTTGCGGTTGAGCCGGAGACGGACACCTCCCGGTTAACGGTTGAGTTTTTGACTACTTGTGACGCCACTCCTGAGGCAGCCAATCAGCGTGGAGCTTTTCCAGTCACGTGAGCCGAAAGGGTATAAAAGGGCCTTGAAATCGGGCCCAGGCAGCAGTTGGAGAGCAGACCTCGAGCTGTGCACATCGCTATTAAAGGGTGGCGGAATCGAATCAAGCCGACGATTTTTCCGGCAAGAAGCAGTTAGGCAGAGAAAACAACAAAGTGTTTCCCGGAAGACCACCAGTCCAGAGAAACGGTGCAGTAAAAGCGGTGCAGTATTAGACTTCAAGTACACGGAACTCTCCGGATGGCGTACCAAGCTTTTCGTGCAGAACAAGGAGGCCGAGCTGTTGGCGGTACCTGACCGGGGAGGCAGAGGCGGAAAGCTGGGAGGCCGAGCTGTTGGCGGTACCTGACCGGGGAGGCAGAGGCGGAAAGCTGGGAGGCCGAGCTGTTGGCGGTACCTGACCGGGAGGCAGAGGCGGAGCTGATGGCGGTACCTGGCCCACAGGCGGAGGCGGAGGACTCGGAGTCGGGAGCATCTTCCTACGCTACGGCAGATGAAGGTGAACCATGAGGCAGACGATGGAGGCAGATGCGGTGGCAGTAGCGGTTGGCTGATGCGGAATCAAGACGGTGGCAGTTAGCAGTAGCAGTAGGAGATATGGCGGATTTGCAGGGCAGAGACGGAGAGGGCAGCTTTCGGACACCGGTTCCGAAAACAACTGGCAGTGGCAGAGCTGTGAGCAGTGTAATCGTCCGGCCCGGAGGCGGAGCGGAAGGCAGATCCAGCGGCAGGGTGGATAGCAGAGCGGATAGCAGAGCGGAAAGCAGATCCAGCGGCAGAGCGGACGGCAGGGCGGATAGCAGAGCGGATAGCAGAGCGGATGGCAGAGCGGATAGCAGAGCGGATAGCAGAGCAGATAGCAGACTGGAGAGCAGATCAGGAGGCAAAGCGGATAGCAGACCGGAAAGCAGATCAGGAGGCAGAGCGGATACCAGAACAGATAGCAGATCCAGAAGCAGAGTTGACAGTGCGGCGGAGACCCGTGGATCTACGGAGAGAACGTTACCGGCGATCATCCAAGCAGTGTCCGGAAGCAGAACCAGTTCCGCAGCCCGGGATGATGGTGTGGAGTCTTCCGCTTCCGACCGAAGCCATGTAGACGTGCATAGAGCACGGAGGAGCATCCTGATGGATCAAGCTAGAGCTACTCCCGGAATTTTTTCTCCGGTAGAGACCAGACCACGACGGGATGATGGTGTGGAGTCTTCCGCTTCCGACCAAAGCCATGTAGACGTGCATAGAGCACGGAGGAGCATCCTGATGGATCAAGCTAGAGCTACTCCCGGAATTTTTTCTCCGGTAGAGACCAGACCACGACAATCCTCTAGTGAGCGGTCCGGAAGAAGCCAGACAAGAGCACCGACACAGAGTCCACCCTACACCTTCAACCCGTTTGGCGGTCCTTCAACTCAACCGTGTCCGTCACACTGTTTTCCGGCGAACATAGGAGGAAGAAGTGCACCTGTCTTTGCACCTGCAGTCCCGGAGCACGTCGGATACTACGCTGTGCGGTGGGGCCCAGAACAGTGGGGGCCTGCAGAAATGAGAGACTCTGGCATCTACGTGGAGATCTTGGAGCAGAGGGAGACACCGTTTGGACTCCACCCGACACGTCAAATTGTCCGGATCCACGACTGGTCCATCCGGGATGAGCGTCTCCGTGATGGGTTCTATGTGCCACCCCAGTGGAGTCTTCACGATCCCGATCTTCTCCCGGTTGATGCTCGTGGGAAAAGCTTTGGACGACCGTTGGTTCCGCAGACGATCCCGCCTCGACCGCCGTCAGGGAGCAGTTCACGCCGCGATACTAGTGGTCAGTAACCGTCGCAAGTCGTCGCAAGAAGAAGAAAGAAGAGCCGTTTCCCAGATCCTAGTATAGTTAAGAGTTAAAAAGTGGGAAACGAAGCAAGCAAGATACCCGGGTACGGTAACCGTAAAATTAGTTAAGAGATACCAGTACCCGGATCACGGAAACAAGTTGTGTTTGTTATACGGACAATTTAATGGTTGAAAACTTGTATATGTGTTGTGATATGAGTCTGTTCGGAGACGGAGACGGAGCCGGAACAATGGAGTACAAAAACGTAATGACGTTATTTCCGGAAGGTCATGTGATCAGCCTCGTTTTCGGTTTGAAAGGTGACGTGTCAGCCACTGATTGGTTCTAGCATGTTTTTGGAAATTCCGGAAAAATCAGTGTTTTGGCAGACTATGACGTCACAATGGTCGGTCACGTGACCCTGGGCCTCAGGTCTATAAAAGCCCCCGCTTCAGAGCGGACTGCGGAGTTGGTGTCCTGACGTCGACCTGTGCAGACCCCTTCTCCCATAGCAGACTACTCCCATGCTCCGGCTTGAGTCATGCAGATGATTACAGTTTATGTCTTCCGACTGTACACTTAGAGAAGTAAATCTGAAAACTTATTCCGGGTTGTTTTTCCGTGTTCGTTAGGGAACTTGGAAATCATGATAAAGTTAAAGTAAACGGAAAAAGAAAGTAATACGGAGAAGAAGGGAGACAAGTTAAAGGTCGGTTAAGACAAAGTTTGTGACGACGTCTGAGGGTGATCCAGAACCCAGATCACCGGAGAAGAAGACGGAGACGGAGGTGGAAGCAGCGGACCCACTGCGGAGGCGGTACCTGACGGAGCAGTTGCAGAGACAGGAGCAGTTGCAGTATCAGAGGCGGAGACGCTTCTAGGATTTCCATTTCAGGTGCAGTCGCGGTTGCAGTGGAGACAATAGCAGCGGAGCAGATGCAGAGGCAGTACCTGACGGAAAAGTTGCAGAGTTGGAGGCAGAGACGCTTCTAGATTCCTCATTTCAGGTGCAGCCGCAGTTGCAGAGAGATGGGAAACAACGGAGCAGTTGCGGAAACGGTGACCCGACAGAGCAGTTGCAGTACCGGTAGCGGAAACGCCACCGGATTCTTATTTTCAGGTGCAGTTGCAGATTGCAGTCGGGGGAAGAGAACGGTTGGAGGTCCATTCCAGACCATGCTACCAACCCTTAGAGACTTCTAGCCGTGATCCAGCCGTGCAAGCAGCAGTGTCCCGGAATTTTCCGTTCCAGCTCCGGTTAACTAAAACAGACTCAACCACCTTCCAAGAAACCGTGTTATCCGGACGTCACAGATAGTCCAGCAGAACTGCAGAAAAGCATGTTTTGGCGTCATTATGAACTTTTTTTGCTGATTCATCATCACTGAGCATTCCTGAGTCAGAATCAGCCGGGTGCCACCTTGGCACCCTTGGGGAATTTTTTCCAGAGCCGAAAAACAAAATGGCTGCCACTGAATACCGCTAAATTACTTCTTTGACGATATCTCCGCTTCTAGGCCTTAGAAGCACAAACTTGGTGTCTACTACTAGGTTTTTCTACTACTCAGGAATGCTCCGAAGCATTGGCAATTCTTCGTAACTCGAATCGACATCATCATCATCTTCCTCAACAGGTTCTTCCTTGGTATGTTCATTGCAACAATCTGGTGCAGAATAACATACACAAAACTTTGAACAAGACACCTGGGGCACTACACAGCCACATCTCCCAGTGGAACATGGCCGGCTGGTGGAGCATCCACATTCGACTGTTTGTAGAATGGCGACAGGTACAGTGTATACACCAGTTGGAAGCGGGTTGGACGCATGTTGTGCCGTCTCCATCTGTATTCCGACCATATCGGGTCGGGTCAAAGTGTGGAATTATAACTGAGTACGATGTAGATGCTGAACAAAGTCATCTTGTGATAGGGGTAATACCTTCAGGCTAATGTGTTCTTCACAGGATGGTGGTGAACAAACATATCATCTCTCAGTTTGAAACCATGATACTCAGCAAAAGGAGCATTCGTTTCTGGCATCAAGTTTGTTCATCTGCTTCTGGTTGACCATGTGAGATTAGGTGATTTCCCCTCTTGGGATCATCCATGCTGTGGCCTTTCCAATGCCAAACAGATACTGTAGTACACAGTGTCACACCCACCTCCCCCATTGAGACATGTACACCTGGCATGTATTTTGCTATGCTTCTGTGTGTTTGAGCAGTTTGACGAATGCTGGAGGAAAGCTTATGTGGTCCCAGTGTGCATGTGATAAAGATATAGCGGCACTACCGTGATTTGCAAAGTGATGGAACATATTCTGGTGAGCAACATGATGGACCATTTTGACGAACACAATATCCTAGTTGACTGCCAACACAAATTCCGAGCTAAACGTCCATATGAGTCCCAACTCATCATTGAGATTCACGACCTGACATCCCCAACAGGTGCAAACAAGTACATATGGCCATACTAGACTTCAGCACATGACACATGATCGGGTCCTACACTCCAAATAAAAAGCAGAACTGGACTATTATGTATAGGATAATGCCCTAGGCTGAGTATTTCTCACGAATAGAGACCGAGGCCGAAGGCCGAGGTTTCTATTCGTGAGGAATACGAAGCCGTAGGCATTATCCGACATAGTGCATGCACACCCCCCCCCCCCACACACACACACACATTTCTAGCACAAGCCACTAACACCCCCCCCCCCCCCCCCCTTTCACACACTTTCAGTTCATAAACAACATATCACATACACTTTACGTAATTCACTATATAAACAACAAAACTGCAAATGCAACACACAGTCCTTGCCCAATCAAGTGTATCCGTCAGGAAAGCTTTGGATCTATTACTCGCTACAGCCACTGCGGCCCAAGTACCGTACACTGCTCCTTAATACTACTCGTCCACTGAAAACGTACCATTTAATCCGTCTCACACCTTTTTAATCCTTATTGAATATAGAGGAAGGCGCAGGATATGATACTTGGGCCGAAACTGCTTCACCACATGACTCAGCTCATAGATTTCTACATTCAACCCCAGCCGTTGTTATGGCTACAGTATACATGGTTCCAATTCAGTGTGTTTCTGGTAGACTCGCACTGTGCCTTCGAGCTGTTTTCTCCCCCTAGTAACGCGTTTGTGAGTATTGCTCAAGTGGAACACCTATAAAAACAAACGCGGCAAAAGGCGCGCTCACTTTGAAGCAGTAAGCTACGTGATGAAAAATGGAACACATGGATACGATGCATGCGGATATAAACGCGCGTGTTCTCACGCGCTTGTTTGTTGGATACTGTTGCAAAATCTTATTCCTGGGAATGACTCAAAATTTTGGTGTAACCAGATGCAGTACATGAACAACATACCAGATTTGTAAACCGGTGAGTATATCACTTATTTCTTTGAATTCAATACAAAATCAGCATTTTCTCCTTCTGCATTATCTAACGGGTTGTACCCGTGTACAAAGAATTGAATCATAATTTCTGCCCGAACAAATATCTTTATTCTGCGTTCTTTCAATCCTTACAAGAAAATAAAAAACGATTTGTACACATGTATTTACAGAATTCCTCGTAAAATCACTACGGCGATTATAAAGTTTGATCCATGACTTCAACGTACGACTGGTAGGTAAAAGTTTGTGTGCTATTCGTGCATTTAATTCATATGCGGGGTGAAAGTTCTGTTAAAATTGTTCCCATATTACATATGCTGAATAGCTATAAACTAGATTTTAAGAGGAAAAATCAAACATTCATGTTTGTATATTTCATTCATGTTGCAGGACAATTACGTTATGCGTGATCTCTGGAGGCTTCGCCAGGATTCCGGTACATTTGCGGATGTGGAATATCGCAGGACTATTATCAAAACCTCCGGATTTCGAAGGATGTATATATCCACAATGTTTTCACTGGATTTCTGCAGAAGGCGGATGATTTCATGAACCAAATGTCCAAAAATTAACAAAACTGTTGTGACCCATGGATTAAACTCGCACACCAGAACGATTAGCTGTTTATGTACATCGAGTAATATAAGTCTGATACATGTATATGCTTGGCAATAAAAAATACAATCCCGGTGTGTTTACTCTGTCCACCAGTATTGATTTATTTTCATTCAATACGTGTGAAATAATACACTGTTACTGAGGCGATATACACGATATCATGCCGAGCGTCAGCGAGGCGTGATAATCGTGTATATCGCCGAGGGGTGACAGTGTATTATTTGTCATACATACCGAGTAAAACCGATTGTTTTTATTGTCCAAAACGACCAGAACCTCCCCAAATTATGTGGAATGGTCCTCATATGGCCCTTAGAGCGGGATATGAACAATGGACTCGCCCGTCGCGCTTCACTTCAGCAACGCCTGTACATGTGAGACATACGTCTGCTCCACACGTAAGAGCAATACATAACCTAAACTAGGTGGCGCTAGTGTTACCTGGTATCGACACCATTTTTATGTTCTATATCCTGGCTATGATAAGGGAATGAATTTCGTTTATTGACACAACTCCTAGTAATGCCATACAAGGCCATGAACGTTAAATTTGTTGTGCGCCTTCTACATGCATATGATAGATTGAATACATCTAGATTGGCTATTGATTTGGTCATTCCAGTATTCCAGTCATACGTCCGTATCATTGAAAATTATACTTATATCCCCAACCCTCCTGTTTGGTCGCTGCTTTGATACCTATCGTCAAATGGATATGGGTTCAGTATGAACACCACAAACATATTGCAACATGGTATCTATATAATTCTGCCTCGACCCACAGTGTGTGCCGTCAACCGAATTAACTTTCGGCAATGATGACAATGACTCAAGCAGACAAACACGTGTTGTTTTTGGCATACACAGTTTGTACACTTGTAGTTGTTGTTGGCTGGTTCCACGCATGAAGGCGCAATATCGCCTCATGGGGATTTTTCATATAACACACTCTCTCTAGGTATGTATCTGGGACAGGTATTTATTGGAAATAAATACCTCCCACAGAGGTATTTATTACAAATAGATACCTGCTTGAGACAATGGAATCATGCACTATGTATAGGATAATGCCCTAGGCTGAGTATTTCTCACGAATAGAGACCGAGGCCGAAGGCCGAGGTTTCTATTCGTGAGGAATACGAAGCCGTAGGCATTATCCGACATAGTGCATGCACCCCCCCCCCCCCCCTTCTGACACAACCCCCCCCCCCCCCCCTCCCCCTGCCATTCATTTAGTTCATAGACAACATATCACATACATTTTACGTAATTCAATATAAACAACAAAACTGCAGCCGCAACGGGCCCAAGTATCATACGCTGCGCCTTAATACTACTCGGCCACGAAATGAATGCTATTTAATCCGTCTGTCACCTTTTTAATCCTTATTCCCGGCCCCTCAGGGCCGGGTATATGTGATTGTCGTTGACCTCACCCTATGTATCTCCTGTCTTCCGACTCTCTCGGACGACTCTCTTAGATTCAGCATACATTGGTGTTGGTTTCGCGAATTTGCAATAAAAGCCGATAAATTCCGCTAAACTGATTTAAAAACACTGCTAATATCACTGTACTAACAATAAGAATTTGAATGACAATGAGAAGTGCTGTTTCAAATTAGTTTTCGGCTGGTATTCGCAAGTGCAATTACCGATTCTCCTGCCGGTTATTTTGGAACTTCTCATATTTGAACCGCCCCAGATATAATCACTGCGTTATATAACTACGCCAACGAGTAATCACTAAGAATATGTTGTATTGCAGCGACAGACAGTGATACATTAGGTGTAAGCATTTCAGAGAATAGTTTAAAATTATCTTTTCGAATTATTACAGTTGCATTAGGCCTGTTAGGCCATTTTTCGTCGGGCGATCAAGCGTGTAGCATAACAAAACTGAAGCATGAGAAATTTTGTTGCTTCACAAGCGCGATCGCCTTTAATAGCCAAGGCCGCCATAACGAAGCCGTGACGAATCCGTGCTTTCGACCACGGGTACTTAAAAATCCGGCAATAGGTATAACCTTTATTCCAGTTTTATATGAGCCCTGCTATGGAATTTTGTACATATGCCTAGGGCCTGTGCAGGAACGGTTAGACATCTATCCATTGTAATACGGCTGTACATATACACTTTAGGCCTATATTCATCAAATCCTGCCGCCTCTATGTGAATATTTAAACCTATGGTGATGTTTTGGGGCATATTGGGAATGTGAGATTTTAAACTAGAAGATAGTTTCCAGATTCTTGGGCGACTTATGGAGCAGGAATTTAGTAGGATGTTTTTAACAGAGCTGCCGACGGCTAGGTCCAAAGACTGGCACCGGCGATCTGGCAAGGATACCGTACATCTAAGTGGACTTGGGGGAGATAAGTTGGCTGAGGGTGTACACGATTTCCTGTTTCATTTACTTTGATGTGACTGATTGTGTGACTTTTTATATGAACTGTACAACTATTGTTGTGAGTTATTCATATATAGGCCTATGTGTTGATTGTGTATTGAATTCAGTTTTGTGAGTCCATGGGAAACACGTACACATAAAATGGCCGGGTTTTTTTCTGCCATGTTTTCTAAAACATGGCGTTATACTTGTTGAATATAGAGGAAGGCGCAGAATATGATACTTGGGCCATGCAACGCACAGTCCTTGCTCAATCAGGTGTATCCGTCAGGAAAAGCGTAGGATCTATTACCCGCTGCACAATTTACTTCACCACATGACTCAGCTCATATATTCGTACATTCAACCCTAGCGGCATTCTGTTGTTATGGCTACAGTATGCATGGTTCCAATTGAGTGTGTTTCTGGTGGACTCGCACTGTGCCTTTGAATTGTTTTCTCCCCCTAGTAACGTGTTTGTGAGTATTTCTCAAATAGAACCCTATAAAAGCAAACGCGGCAAAAGGCGCGCTCACTTTGAAACAGCAAGCTACGTGACATCAACTTTTCGTGATGAAAAAATGCACAACATGGATAACGCCACATGCGGATATAAACGCGTGTTCTGACGCGCTTGTTTGTTGGATATACTTGCAAAACCTTATTCATGGGAATGACTCAAATGTTTTGTGTAACCAGATGCAGTGCATGAACAAAGTACCAGATTTGTGAACCGGTGAGTAATATATTAGACTTATTTCTTTGAATTCAATACAAAATTAGCATTTTCTCTTGCATTATCTAACGGGTTGTACCCGTGTACAAAGAATTGGATCATAATTGAACAAATGCCTGAACAAATATCTTCATCTTCCCTTCTTTCAATCCTCATAACAAAATAAAAACGATTTATTCACATGTATTTACAGAATTCCTCGTAAAATCACTACGATTGATTCTAAGGTTTGATCCATGACTTCAACGTACGACTGGTAAGTATTTTTTTCTAATTTTGTGCTATTCGTGCATAATATGGCAATGTAAAAGTTATGTTCAAATTGTTCCCACAATACATATGCTGAATAGCTATAATCTACATTTAAAAAGGAAAAATGAAACCTTCATGTTTGTGAATCTCATTCATACTTGCAGGAAAATTACGTTATACGTGATCTCTGGAGGTTTCTCTAGGATTCCGGTACAATTGCGGATATATATGTATGTGGAATATCGCAGGATTATCAAAACCTCTGGAATTCCAAGGATATTGTGGATATATACGTTTTCACTGGATTTCTGCAGAGGATTCCATGCACCAAATATCAAAATATTAACCACAAAACTGTTTATGACCAATGGATTCAACTCGCACACTATTATTGCAACGATTAGCTGTCCACGATTAGTTTATGTACACCGAGTAATATAATCATAATACATTGTACATGTATATGCTTGGCAATAAAAAAAATACAATTTCCAGTTTGTTTACATGTCCACCATGATCTATTTCCATTCGATACCTGGGACAGGTATTTATTGGAAATAGATACCTCGCAGAGAGGTATTTATTACGTGTGAAATAATACACTGTTACTGAGGCGATATACATGATATCAGGCCGAGCGTCAGCGAGGCGTGATGATCGTGTATATCGCCGTGGGGTGACAGTGTATTATTTGTCATACATACCGAGTGAACCCGATTGTTTTTATTGCCAAAAACGACCAGAACCTCCCCAAATAATGTGGAATGGTCCTCATATCGCCCCTAGAGCGGGATATGAACAATAGACTCGCCCGTCGCGCTCCACTTCAGCAAGGCCTGTACATGTGAGACATACATCTGCTTCTCACGTAAGAGCAATACATAACCTAAACTAGGTGGCGCCAGTGTTACCTGGTATTGACACCATTGTTATGTTCTATATCCTGGCTATGATAAGGGAATGAATTTCCTTCGTTGGCACAACTCCTGGTAAAACCGTACAAGGCTGTAAACGTTAAATTTGTGGTGCGCTTTCTACATGCAAATGATATATTGAATACATCTAGACTCATCATTGATATGGTCATTCCAGTCATACATCCGTATCATTGAAAATTATACTTATATCCCCAACCCTCCTGTTTGGTCGTTGCTTTGACACCTATCAAATGGATATGGGTTCAGTATGAACACCACAAACATATTGCAACATGGTATCTATATCATTATGCCTCGACCCACAGTGTGTTCCGTCAACCGAATTAAGTTTCGGCAATGATGATAATGACTCAAGCAAACAAACACGTGTTGCTTTTGGTATACACAGTTTGTACACTTGTAGTTGTTATTGGCTGGTTCCACGCATGAAGGCGCAATATCGCCTCATGGGATTTTTCATATAATACACTCTCTCTAGGTATGTATAAATAAATACCTGCTCGAGACAATAGAATCATGCACTATGGAATCAGAGACAAAATATTCTATGGATCGGTTCATTTAAGGATCAGAGAATCCCAAAGATCCACGTGGATGGAAATCTGGCCTCTGAATGTCTAGTACCTGCTGTTTCTACTCTTCATAGATGACATCACGATGAATTTAACATCAACCACCAGGCTGCGTGCAGATATTTGTTTGATCTTTCATGAAATCTCGTCAATTGAGGATCACAGTCTGCTTCATAATGACATTGACAGACTGGTAGCCTGAATTCACAAAAGGCAAATGGATTTCAATACAGGATGATAACCATAAACGACGGCGACTCGGGCACTATGCTTCCTTTGTAGAAACCTTATTCGATGTGACAAGTCATCCAATCCAAAGGAAAAATTTCGCTCTCATCTGACCTCACTTAATATTGCTGTGTGGTCTGGTGCCCACATCAGGCCAAGCTATAGAACCAGCTGGGAAAGGTTCAGTGATCTGCGGCCAGATTTCAAGCAAACGAACCCTATCGTCATTCTGACAGCATTATAGCTATTCCTAATGACCTCGGATGGATATCACTCATGGAGTGGAGAAGGAGAATGACGCTGACCCGTTTCGACAAGATGGCCAATGGATTGACCATCATCCTTCTGAGCTGTCTCAGACAAGCAACAGGCGACCAAACAATCAGCAGTGTGATCAACTCGCCCTCCTTGGTCGTCTTCAAGACATGGCTGGTGGCTATTCCACTGAAGTAGATGAACGGCTTCAATCGAGCCGTGTTGTAGGTTACTTTATGAACCACTTTTTGCAGAAATAGTATCGTGTATAGACTAAGCTGATGTTTTTTTTTTCATTATTTAATTTTTTACCTTCTGGCAAGATCTTGTCATTTGCTTTGTGTTGGTTTGTGTCTATCAAGGATTACGTAAACCTCACAGCACCCCAAACGGTATATTATGCTGGCCATACTGTGCAATTTCGTATCTTTATATGTGTTTGTGAACGCCTCACCATTGAAGTCCCATATGGGAGGACATCGCCTCAACTAACTTAGTTAACTAGGAACAGAAGAAACAACGACTGCCTTTATTGCTGCCTGTTATTGTTCCAAACGGGGAAGTGATCAATGTCTGCTTACCGACATTTGTACGGAAGGTGAAGATGGCAAACTCGAAGATCACATCAGCTGCAAAACTAAAGGTATTGCCCCATCACAAAATGCCTTTGCTCAGCATGTACATCGTGCTCGAATGCAAGTTTTGTGGAAACCCGCTGCTCAACAACAGATGTGCTGTTCAAAGTTCCGTGGCTGTTTTTAAGCCAAGATTGTTGCAACGAATATACAAAGAAGAAACCTTTTCAGGAAGGCGATAATGATGACTGATCAAGTTATGATCTGTAAATGGCCCACAGTGTTGTCACATGTAACAGTTGATGAGTTAAAATCATACAGCTTTTGTTGGGTCAGTACTATGGATTCACTAACCCAGTAGTGAACACCAAGATTGTTAATTAAAGTGGAAAATACATATGACTTGAGCAGAACCAATTTTTTTAAAGAATCGGGTTCGTCAGTCTCGAAAACCGGATAAGCTGTTATGTATACAAGTTTGGCAGTATTATATTTGGATTCCTTGACCATGAAAACCTAGTAGTAGACACCAAGTTTGTGCTCCTAAGTGGCCTAGAAGCGGAGATATTGTCAAATACGTAAATTATGCGGTATTTGGTGGCAGCCATTTTGTTTTTCGGCTCTGAAAAAAAAACCCAAGGGTGCCAAGGTGGCACCCGACTGATTCTGACTCAGGAAGGCTCAGAGATGATGAATCAACAAAAAAAGTTCATAATGACGCCAAAACATGCTTCACAAGAAAATAGTCATTTGGCAACTGGACTGAGGGGGAAACCCCGTTACAATACCTTAAAACAATTCAAGAAGGAGGGATTGTTTAATTTTCTTATTGTTTAATTTTTCTCAAAATGGAGCCGTTTTCGTAGAAAAACGCTCATCTCTGGCGACCATTTACTCAAAAACTTTCTGATCAGTTTTGAGATTTTTGTTTAAAGAAGATTCCTCTTATATACCTTTGTAATGTGTATAAGTTTTGTTGCCCTTGAATCTCCGGTCTCCGTGTGGCGGCCATTTTGAATTTTTGACGGGTCGGCAAAAAACATTTTGTTTGCCCCAAATCGCATTACTTTTTAGGCAAAAAAAAATTCACCCTTGGAAAAAAAAATTGACACTTTTTTTCCTCATAATAGGAGCTGCCACCACTGTACTCATAGAACACCTGAAAATAAAGCTTAGATATTGGCACTTTCAAATAGGAAGTTGTATGTAGCAATTTGTGTGGTGACCTTGAATTTGACCTGGACGACCTTGAGAGGTCAAAACAGCCATTACTGCGACAAAAAAAATACCAAATTTGCTTCTACAGGCAGCGTGATAGAGCTTATGTTTGCATTATGAACATATAGAGCTCATATTGAGCTTGATCTCGGATGACCCTGAGTGCTGGATGTCTGACATGGAATGTGTAAGTTGGCCATTGAGGTTTATACGTTCACACCTAGAGGATAGGTGTACATCTATATATACATATATATATATATATATATATATTTATATATAAGGCACATCTTTTGGTGACCTTGAACTTTACCTTAAACGACCTTGATCTTACACAAATCTTGCCAGACCTAAATAGGGAAATTGACCTCTACAGACAAAATACAGTACTTGTTGACATATATGTTTTTATAATGATCATATGCTCCACACCTAATTGCGACATTGAAGTTCACAAAATGGGACAAGAGTGAGAAAAAGGCCAAATGTCTCAACACGGCATCTTGTCTCGTGAGTCGATATGGCGCTCATATCTATTATTATTATCATTTTTGCGGGCGCTGCTGTCCGCTAACGAAACAATACACGCATGTTATTCACGCAACCGATGACATCAAATAACGTTTTCGGCTACCCAACACAAGACGCGGGCATCGAATGAAACTGTTATTCATTCGACGCCAGCGTCTTTCATTCGACGCCCGTGTCTTGTGAAACTAGTCCAAACGACTGGGTTTTTTTAAATTTGCAACTGATACCTTATGATACGTTATGATAGTGCGTCGGAGGGAGTGTGCTATGACCAGAGTGAGAATCAGAGCAATCGGAACAGTCAAACACAAAATGCAAAATTGAGTCGTCCGTCAAATGCTACACAGGTTTACTGTCCTTATCAGGTGTTCCATCAAGTTCTAGTCAGACTATGAAAATGACAATAATAGTAATAACGATAACGCGAGGGCAGACAATGACTGTCAGGCGTCCAATGGACCAAGTCGGGCCTTCAAACCGCCACGTTGCGACGAGGCGCAGCATAAATGGTTAACGCCGCGACGAGAATAGTGTCTCCGCATCG